>OY282495.1:15978428-16610928 GCA_958295605.1 Ajuga chamaepitys
GAGAAAGGAGGTGAGAGAGTGAGACGTGAGAGAAATTTACTGTTGTTTATTTTACCTAATTGGCCTAAATTAACCTAATGAGGTTAAAATTAGTATGTGGTGTACAATAAGAATATGGTGCATCATATATACCTAAGTGTCACTCTATATATTAATACATTTACCTAAAAACATAGGGTACTTCTATAGTGCAACTATTTTATCAGTACAATTGTCTGTTTACCTATGATAGCAGGTAATGAATAGGTTATAAGTTGTACGTGGGTCATACTTAACTTTTAACAAATTTCTTGTGTTTTTCTTTTCTAAGAATATATCATTCAAACATTCTGTAAATAAAAATTGTTTCTAATTCAATATTTTAGTTTATGATTATGTGTTTATTATTATGTTGGTGAAAATTCTCTAATAGAAAAAAATTAAGACTGTTGGTGAAAGTATAAATATGAAGAGAAATTTAGATTCGAAAAAAATAATTAACTGTCAAGAATAGAACTAACCAATATTTTATCGATTGCCACATATTATTACAATAACCGCCGCCCTCCACAACAAGGTTTCTCCGTTCAATTGCCGCCGTGATTCAAACTGTCATCCGCCTGCATTGTTCATCCATCGTCGCTCTCTCTCTAAAATCTTCAATAGCCATCGGCCATATTGTCTTTTTCTAGTTTTTATATGACAATTATATACGATTGTTGTTTTATTTCGTTAATTTTTAGGTTTTAGGTTCTCCTCTCCGCTAGGATTTTTCCTCCCGTGAGACTTTTCCTCACCAATGTGCGACTTTTGCCGCCCCAACTGGTCTTTTCGCCGGCCTTCGTGGTTAGGGGTGTGCATCGGTCGAAAACCGAATCGAACCGAATCGATAAGGCATAACCGATAACCAATAACTCCTCAAAATTGGAACCGAAACTGACCGAATAGAAATGAAAACCGACCTCAAACCGAACCGAAAAAATCGATTCGGTTTTGGTTAAAACCGATAACCGATAACTTTTTTGAATTTTCATTTTTTTTTCTTTGAAATAAAAAACCATTAAAAATAACACACACAAAAATCTGGGGTAATTTTGAGGCTGAGGTAGAAACATAATTTTAGGAATCAAGGGTACCATTTTATAAATAAAATAAATCTGTAACAACTCTTTAGTTATCGGTTCGGTTCGGTTCCATATCGGATTTTCCAAATGAAAACCGAACCGAAACTGATAGCCAATAATTTTTAAAACTCAAAACCGGAACCGAACCGAAACCGTTATAACCGAACCAAAATTCAGTTATCGGTTCGGTTCGGTCGGTTATATCGGTTTTGACCGAAAACTGCACACCCCTATTCGTGGTCATGCCTTTAGTTTTTATTTTATTTTTTATTTGTTGTAGATGGCGTTTGTTTCATTGTTCAGTATGGTAGTGGTAGTTTTCGATTTTGTGCTTGTTTTGCATGCATTCGCGAAGCAGGGTTTTCTTCGGTTGCTTATCATTTAGAATCGTTGTTGTTTTTTCTCTTTTTCTTCAGCCTATCCGCTTATTTGGATGGAGCATGATTTTACTGATAGGATCGAGAGTCTAGTACTTATGAATATTGTTTAAGTAATAAGATTCTTTATCTGTTAAAAAAAAAATATAAACAATAAAAATAAGATATTAAAAGTATAAAATATATATTGGATTTGAAAAGAAGGTGTTATATAATTTCTTTATATTTCTGCGAATATATTAGTGATCATAGTATGGCAACTGAAATTTTTAAGGCATAAAAAATACTCCTATTAATTATTTCTTGACTAATTATCTTAAACGACCTTTCTTCCGAAATTAAATATTTGCTTTTCTCAAATGTATTTCTTCTAAAATATAAAAACTGGAAAAAGAAAACAAGAAAAAAAAAAAAAAAAAAGCATTTTCTTCCGTAAACATATATGTTTACTTTTTAATGTCTTTTTCATTTGTTAATCTGTGATACAATTATTATTATTATTATTATTTAATATAAAAAAAAAAAGAGAAATGGCTCTATAACAAGCTGCAGAAAAGTTCCATTTCAGTGAGCAGTTGTTTCTTGCACCATGGGCGTCGGCGCTGCTCTCCTTGTCCTTGCACCATCTGTACTTTCATTATTTGTTTTTCCTCTAAAGTCTCACTACATTGCATCTTCTAGGGTGTGTTTGTTTTAATTTGACTTCAGTAGATTTATAGGACCGTTCTTATTAAAGTACACTTATTAATTCTCTGAGCCAAATTTGGCTCAGCCTCCCGTCTTAAAAAAACACACCCTTATTGTTGTTACTATTCCATTTACAGTGATGCCTTAGAGTAGAGACAAACAATTTTCATCCTTCAGTTAATGGTGAAAGTCGTCGATAAATGAAATTGGGATATTTAATTTGCTTAACGGAGTGGTTTTGTTAGAAAAAATGAGTGATATAAACTTGTTTTACAGGTATAGGCTTCAGATTCAAATGCAAAAAGGTTAACCTGATTACCAAGCTTGTAATTCTATCCAACGATCAACATTAAAATAAGAGCATCTAACGGTTATTATTTTAGTTGTATTAATATAATAGTTGTAGCGTAGACGGACCCGAAAATATATTATATCTTTAAACACAAATACTAAATATCTTCTTACTCATAAATCGAAATTATAAAAAATTTTGATTCGTACAATTGGTATACAAGAAATCTACTTGTTGTTAGCGTATATTTGGTTGGGGTTAGACCAACCCCATCACTATGTTTATTTACACAGATTGACTCAACCACTACAAACCACCCAAATTTCCATACCACTTTAATCATAAAATTAATCATTATTAACAAATTCTTATTTACATTCACATCATAGTTTACAATTAAAAATTATATTTTACACTATAATCACTATTTTAACCATCCAAATAAAGATCATTTTCTTACTCTCCTAACAATTAACTCCGGTTACTATCGCAATCAACAGTACTTCAACCAACCACCCCAACCAAACATGCACTTAGTTTCGGTTAGATTTTGTTCATGTTGCTTATTCAATTCAATGCATGCTTTTTAATTAAAAAAGAAAAGGTGAAAAAGAAACCTGCAGAAAAACCATGGCGCCACGCTCTAAAGTACAGCGTGGGTCTCATGCCCCAGAGGTCTCCGACTTTATCGGAAAACGAATGGCTACGAGAGCGCGTGTATCCACGCTGCACTTCTGCAAGTGGTCCTTATTTTCGAGGTCGATTCTTCATATACGGCAACTAAATGTAGAACCGCCTTCAACTCTCCAACTGAGCTCGGAAAATGTTGGCATTCTAGACAGAGAAAGCTAGTTAGAGAGAGATTGCAGAAGAAGTTAACAGAAAAAAGCTGCAAAAAGTTGTGTTGGTGATGAATTAGAGAGCAGCCATTAGTGTAATGCTCTGCTAGCTCGAAGATCACTGTGTGTTTGTGTGTCTTTTGAAAAAAATATTAGTGCATTGCATTAAACAGATATAATTCGCATTAGAATTGAGCAATATGGAAAAAGCCCTATCAGAAAGAGGGGAAATATTAGTGATCGTAGTTATGGATCCATTATGGAGCTAACATACGTAGTTAGAGAAGAAGGACAGAGAAATAGAGGGCAATTTTTGTTGAATTTGCCGATTAATTTGAAGGTTTACAGTGAATTTTTCCCTAAGTAGTAGTTCGCAGGTTGAATTGGGGAAATTTTGTATGAAGAATTGTACAACTGAATCAGCTTCACCTCCGTCGGCAGCGGCGCTGCCGCCAGCGGAGGAGCTGCTTAAGAAGATCCACGAGCTAGAAATAGGTCACGCGCATTTGAAGCAAGAGATTTCGAAGCTGTTAACTTCGTCCACTGCTCAGATTACGACTGTTGATCGTTATCAGAAGCAGCGGTCGCACTCAATTTCGCCGCAGAGGGTTAGAGGTGAACTCGGGGATGGGCCGTGGAAGAAGCGAACTTTGGCGGTTCGGCATTCATCGCCATTGCAGAGGGAGAGTCGTCACAAGGAATGGAGTGGCGGCGGTGGTGGCGGTGGTGGAGAAGGTGGAGGGCCGTCGGCAGTTAAGTTTACGGATAAGCAGTATTTGAATATATTGCAGTCGATGGGGCAATCTGTGCATATACTTGATGTGAATAACCGAATAATTTACTGGTCAGTAACAGTTTCTTTTTTCTGGACCAATTCAAATTTATGTTGGTTTTCTTACTTTACTGTTGATGATAGTTTTGGATGCTACCAAAAAAAATCATGCTGAACTTATTTAGATATCAATGCCTAGTTGTGCGTATTCTTGATGTGAATAACAGGATAATTACTGGTTAGTTACAGTTTCTTTTTCTGGACAAATTCAATTTGATGTTGATTTTCTACTGTTGATGATAGTTTTGGATTCTACCCAAAAAAAAAATGAAAAAAAAAATTATGCTGAACTTGTTTAGATTTCAGTGCCTAGTTATTGCTATATTATGTTTCATCCTTAATCACAATATTTTCTATACATGTTATCAATCTTATCCAATGCATGACACATAATAATTGATGATGTATTGCTTACGTCATTTTATTCACGTGTCATGCATTGGTGTTATTGTTGTAGGAGACTTCGCACCGATGACGTAGACGAAATTTGCCCCCCCTCTTTCTTAATCATTCTGAGTTTGTTATGTTCAGTACATATATGTCAATACCTAGTTGTTGATATAATTTTTCATCCTTAATAATGCTTATTTGGAGCATATTAATTTTAATGTTGGTTTCTTGCTAGTTAGGTAGGTGAACTGAATTATAGTTTCCTATTTGGAGTAAATTCCTTTTGCTGTTGGTTTTCTTACTTTATATTAATGATAGTTTTGGATTAAGGGATATTACAAATGTACCATTCAACTTTTCGTGTTTTTTTAGTTTGGTATATGAACTTTTTTGGTTGCAAATTATCTCATATGGAACAAATCTCAACCATTGATTGTCCAATTATGGACGGCTGAGATTTGTTATGTTCAGTACATGTATTTCCGTACCTAGTTGTTGATATAATTTTTTTCATCCTTAAAAGTGCTTATTTGGAGCATATTAATTTTGAGGTTAGTTTCTTGCTGGTTTGGTCGGTGAACTAAATTATAGTTTCCTGTTTTGGACTAGATTTATTTTGCTGTTGGTTTTCTTACTTTCTGTTTTTGATAATTTTGGATTAAGGGATATTACAATGTACCATCACAACTTTTCGTGTCTTTTCAGTTTGCTATATAAACTTAGTTTGTCGCAAATTTCCATATAGAACAAATCTCAACCAAATTTTTCTCAGATGGTTATTTGCAACAAAATCATAAGCTCAGATGATAAATTCAGCCAATTTTTTTTAGGCAAAGTGCAAAAACACGAGAAGTATGGATAACAATCTGTAATTTTCACTTCAGATTATAACATTTGTTCCCCAGCTGTCCCTTATTGCTGGTACAATTGTTTCATCCTTGTCGCCTGTTATCTATTTGTTCTGAAACGACTATATGCTTCGTTGGAGCAGGAATCGAATGGCGGAAAACGTATATGGATATACTGCTGAGGAGGCTCTAGGCAAGGCCATTTTAGATCTAGCCATAGATCCTCAAGACCGCTACATGGCTAGTGAAATTTTGCGACGCATATTGTTGGGCGAGCGTTGGACCGGGAAATTTCCAGTTAGGAACAAGAGAGGCGAAAGGTTCGAAATTGTTGCCACCAATACCCCTTTGTATGACGATAATGGTGTTTTGCTTGGAGGTATATGTGTGTCGTGTGATTCAAAACCCTTTCAAGAAGCAAGGTCTGTGATATTGGGACAAAGGGGTTTCGGAAATGAGCCGAATTTAAGCAGGACAAGAAGCAGTGCTTCAGCCAAACTCGGACTTGATCCTCAACAGCCATTACAAGTAGCAATCGCCTCCAAAATATCAGACTTGGTACGAGTTATTTCTCCCTAAACGAGTGTAACTCGTGATAAAATCGAAATATGATAAAATGGAAGTAAACTTTCGAGTTTGCTCATGCAAAGATGTTGTGTACGAGTTTAACAGTTTTATAAAATATTGCTTTTTAACCGTAAAAAACATATAATACGAATTGTAGAATTTATACCAACTTGAAATTGGGATTTTAGAAACTTTTAGAGAAAATTATACACAAAGAGAGCTAGTTTTACTGAAAATTATTTTCTTATTTCTAACTATCAAGTTCTAAATTAACTCTAAGCTTCATTAAAAATATAGCTTGTTTATTTATTTATTTAGTACTTGATTTCACTATGGTCATTTTTTAATTTTCTCTTAAAATTTAAAGTATTCTTAATAATAATTTAGGAATTTCTCACTAAATGTATGTATGAACAATGATGCCAAAAACATTTCTCCATCACTGATTTTTTTTTTCTTTTTGATTATTTGTGTATATAATATGTGTACTTTCTATATGTGATATCAATTCAGAACTTATTGTAGTTAAAATATATATAATAATTTACATCTAGTTATTTTGTTGTAGAATCTTATGATTTTATGGTCCGGTTTACAGACAATCCACCGATTCTACTTAAAATTGCTAGTTTAACAACCTTGAATATGATTGAAATTCTTAATAGGCTTCTAAAGTGAGCAACAAGGTGAAGTCAAAAATGAGGCCTACAGACGTCGTCTCGGATCATGAAGGCGGCAGTTATGATAGTCATCACTCTGATAGAGACGATGCAGCTTCAAGTGGAGCTAGTACTCCGAGAGGAGACGCACTTCTTTTTCCATCGGGAGTCTTCTCTGCTAACCAACTCGACCATCCTCCTGGTAAACAATCTAGAGATTCTGGCGACGAGAGTGAAGGTAAACCTGCAATTTCCAGAATTCTTAGCTCAAAGGCAGAGGCTTGGATTTGCAAGAAGGGGTTCGGATGGCGATGGAAAGGAAACGAACGTGAGGCAACTGATCCAAAGTCTTCGCGTTTTGTTTGGCCTTGGATGCATAATGATCAAGAGAATGAGCAGCAGAGTGGTGTACCGACGTTGAAATCAGAGTCTGAAGCCAATCTAACGGCTAATAACGAGACTTTTGGGTTGTGGTCGTCTTCAATTAATGTTAATAGCACGAGCAGTGCGAGTAGTTGTGGTAGTACCAGAAGCAGTGGTGTTAATAGATCGGATATAGATGTCGATTCTTTGGATTATGAAATCTTATGGGAGGACTTGACCGTTGGAGAACAAATAGGACAAGGTTAGTTATTTTATCTGGGAGTTTTACTTCATATTGTCTCTTTTAACATGCTCGAGGTTTTGTGGTACATAGAGGGTCTTTGGCTAAGTTTATTATAAATATCTTATAAGGTCCAATATCTTATAAGTTGTTTCAAGAGCTTATAAGATGTGATTGTGTGTGTAATGCTTGTGAATTGTGTATAGTGCGTAATGTGTGTGGAGTGGTCATCGTAAAGTTTAATATTTTATTTTGCCAAACAAATTTTAGGAGCTTATAAGCTTAGCTAAACACCCTCTTATAGATGCCACGATCATCGTAAAGTTTCTTTTACGGAGAATTATTTAACAGGATGTGTTCTGGACTGCTGCCTGCTGCAAGATTTAATAAAATAAAATTTCGGACACTTGCTCATAATATGATCAATTATTTAACAGTGTGTGCTCTTGTATGTATATTTGGGGGTTATAACTATGTTTTCTGATGCTTAGCAACATTGTTCAACTCCTTTTGCTCACCTTCGACTACTTCTGATGAAAAAATTGTGCAGGTTCATGTGGGACTGTATATCATGCTCTGTGGTATGGATCAGTATGTTCTTCTTCCTCCTCTTTTCGAAATATATATTCCCCCCAAAAAAAACCTAACAAGAGAAAGAGGGAATACACACACCCACATAAAAAGGGGTACTTATTAGGAAAGTAATTGCATAAAGGAATCTTATTTTGTGGTGTGAAGTTTGCTCTTTCGTTTTGATAAAATCCATATGCTCCTTTAGGACAATTGCGTACTGATAAATTATCAGTCCATTCGAGACTTGAACAGTTGTTACTTTGGGATGGTTGAGTGAGTCTTGTGTGTGGCGGTCTGCAGGATGTTGCAGTCAAGTTATTTCCGAAGCAAGAATATTCTGATGATGTGATCTTGTCCTTCAGACAGGAGGTCAGTTTATGTTACAGTTCAGCTAACTGTGTCCTTTATTTTGGTAAAAGAGTGTAATATGTTTGTTCATATTAATCTTCTATCTAAATAATACCATGTTCATGTAGGAAATAATGAGATATTATACTACCAATCTAGATGTTGTGATTCTTGTTGTATTCAAAATTATTTGAGATCATGCTTTTATGTTTCTCAAGATCTCAAGGTGAATTTCAGTTTCACGTCAGATCATGTGGACGGTGATGACGCACGCGATAATTTGGTCCATTTGGCTAGAGCGTGATAAAAGAATTGTCGAGAGTATAAAGGAGTCTGGTTACAAAGAGTTTAAGGGCTTTTTTATCTTGGATTTACGTAGAGATCTAAGCATTGCATTAATAGACTTTAGGAAGATTGTATCGAGTCATATGGGAAACCTCTTCCCATTGTAAACCCGTAATTTAATTTCATTTTTTTGAATGAAATTGTTTCTTATAAAAGAAATTAGTTTCACGTCCACAAATAATGAAATGAATCACCCTCATTTTTTATTTTTAGCTGGCGTTTGCTTTGATATTATTGTTGTGAGAGTTACCGACTTGTGATCTCCTCTTATCTTGATTTTCTTTGTACGACTCTTTTTCCTTTTTATGCATTCGAGGATTTAAAGCATATAGTTGATAGTTTTTCTTTGATTTGAAGGTTTCACTAATGAAAAGACTTCGGCATCCAAATATTCTCCTTTTCATGGGTGCAGTAACTTCTCCCGAGCGCCTTTGTATTGTGACAGAGTTTCTTCCACGGTAATAGTTTTGTCACCTAACACAATCTCGTATGAGCTTTATGTGTGTTCCTCTCTGTCAACGTATATCATTTTATTAGCATTATTAGAAGGTTGATGTGTATACAACTTTACCTATTATATTTGGATGCAGTGGAAGTCTCTTTCGTCTATTGCAGAAGAATTCATCAAAACTAGAGTGGAGGCGGTGTATTCACATGGCTTTGGATGTGGTAAGTTCCATAAGAAATTCTACATGTTCTGTATTGATTTCACCTAATTTGGATAAGTATATCTCGAGATATGAGTAAAATACGGAATGTGTGTGAGGATAAGATTTGATGTTGCATTCTTCTCTTTTCATTGTTTCACCTCGTTTCCTCTCCAAACTTCATTATAAAAGACTTGTGACCTTAAGATCATACTTTTTTGCTACAAAACAAACGCACACATCAAATGACACAAGATAAAGGAACTAAACACAAAACGGCCAATAATGCTTGCAATTCCTATCAAATTTTTCGTCTAGATGAGCCTAAAAGCATGCATCGTTATCATGTATGATGTGTACAGGCACGAGGTATGAACTATCTTCATCATTACAATCCTCCAATTGTCCATCGTGATTTGAAGTCTTCAAATCTCCTTGTCGACAGAAACTGGACCGTCAAGGTCAGATTGTAGCTAGTTCTCTGAATTGATTTTGCCTTGTCTTTTGCAGTATTTGAAATACTTGAATAATATAACAGGTTGGCGACTTTGGTCTTTCACGCCTTAAACACGAGACTTATTTGACAACAAAGACGGGAAAAGGAACTGTATGCAACTGCAACCGGACCCCCCTCTCTCTCTCTCCATATGTATACATATATGTAACAGTGAAACTTCTTTTTTGTAATGCAGCCTCAGTGGATGGCTCCTGAAGTTCTACGCAACGAACCTGCAAACGAAAAGTATGGCCAAGTGAATTGTGCTGTAATCTGATTTAGACTTGGATTTATATCGACAGATGAATGGGACCCACCAATTCTAACATTTTACTTCGTGTTTGAGGTGATCAGGGCCGATGTATATAGCTATGGAGTGATACTATGGGAACTTGTAACACTAAAGATTCCTTGGGAAAGCCTCAATTCGATACAGGTGTTGAATCTCTCCATAGATGAAGAAATAACTGACATTGAAGTAAATAAAATAAAATGACTAAATAATTGATTTTTTATGAGAAATAACAGAGGCATCTTACGATTGCAGGTAATTGGAGCTGTGGGCTTCATGAACCAACGGCTGGAGATCCCAAAGGATGTCGACCCACAATGGGCTTCGATTATAGAGAGCTGCTGGCATAGGTATGTTCTTGTAGCTTGCTGCTCAATTCCATGCGAGAGAACTTTAATTCGACTGTCTAGTGTAATTCACCCGATGTTTATACTTTATACTTCTATTTTTAACATGTTCTAACTCGAGTGGGGTGTAGAATTTATTGAAAAATGCATTTAGGTCCCTATACTTTTTTATGGTTGAGACTAAGATGGTATTTGATCGCTTTCGAGCCCCCAAGTGAGTTGAGGGATCAATTCAAGAACTGAAAATCAAAGAGAAGTGTTGTTTATTTGCGGAAAAAGTCGCTATAAGACAACGTAAAAGATATCCATCGTTTCATTGTTGTCTATTAGTGACAGATATTAACAAATCTGTTGTTAGTACTCAAAACGACAACAGCGTAAGAAAAAACCGTTGTCTTTTCCACTGTTATCTATTAGCAAATTTCTTGTAGTGCAATGAAATTATAAGGACCCAATATATTCTTTTCCCTTCGAAATTCAGGGTAAATAGTTTTTTTAGTCCATTAAGTTTCACAATTTTTTATTTAAGGACATTATCTTTGTCCATTTTGATTTTGGTTTTTTAACTTTCAAAATTCAACAAATTTGTCCTCTAACTTTCGAGACCAGGTTATATAATCGGTTTTTTGTGAGTCCATATTTTCGAATTTTGGAAGTTAAAGGACCAAAATCAAAATGACTAAAGATAACGTCCTTAAATAAAAAATAGTGAAACGTAATGGATTAAAAGAACTATTTACCCAAAATTTCATAGGTAAAGTAGAAATCTTGAAGTTGGCAAGTTGTTAGCTATCAAAAAGGTTATATTATAAGCTTTAAACAGTTACGATGTGTTCTGTTGAACAGCGAACCGCACCTGCGTCCTTCATTCCAAGAGCTCGTAGAGAAGCTGAAAGACCTTCAGAAGCGATACGCGATCCAAAGCCGTGCTGTTGGCGACCAAAAAGAACTGTAAATGCAATTCAAATAGCATTTGCGCTCGTATGTTTCCAGCACGCGATGAAGCCAGTGCTCGTTTGTGGTGTCGGATTGAACCAGCCCACGGGGCAGATACACGTTCTCTCGTTCAGTGTAAGCCTCGGTAGCGCTTCCTCTATCTCAAAATATTAGGCTGGCTTATCATAATAGATGTTTGATGCAAATGTGTCAAATGTGTGATTGGCAATTGTGTATGTTATAGGGGAAATTCATCTGTAATCTATTAGCGTTTCTTGCAAACTGGCTAGAGTTTGAGTGCGCAGAGTCGTGAGTTTAGCTTTATTTTTCTCCGAAATAATAGTCCATGTTGAATGGTTCAAGGTTTAGATGGGTGGTTTGAGGATGTGAGATAGTGAAGTTTCTATTCTTTGTTGGTTTTGGTTCTTCCGAGCAGAGGTGGCAATTATGGGGCCCAGCCCGAATCGAGCCCGTAGGCCAACAACTTGTTTTTGGTCGGGGTTGGGTTTGTTGCTTTTGGTTCTTCGAAGAAAGGTGGTAATTTTGACAGCCCGACCCGGTTCGAGCCCAGAGGCCACAACATGTTTTGCTTTGGGCCAAAAAAATGGGAGCTAAGCCCGGCAGTTGACCTGCAACTGTTGGGTTCCTCAGGCTATTGGTCCATCGGATCAGGCCTGATTGTGTTCCGGGCTTGTAAGAAATTCTTACAGCTTAGCCTATATAAAATGTTGGTCGGGTCGGACTGTGCCCAAATTGCCACCACTACTGAGGGTGATTCTTGGTCATTCAGTTGACTTTTCTTTGGTTACCTCTAGGGATGCAAACGAACCGAATCGAAGCGAATAGTAAGAGATTCGATTCGAATTCGTGAAATTTGGCTTCTAATTCGATTCGATTCGTCGATCGAATTTTAAATCTGATTCGAATTCGATTCGAATTTTTTTCCGAATATATTCGATTCGATTCGTGATTCGTAAATTTAAAATTTTCAACAAAAAAAATATTGTTATTTAGAAAATATTCGATTCGAAGTCAAATTTGTCTAGATTCGAAAATTAGAAACCATATGTTTTACTAAGAAAATTTGTATATATTTACTATTAAATATATTTTTATTTATTATAATTATATTATATATTTAATATTATATATATATATATATATTTATATTGAATCGAATCGAATCATCGAATTTGACGAATCGAATACATATATATTCGAATTCGATTCGAAATATAAACGAATATAAAACATGATTTGAATTTGAATTCGAATTCGAATTTTACCGAATCGAATCATCCTAAACGAATTTGAATCACGAATCGAATCAATATAATTTGATTTGACTTGCATCCCTAGTTACCTCATAGATAGGTCTTTGCCCATCCCTCTCTGGGATCATTGCCCTTTTTTTCTTTTTTCTTCTTTTTCACTAGATCTCTGCATATTAATGAACGTATTTTTATTTTTACTCAAAAAAAAAAAAAATTGAACATATTCTTATTTGGGGAAAATTGGTAAAAATGTTCCGTAAGTTTGCCCTAATTAAGAAAATATCCTTTAAGTTTGGCACTTAATGAAAATGCCTTTTAACTTTCAAAAAATTGATAAAAATGCCCCGCCACCGGCTACAGTCAGTTACCCATCCGGTGACGGGCTTATGTGGCGTTTTTTATCTGATGTGTCTTTTAATATTTTGTTTTTAGTTCTGACTTGACTTAATAAATAAATTTTAATATATTTTAAAATAAATTTATTAAAAATATACTAAAAAACCAAAAAAAAAGGAAAAACCTGGGGGGTTAGTTCATCTTCTTCCCTTCCCCTTCCCCCTCCCCTGTCTATCTCCCTCCCCTGTTTATCTTTTACTTCTTCTCAAAATACGGTCGCGTGGATCCGGCGGCGGATCGATGACCGTCGGCTGCTCCACCACCGTCTTCCGCGCCGCCGGCCGCCACCGTCTTCCTCGCCGCCGACCGTCACCGTGACATATATACAGATACATATATATATACACACACATATATATTATAGATACATATATACAGATTTGATCAAATACGCGAGTTATTTATGCGCGTCTGTCCGCGATAGGAGGAGAAGTGCCACATGTTTTATAATTCAATTGTTTTCATAAGCTGAAAAAAGAGTAATTTAATTGTTTTCAGAAGTTAGGAAAAAAGAGGACCGAATCAGTTTTTTGGGTCTTCTTCTTGAAGGAAGAACTACATCTTCCTCCCATATTTCAGGTTTTCTTCCTTTTCGCCATCGCCCTTACCGCCATCATCTCTGATGTCAATTCTACAACTGGATTGAAATAAGATTGAATTAAAGCTTCACTTCCTAAAAAAAAAAAAAAGAAAATATGCTTAAAGAAAAATAGAGGTGAAGTCGATGGCGGTGGGTAGGAGTGACGGAGGTGATGTCAAGGCCGGAAATCTTAACACACATCCACACTGATACAGATATATATATACACACATATATATTATAGATACACATATATATATATATATATATGTATGTATGTATATACTGAACGAAGAAGAAGAAGAGGTTAAGGGTTTGGGGCTGGGGGTTGGGTTAAGGGTTTGGGGCTGGTGTGAAACGTGTAATTTTCGTGGCCAGGTCAGCGTGTTTGTGACACATAAGCCTGTGGTCGGAAGAGCTACTGGCTATTCCCGGTTGCAGGGTATTTTTACCAATTTTTTTAAAGTTAATGGGCATTTAAAAAAATGGCCAAACTTAAGGGATATTTTCATAAATACGATAAACTTAAGGGATATTTTTACCAATTTTCCCTTCTTATTTGCATTAGAAGTACTAGTAATATTTCCGTGCGATGCACGGAAGTTTATTTTAAAAATAATAATTTTAATAAAACTAAATATGATTTAATCTAATATTTAAATATGTGATTATTCTATCCTAATAATTTTTTTTTAAATGTAGGATAAAATATAAAAAAAATTATAAGTAATGTAAATATAAGTTTCTCGCACATTATATTTGAATTTAATATAACTTACTTTATATATAGGTGTGTATGTGTGTATATAATAATATATATATTTTATAGATTAGCATTAAGATAAATATTAAATATAAAAAATAAATTTTTTTTTTTCAAAATGATCATTTCTTATCTTTGAAATCCAAACACACATTTAGTGTGTCTATATTATTCTTCACCTATATGCATAATAATTTAATTAATTATGAATGTTAAAACTAATATAAATATTTAAATATAAACTCATATTATTAAATAAAATAAACTAAATATTGTTATAAGAAATTTGTTTTTCTTTAGTTTTTTCATTTAACTTTAAATATTTAAATTTATCGAAATAAAGTTTTAAATTATAACTACAGCTATTTACATTTAAAAAAAAAAAATCTTATTTGCAAGTTTTAATATTTTACTTGGTGTTTCAAATATACAAAGAATAAAAAAAATAACAAAATAAAATTCAAAAATTATTCAATAGTTGAAATAATAAAATAAAACATATGAGTATCTTCGATATTTCTTAATATTTTCATATATATATATATGTATATATATATTAAAAAGTTTCAATTAAATTATACATTTGTATTGTAAATAGTATATCATTTAAAGATACAGACTGATTAATGTAAAAAAAAAAAAAAATTTAGGTTGCAAAATATGAAAAAAAAAAAAAAACACATAATTGAGATTGGTTAATGTGAAAAAAAAAAAGACATAATCAAGTTGGTTAATTTTGCTTATTTAAAAGAAGTTTAGTTGTAACTTGTATAATATCATAGTTTAAGATGCAAAGTGTAATTATCTATAAAAAAAATAACATTATTATATGTAAAATATAAAAAGTAATAAAATAATTAAGATTAATTATCATATATAAAGTTATATATATGAGCAAAAGTCATAGTTTTGTGATTTATCAACAAAAATAATTATTGTAACAAATAAACATTGACAAATTTAATAATTTAATATGCCGATTATAAATCAAATATTAACTATTGCTTTTAATTCAATAAAGTATGTATTCAATTATATATATATATATATATTGATTTTTCTCTCAATGTAATAAATGAAAAAAACTTGAGACAATTCATGTCAGATAAAACAAATTGATTAGGTGTTATTTTAATGAAATAACTAAGCAAAATAATTTTTAAAAGAGAATTATTTGAATAATTTTTAATTGCATTCCGAACCAATACTATATTTATTGTACAATCCAGAATAAACACTGAAATCTTACTCAAATAATCAATGAACAAATAATATAATATTTTAAATATATATACATATATATATATATATATATATATATATATATATATATATATATATCATATGAATGTCAAATCAAACATCGTCAAAAGATGATTAATTTGATACTACCTCCGTTTTTTTAGATATTCTTTTAAACTTGAACTAGTATGTCCCCCGTGTGATGCACGGGATCGACCTTAAATAATTCTATTTTATATACAACAATGTTATTTTGTTTAATGTTAAGAAATTAGAGGTGGAAAAACTCGGCATGACCCGTTACCAAAACACAAACTCATATAATAATTTTGAGTTCGGGTGAATGTCTATCGGACCTGGGTCGTTATAGGGTCAACCTGATAAGAAACGATAAAATTTGGATCAACGATAAAATTTTGGTCGGGCAAATCAAATAATTGTCCTATAACTTTAATATTCTAATTATAACTCATGAGTAATAATTTATTTGGAAATATTGGAGTTGATTGGTCTAGTAGAAGAAATTTACTTGACGAAGAGTTTGAAAACATGTAAGTATTAAATCTGATACCTAATCTTACAATTTGCACCTATTCTCAGTTTGTCTCATACAACCCGCATTTCGGGCACAACCCAACCGGCAACATTAACTTCAATAACACATTGATGTCACTCTAAGAAGAGAACCTACTGAATCAGAAACAAATGCCCTAAAATAACCAATAGTAACAACACCTGTCTCGCTACTTGTAAGTTATTTATTAAGAATCACACTGATTTAATTAATCATATGCCAGGTCAAACAACGCAAAGACAAAAAAATATATTCAGAGATGAACAGTTAAGACAGGAACAGATGCCCTCAAGTAAGTCGAAATACCGACAACAAAGACTCACCCCTTGGCAGTGCCAAACAAAATCTTCATATGCCTCTCCCACGGGAGGTGCCCGAGATGCACCATAGCTCCACGGAGCCATTCCTCAAGATTCTCATTGATGTAAGGCTATCAAGTAAATCTTGGATAATGAGAATGATAAATTCAAGAGGATTATGAATATACCTTGGAAAATAAGTGAGATGATGCAATTGTTGAATGGTGATTTTTTTATGAAATTAAGTGTGAATATGTGATATTTATACTATATTATTAGGTCAAGAATTCATAACATAAAATCTAAAATATAGGAGTTTTAAAATCTGTCGATTTTTATCACCACAAAGTAAGGATTTCAATTTTTTTTTTTAAATTGAATAATTTATAAATGATTTTAATATCAAATTTCTAAAAAAATAGATTAATAGTAGATGTCTTATTATTAAGTAAGATAAGATAAGATTTTTTGGAACGAAGTGAATATATTAACAGATTCATCAATTAATTAAAATGGATTATGTATCAGTCAAATATTGAAAGATATTCAGTTGCTAAAGTTAAGGCATTTTATTTTGTAAATTAAATCTACATGCTTATTTATTCTTTATTTGTAGGGAGGAATATCATAACTTCCACAAAAAATGTGATTTGATTAGTTAAAGAAATTGTTTTCCTATTTTGTCGGAGTAAACAATGGTAGGTTAGTGGGCAAGCCATAAATTAAAGTTTACAGCCAAATAATAAAATAAAATAATTTTTTATTTCCCAAAGAAGTATATAATTTGGGGGGGGGGGGGGGGTTGAAATGCTTTATTCCCATATACAAAAATAATACTCCCTCCGTCCCGCTCAGATTTGCACACTTTCCTTTTTGGTCCGTCCCACTCAGATTTGCACACTCTTAAAAAAGAAATTTTTTAAATAATCTCCACCCTCAAAATCTCCATTTTCAATCTCCACCTTTCAAAAAGTCAACCAAAAAGCAAAAAACAGCTTTTTCTTAACCTCCGTGCCCGTCCCTACGTGCAAATCTGAGCGGGACGGAGGGAGTACATTTTTTAGATAGTTGGAATATAGGGTTTGTAATTAGTATTTTTTATCCTAATTTTCTACGATAAAATAAATTTGTAGATTCGTTTGCATAGTAATTTCGATAGAAAAAAGAATAGTTGATTTATTTGGATATTGTAACATAAATAATATTGGTAAAGATTCATTTAAAAAAAATTATGGTTAAAGATTGATTTGTATTTTACGATTTGATAATTTTGTAAAGTAAATCTGGATACAACTAATTATTACTTATATTTAGGGACAAAAAACTTATTCCAATAAATTCAGCAAATATTTCCCTAATTTTGCGAAAACATTACCATTGCATATATATGTACCAGATTCGGAGATATTTTAGGCATATATTGTGTTCTTTTTTTAAGTAAAAAAATATTTTTTATTATCAAATATAGTAAGCAGTTTGACCGGGAAAATAAACTTTTTCCAAAAGTGGTAACAATACATTTTGTTATTATATATATATAGATAAGAAAATTAAGGAGTAGGGGAGTAGACAAATAAGCCCATTTTTTAGATTTTTCTTAAATCCCTTAATTTTCTCCATATTTCTTTACTATTGTTATATAATTATATGGTAAGTAACATAATGAGAGAATTTTTAAGGATAATAAAAGGAGTAGTATAGAAAAAATTATGGAAAAAAAAATTAAAAGAACATTTAATTATAAACAAAACACAAAAGGTAAAAGAACATCTAAAAAAATGGAGGTAGTACATAATAAATAGATTAGAAATGAAAAAAAAATATTTGCAACTTTAGAAAGTAAAATAAATTTTGATTCTTACCAATCATAGTCTAAAATTTTCGGCTGCAAAGTGTTACTTACAGAATTGTACATACTGTGACTTATATATAAAAAAAATATATAGATTTTTAATTTATAAAATAATTTTTAAATTCTAACTATAAATAATTAAAATAACCATGAAATATATAATAAAAGGGACAATTATATTTTATTTGGATATTTCATATGTAATGCAAAGTTTAATACTTTTTTCTTTGTGTCTCTACTTTTATTTTATATTCTTTTAATTTATCTAAATAAACTTTCAAGTTCTAATCATATATATATATATATATATATATATATATATATGTATATATATATATATATATATATAATTTTCTCTTTCTAAGGTTAGATTTTCATTTGAAACTTTTAACATTTTATTTGGTAATTTCAAATATATTTAAATATTTTTTATTTAATAAATTCAAAAGTTATTTAATAATTTGAATAACAAATTAAATTCTTTGAGTTCCTCAAAATATTTGAATATTTTTTTATTTTATTTGGTATTGTAAATTATTTATATAAATGTTATATTTTTCTTATAGATAGTTATTTATTGGAGATAGAAATTGATTAATGCGAACAAAGTAATTTAAATTGTTAAGACTTAAGAGTAAAAATGACATTTGATGTTGATTAGTGTCTAAAAGTATTATTTAGCTTACAAAGTGTAAAAAAATATAACTGAAATTTTAGTAAAAGCAAAAAATTTAAAAAGATTACAAAATGTAATAAATGTAATAATTTCGGCTGTAAAGAATTTCTTAAAAGAGTCATTTTAACAAAATACACATTATTAAAAATATAAATAGGTAATTAAAAATAATTTCAATTAACAAATTAATATATAATTATACATATGCTCAAAGCTTCTGTACTTTCGTGATAAAATAAATATTAGCAAATTTGATGGTTTAATAAGTTGATTATAAAATAGATATTAATTGATTGTTTTGCCTTTGATTTAATAAAAAGTGTCTTTCATTATTTAAACAATGGTTTTCTCACTGCATAACTTAAATAACAAAAATATTTAAAAATTCACGTCAATTAAAATAAATTTATTAGTTGTATTTTTATAAAAAAAATACTCATATTTTTATAAAATAAATTATTTTAGTCCAATTCACAATAAACATTAAGTTTAACATAAATAATTAACAAACAAGCAATGTATTTATTTAAATCAAATATCTCATTATAATATATGTGATATGGATGCCAAATCAAAGATCGTGAAAAGATGAATAATTTGGTATATTATGCATAAAATCGGATTAAAAATGAAAAAGTTATTTGTATTTAAAAAAAATAAAAGAAAGTTATGAACTTGCCAAAAGTAAGGAAAAATTATCAATTATATGTGTAAATTTTTTGGAGAAAAAACTAAAATGACATTAATATCCTCCATTTACTTTTATATATACTAGTATCGCTCCCGTGCGATGCACGAAAATTTATTTAAAAAGTGATTATCTTATTAAATTAAATATATCTTTTTCTAATATAAAAAAATAGAATTATTATATTCTAACTAAATGAATATTTGAGTAATTATTTTTTCTTTTTTTACAATCAACCTGAACTTTGCGCTTTTCTATCTTTGCAACCTTTGGTAACAATTTTCGGAGAGAAAAGAAACTATTTAAAAATAATAGAAATGTTTAGAAAATACAATTTTTATTTTTAAATTCTAAAAAATTATTTAAAATATCATAAACTTAACTGAAAAAATGTAGAAATTATTTTAATAAAAAAATAATTTTCATAAAAAAGATCGAACAATTTTTATATTACTTCAAATAACTTTAAATATTTTTAAAAGGATTTATTTTTTCAAAAAAATAATTGAAAAAAACTTATATCATAAAATTTGACTTTTTATAGATACTTCGACATGTTTTAAACGAAATTTTATTGATTTCAAAATAATTTTTCAGGATAACTTTTAAATAGTTTAAATAAATTTTTAGAGTTTAAAAGATAATTTTCAGAAATTTATAACAGTTTTATGATTTTAAAAAAATAATAACTTTTTTTTTTTTTTCTTGCATAAATTGATTTGATTTGACCTTTTTTTATAAAAATACTCAATTCTTTAATATATTTTCAACATGTTTAAGTTAATTTTCTGGTATTTTAAATGAGGTTAGAATTTAAAAAATATTTTTTAGATTTTTAAAAATTTTATGTTATTTAAATATTTTCTAGTATTCTTTTATTTTTCGCACTTAAATTGTTAGCAGACATTGCAAATGTGAAAAATGTATAGTTCAGGTTGTGGTTGAAAAAAAAAAAAAACGCGCATACTACATGTTGTAAAATGATATAAACTAAAAATATAAATAATGTAAATATCAATTTCTCCTAAGTGATATATGGATTTAATATAACTTACATTTTACAAATATATTATTTTATAAATTTACGTTAAGATAAAATATTCAGTGTAAAAAATAAATTATATCTACTTTTAAAAATGAATATCTCCTAATATTGAAATCCACCTTAACCTATGTGAACCCGCAATAGCTTAATTGAAAATGAATATTAAAACAAACACAAATACATAAATATCACATGACACACCAAAATATACAAATAAAATAAATTGAATTGTATTATAAGAAAATTAGTGTTTTCTTTTATTTTTTTTCAATTATTTTTAAAATATTTTGATTTATCCAAATAATTTTTCAAATTTTAACTATAACTATTTACTTTATTTTAAGAAAAATTAGTTTTCAGGTTTTAATATTTTTCATGATGGTTTAATATACTCAAATACTTTTTAGATTTTAAATAAATCTTGATATTAATAAAATAAAATTCAATGATTATTCTATAGTTGGACTAACAAAATAAAGCATATGAATTCTTTAATATATCTTAATAATATATGTATATGTTGAAATTTATTTAAAGATACAATTAATATATATATATATATATATATATATATATATATATATATATATATATATATCTCTGTATATTTTGCTTAGGTTGCAAAATATGAAAAAATGCGACAAAGTATTGTTTTTATTGAGAATTCTAAAAAACTTAGTTAGCTCAAGCATATTAATTATATTTTTTAAATAGAAATATAGATTGTAGTACATGTAACTCATAGTTTAGATTGCAAAGTGTAATTATTATTTATAACGAAATAATATTAATAAATAGAAAATATGAATATGTAATAAAAAATAATTTCAAGATTAATTAGCATATATAAATATATGTGAAAGTCGTAGTCCCATGATTAATTATAATAAATTAATATTTGTAAATATAATATCTTAATTAGTCAATCATTAAATTATACATAAACTTTTATTTTTAATTTAATAAAGTATATATTCATTTATTGAGGAAGGTAATACTTAATATTGTATTAATTTGAAGAAAAAAATATAATTAATGTCTTAGAAGAAAGATATATTTTAGGCGGGAAAATATAGTTTACAATAATAACCCTCATTTTACTTATATATATATATAGATATAGAGAGATAATGATTGCATTTTCACATATTGTCTTGTCCTAAGTCAAATTCTTAAGGCAAATAAATGTGCTTTCTAAATTGCTTCCAAAAAAAGTGCTTTCTAAAAAAGTGAATTTTGATGTAGCATGTAATTGATCAACACATGAGCTTTTCAGCAAATTAGTAGTATTCTCGTGCGATACACGATTTGTAAATGTAAATGGAAAAATAATAAATTTTTTATATATTTATATAATTTTAATATAATAAAATATTACAATAAATATATAATAAGATATGAAAAGGTATATGTTAATGAATTAATAGTCAATGAAAAGTATTAAAAATAAAAAATATATAAATTTGAGTAAGTTATAGAATATTCATATTTGTTTTTCTTATTATTGATCATCTTGTACAAAGTATGAGTGTATATATGTATATCTATAATTTTATGATAAACATTTGGATTTAGCCAAAGTATCTACTTTTTCAAATATAATGTTCAAGAAATTTTCAAAAGCTTTTAATGAGTACGAATAATACTACATTCTAATTTTATTAATTTTTATTTGTAGCACAACACACTAATAATTAATCCACATAATCAACCAACAAAAAAATATTTGTCTTTAATTTAATTTAATTTTAATTTATTTATACAATATGTTGTCAAACTTTAAATCATTATAGATGACTAATTTAATTTATTATACAGAAAAATCACATTTGAAATGAAAAAAATATTTTTTATGTCAAAATTAGATAATTTTTTGGAAAAAATTAAAATGTTGAAATTATAAATATTTACTAAATAATTCAAATTTTATATTTTTATATGATTCAAAAATTAATAAGAAAAATAATTAATAAAAAATAAATAAAATTCAAATTAACATTAAATATAAAAAAGACCATTAGGGATTTATTTGATAATATCGTACTAAATCTATGTTTTGGTTTTAGTTTTTTTCTTTATTTCTTTGGTTTTCCTTTCTAGTATGAATATATTTGACCATGCATTTTTATATGCAGAATTGATACTACACAAATTAAAGAACATATTAAGTGAACATAAAATTAAATAGAAGAAAAATTGGTACAACAAACATAATACATATGATTTTAGAAATAAAAAAAATAGTAATTTTACTTCTGTCGACAAAGTTACTCCCATCCCACTCCCTTCCCCACATTTTCGCTCCCCACTCATTTTAGATTCTAGATAATTTTGTTGATTTCTCTCGTACAATTTCGTTCAGACTCTCTCTCACATGCTCTTACAAGTCCGTCTCTCTGTGTTACTGTGGTGGGTGGTGATGTCGCATTCCTTCTACCTAAGTTTCTTTGGATCTCTTAATCTTCATAGCAAATAAAATTATTTAAAGAAGAGCGAAATTTGAAGTAGACATAGAATTTGGCTGAATCAACTGCTTGGTTATTGTCAATTTCAATGAAAAAATAAATTGATTGTGCGGAACAGATTCTGCGAGATAAAAGTTCGGATATTTTTTGGAAGGTTGCGTGAGTGTCTCCTTTTATAGTCTTGGAGAAATTAAGCTGTTTGTGGGGGACTTAGTGAATGTTTTCGTTTGCTTAACTTTTGAAGAAGTGATTAAAAGTAGAGATTGTGGTAAAATTACTTAAGATCAAAAGTAGATAATGTTTTAGAATAAAAATGATTTTGCTTAAATAAAAAAGGTGGCGTGTTTGATGCTTAAGCAACTTTTAACTTCTTATTGAGAGAAAAACTTTTATAAATTTATCAAAATACCAAAAAGTTGGAAAAAATAACTTTTTTATTTTTAGTTTTTGGCCTAAAATCACTTTTATTAAAGTTGAAGCAGTTTTCTCAAACACTCCTATATAGTATTTCCAAGGTATAAGTTTAAAAGCACTTCGGAAAAAAAATTGCAAGCAACTCTTACTATTGATTTGAGATAACTGTGCCTAAATATATTTTAGAATATATGTAGATTTATTTCCAAATAAAATATTTTATACCAAAAATAATATTTTCCAGAAATGGCAAGAAGTATTTGGACGGAAAAATTCTTAAGTTACTATATTGGGTGAATTTTGTTATTATATAAATATAGATATAGGTTATGTCATATTTTCTATCTTATCTTTGGATAATATCTAAATGGTTTATATACTATTAGATTAAATGTATAGATGTAAAATTTTAAAAAAATATATTCTTTTCACTTATTTATACATATTAATACAATAATATATAATCCATTCGGATTCTACTATGAAAGATGAACTCACTTTATTATATTTCAAAAACTTACTTTACAAGATATTTGTACTCTTATATTGTAACGATCCGATTTTCATTAAATATTTTAATCTAAGTAAGAAACAATAATTTGTATCATTATTATTATTATTATTATTATTATTATTATTATTATTATTATTATTATTATTATTATTATTATTATTATTATTATTATTATTATTATTATTATTATTATTATTTTGTTAAAAGACAATCCATTGTCAGGCCGTTAAAATACTAAACTTCCTAAATATGCAAAACTAAACTTATATATATATATATATATATATATATATATATATCCCATGAAGTAACGGACTCAATTAACAAACATGTAATCAAATTAAAATATTTATTAACTGATAAATTATCATGAAAAATTAACTTATAACTAAATTAAATAAGTAAAATTACTCCTAGACATGCCCCTACCAATTTAAATGATCACCACCTAACATGTCACCTATAAAAATAAAATAATACTACATGACTTCAAGAATTAAATCTAAAAAGAAAATCAACATAAATACTAAGTTGTAAAATTTAGCAAAATAATATTCAAACAAAAACCCTTATTCTAGCAAACTTGAAATTAAAATCCCAACCGCTTGAGTCACACAGCATGAATAATTGTAAGTAATAAAATATAATAGTTCAATTAAAATAACCTTTTAAAATATAATAGTTCAATTAAAATAAACTTCTTGGCTCTACCTCAAGTTCTCCATCTCACGCCAAAGCTAACCTGAAAGGATCAATTCTCCATCTCACGTCAAAGCTAATTGGGGTGGGCTTCCATTGATCCATCTCACGCCAAAGCTAACCTGAAAGGATCAATTCTCCATCTCACATCAAAGCTAATTGGGGTGGGCTTCCATTGATCCATCTCACGCCAAAGCTTCCATTGATCCATCTCACGCCAAAGCTAACCTGAAAGCTAACCTGAAAGGATCAATATTGATTGGGGTGGGCTTCCTTCAGCTTGTGGAGGATCACATTTTATAACAATTATAAACAAAATCAAAGGCATAAAGTAAGCAGTCATAACTTGTAACTTGCAACTTGCAACTTAAATGTTATATTCAATAAATTGAATATAAACTTGTAACTTGTATTCCATGTACTCACGGAACTTGAATTTGTATATCAAATAAATTTGAATATACACTTGTAACTTGAAAACAAAACTTGAATTTGTATATCAAATAAATTTGAATATACACTTGTAACTTGAAAATATAATCGATATATTCACACAATTAATCAAACATATAATTATCATAAACAGTAAATCCACCTGATTTGTGTTGAATAAATTCGATGAAATGTATGCAAATGCTAAACTCGTGGTTCGAATTCCGTGCAACCTATACGTGTGCAATTTTAATATTTATTGTTATTAAAGCTTAGTTAAAGAAATTGAAATAAAAGATGAAATAATGGGCTGGTTTTCAGTTTTTCGAAAAGCTTAGGGACTGATTTGAAAGCAAGATAGGAGTGACTTTATGGAAAAATCACGAGGTTGGATGTAAAAGAAAACAAGGGAAACAAATTAAATAACAATTAAGATAATCAGAAGTGGGAATGAATGAATCCTTGCCAACAGTCCATGTCCACGTGCTCACGCAATACACAAATTATTCAATTAAATAAAAATTATTATCTCTCTTCTTTCTAATTGAACACCACACATTCATATATATAACCTTACACGTACACACAGCACTATCACTTGAATTTTTGCCCTATTCTTTCTTTCTCACATCACACTTCTGTACATCCTCCCAACTAGTACACATGCATGCACACACTATCATAGCATATACACCGGAAACACATACAAGACACACCTGCACACACCCAAAAACAAAGACACACAGATTCACACACACTCTAATATACAATACATACAGTCCCGCTCAAGATACTCACACTAACACACACCAACGTACTGTTAAAAATTGGTATAAGAAGCTGCGAATTGATTATATATTAAAAGGTAAGAGTTTTGGTCTTACCGATTAATCAGAGGATGGAGGTAATTGGAATTGAACGGGGCCGAAGGCTACGACGGTCTGCCGGATGTAGATCGGCGATGCTAGAATATGGAAGGGAATTTACAGGAGTTTCCGTGATGTTGATGAATTTAATTCTTTCTGATATCGCGTGTATCTATAGTTAAGGTTAGGAGTACTGTGATAGGATTGGGACTTTGAGGATAGGGATCAATAAGGTTTGAGATCTTCTGTCAATCTTTTACTTATCTTAAATCTTTAATTTTACAGGAATTCGAATTCCTTTGGGCTCAAGACATGGGCCCTTTAAGAATTAATGCATTTGGCTTGAATCCTGGGCTCAAAGACTTGGACTTATTATTGAGATGAACATGAATGGAATGAAATAAAATATGATGATTGATTTTCTACAAAATATTGAGTCTAAAATTAATAAATAAATACGTGGCAAACGGAATGACCTGAAAATAATTAAATAAAATACCCAATATAAGTGAGCTTGAAAATATCAAACGGGTCATTTTCATGGACTTAACTTGAGCTTGATAATTTGAAATGAAAATTACTTGACAATGCATGACATGTGCTTGGTCCTAATGAGACTTTCAGCTTAAACTTAAATCCAATAAAATAACTTATTGACATTTAATTGGACTTAAAATGATTAATCGGGCTAACGTGACTTGAAATTGGGCCAAAGGCCGAATCTTGAATTTATATACATCATTGGCCCAAATTAATTAATTAAGCCTAACTAAATATCAATAAACTTTTACGATTATAATACTAAAATAACGGGCGCTACATATAAATTGGAGTAGAGTGAGAGAGAGATAAGTTTTCGAAGAAGCAGTTTTAGTTAACTGTTTTCTTCTTTTCTTGATATCCTCATGTGCCATGCACATGCATTAACTAATAGTCTAACTAACCTATAATAATAGCTTATTTCTTATTTCTACAACATGCTCCCTTTCAATTCGGACATGGATGAAAATCAGAGCATAAGAGACTACTGAGCAACTGGAAGCGACTTGCTGACAAACTCTTCGTTAATATGTTTGTTGTTTGGGACTCGGTGGAACATATTTCACCTGAACGTCCCTCCTTTTGACTCTTTCCTTGATAAAATGCACGTCGAGCTCTATATGTTATGTGCGAGAGTGTAAGGCAGAGTAAGAGGATAATTGTATGGCTCCTTCATTGTCACTCATAGAACAGTTGGTTTGATTATTTGAACACCTATTTCATCCAGAAGATTATGAATCCAGATTACTTCTATTGTAGCCAAGGCAAGCGCGCGATCCTATGCTTCAGTGCTACTGCATGCTATTAGAGACTGTTTTCTTGAGCACCACACAACTGGATTGTCTCCAAGATAGATGCAATACCCACTTGTACTTCGTCTATCATCCGGGCAGCTTGCCCAATCTGCATCAGCAAACCCTTTTAAAGTTAGTCTGGTGATTGATTTTATAAACAAGCCTCGACGAAGTGTACCACTAAGATATCTCAGAACTCTTTTACAAGCTTTCCACTGATTCACAGTGGGAGCTTGTAAGAATTGATTGAGCTTATTTATAGGATAACATAAATCTGGTCTGGTGAGTTGTAGGTATTGTAGAGATCCTACTACTTTTCTATATAACGAGGGTTGATCTAAAAGAGCACTATCATTGCTATGAAGCTTAACATTTGTACATACAGGAGATAGTACAGGTTTACATGAAGTCATTTCAAGTTCTTTGAGTAAGTCAGTGATATACTTTGTTTGTGTTAGAAAGATCCTTCCATTGGACCTGTGACAAAGAAAATAGTTTACTTGTCCCAAATCTTTTAAAGAAAATTGTTTACTAGCAATGAGACAATCATTTTAACTGTGATTGAAGACTCAACCAATCCTTCTCAATCTTCCAGAGCAACGCACAATATTAAGTTGAACATAGAACACACAAATGTGCTCTTCTTGATGCAAGAAAATGAAAAACAAGAATGTAACACTTAAACAAGAAAAGATTTACGTGGTTCGGCAAAATTGCCTACATCCACGGGAGCTGCTTCATCTTCATTATCAATGAATGATTACAGGGATTCCTTCATTCACTAGCACACACACATCACAATGAACTAGCTACTCTCAAGAAGAATTACACCCCCTTTTCTCTTGTGTTTCTAACTCTTTTCTCTAACCTATCTAACTCTCAATCATGGAGTATATTATGGTTACAAAAGAGCTATCTTCTCACTCCCCAAAACACCCGGAATAAATCGCTCTTTATAGCTGACAAAATCAGAAAACAGAAACTGGAAAAACGGTTACAAAATAACCGTCACAGAAACGACAACGGTTTTAGCTTCCCAGAACCGTTGTTAAAGCTCTCTAACAGATTTAACAGATTCAGATTTCCTTCTTCTTCAACTGCTTTTCAAGAACCACTTTTTAATCCCTTTTTTGGCTGAGTTGATGAGACACATTCTTTAACAATCTCCACCTTGGCTATCAACGAAGCCAAGGTCTTCATGCATCCAACCATTCATTTCAAATAACACCACAAAACAGCTCCACCTTGTCCTGCATGTCTTGTATAATCACTCTTACCTCTTTACTGAGGTAAGACATTCACTAGCTCCAGACAATGCTTGAATTTATCCAGAGGTAATGCCTTAGTCAACATATCCGCAGCATTATTCTTGGTGTCCACCTTCTTCAACTCTACTGAACCTCCATCCACAACATCTCTTACAAAATGATGTCTTGCATCAATGTGTTTACACCGTTCATGAAACACTTGATGTTTAGCCAAGTGTAACGCACTCTGCGAATCACATAAAACACAAACTCTTTCCTGCACTATTCCAAATTCTCCAAGAATCCCTCTGAGCCAAATAGCTTCCTTGACTGCCTCTGTCACAGCAAGATATTCAGCTTCTGTTGTGGACAATGCTACAACTGATTGAAGCATTGACTTCCAACTTATAGCAGACCTGAACAAAGTGAATATGTAACCTGTTTGAGACTTCCTTGAGTCTAGATTTGCAGCAAAATCTGAGTCTACAAACCCATACAAATGATCAACTGAGTCTGCTTCTTGTCTTTTGTACAAAATTCCATAATTTGAAGTACCTCTCAAATACCTCAGCAACCACTTCAAAGCCTCCCAATGATCCTTTCCAGGATCAGACATGTATCTACTCACCACACTAATGGAATGAGCCATATCTGGCCTGGTACAAATCATAGAATACATAATTGAACCGACTGCATTTGAGTAAGGAACTTTGTACATTTCAGCTCTCTCAATATCACTCTTTGGTTTCTGCAGCTCTGATAATTTGAACTGTTGACTCAATGGGACAGACACTTTCCTGCATTCATGCATGTTAAATTTTCTCAAAACCTTTTCAATATATGATTGTTGATTTAACCATAAACTCCCTGTCTTGATATCTCTAACAATGTCCATTCCCTGAATTCTCTTTGCTGATCCCAGAACCTTCATCTCAAACTCTGACCGAAGATTTGCCTTTAAGAGTTGAATTTCTTCCAAGCTTTTGCTGGCTATTAACATATCATCTACATATAAAAGTAGATAAGTGATCACAGCTTTCCCATTCTTCTTGAAGTACACACAGTTGTCATATTTGCACCTGAGAAACCCAATGCTCTTCATATGATGATCAAACTTGATATACCACTGCCTTGGACTCTGCTTTAGTCCATACAGTGACTTCTTAAGTAAACACACTTTTTCTTCTTTTCCTGCTTCCACAAAACCTTCAGGTTGAGTCATATATATTCTCTCTTTTAAATCCCCATGAAGAAAAGCTGTTTTCACATCTAATTGTTCTAAAATTAGATCAAACTGAGTTACTATTGCCAATAGGATCCTGATAGAGCAATGCTTTACCACAGGGAAGAAGATCTCATTGTAGTCTACTCCTTCCTTTTGAGTAAACCCTCTAGCAACCAACCTAGCCTTGAATCTTACTCTTTCTGTCTCTGCTACTTCAACTTTATTCTTGTAAATCCATTTGCAACTTACAAGCTTTTGATGTACAGGCCTTTTAACCAATTCCCAGGTTCCATTCTTTTCCAGAGACTCTATTTCTTCCTGCATTGCTACCATCCATTGATTTCTTTCTGAGCTGGACATAGCTTCTGTGTAAGTTCTAGGCTCACTATTGTCAGTGTCTTCTCCAGCTATAAAAGCATAGGCCATGAGAAAATCTTCTGTGTATCTGGTTGAGGGTTTGGAGACCCTCTTTTCTCTGTCTCTGATCAGTTGGTAACTCCCAGGCTCACTCTCTCCAGTTTGTTCTCCTTCATTGGTATCTGAGTCCTCATCAGTGACTACTTCTTCATCAGGTTTCAAAATATGCTCCTACTCTGCTGGTTTGCTAAGAGTCTGTTCTGTAGTGACAACTCCATCAGTTTTGTTCTGACAGAAGGGTTTCTCAAGCTCACAAAACACCACATCTCTGCTGACAATTATCTTATGCATTCCTGGTTCAATGCACCATAATCTGTACCCTTTAATCCCTTTAGGGTATCCCAGCATAACACACTTGAGAGCTCTTGCCTCAAGTTTATCCTGTTTCACATGTGCAAATGCTTTGCAACCGAATATCCTTAGGTGTGAGTATCCAGGTCTCTTTCCAGACCATTTTTCTTCTGGTGTTTTAAAATCAATAGCAGAGCAGGGGCATCTGTTTATCAAATAAGCAGCTGTTGATGCTGCTTCTGCCCAGAATGTCTTTGCTAAACCAGATTCTATTAACATGCATCTCACTCTTTCAAGGATTGTCCTGTTCATCCTTTCTGAGACTCCATTTTCTTGAGGATTCCCTGGTACGGTTTTGTGTCTTTGGATTCCTTTTGCCTTGCAGTACTTGTTAAACTCTTCAGACATAAATTCCAGACCATTGTCAGTCCTTAAGCACTTTAGAGTCTTCCCAGTCTCACTTTCAACTTCTGTGTGCCATTCTTGAAACTTTTGGAAGGCTTCTGATTTTGCTTTCAGCACATATAACCATACTTTTCTGGAGTAGTCATCCACTATACTTAGAAAGTATCTTCCCCCTCCCATAGAGTCAGTTCTAGAAGGGCCCCACAAATCTGAATGTGCATACTCTAGAGGTGCTTTAGAAGTGTGTTTGCCAGTAGGATAAGGTAGCTTCTTGCTTTTTCCTAGAATGCATGTTTCACATCCTTTAATGACAAACTTTTCTTTGTGTTGTAACATATTCTGTTTAAGAAGTTCATTTAAGCCATTTTGACTTACATGGCCTAATCTGGAATGCCATTTCACAAATTCCTCATATGTTGTGTTATCAACTAATCCTGTTATAACACATCCATCAAGATAATACAGACTTGATTTTCTTACTCCTCTTAACATAATTTTCCCATTCTTCATGACAAGCAAGAAACCGTCCTTGGATTGAAAATTGCACCCTGTATTTTCAAGGGTGCCTAAACTGATTAAGTTTCTTTTAAGATCAGGGATGTACCTTACTTCTGTTAAGATCTTAACAGATCCATCATGAGTTTGCAGGTGGATACTCCCCATTCCTTTCACTTGACATATTTGGTTGTTTCCCAGCATTACTGATCCACAATTCTTCTCACAGAAATCATGAAACCAATCCAGTTTTGGGCACATGTGGAAACTACATCCACTATCAAGAATCCATTGATCTTTTGGTCTTTGCTCTGCCACATTGAGGACCTCAGCTTCATCTTCTGCGGTTGTAAGATCCACTGTACTCTGGTTCTTCTTCTTTTCAACCTGTTTTCTTTTCCATTCAAAACAGTTCTTCTTAAGGTGTCCTGGCTTCTTGCAGTGATGGCATTTTCTTGTTTCTTTTCCATCATTTGGTTTCAACTTGTTATGTGCTTCCTTCTTGGGAGTATCATACGGTTTCTGCTTCCCTTGGAAACCCTTTCCCTTTGTAATCGTTAGGCCTTCTCCAGCTACTCCTAGTTTGGACTCATTTTCCTTTTGCAGTTCCTTGGATCTGAGTGCCATTTGTACTTCTTCCAAAGTAAGCCCTGTCTTCTTGCCATACAAGAGTGTGTCTCTTAAGTGATCATATGACTTCGGCAGGGCATTCAGTAGAAGTATGGCCTTATCTTCTTCTTCCAATTTAACTTCAAGGCTTTCAAGATCATCCAGAAGTTTTGTAAACTCATCCAGCTGATCATCAACAGTTTTATCTTCCATGAATCTGAAGGAGTACAATCTTTGCTTTGTGTAAAGTCGGTTTGCCAAGGATTTTGACATATACAGACTATCCAATTTGTTCCATAATCCTTCTGCAGTAGTTTCCTTTGAAACTTCCCTCAGGACCTTATCAGTAAGGCACAGAATCAAGGTGCTGTGTGCCTTTTCAAGAATGTCCTGTTTCTGTGATGGATCTAGCTTTTCTGGTAGAGCTTTCTCCCCTCGAAGCGCAGCAGCAAGCCCTTGTTGAGTTAGGAGGGCTTTCATCTTAATTTTCCACAGTCCAAAGTCATTTTTCCCAGAAAACTTCTCAGCATCAAACTTAGTTGCCGCCATATTCTTCTTCAAGAAACTTGCTTATGCTTCTGTGAGTTGTTTCTGAGTCCAGGCCAATAACCAAACACTTCGTGGGCACGGATTCCCACAGACGGCGCCAATTGTGATTGAAGACTCAACCAATCCTTCTCAATCTTCCAGAGCAACGCACAATATTAAGTTGAACATAGAACACAGAAATGTGCTCTTCTTGATGCAAGAAAATGAAAAACAAGAATGTAACACTTAAACAAGAAAAGATTTACGTGGTTCGGCAAAATTGCCTACATCCACGGGAGCTGCTTCATCTTCATTATCAATGAATGATTACAGGGATTCCTTCATTCACTAGCACACACACATCACAATGAACTAGCTACTCTCAAGAAGAATTACACACCCTTTTCTCTTGTGTTTCTAACTCTTTTCTCTAACCTATCTAACTCTCAATCATGGAGTATATTATGGTTACAAAAGAGCTATCTTCTCACTCCCCAAAACACCCGGAATAAACCGCTCTTTATAGCTGACAAAATCAGAAAACAGAAACTGGAAAAAACGGTTACAAAATAACCGTCACAGAAACGACAACGGTTTTAGCTTTCTAGAACCGTTGTTAAAGCTCTCTAACAGATTTAACAGATTCAGATTTCCTTCTTCTTCAACTGCTTTTCAAGAACCACTTTTAATCCCTTTTTTGGCTGAGTTGATGAGACACATTCTTTAACATTAACATTAGAGGTGTTAGGACCGGTTATTAAGATGTCATCCACATACACAATCAATAGAGTAAGATGACAACCTTGTTTCTTGAAAAATAATGAAGAATCAGCTATAGACTTTTCAAAACCAACACTAATCAAGAAGGAACCAAGCTTGTCATACCAAGCTTTTGGAGCTTGTTTTAAACCATACAAGCTCTTCTTAAGTTGGCAAACATAATCAGGATGAGTGGAAGACGCATGCCCTTCTGGTTATAACATAAACACCCTTTCTTTTAAGTCACATTTTAGAAAAACATTGTTGATGTCAACCTGTTGTATGGGCCAGCCTTTTGTAACAACAAGTGACATCATGATCCTGATGCTAACTGGTTTTATCACTGGACTATAAGTAGCAAAATAATCAACTCCAGCGGTTTGTTGAAACCCCCTAGCCACCAACCGGGCTTTGTACCTGTCAATGGAACCATCTGATTTATATTTTATCCTAAACACCCATTTACAGGTTACAGTATTTGCAGCTTGGTGTGACTGGGCACCAGTTGCCAAGTTCCATTACTCATTAAGGCACTATACTCTTATCCATTGCTTTTTTCCATCTAGGTGATGCTAGCGCTTGAGCCACAGAAGTAGGCTCACTGGGTTCAGCATTGAGCACAGCAGAGAACAATTTTGGCTTATAAACCCTTGCTTTTGCTCTTGTAGTCATAGGGTGAGTATTGATAACACCATGATTAGAGGATGTAGAGGGCGTAGAAGAAGAATTTCCTGTACTAGCAGCAATAATCTGTTGCTGTTGAGAGACAACATGAACCTGTTGTTCCTCAGCGTGTGAACTGTTAGCAATTTGCTGCGGATTTCTTGAACCAACAAGTGTAGTGTGTGATGCAGCACGATTTTGTTGCTGGTGTGAATCAGTTGTGTTGTTGTGTTGTGAAGTATTGTGTGTATCATTATTAGCCCCACCATCATTAGTATCATAATGAGTATTATTAGCACCATCATTATTGGTATCATGATGATTAGTGGAAATAGGCAAATAAGGCAGTATCGGGAGTTTATGTGACTCAGTAGTTTTATCTTTAGTGTTTGAAGTATATATAGTGACATATGGATATTCTTCTTCATTAAATTCAGCAGTTCTTACAGTGTAGATCCTACCAGTTTCACTTTGACACCTATAACCCTTATACAACACGCTATAGCCAATAAAAACACACTTAGCCGACTTAAACTGAAGTTTCACATTGTTATAAGGTGTTAAAAGAGGGTAACAAGCACAACCAAAACTCCTTAAAAAACCATACTCTGGAATTCTGTTATATAATTTTTCATATGGAGATACATGATTTAGTACAACAGTAGGAAGCCTATTTAGGGTGTAACATGCAAAAACAAACGCATCATACCAAAATGAAAAAAGGAAGATGGGATTGGGAAAGAACAATGAGTCCTGTCTGAACCACATGCTGGTGTTTTCTTTCCGCAGTACCATTTTGTTGATGTGTATAAGGACACGAATACCTGTATAATATACTTTTTTGTTGGAAATAGGACACTAGACTTCTATATTCCCCTCCAAAATCAGATTGCACCACCTTAACCACTGTGCTAAATTGTCGCTCAACAGGATTAATGAAGTTAACAGTAGAAGCATACACTTGAGACTTAACAGTTGGTGGGAAGATCCAAGCAAGGTTGTCAAACTCGCGATTTTACGTAGAATCGGTAGACCATCTGTAAAATCGGATCGTAAAATCAACAAGTAGAAATAACCATATATATAATATATTTTATATATTGTATAAGTTTATAACTATAAAAAGTGTAGAACTTGATATCACATATCATATTTCAATATATAAAGCATGATCCAAAACGTTATGCAAACTAAAATTAGAAATATCAAAATAGTTGCAAATTACATCATAAAAGTCTCGATAGTCAAGTCCAATAAAAAAATTAATAAAGTTGCAAGTAATATAACATTAACATGACAAAAATTTCGAGCTATATAAGAATACTATAAGTTTCTTGAATTTTTTTTTTGGTAACCTTATATGTGATAATTGTGCCTGATTGTGTTATTTGTATTATCTAAAGCTCAAATTGATTTTAGTATTAAAGATGTTGACTAGAACAATTGCCACAGAATACAATTGCAAGGAAGAGGATAGACTAAGTCTCAACTCTCAACTAAAATGATAAATAAGAATCTAAGAATGGAGGGGAGTACAACTTCATGCTTTTATAAAAGGATTCAAGTAAATTGAGAAATTTGTATATTATAAAAATGAATTCTTATACATTTGTGATTTGTTCACAACAGATTTTTCAAGGTACAAGTAAAATGATCCATATTAGCCTAAAAATATTATAACTGTTGAAGGAAAAATACAATTAGTGTGCCTTCGTCAAAACTAATTGATGAAGGGCAATTTAGGGATTCACTAAATATTATGTATCTGTGAAACTCTTGTATTTAACACCCTATATAAAGGGAATATGATGAATAAGAGAACCCTAATTATTCTGTGTCTTTCTTTTCTCTCTATTTCCTGTTTATTATTGTTCCTACTACAACAATAACAACACACTTATTAACTTATTATTCAGTAGATTAAAAAAGAATTCAAGTAAATTGAGAAATTAGTATTTTATATAATGAATTCTTGTACATTTTAGATTTGTTCACAACAATAGATTTTTAAAGGTACAAGTACAAATGTACAATGATTCATATCAGCCTAAAAGTACTACAACAACAAAACTATTACTTTATTATTCGGTGGATTATCATTTAGTGAAGTTAAGAGTTCTAATTTTTTTTTATTTTCTTAACAAAAGAAAGAAATGAAGAAACTTGACAAGTAGAATATAAATATTGTATTTGGTTTAACATTAAAAATAATAGAGAATACAAAAGAAAAAATTCGAAACATAAATACACCTAGGAAAAGAAAGTTCGTGGGAAAAAGAGAAAAATGTAGGAAAACTTGCATCTATATTTTGGGGTAGTTAAAAACAATGATCAAGTAATGGAGAAAATAATGTAACTGAATAGCTGAACTTTGATCGAAAATGAAGCTCGGTGCGCAGCAGATGAGAGGAATAATGAAGACAAGGTCGTGTTCTGTTGCCTAATTCAACGCTCTTAATTGTTGAATTGTTGAATTGTAAAATGGTATGGGTATTTGGGCCTTAAAAATATAAGTAATTTTATTAAAAGAGAAGACCCAATTTCAATTTGTCAAGTTGAACGCTGCAATCCAACAAAATATGCTCCAACTAAACTCGGACGGTTTTGCGGCTAAATCGCGATTTTAGCGATTTTAACGAGTTAACTCACGATTTTACAACGATTTTGCAGAACTCCGATTTTGTTAACACGTGTACTCGTTTGGTGATGGTGGACTCGTAAACTCGTAAAATCGTACGAGTAAACTCGCGAGTTTGACAACCTTGGATCCAAGTATACCTAGTATAATCATCTACAAAAAGCAAATAATATCTAAACCCATCATTTGAAGTGGTGGCAGCAGGGCCCCAAACATCAGTGTGAATTAATTTAAATGGTTCGGTAGTGTGATGTGCAACAGAAGGAAAACTCAAACTTTGCAATTTTCCAGACTGACAAGGTTCACAAAAACTCATTTTATTAATATTGCAATGCACATTTAGTTGTTTGAGTACAGTTGACAAAACTGAATTACAAGGGTGGCCTAATCACCTATGCCACTGAGTAGTAACAAGAGTATTACATTTAACATTTTTAGAAATATCAGAATCATACTTAATTACATCAGGAACAGATACATCAGATTGAGAAGACACATTAAGAACAAAAGCAACATTAGCAGATACAAAATTGCACTCAGCAGAGCCATTGCTATCCTTGTCACTAGTTGGAATACCCAGATGATATAAACCCTGTCTAAGGGAACCTCTGAGAAGCACCTTGTTGGATTTTAGGTCCTTAACAAAGCAGTGGAAGCCACTTTAGCAGCATTAACCATAGCACCAGAACAACCTTCTTGATCATGTGACTGATCAACAGTTGTGAGATGAACCTGTTGTCTGTGTTGCTGTTCACTCTAAAGAGCAACAGCTGGATCTAGACCAGGATAATCTTCATTGAAGCAATCCCAACAATTAGCTGCAACATGGTTGGGTCTACCACAGAGCTGACATATCATTTTTGACTTATTCTTGTAATTTCCTCGTGAACCACCTCTAGCATTCCCACCTCGAGAAGTAAAACTACCATGTGTATTTCCTCTTCTAGAACCATTATAATTTCCCTAAGAGCCATTATAACCACCTCTATAACCAGTAGCACCCCCTCTTCGGGCAGCCAGATTCACAGAAGGCTAAACAACTTCTACAGAATGGCTTTGAACCATTCTCATTTCATGAGTTTGTAACAAGGAATGAAGTTCAGTAAGAGAAACACTCTCAGTACGAGTAGTCAAATTTACCACTAAAGATTCATATTCTTGACCCAGACCAGCCAAGATATACAACACAACCTCATCATCCGAAACTTGTTGACTCTCTACACGAATCGAATCAACAATACCCCTCATTTTAAGAACATATTCTTCAACATATAATGCCCCTTTCTTGAGTGTTTGTAATTGCCATCTAATATTCAAGACCTTAGCCTTAGATTGTGAGTGAAACAATATATCAAACACATTCCATACATTTGCAGACGAAATACATCGACTAACATGTCCTAACATCGATTCAGTAATCGAACTAAACAACCAAATCATCAAGAATTGATCCTTTCGAATCCACACATCATATTCAGGGTTGGGAGTACTCACCGTGACCGGAATAGCATCACCAGTAGTCTCTGTGACAGCGTGAACAACTTTGGGCGGAGGAGTAGTCGTGCCAAGAAGAAAAGCATCATACCCATGCGCACGAACAACAGTGAGAACTTGAATTCTCCAGTACACATAGTTATTCCGATCCAAACACAACGTTAATGGTGGAAACGCCGTTAGCGTAAACTCAGGCATGATAACAAACAAAAACAAAACAGCAACAAACACGACTCAGAAATAACCGTTTGGCGAACAACAACTGCGAGCTAGGCGACCCGACTAGCTGATACCATGCTATGAAAGATGAACTCACTTTATTATATTTCAAAAAAACTTAGTTTACAAGATATTTGTACGCCTATATATAGGAGTAGAGTGAGAGAGAGATAAGTTTTCGAAGAACCAGTTTTAGTTAACTATTTTCTTCTTTTCTTGATATCCTCATGTGCCATGCACATGCATTAACTAATAGTCTAACTAACCTATGTAATAACTTATTTCTTATTTCTACAACAGATTCTGAATTACCAAATACAATGATTATGTTTCAGTACACTTACCTTATTTTTCTTGTCCGCTCGGGGCCTTGATAAAGTCGAGAGAGATTTACCCAATTGTAAATCAATGATACAACTAATATCCCAATGTAAAAAAAATTACAATCAATATTTCAAACTTAATTAATGTTTATTAATATGAATATTTATCCAAAAATTATAAAGGAAACCTAATTTGATACTCCATCCGTTTAAAAAAGAATGTCATTTTAAATATTTTTGGAGAAATTATGGATTGATATTTAATTGGTGTATTTTGTGAAATGAGGAAATAATCAACTAAATTAGTAGATTGTTTAAGATAATATTGGATGAATTGTATTTTTTTGGTAAAGTGACATTCATTGTGAAAATTTTCAAAGTGTCTAAAATGACATTCTTTTTTAAACGGAGGGAGTATGTTATAACTTTAAAACTGAATCGGGGATGACATTATTTGTGGTTTAAAAGATTATGAAAACACAACAAAAAAGGTTGTTCTTTCTTTTTTTAGAAAAGAATTTTCAGAATAGTTTCCAAAAGAGTGGAGCTACGAACACCCAAATTATACACCTAAAAAAAGGCGTTTGATGATTCTGTTTGAATAAATATAATCTTGTTTAGATAGACCAATCGAATATATTTTGAAGTATTTTATTGGTATGTCTAAACATTTGATTTTTATATTTTAAAAATATTCGGTATATATCAATTAAAAAAAACTACTTTTTCTCCACAAAAAATATTTAGACGAATTGGGGCTGGATCCCAAACGATGAAAGTATCTATCCAAAAGATGAATGAATATCGCTATTTACTTTTTGAATGGATGATTAAATTAGGGATAAGGTGCAAATAGACACTCGAACTATACCTTCAAGTACAAATAGACACCTCAACTTTGTTTTTTGTCCAATCACACACTTATTATTTTAAAATTGGACAAATAAACACTTGAACTTTTGAATCTGGAGCAAATAAGCATTTTCGTTATCTTTTCATAAACACCGTTTCTTAACCTGCTGACTTGGCCCTTCATTATTTCAACGGTATCAAGGAAATCGAGCATTAAACAAAACCATCTACCCACCTTCATTTCTTCTCCAAATAGACATAAACCCTGATTTCACACAAAATACTTTCACAAAATCAGGCAAAATCAGTCCCTCGCAAAATTAATCTCTCCCGCAGAGATGGCTTCGTCTTCGTCAAACTCCATCGTCAAACTCCAAACCATATTATAAGAGGTGCTTCGTAAATCTCCCAGAATGTAAGAGAATTTGTGATGTTTATGCGTGTTTGTGCTAGAATTTCATTTGCATTTTTTAGTTGAGATAATATTTGTGTTTTTTTCCTTCCTACCATAGCCACCCAAAGGAGGAGAAAAGAAGGTTGCAGTCATTTTTTCTAGTATGATCCTGAGATGTTTCAAAGGGCAAAAAATTTGATAATTGAGTTGAAGAGAGATGAATTGCGGAAGGAAAACAAGGAATTAACGGAAAAAAAAAAAAATAATTGAAGTTTCACACTGAGATATGACAGAAGTTATGCTCTGACCCATGCTATTGGACAAAAGATGTTGCAATTGGAATGTGAAGAAACGAGGAGTCAAGTTAAAAGATGAAAAGTATATCTTGTGGTTAGTTGGATCATAAGTGTGTACTTATTAATGTCTAAATTGTATTAGGAGTATTTTGGAGTTGTTGCCTTCTTATAAGTATGTGTTAGAACAGGGTATACATAAGAACAGAGGAGTATTCTGACTACACTTGGCAACTATACACATGATGGAATTTAGTTGATGGATTTTTTCTAATCATATGCCTTGTTTAGTTAAATATTCTGGGCAATCACTTGGCCTTCATTAAGATCGAATCAAACACTTTAAAAATCTTATTTGCTAATTCTTATATTAATAATCATCTAAGTATATTTTAATTTACAAAATATAACGGCTTTTGTGAAAAGGTAACGAAAATGCTTATTTGCTTTAGATTTAAAAGGTCAAGTGTTTATTTGTTCAATTTTCAAATACTAAGTGTGTGCTTAGACAAAAAACAAAGTTGAAATGTCTATTTGTACTTGAGGATATAGTTCGAGGTCTATTTGCACCTTATCCCATTAAATTATCTAATCGGACACTAACCGATTAGATTCCCTAGAATTAGCCCAAAACAAAGTAGTTTTTTAGTCCTAAATCAAAGCGATGTCGTTATAGCCCACGCTTTCCATAAACAGAGAGGTAAAATCAGCTGTTTCCAGAGGGAAGGAAGGGAGAAAAAACACACACATTAACACAGAAGAGCGAACAGAGACGAAGAGAAACATACAAAATCATCGATGTCTTCCCCATTCTCAACCGCCGCCTCAGTCTCCAACAGCTCTGACGCCTCCGACGCCGAGTGAGAAGGGCGAGGATCTAGGTTAGAGAGAGAAGTTCCTTTCCTATGTGTGAGTTTTCTGTAATTTTATTGGAAAACGAATGGCTTTTAGAAGTGCCACGCTCAATTTTGCGATTGGTCCTTCGTTTGGCGGTAGATTCTTCGTATTACGAGCAAATATGCTGATATGCAATTCTCTGAGCAATTCACAAGCCAGAGCTCAGACAATGCAGGTATCTTCGAGAGAGAGCAGAAGAAGTTAAAGTTAACAAAACTACAAAGAGTTAGAGATCAGACTGACAGTGATTCTCAAATGTCACGTTATTTTTTGTTTTTTTTTATCAGGTTCACATATATCCTGAAACCAGAAAATTTAAATTTCTATCTTGACTAACAAAATGACATTGAAGTTCGAAACATGTCTCTCGAGAGAAGAATCTTTGTCTGCATTCTTACAGACATTCTTACAGATATACACATGTGTAGTCACGGATCCATTCGGGAATGTTTTCTCGAGACTTCAGTATGAAGAATAGTAAACCTGAATCAGCACCACCTGCGGTGGCGGCGGCGCTGCCGTCGGTTGAGGAGCTGATGAAGAAGATCCACGACCTGGAATTAGGTGACGCCTATTTGAAGCAAGAGATGTCTACGCTTTTATCGCCGCCGGTTGAGGAGCTGATGAAGAAGATCCACGACCTGGAATTAGGTGATGCCGATTTGAAGCAAGAGATGTCTAAGCTTTTATCTTCATCCACACCTCAATTTATGACTGTCGATCAGAAGTTGAGCTCGCATTCGATTTCGCCCCCACGGCACAGAGCAGGCTTCGGGGATGGGCCTCGGAAGCAAGGAACGGCGTCAGTTCGGCAGTCATCGCCATTGCAGAAGGAGAGTCGTAACGAGGAATGGAGTGGCGGTGGTGGTGGAGGGACAGTTAAGTTCACGGATAAGCAGTATTTTAACATATTGGAGTCGATGGGGCAGTCTGTGCATATATATGATGTGAATAACCGGATAATTTACTGGTTAGTTACACGAACTCATTGTGATCTTAGTTTTCCTACGTTGCTGTTCGTCATAGTTTCATAATCATGGTGAGTTTGTTATATAGATTTCAGTAACTAGTTTGTTTCCGTATAATTGTTTCATGCCTTAAACACCATCTTTCCAAATGGATTATATGCTTATTTGGTGCATATTCTTCTTGCAGCTTAGGTAGATGATCTGAATTATAATTTTCTTACTTTAGAGTTTAAAGATAGCCCCTTCTAAATTTTACATATACTAAATAATATAGTGAACTAAAGGATGGTAACTATACAAGATAAATTAATGAATCATTTAGTTGGAGTATATTAGGAAAACAAACATTTAAGACACTCCTAATATAGAAAGGAGACTATCTTCTGAGACATCCCAAAAAGAAAATGGAACTATTTTTGTGAGAATGGAGGGGGTAATATCATTTGGTATTCTGCATTGACTAAAAAGGCATGCCTCGATGCAAGAAGAGGCGTTTCGGGGTTTGGATGCCTGGAACGCCTGAGTTGAGGCGGCCTTGTGCGCGACTCAGGCGCCTTTCGGGGTGGTGAGAGACGCCGCCTTATTTTGCTTTGCTTTTTTATGTATCTTTTCAGTATAAATATTGTTAAAACCCTACTTTTAGTTAGTAGTCAACATTTTTTATGATAGAAACAGACCGTGCGTTTTGTCTCTTCCTTTGAGACTCAACCATTTTCGCTGGCAGCCGACGACCAGTGATAGTATATGCGACCAGTGATAGTATATGGCTAATCTATATTTGATTTTATTCATGCTTAGTTTTTTACTTGTTCACCTTTGAATGCTCTTGATCAATTGATATGTTCTCATTTTTGCTATGATTTAGTTTTGGATGTCTATACTTTTTATCATAATGTAATGAATATATTATGTTTTCTCATGGTAAAATGTCTTTTATGTGTATATCTCCTATTTTTCAGTTTGGGCACCTCCCTCGCCCCTCACGCCTAGGCAGAGAAACCAGTTTAGCACCTTAGGCGTCTTGCTTTTTAAGTCACTGGTTTTCGGGTATTATTGTTTCATCCTTAACCAGAATCTTTCCCGTGTTTATTACCAATATTCTCCAAATTGTATATGCTTATTTGGAGCAGGAACAGAATGGCAGAAAATCTATATGGATATTCTGCTGAGGAGGCTCTAGGGAAGCATACTCTTGGGCTAGCAGTGGATCCTCAAGACTACTCCGCTGCTCACAACATTTTGCAACGTGTGTTGAAGGGCGAGACTTGGATGGGGCAGTTTCCGGTTGAGAATAAGAGAGGCGAAAGTTTCCTAGTTCTTTGCACTAATACTCCTTTCTATGATGATAATGGTGCTTTAGTTGGAGCTATGTGTGTAACGTGTGATTCGAGGCTGTTTCAAGAAGCGAAGTCCGTGATAGTGAGACAAAGAGACATTGGAAATGATCCTCAGCAGCCTTTACAAGTAGCAATCGCATCTGAAATTTCGGATTTGGTTAGTACTTGTATGACTATAATTTATATTTTATGTTGTAAGTATATAATTTCATTAAAATTCTTAATAGGGTTCTGAAGTGAGCAACAAGGTTAAGTCAAAAATGAGGCCTGCAGCTTCTAATGGAGCTAGAACTCCAAGAGACGATCGACGTCCTTTTCCAGCTGGAGTCTTCTCTGCTGCTTACCAACCATCTAGAGGTTCTGGCAATGAGAGTGATGGTAAACCTGTAATTTCCAGGATCCTTAGCTCAAAAGCAGAGGCTTGGATTGGCAAGAGGGGTTTGGGATGGCCATGGAAAGGAACCCCATGTGATGCGACGGATCCGAAGTCTTCCCCTTTTGTTTGGCCGTGGAGACATAATGATCAAGAGATTGAAGCCAATCGAACGGCTAATAAGGACGCTCCAGGGGCGTGGTCATCTTCAGTTAATTCTAAAAGCGCGAGTAGTGCTAGTAGCAGCAGTGATGTTAAAGCGGATACAGATATTGATTCTTCGGATTATGAAATCTTATGGGAGGACTTGACTTTTAGAGAACAAATAGGACAAGGTTACTATGGTTATTAGTGTTAGTTCATATTTATTCTTAACATGCTTAAGGTCTTGTGATCATTTAAAATTTGGGGGACGAACATGGGAAAGTTTCTTTATGGAGATTTCACGTACTTGTGATCAATTATTTAACATTTGGGGGTTCAGCCTTTTTTCAGATGCCTACGACATTGTTAACTACTTTTGCCTACCTCTTACGACTTCTTTCAATGTAATTCTGCAGGTTCTTGTGGAATTGTATATCATGCTGCGTGGCATGGATCAGTATGTTCATCTGCTCCTCTTTTAGAAAGACTTTTACTGGATATATCTTTTTGCTTTACTGTATAGTTTACTGTTGATGGTAAATTATGTATCATTTTGTAATAGCCATAACCGTCATGGCCTGCAGGACGTTGCAGTCAAGGTATTTGCCAAGCAAGAATATTCTGATGATGTAATCTTGTCCTTCAGACAGGAGGTGAGTTTAGGTTCTGGTTCGACTAGCTGTGCTCTTTTCGTCACTTCTGTTGGTAGAATAGTAGAATTATGTACATATGTACTAATCTTTTCAGCATAAATAGGACTATGTTCTTTGTTGGAAAAAATCTGCAGCCTTGGACATGTAAGCTATGTTTGTTTCGAGTTTAGCTAGGAAAAGTTTGGGACTTTGCACTCTACACAATCCTAACACAAATAATTATCATTTGTACTCTAGAACTTTTACAATCTAAGGACTAGATACTTTGATTTTCCCGACCTACTTAAACCCGAAACAGACTTGTTTATTAGTTTCATTTTGAAAATGATGCCATAAGTTATAAAATAGTAAATTGTTTCCATGCTGTTTATATTTGTAGTCAGAATTATTTTAAATCATGAGTTCATGTTTCTCAAGATCTAAAGATGGTTTTGTGTTTCACATCCAAATTTCATTAATAATGATTTGAATACTTTGATATACATTAGATTGTAATGCATATAGTTTGATAGTTTTTCTTTTGTTTTGAAGGTTTCACTTATGAAAAGACTTCGGCATCCAAATATTCTCCTATTCATGGGTGCAGTAACGTCTCCACAGCGCCTTTGCATTGTGACAGAGTTCCTTCCACGGTATTCTCTATTGGTGTTACGGGGAAATTCTTATCTACCCAATCAAGTAGTACCCTGCTAGGTTAATCCACCGTTGATTTTGTAGATGACTGGAGATTAGTTGCGCTCCACCACTTAATGGATGGTGGATTTCCCCATTAGGGTACTACCCAACTGGGTAGGTAAGAAGTAACTGATGTTACATGTGTTGTTTTTTTGTCGATATTTATCTTTATTATATAGTATCCTTTTACTCGTGTTAGAAGGGTGACGTGTATGCTTCTCCTCATTCGTTAATATTTTGGGTGCAGTGGGAGTCTGTTCCATCTATTGCACAAGAATACATTAAAACTAGAATGGAGACGGCGTATTCACATGGCTTTGGATGTGGTAAGTATCTCAAGGGGGCATTTGATTTAGGCTTAAGTGGGTCAAGAGAATCCTGTCTTTGAAATCTTGGAATTCAGAAATAAAGTTAAATAATTTGTATGTTTGTTTTGAGACTTAAACTGTGTATATGCATACAGGCACGGGGTATGAACTATCTTCATCATTACAATCCTCCGATTGTCCACCGTGATTTGAAGTCTTCAAATCTCCTTGTTGACAGGAACTTGACTGTCAAGGTCAAACTGTAGCTAGTTTTTCAGTTGCCTTGTTTTCTACAGTATGCTCGGTTGACTTGAATGCACAATACAACAGGTTGGTGACTTTGGTCTTTCGCAGCTTAAATATGAGACCTTTTTGGCAACAAATACGGGAAATGGAACGGTATGTAAATGCTAACCCCCCACCCCCGGTCCATATAGCAGTGAACCTTATATTGTGTAATGCAGCCTCAATGGATGGCTCCTGAAGTCATACGTAGTGAACCTGCAAATGAAAAGTATGGCCAAGTGAATAGTGCTGCTTTAATCTGATTTAGATGGTGTTTGGCTAAGTTTATAAGCTCTTTCAAAGTATTTGAAATCATTTTAAAAACTAGATCTTATTCATATGTGAGCATCTTAGAAACTTTGTTTTAAAAAAGTAAGTAGAGTCTTCACTAGCTCAAATAATGTAATATTTTATGAGCTTTAAAAACATCAATAAACTTAGCCGAACACCATCGTACTGACAAATGAATGGGACCCATCAATCCAAACATTTTGCTTGTTGTTTGAGGTGATCAGAGCAGATGTATATAGCTATGGAGTGATATTATGGGAGCTTGCAACCCTAAAGATGCCTTGGGAAAGCCTCAATTCAATGCAGGTGTGTTGAATCTCTCTATAGATGATGTGTTGAGTTCTATTTTTTCGGATTTAACTTGAATTTAATTAAGCAAAATGATTATTAATACTCCCTCCGTCCTAAAAAAATTAGGCACAATTCATTTTACACAGATTAATATGACATCTTTAATGTTATTGGAGAAATAATTTTAACCACTATTTTTTTTAATAACCTTATTATTTAGGGTACATAATAAGGGCATTTTAGGAAATTGTAGTATTTATATAATCTAGGACAGACAAAAAATACTAAACTATCTTTTTAGGACGCACAGAGTAATTGATTATAGAGGTATGTTAAAATTGCAGGTAATTGGAGCAGTGGGCTTTATGAACCAACGTTTAGAGATCCAAAGGATGTGGACCCACAATGGAATTCTATTATGGAGAGTTGTTGGCATAGGTATGTTTATACTATCTCCATTTTTTTAGTTGTAGTTTTAGGGTAAGATAAGAAAATGAAGGAGTAGATGAAGTAGACAAATAAACACTCAACTTATCAATCTCTCTCCTCTCAAATCCCTAAATTTTTTTATATTTTATCTATTTCTAAAAATTTTAGGGGTAGCTTGGAAGAAATGTGGAGAAAAAATAAAAAAAACATATATTTATTCACAATATACTACAACTTAGAAAAATAGAGGTAGTACTTCAATTTAACAACATGTACTATTTGGGTGTGTATCTATGTTGAATTGTTGATAAAAAAAGTTAAAAAATATATATTTAGGTCCCTCTCTTATATATCCCTATACTTCATTTGTAATCATTGAGGCCTTCTCATTTCAATGGTAAAAATAAACCCGTTGTATTTTCTTTTGCACAAATTTGGTTCTCAGGTAAACCCACTAATGCATGGACAAAATTTAGGGTAGATAGAATATTTAGTCCATTACGTTTCATAATTTTTATTTAAGGACATTATCTTTAATTATTTTAATTTTAATTTTTTAATTTTCGAAATTTAACATATTGGACATTACGTGTCGTTGGCGATGACAAAACCAATTTGTGAAGTTTTGAAAGTTAAAAGATTGGTTTGTCGAATTTTAAAAATTAAAGGATCAAAATCGAAATGACAAAATGTAATGTCCTGAAATAAAAATCGGTAAAATTTAATGGACTAAAAATTTACTTACCCAAAAATTCTAAAAAAAAAGTTGAAGCACAATAATAATATAATTTTTGAGGCAAGTTGTGGAGGGACCTAAATATGCTTTTTCCTTGTAAATTCCCCAAAAAAATGTAGAAATCAAAGTTGGCAAGTTGTTATGTATCAAAATGCTTGTAATAGAAACTTAAGTTGTGAATGTCTTGTGTTGAACTGCGAACCACAATTGCGTCCTTCATTCCAGGAGCTAGTAGAGAAGCTCAAAAACCTACTGAGGCGGTATGCAATTCCGTATAGGAAAATTTCGCCTGCAATCTATTAGCGCTTCTTTTAGACAGGCTAGAGTTCTAGTGCGCGATGCGATTTGCGATTTAGGTTTTTTTTTTATTTTTTTTGGGAACGTAGAGTGGTTTGGAATTAGATGGATGGTTTGATGATGTAAGATAGTGTAATTTCTTTGTCAAATTCTTTTTTATTTAGGTTGGTTTTGGTTCTTCTGAGTGCAGTCTGTCATCGATTAGTATTTCTTCCAACATGCCAGGGTTCGATTGCATGATTTGTAAGGTTTTAAATTTGTTATATCTGAATTTTGATGGTTCGAAGGTGTACGATAGTGTAGTTTATTTTCTTTGGTAGGTTTTGGTTCTTTTGAGAGCGATCTGTAATCGATTAGTATTTCTTCCAGCGCGAGTTCAATTGCGTGATTTGTGAGGTTTTAGATTTGTTTTTCACTGTATTTTGAATGTTTTAAGATTTAGATGGATGGTTTGAGGTGTAAGATAGAGAGAGAAGTTTATTTTCTTGGTTGCTTTTGGTTCTTTTGAAGGTGATTCTTGGTCTCTCGGTAGAGTTTCATTGGTTATTTTGATATATTTTAAATTGGTTAACTTTGTATTATTGGCAAAATAGGATACGCATATTTTAGTAAGATAGTAAATGGGTCGAATTGAGCTGAATGTATATATTATTATATTATACTTATACTAGAAAAATGCCACTATTTCTCACAAATTAACTCAACAAATTACAAGTGTTGTTTACTCTGCATTTTCTCCCATTCACTGACATGCATTTACTTACAAAAAGTTGGTTGGACAAAAAAAATCCTTAAAAGTTTATCACCCATAGAGATGTAATCAAACCAAACTGTTCGTGAGCTATTCGGGTATCGGCTCGAAAAGATATTCGTTCGGGATCGTTCGCTGGCCTAAACGAACCGAGCTCGAGCCCAATTTCGAGCTCGACAAAAATTTCGAGCCGAACTCGAGCCTGCAAGTATTTGGTTCGTAAGGTCGCGAACCTGTTCGCGAACGTAGGCTCGCGAGCCGAGCTTACGAGCTGGCTCGAATATATTAAATAAAATGTGTCAATGGGATTTTAACTCTAGACTATTTAAAAAAATATGTGTTCAATGAGATTTGAACTCTAGACCATTTAAAAATATATGTTCAATGGGATTTGAACTCCAAGCTTAGTCTATAAACGAGCTTTGTTTTAGTGACTCTCGAGCTTTATTACAGGTTTCACGAACCCGAGCTCGATCTATGTTATCGAGCTTTTCACGAATCCAAGCTCGAACTATGTTTTCGAGCTTTTTCGAATCGAGCTCGAACTTAAGTTTGCTTTATTATGTTATCGAGCTTTTTCCGAATCGAACTCGAACTATTCGCGAGCTTGGTAATTATATAACGAACCGAACTCGAACATACTTTTATAAGTTCGAGCCGAACTCTAGCCTGGTACTGTTCGGCTTGGTTCGGCTAGTTTACATCCCTAATCACCCACAAGTTACGTGCAGAATTTTAGCGAAAAATGATTGTTTATTTGTCAAAATTGGTATAATTTGTATGTATCAGCAAAAAAGAGAGAAAACTAATTTATGATTAAAAGACTCTAATAATTCGGCGAGAACGTTAGGGGATACTTGGATTGGTATGGTGCCATCCGGATTGGGCATGGCCCGTCCGCAACGTATTTCACTTTACACTGGATGCACCATCCCTCCACATCCACACCCTATTACCTACATCTCCTTTTATAATTTCCAACACACCTTTTACAATTTTCAATACACCTTTTACAATTTCCAATGCACATCCTACATTTCTATACCCTTAAACTAAAATACCTTTTTGGATGTTCCATCCGTGAATGTTCTCCATCGGACGTGGCACATGCCACTACATCCCAAACCAAGTATCCCCTTAGAATTAACCCTATTTCGATGTATACTTCGATCCTTAATAGCCCGCCCTTTCCATAATCAGAATCATTAAAATCTGCTGTTTCTAGAGGGAAGGGAAAGGAAAAAAACACACACACAGAGTGAAAACAGAAGAAAACCCCCAAAATCGTCGATGTCTCCCCAACTCTCAACTGCAGCGGCTGCTCCGCGCGTCTCCAACAGCTCCTTCGCCGACTCCCCTATTCACCACGATTGCAGCCGGAGGAGAAAGAGGGGGGAAGAAGAAGGTAATACCGTTCTGTATCAGAGAGAAGGGTGCGGATCTAGTTTTAGAGAGTTTCTTTGGACATTCAGAACACGTAGAAGTTTTCCGTATATCCACGTTCATATTACGACAACTATGCAATTCTCTGAGCAATTCCGAAGCCAGAGCTCAGACAATGCTGGCATCCTAGGGAGAGAGCAGAAGAAGTTAAAGTTAACCACACTACAAAGAGTTAGAGATCAGGCTGACACTGATTCTCAAAGGTGAAATTATGTTTTGTCTTTTATCAGGTTCACAAAAATCCAGAAATCAGAAATTTTAAATGTTTATCCTATTTGGAGAATGTTTCCATTAGGAGAATGTTTCCTTGGGAGTTCTGTATGGAGAATAGTAAACCTGAATCAGCGCCGCTGCATGCTTCGCCGCCTGCGGTTGAGGAGCTGGTGAAGAAGATCCATGACATGGAATTAAGTCAGGCCTCTTTGAAGCAAGTGATGTCTAAGCTTTCATCTTCATCCACAGCTCAGATTTTGACTCCATGGTGGAGAGCTGGCGTCGGGGATGGGCCATGGAAGCAAGGAACGGCAGTTCGGCAGTCATCGCCATATCAGAAGGATAGTTGTAACGAGGAATGGAGTGGCAGCGGTGGCAGAGGGCCGTCTTTCACGGATAAGCAGTATTTGAATATATTGCAGTCGATGGGGCAGTGTGTGATCGTCACTGATGTGAATAACCGGGTAATTTACTGGTTAGTTACACAAACTCATATTGATCTTAGTATTCTTATTGTTTTATGTTTGACCACCATCTTTCCAAAAGGAATATATGCTTATTTGGACCATGTTCCTTTTTATGTTAGCTTCTTGCCTGTTAGGTAGATGAACTGAATTCTAATGCTCTTACATTAGTGATTAAAAATAGCCTCTTCTAAATTTTACACATACTAAACAATTTTTGCTGGCGGCGGGCCACCAATGATAGTATATCCCTAATCTATATTGGATTTAATTCATGCTTAGTTCTTTTACTTTTTCACCTTTGAATGCTCTTGAACAATTGATCGTTCTCATTTTTGCTATTATTATGTTTTGGATCTCTATATTTTTTCCATACTTTAATAAAACAAATTATGTTTTCTCATGGTAAAATATTTTATATGTGTATATCTCCTATTTTTCAGTTTGGGCGTCTCCCTTGCCCCTCACGCCCAGGCAAAGAAATGGGTATAGCTCCTTAGGCACCTGGCTTTTTAAGTCACTGTTTTTCGGTATTATTGTTTCATCCTTAACCAGAATCTTTCCCATGTATATTACCAATCTTCTCCAAATTGAAAATGCTTATTTGGTGCAGGAACAGAATGGCGGAAAACCTATATGGATATTCTACTGAGGAGGCTCTAGGGAAGCATGTTCTTGAGCTAGTATTGGATTCTCAAGACTACTCTGCGGCTAACGAAATTTTTCAGCATATATTGAACGGCGAGATTTGGACTGGGCAGTTTCCAGTTGAGAATAAGACAGGCGAAAGGTTCTTAAGTCTTTCCACTAATGCCCCCTTCTATGATGATAGTGGTGCTGTGGTGGGAGTAATATCTGTAGGGTGTGATTCGAGGCTTATGCAAGAAGTGAAGTCCGTGATAACGGGACAAAGAGACATTGGAAATGATCCTTAGCAGCCTTTAAAAGTAGCATTCATCTCTAAAATTTCGGATTTGGTTGGTACTTGTATTACTATAATTTATGTCTATATTTTATATTGTATGTATAGAATTTCATTTAAATTCTTAATAGGCTTCTGAAGTGAGCAACAAGGTCAAGTCAAAAATTTCTGGTAGAGCTAGTACTCCAAGAGACGATCTACACCCATTTCAAGCTGGAGTCTTCTCGTCTACTAACCAAGAAAAGGATTCTCCTAGTAAACCATCTAGAGGTTCTGTTGATGAGAGTGAGGGTAAGCCTGTAATTTCCAGGATCCTTAGCTCAAAAGCAGAGGCTTGGATTCACAAGAAGGGTTTGGGATGGCCATGGATACATAATGATAAAATGAAAGACCTGGGGCAGCAACAGAGTAGTGCAGCAAAATTGAAATCAGTGAGTGTAGCCAATCGAACTGCTAATAATGAGGCTTCGGGGTCGATGTCATCTTCAGTAACGAGTAGTGCTAGTAGTTGTGGTAGTACCAGCAGCAGCGATGTTAATAAAGCGGACACAGATATTGATTCTTCGGATTGTGAAATCTTCTGGGAGGACTTGACTTTTGGAGAACAAATAGGACAAGGTTACTTAAATTCATGACCTTATGATCAATTATTTAACAGGATTGTTCTCTTATATATATATTTGGAGATCGAGTGTGTTTCAGTTCTGTGATGGCTACGGCATTGTGTAGCTCCTTTTCCCTACCTCTTACACGTTCTTTCAATGTAATTCTGCAGGTTCTTGTGGAACTTTGTATCATGCTCTGTTGTATGGATCAGTATGTTCTTCCGATCCTCTTTTAGAAGTATAAACCCCGTGTCAGAACAACAAAAACAACACTCTCACACACACACAGAAGAACCAAAAAAGGATACTGAAAGGGAATTAACTGCACAAATCATAATCATATGGTGTGAGCATCTGCTCTTTCAATTGGTTGAAATCCATAATTCTTTTGTAACACACATTCAAGGCTTGAACAGTATTTAATTTGGGGTAGTTTTGGGTTTTTAGCTATCACCTCTTTGTCAAGTTTGGTAAACGTTCTTTATATGATAACTTCCATCTAGAAATTCATGAAATCGAGACAGCTAAACTTTCTGAATATATCTTGCTGTTGTAATTTTTTACTGTTGAGGTTAGTTTCTATATTATTTTGTAATAGCTATAAACTTCATGGCCTGCAGGACGTCGCAGTCAATGTATTTTCCAAGCAAGAATATTCTGATGATGTGATCTTGTCCTTCAGACAGGAGGTCAGTTTAGCTTCTGGACTGTGCCCTTTTCGTCACTTCTGTTGGAAGAATAGTAAAATTATTTACATATTTAGTAATTTTTTCAGTCTTGGACATGTACGCTATGTTTGTTTAGCTCGGAAAAGTCTGGGACTTTGCAATCTAAATTATCCTAATACAAACATATAGCATTCGTACTGTAGAACGTTTTACAATTTAAGGACTAGGAACTTTGGATTTCCCGACATACGTAAACCCGGAACAGACATAGTGAACTTGTTTAATTAGTTTAATTTTGAAAATGTTACTCTAAATTATATAGTAGTATATTGGTTCCGTTCTGTTTATATTTGTAGTCAAAATTAATTTCAATCGTAAGTTCATGGTTCTCAAGATCTAAAGATGGATTTGTGTTTCGCATCCACGTTTCATTAATAATGATTTGAATACTTTGACATATATCAGATTGTAATGCATATAGTTTGATAGTTTTTCTTTTGTTTTGAAGGTTACACTTATGAAAAGACTTCGACATCCAAATATTCTCCTATTCATGAGTGCAGTTACTTCTCCTCAGTGCCTTTGCATCGTGACGGAGTTTCTTCCACGGTATTCTATATGAGTGCTTTACTCTTCCATAGTTTCACTTAAGCCAATATCGTGTAGCTTTTTCTTGTGTGTTGGATTTTTTCAATATTATCATACTCTTTAGTATCCTTTTTATTCGTGTTCGAAGGGTGACGTCTATACATTCTCTTAATTCCTTTGGATGCAGTGGGAGTCTGTTTCATCTATTACATAGGAATACATCAAAACTAGAACGGAGACGGTGTATTCACATGGCTTTGGATGTGGTAAGTACCTTAAGAGGGTGTTGGATTTAGGCTTAAGTGGGTCAGGGGAAATCCTGTCTTTGAAATCTTTGAATTCAGAAATAAAGTTAACTGGCACGGGGTATGAATTATCTTCATCATCACAATCCTCCGATTGTCCACCGTGATTTGAAGTCTTCAAATCTCCTTGTCGACAGGAACTTGACTGTCAAGGTCAGATTGTAGCTAGTTTTCCAGTTGCCTTGTTATCTGCAGTATTCTCACTAACTTGAATGCTGATACAACAGGTTGGCGACTTTGGTCTTTCGCGGCTTAAACATGCGACATTTTTGACAACAAATACGGGAAACGGAACGGTATGTAAATGCAAACACACGCCCACCCCCAAGCCCCGGTCGATATAGTAGTGAACCTTCTTATTCTGTAATGCAGCCTCAATGGATGGCTCCTGAAGTTATACGTGGTGAACCTGCAAACGAAAAGTATGGCCAAGTGAATAGTGCTGCTTTAATCTGATTTAGACAGTGTTGGATTAAGTTTATAAGCTCTTTCAAAGTGTGTGACAATATTTTAAAATCATAGATGTTGTTTCATATGTGAGTAGATTAGAAACTTGGTTCTAAAAAATAGTCTTAACTAGCTCAAATACAATGTACTATCTTATAAGCTTTAAAAACATCAATGAACTTAGTCGAACACCTTCTTACCGACAAAGGAATGGGACCCATCAATCCGAACATTTTGCTTGTTGTTTGAGGTGATCAGGGCAGATGTATATAGCTATGGAGTGATATTATGGGAGCTTGCAACCTTGAAGATGCCTTGGGAAAGCCTCAATTCAATCCAAGTGTGTTGAATCTCTCTATAGATGATGTGTTGAGCTCTATATTTTTGGATTTAAATTTAATTAAGCAAAATGCTTGTTAGTACTCCCTCCGTACTAAAAAATAGGCACAATTCATTTTACACAGATTAAGATAACATTTTTAATGTTATTGGAGAAATAATTGTAATCACTATTTTCTTTTAATAACCTTATTTTTTTAGGGTACATAAGAAGAGCATTTTAGGAGATTGTACTATTTATATAATCTATAATCTAGGACAGACAAAAATTACTGAACTACCTTTTTGAAACGGAGAGAGTAATTGATTACAGAAGTATCTTAAAATTGTCGGTAATTGGAGTTGTGGGCTTTATGAACCAACGTTTAGAGATCCCAAAGGATGTGGACCCACAATGGGCTTCTATTATAGGGAGCTGCTGGCATAGGTATGTTTATACTATCTTCGTTCGTTTTAGTTGTAGTTTTAGGGTAAGATAAGAAAATTAATGAGTAAATGAAATGAACAAATAAACACTCAACTAATTTTTCTCTCTCCTTTCAAATCCCTAAATTTTCTTATATTCTCTCTTTCTAAAACTTTTAGGGCAGTTTGGAAGACATGAAAAATAAATAAAAAAAAAAAACAAATCTTTATTCACAATATATTACAACTAAGAAAAATAGTGGTAGTACTTCGATTTAACATGTAATGTTTGGGTGTGTATTTATGTTTAATTGTTGATAAAAAAAAAAAAAACTAAAAAATATATATTTAGGTCCCTCCCTATACTTCATTTGTAATAATTGGGGCCTTCTCATTTCAATGGTAAAAATGAATCCGTTGTGTTTTCTTTTGCACAAATTTGGTTCTTAGGTAACCCACTAATGCACTGGACAAAATTTAGGGTAGATATTTCTTTTAATCCATTAAGTTTCATCATTTCTATCGAAGGACATTATTTTTAATTATTTCAATTTCGGTTCTATAATTTCCGAAATTCGACATATTGGACATTACCAGTCGTTGGCGGTGACAAAATCAATTTGTCGAGTTTTGAAAGTTAAAAGATTGGTTTGTCGAATTTCAAAAGTTAAAAGGATCAAAATCGAAATGACCAAAGGTAATGTCCAGAAATAAAAATCAGTAAAAGTTAATGGACTAAAAATTTATTTACCCAAAAATTCTAAAAAAAGTTGAAGCACGATAATAATATACTTTTTGAGGCAAGTTGTGGAGGGACCTAAATATGGTTTTTCCTTGTAAATTCCCCAAAACAATGTAGAAATCATTAGTTGGCAAATTGTTATGTATCAAAATGATTGTAATAGAAACTTAAGTTGTAATGTGTTGTGTTGAACAGCGAACGCAATTGCGTCCTTCCTTCAAAGAGCTAGTAGAGAAGCTTAAAAACCTACTGAGCCGTTATGCAATTCCGTGTAGGAAAAATTCGCCTGCAATCTGTTAGCGCTTCTTTCACACTGGCTAGAGTTTCGGTGTGGCGATTTGCGATTTAAATTTGCTTTTTTCTTTTGTTCTTTTTTTTTTGTTTTTCTTTGTTTTTGTGGGTTGGTTTTGGTTCTTCTTAGGGCAGTGTGTCATCGATTAGTATTTCTTCCAACACACTAGGGTTCGACTGCAGATTCATGAGGTTTTAGATTGGTTTATATCTGAATTTTGATGGTTCTTGGATGGATGGTTTGAGGGTGTAAAAAAGTGTAGTCTCTTTTTCTTTGGTAGATTTTGGTTCTTTTGAGGGCGATCTATAATCGATTAGTATTTCTTTCAATGCGGGGTTCGATTTTGCGATTTGTGAGGTTTTAGATTTATTTTCGCTGTATTTTGAATTGTTCAAGATTTAGATGGATGGTTTGAGGATGTAAGATAGAAAAGTTTTTTTTCTTTGTTGCTTTTGGTTCTTCTAAGCATGATTCTTGGTCTCTCAGCAGGGATTGTTTGGTTATTATGATATATTTTAAATTGGTTAACTTTATATTATTGGCTGAATAGAATATGCATATTTAAGTAGGACGGTAAATGAGTCGAATCGAGTTGAATGTACATATTATACTAGAAAAATACACATACAATTTAACTAAACAAATCAAAAGTGTTGTTTTACTTTGCATTTTTTCCCTTTCACTGATATGCATATAATCAAAATTAAGTTGTGATCAACAACGTATTTTGAGGATGATCTGTAAGCTATTAGCGCTTTTTCCAACGCGTTAGTTCGACTGCGCGATGTATGATGTTTTAGTTGTTCGAGGATGTAGTATAGTGAAGTTTCATTTTTTGATAGTTTTTTGTGATTTTGAGGGTGATCTGCAATTTATTAGCTTTCTTCCAAATCATTGGAGTTCGTGTGCGTGATTTGTGAGGTTTTAGATTTGTTTTCCTTTGTATGTTGAACAGTTAAAGACTTTTTTTTGCGTTTTTTAGAAGTAACACATACGATTCAAGGGACTAAACACAAATATCACAGAGCTATGGTAGTTTTGGATATCATAAAATAGTCAAAAGATATAGGTGGATGTTTCGACCATGTAAGATACTCCCTCCGTTCCATAATAATTGACGTTTTAGGAGGTTCTTTTCTTTTCTTATTAATTGACGTTTTACATTTTTTTCACTAATTCTACCAGTTTTCTCCCTTGACTCAATTCTTAAAAATCTCTACTTTTAAATCTATCAGAAATATCTTTATTTGGTTAAATCTTTATCTCCTAAAATATTCCGCTTATTATAGCGCTTTCTTCCCTCTCCCTCCTTATTCCACGCGCCTTATTCCCTCACCCTCGGCTTTCTTCCCCTCTTCCTCCTTCATTCCCCAATTTAAATTGAATAAAAGAAATAACTTAAGTTACTTATGGAATTCCTTAGTCTATATTTCTAACAGATAGCTTGATTTAATGATACAATGAGGAAAGTTAAATATAGCCTTATGGAATTGTCTGGATATATGTCTAATAGCATTATCCAGAATTGTCTAGTATTGAGAAGCATACAATAGATGCTCTAAATGCCAGAGATTATAGATTATCTAGTACATCCATGAGATTTTAGTGTATGTTAGTTGTAGGATGGAAGATGGAATTTCAGAGAGAGAAAAGATAAATATTTAAAGATGCCGGAGTTTCACTCTCCAACAATGACGAGAGAAGATGGAATTTCAGAGAAAGAAAAGATAAATATTTAAAGATGCTAAATTTTAGGAGTCATATAAGAGGGATAAATAATTAAGTGAGGGATAAATTTGTCAAAAAATTTCATTCTTAATTCTTCCCTTTCTTTCTAAAACGTCAATTATTATGGAACGGAGGGAGTAGTGAAGTTCCTTTTCTTGGTTGCTTTTGGTTCTTTTTTAGGGGAATTTTGTCTTTCAGTAGACTTTCTTTGGCTATTTTATATATATATATATTTATTTAAAATTGGTTACTTTATATTATTGGCAAAAATAGAGTATGGATATTTATATAGAACTTTTAAATTAGTCGAGTCAACTTCGAAATTGTTTAAAATATTATCGAATTTGTAATATTATGTTTGAGCTTATCAATTATTAATTGAATTGAGTTTTATTCGAGATCAAGTAGTTTGAGATTTTCACTATACTTTCTATGAAGCAGCATGTAACTGATCAAAACTCATGAGATTTTCACATATTGTCTTGTCCCAAGTCAAATTCATAATGCAAATAAAGGTGCTTTTTAAATAAGCGAAGCTTTGGATTTGCCATGTAATTGATCAACGCTCATTAGCTTATCAGCAATTGTATCTTATATTTTCCAGAATAACTTAAATATATTGTAATTTTCTGTGTTACCTCGCGAATAATATTCGAATGAGTTAGATCATTGAACTAAATGTACACATATAAAATTAAAGATTAACATTATTTCGATTTATATCTGGATCCTTAATAGCCCGCCCTTTATAATCAGAATCGTTTAAATCTGCTGTTTCCAGAGGGAAGGGAAAGAAAACCAGATGAGATCCTCTACTGCAGCGGCTGCTCAGCGCGTCTCCAACAGCTCCGACGCCGACTCCCCTATTCACCCGGAGGAGAAAGAGGGGGGAAGAAGAAGGTAATACCGTTCTGTATCAGTGAGAAGGGTGCGAATCTAGTTTTAGAGAGTTTCTTCGGACAACGAATTGCTATTAATTAGAAGGTTAGAACACGTAGAAGTTTTCCGTATATCCACGTTCATATTACGACAACTATGCAATTCTCTGAGCAATTCCGAAGCCAGAGCTCAGACAATGCTGGCATCCTAGGGAGAGAGCAGAAGAAGTTAAAGTTAACCACACTACAAAGAGTTAGAGATCAGGCTGACACTGATTCTCAAAGGTGAAATTATGTTTTGTCTTTTATCAGGTTCACAAAAATCCAGAAATCAGAAATTTTAAATGTTTATCCTATTTGGAGAATGTTTCCATTAGGAGAATGTTTCCTTGGGAGTTCTGTATGGAGAATAGTAAACCTGAATCAGCGCCGCTGCATGCTTCGCCGCCTGCGGTTGAGGAGCTGGTGAAGAAGATCCATGACATGGAATTAAGTCAGGCCTCTTTGAAGCAAGAGATGTCTAAGCTTTCATCTTCATCCACAGCTCAGATTTTGCCTCCACGGTGGAGAGCTGGCGTCGGGGATGGGCCAAGGAAGCAAGGAACGGCAGTTCGGAAGTCATCAGCATTGCAGAAGGAGAGTTGTAACGAGGAATGGAGTGGCAGCGGTGGCAGAGGGCAGTCTTTCACGGATAAGCAGTATTTGAATATATTGCAGTCGATGGGGCAGTCTGTGAGCATAAGTGATGTGTATAACAGGATAATTTACTGGTTAGTTACACAAATTCATTTTGATCAAGTTTTCTTACTTTGCTGTTAGATCATACTTTCGTAATCATGGTGAGCTTGTTTCACTTATTTCAATACCTAGTTGTTGCTAGGCTGAGAGTCAAATCAACATTGTTCGTTAAAGTCCCGTTTGAACTATGTTTGATTAAAAACTATCAAGCAAGTTTAAACATATTTTATGTTTAATGCTCGACTCCAGATAACATAGCATTAGAAGCTCGATAACATTTGACAAACTTGAACAATAGTATGTTCGGCATAACTCAGCTCATATAATTGTTTCATGCTTGACCACCATCTTTCCAAAAGGAATATATGCTTATTTGGAGCATACTCTGTTTTTGTTAGCTTCTTGCAGACAGGGGCGGACACAGACTATATGATTGGGGCCGATAAATAAAAAACTCCCGATTAACATTAATATACACATATAGACATATCAAAATCGTTTCGCCTCGCCCCATCCCGATCCGCTCCGCTCCAAGGCCTTTGGGGCGGGGCAAAATCCGTCCCGATGGAGGGCGGGGCGTGCTTCCTCCCCCTATATATATAATTTGTTTTTAAATATATATTATGTAATATTATATAGATATATATATATATATACACACACATAAATATTAAATATGTGTATATATGTATTTATAATATCAAATTTTATATATGATATGTTATACATATGTCATCCTAATACATTAAATTATGATTAGAGTAAATTTAATTAATCAAATTTCATTTTCTAATAATTAATTTTATTTTACAAAATATAAAAATGTTAAAACAAAACTAATGTAAACCTAAAAATTAAAATCCTATTGACTTCAATTATAAAAAAAACAAGTTTCTTAATTAAAAAAGAAAAAAAAACTTTTTTTTTTTAAGAAAAGGAAAAGAAAAAAGATGAAGGCGGGGAGGGGCGGGGCAGATCACGGGACACATATTTTGGCCCCGTGGAAAATTCAGAAACCCGCCCCGCTCCGTTAACATGCCTATACACGTAATACTAAATATTACATATATTATATTTATTATTTAAATAAAATATCAATAATATTAAATATTAAAAATGTCGAAATATATCATTAGTTATATATATTAAAACGTTTTTATTATATATTATGAAAATTATCTAAGTTTATCCTAATATTGAAGGGGCCAATACACACATTATTTAAAATATATACACAATCTACATATCATACATATTTTAGACATAAAATTAGTGGGGAAGGGTTGGGGTTGGGGGCAGGGCCACCCCATGGCGGGCTGTCCTTCCCTGTTATCTCTTCCGTTGAGGCTGAACCATTTTCGCTGGCGGCCGGCGACCAGTGATAGTATGCCTAATCTATATTGTATTTTATTCATGCTTAGTTTTTAACTTTTTCAGCTTTGAATGCTCTTGAACAATTGATATGTTGTCATGTTTGCTATCATTATGTTTTGGATACCTATATTTTTCAGTTTGGGCGCCTCCCTAGCCCCTCACGCCCAGGCAGAGAAACAGGTTTAGTGCCTTAAGGCGCCTTGCTTTTTAAGTTACTGGTTTCGGGTATTAATGTTTCATCCTTAACCAGAAGCTTTCCCATGCACATTACCAATCTTCTCCAAATTGAATATGCTTATTTGGAGCAGGAACAGAATGGCGGAAAATCTATATGGATATTCTGCTGAGGAGGCTCTAGGAAAGAATACTCTCGAGCTAGCATTGAATCCTCAAGACTCCTCTGTGGCTAACGAAATTTTGCAGCGTGTATTGAAGGGCGAGACTTGGAGTGGGCAGTTTCCAGTTGAGAATAAGAAAGGCGAAAGGTTCGCAGTTTTTTGCACTAACACCCCTTTCTATGATGATAATGGTGCTTTGGTTGGAGCTATATGTGTAACGTGTGATTCGAGGCTTTTTCAAGAAGCAAAGTCTGTGATCTTGGGACAAAGAGACATTGGAAATGATCCTCAGCAGCCTTTACAAGTAGCAATCGCCTCTAAAATTTCAGATTTGGTTAGTACTTGTATGACTATAATTTATATTTTATATTGTATATTGTATGTATATAATTTCATTAAAATTCTTAATAGGCTTCTAAAGTGAGCAACAAGGTTAAGTCAAAAATGAAGCCTGCAGCTTCTAGTGGAGCTAGTACTGCAAGAGACGATCGACATCCTTTTCTATCTGGAGTCTTCTCTGTGGCTAACCGACCATCTAGAGGTTCTGGCAATGAGAGTGAGGGTAAACCTGTAATTTCCAGGATCTTTAGCTCAAAAGCAGAGGCTTGGATTGGCAAGAGGGGTTTGGAATGGCCATGGAAAGGAAACCAACATGATGCGACGGATCCAAAGTCTTCCCATTTTGTTTGGCCATGGAGGCATAACGTTCAAGAGATTGAAGCCAATCGAACGGCTAATAAGGAGGCTCCCTGGTCGTGGTCATCTTTGGTTAATTCGAACAGCGCAAGTAGTGCTAGTAGTTGTGGTAGTAGCAGCAACAGTGATGTTAAGGCGGATACAGATAATTATTCTCCGGATTATGAGATCTTATGGGAGGATTTGACTTTTGGAGAACAAATAGGAAAAGGTTACTTATTTTGAAGATGGTTATTTTAGGAGTATTACTTCTCATAATTAAATATAAAATAGACAATACTCGAAAAGTTGCAGCTACTGCCTTTGCTGCAATATATAATAAAATAAAATTCACGGTTCTTATGATCAATTATCTAACAAGATTTGCTCCTATATATATTTGGAAGTTAAGCGTGTTTTGATGCCTACGACATTGTTTTAACGACTTCTTTCAATGTATCTGCAGGTTCTTGTGGAACTGTATATCATGCTCTGTGGTATGGATCAGTACGTTCTTCTGCTCCTCTTTTAGACATATAAACCCCCTCTCCTAACAACGAAAAACAACACACACACAAATACACACGAAAGAAAAAAAAAGTCAAGAAATTGTTGTATGCAGAAAATCATTATCAAATGGTGTGAGCATCTGCTCTTTCAATTAGTTAAAATCCATTTACTCCTTTTTAACACACTTTCAAGGCTTGAACAGTAAAACCTTGGGATAGTTTTGGGTTTTGAGCTATTGCCTCTCGTATTTCTTGCCCAAGTTTGGTATACATCTTTTATATGACAACTTCCATCTAAAAATTCATGAAATCAAGACAGCAATCTTTTCTGGATATATCTTCTTGCTATAATTTTAAATTTTTACTGCTGAGGGTAAATTTCTGTATCATATTGTAATAGCTATAACCGTCATGGCATGCAGGACGTCGCAATCAAGGTATTTGCCAAGCAAGAATATTCTGATGAACTGATCCATTCCTTCAGACAGGAGGTCAGTTTAGGTTCTCATTCGAGTAACTGTGCCCTTTTTTGTCACTTATGTTCGTAGTAGAATTATGTAGAATTGTAGATTTATAGTATCTTTTCAGCATTAATAGCACTATGGTTTGTCGGAAAATTCTTGAGTTTCGGACATGTAGGTTATGTTTGTTTTGAGTTTAACGCAGAAAAGTTTGTGACTTTGCAATCTACATTGTCCTAAACTCTGAATTTTACAATCATCGTGAACTTGTTTATTTAGTTTGATTTTGAATATGATACCATAAATGATAAAGAAGTATATTGTTTCCATGCTGGTTATATATGTAGTCAAAATTAATTTCAATCATGGGTTCGTATTTCTCAAGATCTAAAGATGGATTTGTGTTTTAGACCCATATTTCATTAATAATTATTTGAATGATTTGATATATATCAGATTGTAATGCATATAGTTTGATAGTTTTTCTTTTGTTTTGAAGGTTTCACTTATGAAAAGACTTCGGCATCCAAATATAGTCCTGTTCATGGGTGCAGTTACTTCTCCTCAGCACCTTTGCATTGTGACAGAGTTTCTTCCACGGTATTCTCTATTGGTGTTACAAGGAAATTCTTATCTACCCAGTCGAGTAGTACCGTGCTAGGTTAATCCACCGGTTAATTTTGTAGATGAGTGGAGATTAGTTGGGCCCCATCACTAAATGGATGGTGGATTGCCCATTCAGGTACTACCCCAACTGGGTATGTAAGAATTAGCCGCATTTACTTGTGTCGTTTGCTGTAAAAACTTATAGTTATTATTTAGTATCCTTCTACTCATGTTAGAAGGGTGTTGTTTATGCAACTCTCCTCATTCCTTAATATATTTGGATGCAGTGGGAGTCTGTTCCATCTATTGCGCAGGAATACATTAAAACTAGAATGGAGACGGCGTATTCACATGGCTTTGGATGTGGTAAGTACATCAAGGGGGCGTCTGATTTAGGCTTAAATAGTGAAATTGTATGTTTGTTTTGAGATTTTTAATGGTAGGATTGTACTGTATCAGTGCTGGAAGAGTTGATGGCTGTAATCATGGTTATTGGCAAATGAAAAATTAGAGATAGTTGGTTGGGTTCTTAAATATTCCACGTTTTTGTAAACTGTGTATATACATACAGGCACGGGGTATGAGTTATCTTCATCATTGCAATCCTCCGATTGTCCACTGTGATTTGAAGTCTTCAAATCTCCTTGTTGACCGAAACTGGACTGTCAAGGTCAGATTGTAGCTAGCTTCTTCTCTTGATTCCAGTTGCCTTGTTTTATGCAGTATTTCACTGACTTGAATGCTGATTCAACAGGTTGGTGACTTTGGTCTTTCGCGGCTTAAACATGCGACTTTTTTGACAACAAATGCAGGAAACGGAACGGTATGTAAATGCAACCACACCCCCCCAACCTCGGGCCGATATAGCAGTGAACCTTCTTATTTTGTAATGCAGGCTCAATGGATGGCTCCTGAAGTTATACGCAGTGAACCTGCAAATGAAAAGTATGGCCAAGTGAATAGTGTTGCTTTAATCTGATTCAAACAGTGTTTGACTAAGTTTCTGAGTTTTCGTGTTTGATAACATTTTAAAAATAGATCTTATTTCATATGTGGACAACTTAGACACTTGGTTCTAAAAAAATAAGTAGTCTTAACTATCTCAAATAATATGTAATATCTTATAAGCTCTAAAAACATCAATAAACTTAGTCGAACACTCTCTTACCGACAAAGGAATGAGACCCATCAATCCGAACATTTTGCTTCTTGTTTGAGGTGATCAGGGCAGATGTTTATAGCTACGGAGTGATACTATGGGAGCTTGCAACCCTAAATATTCCTTGGGAAGGCCTCGATTCAATACAGGTGTTGAATCTCTCTATAGTGATGTGTTGAGTTTTGTTTTTTTTGGAAATAACTGAAATTTAATTAAGCAAAATGATGTTAATACTTCCACTGTCCCAAAAGAAATAAGCATAATTCATTTCACCCACAGGACAGACAAAACAAAAATACTGAATTATTTTTTTTTGGGAAGAAGAGAGTAACTGATTACAGAGGTATCTTAAAATTACAGATAATTGGAGCTGTGGGCTTTATGAACCGACGTTTAGAGATCCCAAAGAATGTGGACCCACAATGGACTTCTATTATAGAGAGCTGCTGGCATAGGTATGTTTATACTATTTCCATTTTATTAGTTGTAGTTTTAAGCTATGATTAAAAAGTAGAGAATGGTCAAATAAAAACTCCGTTTAGTTTTTCTCCCTCCTCTCAAATCCCTAGATTTTCTCCACTTTTTGCTGTATATTTTCTCTCTTTCTGATTTTGTCTGGGTACTTCAGTAGAAATGAGAAGAAAAAATTGAAAAGACAAATATTTATTCATAATATACTACAATTAAAAAAGATAGAGATAGTAATTCTATTTAACATTATATACTACGTTGGATGTATATTTATGTTGATAAATAATTAGAAAAATATAGATTTAGGTTCCTCTCTTTTTATTTATTTATTTATTTACTTATTTATTAGTAGGGGTAGTATATCCCTGTACTTCATTTGTAATCATTGGGACTTCTAATTTCAATGGTAAAAATGAACCCTTGTATTTGCATAAAATTCGGTTCTTAATGCATGGACAAAATTTTAAAAAATATTTGAAGCACAACAGACAGAATCTATCTATCTATCCATCTATACACATACACAAATATAAAAGTGCCTTAAGTTTCAGTCAATTTACGTTTGACCTATTTTACCATTTTTAAGTTTAAATATTCTAAGGGTAATATTGTAATTTTTAATAGACCATAATTATTATATTCCGATCCTAATTCTAATCCTAATTGTATTCTAATCCCATCATAATTCTAATCCTAATTGTATTCTAATCACATAGCATAATTATATACCAAGAATCATTATGTACCAAGAATAGTGCATCAAAATTTCCAAGGAGTGGTTCAACACAGAAGTATAGATATCGTAATTGTTATATTCCAATTCTAATTCTAAAAATAATTATATTATATTCAAATATCCTAATTATATACCAAATCTACAACGGAGAGGTTCAAACTCGATGATTCTGTACTCATACTAATTGGAAACTCGATTTTAGATTTGCTTTATTAATACCATTGCTCGGTTGAATATGTATAATAAATACTATAGAACAACCATTGTTGTCATATCTTAGAATATGTTTGGAATGTATGTCGTGCCTACACTCTTTGCAATTTGCATTGCACCAATTAGGTACATTCTCGAATCTAGAATTTCGGGGATGTACTAATGTGACCCGACCTGGCTGGTCCCGTTTGGGTGGGCCAGACATGTCGTCACCCGTGAAGGGCGTTAGGAGGATCTAGGTTGGGTTGTTTTACCCATAACTTTTATAATATACAATATTTATGGATTAATCTATCTATCTAATACTATTATAAGAGTGAGTAATTTCTTATAAAATTTAATTTGCCTATTATATCCTTAATAAGTTCTATTTTAAGGTTAATTAATAATCATTTTTTAATTTATATTTGTTTGATAAGAGCCCTTTTATGTTTAAATGCATCTACTATTTCATGAGAGTTTCTATTCCATTTTATAATATATTTAATTCACCTAATGATATAGCTTAAACCTAGATATTCTTAAGGCATTTTATTTTTCTTCTTTTTTTAGTAAAATACATTATATTTTTTTTGTAATATCTCATATATTTCTCCCCTCTTTTAAGATTCACCGGTTTTTATATTTCTCCAATTATTCTATTTAATTTTTTATGATATATCGAATATTTCTTTTTTCTTTTATTGTTTATGTATGGAATGCCGACTAAGTCAGACGTTCTTGGGGCAAACAAAAAATATGATGTATTTAGCATCAGTAAAATAAAACATAAAATAAAAATTTGAAACAATGTATATATTAAAGTTCAAAATCCTTAATAATTCTATTTCTCCTCGGTCTCGAGAAACAAAAAAATGTATTTTATTTTTCTTTGCTTTTTAAAGTTTTACAACTACAATATCTATATATTTTATTTCACTAATTATAAGAGAAAATATTAAGAAGACGGCTATAGTCTATCATATATGAGATTTTCTATGTAAAAGTCTTATAGAAAACTTAATACTATAATACTAAAGTTATCAAAAAATAATTAAAAAATACAAGAAAATTATCTAGGTATGGATGTCAAAAAACCAATTAACCCAGTGAATGAAAAGTACGATTTCTTTTAAGATTTTTAAAATAAAACATATAATTAAAAATTGGAACAATATATATTAGTTCAGAACCCTTACTGGTTTTTTTTTTTTCTTTTTTTTTCATCTCATTCTCAAGAAACAAAAAACGGCTCCCTTAAAAAAGAATCCCTAAAAAAAGAAACAAAAAAAGGTTTGTTTGTTTTTTAACTATAATATTTATATATTTATTTCATTAACTATATATAATAAAAAAAATGCTTACAAGGCAGCTAGTCTATCATATATTAGATTTAATTTCGCACTTTATATAAAATGCTTATAGTATATGAACGACTAACATTAATAATAAGGACCCGCTTGGTTGGGGGTTTAGGGATAAAGAATGAGAATGAATGAAGACGTATTTCCATTTATGGTGTTTGGTTCATAATAAATAAGTTAATCATTACCCCATTTTATTAACAATTTTCCCCATTTAATTTCACAATATGATTGACCCCTCATTCATATTCATTGCTATTGTCATTGATGATTTGCAATCAAGCGGGCCCTGAATATTATATCAAAATTTATAGTAAATTAAACCTACAATAGTTTAATAGGACTTTGGTATTCTAAAGTTTAACTTCTTTGTTATAATAGTGAATACAAAATTCTATTTTAAAATTGAGATATCTTAACTATAACTAGATATAATTATAACATGATTTTCAAACGGATATTTTTATATTCTCGAAATTTATATCCTTGTTTGAAGGTTGTGTACCTTGTTAGAATAATGTTTCTTATCTTTATATTACAAATCTTATTACTACACCTAAATTTTATTTAAGGAGAGTTATTGAGATATGAATTATGTTTGAAAAAAAATTAAGTGTAGGTGTTCTTATGGTGAATAAAAAATAATATTATTTTAGAATTAACAAAATAAAGCATATAATTAATCAAAATAAAGTATATTGGTATTCAACGCTCTTATCAACTGTATTTCTCATCTCATTCTTGAGAAAACAAAAAGGCATTTTTTCATTTAAGTCTTGCAACTATAATATCTATATACACATTCCACAAGTTACAACAAAAAATATTGACAAGAAAGCTATAGTGACATATATATGATTTTTTAGTTGACTACTTTATGTAGAATTCTTAGAATATACAAATGACTCAACATTAAAGTAAATATTTGATAAAAAAATATATAGTAAATTAAACACGCAATAGTAGTTTAATAGAATTCAGATATTCTGAAGTTGACTTCTTTGTTAAATAACATATACAATACTCTAATTTTTTGGAGAAAAAAGTAATGAACTTTATTTATTATTGGATATAAACTATACATGATTTAGGAATCCGTAAATTTATATTATCCATATTCATATTATTATATCAAAATCGACTTCTTTATTATAATAATAGGTTTCATCTGTATATAATATTTCAAACTCTTATAATTAGGTTTAATTTTTTTTTTTAAAAAAAGTGATTCAAAGTAGTAAGATAAAAGAAACAAAACCATTTTACTAATATCACAATAATCTCTTTAAATTCACTGGTAACAAATGGGTAAACATTGTTCATCTATTAAATAGAAGACTTCAGGGGATAAAAAAAGTTTTACAATATTCAATTCTTGCTACGGGACTAGTGTTCAATATAGCACAGAGAGCTTTGACTACAACGCTCATATTTGGACGAGAATCGGCTTCATATGACTAATTCAGGTCGAATTGGGCGCCGAAAGTGGGTGGTGTCCTTAAATTGGACAAATTTCGAAAGATACATGACCAAAATTGTATAGATGTAAATTACAGAATATTTTCTGGACAAATTCTAACTTACATGACTAATAATGAATTTTTCTCCAAAATCAAAATACTGAAGTTGTCGAAGGAAGATTGAACGCAACAACATAGATAATAGAAATTATAGAGCAGAAAGAAGAGAACGAGAAAGATACCACTACAACAATATTTGACGAACAACTATAAAAGCTGAAGGGAAGAAAAAACTCGAACAACAAAGAAAAAACAAGAGGATGAAGAAACTACAAGAATGGAAAAGGAGAAGAAAAGACGGGGCACAAAAACAAAAGCAGAAGATTGTATTTAGGTTGGAAACGATGATGAGGTCATAGAGATCACAAAATAAAAAATAGAGGGAGACAAAAATACAACTTCAGTTTTGAAGGATAAAACTATAAAAGCTGAAGGGAAGAAAACAAGAACAATATTGAAGAAAAAACAACATGAACAAACTGCAACAACAGAAGAGAAGAAGAAATGAAGAAACACAAAATATAGAATACAACATTCAAATAGAGAGTGATGATGAACAAACACTCAAATATTTTATAACAAATCGCAACAAAAAAAGCCTCAGTAGCAAGGAAGATCAAGAAGGAGAAATAATAGAAACAAGTACACCCGTAAAAGAAGGAATTACGTCAAGATAATTAGTTTTTTTTTCCTTTTTTCTTTTGGTTTTTAATTAATAGATTAATAGTTTCATATAAACTAATTTGAACCAATTCATTTATACGTATTAGGACAAATTTGTGATGTTACAATTTTCTTTGGGTCCAATTACTTATATTATTTATTACTCCCTCTGTCCCGACTTAATTTGCACACCTGCTCTGGCGCGTATTTTAAGAAAAAACAGATTTTGTGGAATCTTTGACTTTTTTTAGGGGTGTGCAAAATAGGGTGGGACGACTGAAAAAGGAAAGTGTGCAAATTAGAGCGGGACGGAGGGAGTATTAGTTATTAGTTAATTTAGTAAAAATGTTGTAGATCTTATTCAACATACTATGTTTTGATTTTTACTTAAATTGACATTTTAACAAATTACACTATTTTACGATAAAATTTATAGAATAATTTTTTTAATGGTAGGTTATTATTGAGATATGATCAGTTTCACTTAATTATATGGAAAAGAAGTGAACTTGTGATAGCATTATGATTTACTTACATAATTCTTCGAGAAAATGATTTATTCTCAAAATACTTCCCATTGAAAATATTTCAAAATTTCTAAAAATTAAAAAACAAATACAAATACGATCCAAAATATAATTTCTAAAATTAATATACTAAGTGTTGCACGTGCAACACGTGTGCCAAGTTCTAGTGTCTACAAATGAGTACAGGGTCCAATTTTAGAAAAATAATACTACCTCCGTCCCGGCTAATCTTGCACAGGGGAGTTTGACACAAATATTAAGAAAAGTTACTTTTTAAGTGTTTGTTGACTTTTCAAAGGTGGATTGAGGGTGAAGATTTAGAGTGGAGATTTTGATGGTGGAGATTGTGTTATAACTTTCCTTTTTAAGGGGTGTGCAAGATTAGCTGGGACGAATGAAAACGGAAAGTGTGCAAGATTAATTGGGACGGAGGTAGTAATAAATAAATATGTGGAGGGACCTAAATATACTTTTTCCTTGTAAAAAATAGTAATAGAAACTTAAGTTGTAATGTATTCCATTGAACAGCGAACCACAATTGCGTCCTTCATTCCAAGAGCTAATGGAGAAGCTGAAAGACCTTCTGAGGCGATTCGTGATTCCTTGTAGGGAAAATTCGTCTGTAATCTATTAGCGCTTCTCTCAGACGGGCTAGAGTTTGAGTGCGCGATTTGTGAGTTAGATTTGTTTTTCTCTGAGTGTTGAATATTTTGAGATGTAGATGGATGGTTTGAGGATGTAAAATAGTCTAGTTTCTTTTTTGGTTCTTCGGAGGGTGATCTGTAATATGTTAGCGTTTTTTCCAACACGCTAGAGGTCGACTGCGAGATTTGTGAGGTTTTGGATTTGTTTCTCTCTGAATGTTGAATGCTTCAAAGACTTGGATAGATGGTTTGAGGATGTAAGATGGCTAATTTTGTACTACCCATCGGGTATTATCCTCAGTGGATAGATATATGACAAGTGTCCTTATAGGAAAATTCCGTGTGTGATCTTTTAGTGCTTCTCTTAAACGAGCTAGACTCTGAAAGTTGAATGGTTCAAGGTTTTGATGGATGGTTTGAGTTCCTTTTGTTGGTTGTTTTTTGTTCTTCTGAGGCTGATTCTTGGTCTTTCAGTAGGCTTTCATTGGTCACTTTATATATTTAAAATTGGTTGCTTCATATCACCAAGTTCATCAGTATCTGCTAGCTCCGTTTCCACATTAAGGGGTTGGGAAGGAGACTCCAACTCACCAAGACTAGGAGGCCTGCAATCTACATCATAACCCTATCGAGGAATTCCATTGCAACAGTTATAATCTGTAATAATAATATTAACTGATAACAACCAATGTTCTAAAAAACTAGGGGTAAACATGCGGCAAACTAGGATCTAGGGCCTAATTGGGGTAAATACAGAGTTAAGTAAGTAGGAGTTGAAAGGAAAAAAAGAAAAGAAAAACATAGACGGACAATGACCGTCTAGCGCCTAGACGGGGTAATAGTTGGAGGTGGACGAAGACTTTTAGATTAGAGATAACATCAAAAGTACAATGATATAGTCCTCAATTACCAAAAGAAGAAGATGACAGTTTTTTTTTGTGTGTGCATATGTACAAGTCCATCTCAAATGTCAGTAATTTTGACAATGAGATGAATGAACCAATCAATCGGCAGATAAATCAATATAACTGAAATAATCAATGGAAACTCTATTAATGAACGCGTTGAATAATTAGTGAATGTTGAGACTTAAACGTGAAACTTTGTAGAAAAGAAATGAAGGCCAGTTGTCCAAATCTTATCGTTCAGATCACGTAAATTGCATGCCCAACTCTTAGTCAGCTCATGTGTCCAAACGCGCGTTCTATGATTTTCAACATCCCCACCTCAAGTTGGTGTATGGAAGAAATCTTTCATGCCCACCATAGTTTGAAAATTATCACCATAAACCACCTTGGTGAGTATATCTGCCAATTGGGATCGTGTAGATACATATTGTGGGTGAATAAAACCAGATTTATATTGATCACGGACAAGGTGACAGTCGATCTCAATGCGTTTTGTTCGCTCGTGGAAAACCGGATTGGCAGTGATATGCAAATTTGATTTGCTGTCACACCGAAAGAGGGAAAGGCTTTGGTAAGGAGATCTTGAAGTCTTTGGCAATGTAGTCAACCCATTGCAATTCATAGACTGTAGTGCTCAAAGCATGGTACTCTGTTGCAGCAGAAGAGCGAGAGATTGTGTGTTGTTTCTTACTTTTCCAAGATATCAAATAGGAACAAAGAAACACACAATACCCGGTAATAGAACGACGTGTGTCTTTCCAAGTAGCCAGTCAGCGTCACAATATGCTTCGACTTGCAAAGATCCTGCAGTTGGATAAAACAAACCAATAGTAGGTGTTCCTTTAAGATAGTGAATGATGTATACGACAATCTCCCAGTATGAGGTAGTAGGAGCACGTAGAAACTAACTCATCTGATGGACAACATATGTAACCTGGCCGAGTTAAAGTCAGGTCCCAATGAGACTTCGATACCGATTAGGATTTCCAAGAGGGACTCCATCATGTAAAGTGAGCTTAACTCCCTGGGGCAAAGGTGTAGTTGTTGGTTTGCATCCTATCACTCCCAATTGAGTCAACAAATCAAGGACATATTTATTTCCTTTGGCACAAATATGTACAATCTCTATAAGTTGTCTATGCACCCAATTAAAGTCAAATTCTCCCAAATACTCTTGCCAACGAGCTTGCTTCGGGGACAACTTCTTTTGGGTTTTAAAGTAGGTGTTTGCCACATTATCTGTAACAACCATGCGCCTCAAGACAATGAATCACAACCGTCATATCCTTCTCATGCGTGTTGTACCGAATCTCAGCATCTTTTAATTTCCGGCTTACAAATGCAATAGGATGTTTATCTTGCACCAACACCCCACCAAGAGCACGATTAGAAGCATCAACCTGCGCTTCAAATGATTTATCAAACTCTGGCAATTTCAGAATAGGCTCCGAAGAGATGGTCTGCTTCAAAGTTTCAAAGGTTCTGTCACATTCATCCGTCCACACCCATTTATGATCCTTCTTCAGTAAATCCGTCAAGGGACTAATAATTTTCGAATACCCCTTAATGAACAGCCTGTAGTAGTTTTCCAATCCCAAAAACGACCTTAACTCCGCAACTTTCGTAGGAGTCGGCCAATCCACAACAGCCTGCACCTTTTTTCGATCAATCTTGAACCTTCCTTGGCAAACAATGTGGCCAAGGAATGTGATTTCCTCCCGAAAAAATTCACACTTCTCCTTCTTAACGTACAAATTGTTTTCCCGCAACTTCAAGAAAACAGCCCTCAAATGAATAATATGATCCTCCAAATTTTCAGAATAGACAACAATGTTGTCTAAATACACCACCACAAACCGATCTAAGAACTCATACAATTCATCATTCATCAAATTGCAAAAAGTGGCAGGGGCATTTGTCAATTTGAATGGCATAATAAGGAATTCAAACGACCCATACCTCGTGACACAAGTTCTCTTGGCCTCATCACCCGGCGCGATCCCAACTTGTCAATATCCTGACCTTAGATCAAGTTTAGTGTAGTAACATGCCCGTGTAAGCTTGTCAAACAAGCCCAATGCATTAGGAATAAGATACTTATTCTTGATAGTAACCTTATACAGCGCCCAATAGTCCACAAAAAAATGCAGCGAACTGCCCAGCAGTATTTTAGCCTTATGGAAAAATTGGTCTGACTCGATGGATCAGTTCAGTTGGTCCGATATTTTGTTAGGGTCCACCTCATGTTCAATCTTTAAACGTTGCAGCAAAATTGTTGAGCCACAATGTTTGAAAGAATTGTAATACAAAAACAAGTGCAATAATTATAGAAGACAAATGCATGGACTTTTGTGTCCTTACATGGAAATTAGAAGAAGAAATTTGGGCATGGAAGTAGACTTTGGTACTGCTTCTTTTGCCTATAAATAGAAGAGCTTTCCAAGTGCAGAAGATACACCAAAATGTGCAGCATGCAAGAGTGCATGAGAACTGCGAATACGCTTTAATCTTTGTAAATGATTCTATTTAAATTCCTTTCGTGTATTCTCTTTAGAGTTACGCTCTAGTATAGAGAGTTAGGAGAAAGGTGCGAGTCATCAAAGATTTTTCATAGAGTGTTAGTTTTGGTGTCGGGAGAGAGAAAAAATGTGTGATTGTAAAAGCTTCACATTGTGATATTTTTCTTACTGTGGGTCGTAGTTTTTCTCTGGTTTTGGAGTTTCCACGTCAAATTCTTATGTTCTGATTTGTGATTTTCTTTCGTATTATTTCTCATTTATTTTTACTTACTCCTAAGGTTGAATGTGGGTCCATGGGTCCCAACATATTTTAGATGGCTGGTCCACAGAAATCTTGGTCCGAAGTACTATTTGGCCGAACAAGTCTAATTCGATGGGCCAAAAGTCCGACGAATTGCAGACTAAAACCGAAACCGTCTAGGATTATTTCTCATTTTTCTTATTTTAATTTTTTGTTAATATGCTTAATTATATATAATAAAATTGAAGGTATGTTAGGATTAAATTAAAAGATACAATTAACAAACTACATAAAATTACAGCCGAAATTAAGTTTAATACAATATAATATAATACAATATAATTGTAGAAAACAGAGACTTGAGATTTAGAGTGCAGGATTGAGTTCTTAAAATGAAAAATTGTGTGGAAAAATATTGTTTGCATGAGGTATCTATAGAAATTTCAATAAAAAAAATTTAAACAATAGTGGGCGGGGCAGGGAGTGAGTCTAGAATAATTAACATCTTAGTTACAAGATCAAGAGTGTTGTTATCGAATTACAATCTTTTTGGCGTGTGCTCTTCCTCCTCTTGATTTTTTTAAGAGGGGGATAATTTATTGAATTCATGTATTTATCTATTTATATAAATATAAATGAAATACATAAATAAACTAATAAATATTTTCTGAACTTATATATATCATCAAACTTTCTTAAACTCTTTAACAAGCCCTATATACTCAATTTCTAATTTATATATCTAACAACGTACTAAAAAAAAAGATGTATAATATATATATATATATATATATATATATATATATTCCTTATATAAATACAATATTAGCTGCGTATATATGATGAAATACATTAAGAAATTAATAAGACGTGTAAGATGGAGTTTTTGATTATGCATGGCTAATTTTGTTAACATTGAATTTAATAATACGATGTGAATTCTGTAATTGATTGCTTATATGATTTTTTAGAAGATGCGAAGGTCGTAAATATGTCCAAGTTGTTAACTGTTCATTGAGATATTCCACCGTGCATATTCTCCTATTCACTAACATGTATATAAAATAAAATTAAGTTGTAAATAATGGAAAATATTCACTAACTAACATCTAATTTGCCAAATATAAAAACTAAAAGAATAAGAGGCACATTCTATAATTTACATGGGGCAGTTTACGAGGAACTAGGACTGTCACCCGCAAATAATTCAGACGCAATCCGATTATCTCGATCGTTTTAAAATAAAAAAAGCGTATTTTAAAAGCAGAGTAGACTGTCCAAGGATCGAGTTCGTATTTAATTTTGGATCACTTCATGTCAAAATCGGATTAAATTGATTTACGTCAGGTTGGTTTAGATTTTCTCTTAATAAATTTGGATCGTTTAGATCGGGTCTGTCTAGTCCGTCGGGATTCACAACGAAGCAGGCAGCCATTCCTTGCCATTGATGAAATCTAAGGAGGCTAAAGGAGAAGCCTCTTCATCACTAAGTTGTTTGGCCCAATGGGCCCTATTTCTTGAAGCGGATCCAGGCCCATGACATCTGTACTCTGCTAAGTGTAGATTTCTGTTACAATTTACAACCATAAAAAAGTCAGATATTTTTAGAAGTGTGATTATGTAAGTATAGATGTATACCTAAAAAAGCTAGATATTTTCACAAATTTCCTAACGGTATACAAGGAAATTTCGGTATACCCCAAAATCAATGGTAAGTACCGCTATATACTTACAACGACAAAAAATTCAATATATTGAAATTTTGATACCGTAACAATATCGTACTCAGGGGTGGAACCAAGAATTTTAATTAAGAGGGCAATATAATTTTTTTTCAACAATATTAAATTTTATTTTCTTATCTACAAGGACTAATTGATGTATTTAGAGGTTGTGGAAGGGGAGGTGAGATTTCAAAATTTTTTAGGGGGGCGAAATTCAAATTTTTTTTGGTATTGCATTATACATATATATACTCTCTGGATTTTTTTAAGAATTGAGGGGGGCGATTGCCTCCACCAGCCCCACTTGGTTCCGTCCCTGATGGTCCATACTGAAACTTTCAGTATACCAAAATCATTGGTATGATAACACTATGAATTTTCTATAAAATTTTGATAACAATATGGATGGTTTGGTATCCGAACCATAGTGGGATGATAGAGAAGATTTGCTTACTCTGTGGTGCCAGGGTAGCTCCAATTTGACCATCCATGAGAGATGATACTTCTTGACAAGTAGGTATTTGCAAAGACTACTCTTGAATGTGTCCCTTTAGCTCTTCCTAAGTATACATCTCCAACCCCATAAACCCTACCTTTCATAAAAACAAACCCACTACTTTCATTGTGCCCTTGTCTGTGGCTTGCTGCAATTGACCCTCCTATTTCTGATTTCCAGTTTGAAATTGCAAATACCTCACAATCCTGCAGTAACAAAAAGGATAGGGAGAATATAAAAGGTCTTTAGCACATTAGGTTCCCTAAATCGTATGTATGTTTTACTTTTCAGAAAAAGAATAAAATTTTATTCTGCATCAAAGAGTGTGTACATGTGTGTAGATTATAATTGATTATGCAATAGAGAGAACGAGAAGGGGGGTAAGACAAAGTCTTTGGCTAGGCATATGAATAGAGGTGGCAAAATCCGTCTGCCTCGTCCTACAGTTTAACTGGTTGGGCCATAGTCTATAGAAACCCTTAAGCAAAATATCATAGGTCTAATAGGTCTTACCCGATCGGCCTATTGGCCCCATTGGGCTGCGGAAGGATCCAACAATCTTAAATAGTGTTCTCACTTGCTTTAAATAAGCAATTATGAGTTTTTCTCTTAAAATAATCTAACGGAATGGTCCAACAATCTTAGATAGTGTTCTCACTTGCTTTAAATAAGCAATTATGAGTTTTTCTCTTAAAAAAATCTATTAGGGATGTTTGCAAACTTACTTTTGGTTTAAAATACTACTTTAAAGTCAGAAGCCAAAGTAGTAGGTTTTCCTTGCTTTAAACTAATTTCCATCTTAATCAGTCTAGCGACTTTTACAACCTTGTCTATTAGTAATGTCATACTACACATGCATGATGCAATAGTGTAATTGTTGTAGGAGATGTTGCACCAATAGTTATAGAAGGTCCAGACAGAATTGATTGAGGGTTTAGATCCGTTCCACTTACTCCTTAATTTTCTTATCGTAAGCTAAAACTGACTTTGAATACTATAAAGTAAATCAGGTAAAAAGTAAAACTCAAAATTTCACAATAAAAAATCAAGAGAGAGAGAGACAATTAAGGCGGCGGTTATTTGCAGTCCACAAAATTTCTTAACGCAACCCACTTCTCAATGTAGCCCACTTATATTTTAAAAATAAGTAATAAAATTCTTAATACAGCCCACTCATTATCAATTATACCCTTTCTTATTAAATTATTAAATTATATCATTTAAAATCAATATTCAAAATATTAATTAAAATATAAAAAAGAAAAAAGAAAAGATTACTTGAATAAGAACGTTCTGATCACCATCTCGCAAGCAATTTTTCTGTGGAAAATTGATTGTCGGGACATCAATTTCGTTAAAAAAGAAAATTGTGAATGCAAAGTCGACTGAAAAGTCCACCATAAAAGTTGTAACTCGTATCTGTAATTTTGTTCAATTTTATTGGTTGAATATGTGTCGTGTCGTTAAAATCGAACACAATACACTATATTTAGCCCCGTGTAATCGAACGGTGACCACAATAAGTCCGTTTACTTTGTCCGTATTAACTGACTTTATCATTGTTAATTAGATCCTCCATTAAAGAAACCTTGAAAAGTTTAGGGTTTATATATTATGATAGAATGCATCTGGTGATGATGACAGGGAAGGAGATTTTTTTTTTTTTTAATTTTATAAATTAAATATATTTAATGTTTTAAATTAATTATATTTTGTTATCGTTAAGGGTAATATAGTTCATTTATAATAATATTTTAACTAATAAAATTAGTGGGCTGCATTAAGAAATTTTGTGGGCTGCAAATAGTCGCCGCCGACAATTAAAGGTGGCAAAATCAGCCGGCACATATTTTCGATAGGCTGGGTCATAAATTTTTTTGCCTGAAGTATTATTTGCCAAGACAGACCCAAATCGATGGGCCAAAAATCCGACGGGCCCCGAGCTAATCCAATAATCTTAGTATATACAAGGGGATAGGTTGGGTCAGATTGACTAATTTTAGGCCCGATTAAATTTTGGCCTAGCACGGCCCGACATATAGCGTTGGTCCGAGGGACTAGGCCGAATCGAGCCACCTGAATTGTCACATCTAGAGACAACCTTCTTTTTAATTTCACAAGGTACAGTAACTACATCGGATCCAAATTCGCTAAAGCTACAGCTAAAAAAACGGAGGTAGTAGGATGAGAAAAGCTCACATGAAATATGGATTGGCCGTGTCCAAAAATGAAGTCAATGGAGCCTTGAATATAGCAACTTCCATAGTAATGTCTGCCCTTATAATCAAAGAGTGTGTTATGGTTACTAAAGAAACCACAATCATAAAATGCAGCTTTGTCTGCTCCAACAAGTGCTGCTACTGATTTGTTCTGTGTAGTCAGAATAATGCCTGTGGGAGCTGTATTCTGTAATCATAATACACAATTTATAAATATTAGACCCGGAAATGTGGGAATTCTTGCCTACTTTTATCGGTAGTGTCTGCACTTCACTGAATGCATGATACATGGACGAAAAACTAACTTTTTCTACTTTTTTGTTCACGTATCGAACATTCAGTGAAATGCAGATACCACCCGTAGTGGTACAAAAGACCTTGTAGGAAATTGAATGTTCTTTTCGGCTATGATCGTGTTGATGCTACACCTAGAGGAGTGCAAATTGTGTAGTATTCACCATTAGTTACCCACACTAACATGTGTATATTTGTATGATTTTGTGTATGTTAAAAGCGGATGTTATGCATGGTGCACTTCTCCACATGGTGCACTTCTCCACATGTAGCATCTAATGGACCTATTTAAAGTATGACAAACTGGGTTCGGTCACGTTTTAAGGGAGTATTTGCGATTGTTTATGATTTTTCTAGCAATGACTAAGAATAGAAATTGTGCAGAATTCACTTCAAAGCAAAAATAAATATTGTTTGAAAAATTAGTGATTTTGCTTTAGAAGTAAAATAAGATAAATCTAAAATCTCTTTATTATAAAGCACTTAGCTATTTGATTTTAACAAAATGTTGTAAAATAAAAATTCAAAGAGCTGGGTTTAACAAAAATAAGTTTTGGCGAAAAGGTAAACCAAATTTACATAAAAATTACAAAACACTTAAAAAGTATTTTAGCATGGAGGGAGTTGCTTCACATTTTTTTCTTTGAATGGATTAATTTAAGTCAAAAGCAGAAAATACACTTTTGAAATTGCTTCTTTTAAGCCAAAAGTCCAAAATGACTTATAATAATGAAACACAAACACTCCCTAAAATTTTCTTAAGACGAGTTCGTATAAATTGACTTCAAGATTTTTTCAAAAGACCTTATACAAATAGAGATTTACATCCATTTTATATTTTCACGACCCTTCCATGTATACCAAATATGGGATTTGTTCCAATACCCCTAATAGATTTCTCATTAGAAAAAAAAAATTAAAAAGAAGTGGAGAAAAGTAAACCTTGAAGCTGATACCAAAGGCAACAAAATCGGTAGCTTCAACAGTGAAAGTGGCTGATTCAAAGTCGTTTGATGAGTATTTAGACCACACAATTGAGGTTTTTCCTCTTCCATCGCCTCTCATGAATATGTAAGGCTTGTTACTCGCTATTTTAACCTTCTCTCTGCATAAAATTTGAGCGTTCTACGATTTGTAATATATTTATTTAAAAATAATACTTTCTTCGTTTCGAATGAACTTGCACATTTTTTCGTTTTCGTCCGTTCCAAGCAATCTTGCACATTCTTAAAAAAGAAAGTTATAACATAATCTTCACCCTCAATCAATCTTTGAAAAGTCAACAAAATCTCAAAAAATATTTTTTTCTTAATATGCGTGCCGACCTCCCTATGCAAGTTCATTTGGGACGAAGGGAGTTATTCACAATTAATCAAACTAATTATCAATATTCTAAAATACATTGAGGGCTAGTTAGATGGTGGACTGAGATCTAGCGACTAATCAAAATCTACACGAGACTAAACGGGATCTAGGAGAATGAAGCGGGGAGGAATCGAAAAAAAACCCTCATACAAACAATAATAATTTCGCGTTAAGCGAAGCCTAATAAAAACATAGATGGTGACTTTTAAAACAGTATAACATAAGCAAACCATTTATGGAAATATATAATAATTATTTAATTTTCGTATGCTGCTAAAATCATTGCAAAACACAACCCACAACAAAGCCATAAATCTAATCCAAAACTTCATTCACGGAACGATTACATTTTTGCTCCATCTTAAAATCAATTATTTATATCTAGTGTAAATGGCTAAAGTCGTTCTATAATGAGAGATTCCAAACTAGTTATCCGTCTTTTTAGATGCTCGAATTTGATTGTTTTCTAAATCGAAATTTGAAATTCTAACCGAACACGTCACCGCATATCACCACATAATTTTTTTCTTGCAAATGATGTGGACCCGACATCTTGATAACAAGTTGGCACAAAAAATATATCACAATGAACTACTGTGGCTGGACAAAAAAATCTCCAATAAACGTGATTATGTGTGGTATACGTACAATTATTCTACGAAAAATGCGGTTTCCATCAAACAATCAAATTTAAGTGTTAAAAGGACTGTTTCCTCAAAAAAAAAATGATAAAGGACAGGTTTTGACCTTTTAGACTATTCACAATTTACAGAAGGAAAGTTTTGCAACTTTTGTTTTCTAACAATTTGACAATAATGTCCTTCTGCCCTAAAACCATCTACACCAGCCCAACAATATTTAGGTGATGGGAATTGGTTTTAGCTCGGGTGATTGAGCATTTCGGTTAGGTGTTAGATTTTTATTAAATTTATATTTTTCCAATTTCTTTTACCTAGTTTTATTATGTCTCGTTCAGACCCTTTCGTCACGCTTATGTTCTGTTCAATCTTGTCTTAGATCCCGACTAACACTACAAGAAAACTGCCAAATTCCAACCAGAAAAATTCCAACGGCATAAAAGCTGTTGGAATTTTTCAAAATTCCAACGGTAATTCCAACGGCAAATGAGCCGTTGGAATTTTTTCCAAAATTCCAACGGCAAAAGGCCGTTGGAATAGCTGTTGGAAAAAAATTCCAACGGCAGAAGCCGTTGGAATAGCTGTTGGAAAAAAAATTCCAACGGAAAAAAGTCCGTTGGAATTACCGTTGGAATCATTTTTTCCGTTGGAATTTAATTGTTGGAAAAAAAAATTCCAACAGCCACTTTTCCAACGGCATAAAAACCGTTGGAATTGCCGTTGGAATTAAAATTCCAACAGTAATTTACCAAAAACCGTTGGAATATGGTAAATCTCCGGTGGAATTTTAATTCCAACGGCAATTCCAACGGTTTTTATGCCGTTGGAAAAGTTGCTGTTGGAATTTTTTTTTCCAACAATTAAATTCCAACGGAAAAAATGATTCCAACGGTAATTCCAACGGACTTTTTTCCGTTGGAATTTTTTTTCCAACAGCTATTCCAACGGCTTCTGCCGTTGGAATTTTTTTCCAACAGCTATTCCAACGGCCTTTTGCCGTTGGAATTTTTTTCAAAATTCCAACGACTCATTTGCCGTTGGAATTACCGTTGGAATTTTGAAAAATTCCAACGGCTTTTATGCCGTTGGAATTTTTCTGGTTGGAATTTGGCAGTTTTCTTGTAGTGTAACATTAAGTACGTTTATCGCTTGACTAGCATATATCATGCTCAGGGTTGTCTAGGCCTTGACTAATTGGTAGGCACCGTCTACCGCACGCCTGACTAGCACCTAAAATATTAAAAATAATCTTTGTTGTAACAAAAATTTTACTAGTCACGCCTACGCACTAGGCTTTCATAGCCGCCTATATCTTTTCTCCTATTCCTTCCTGTCTAGTTATGATTTAGTCCCATCTAAACATCGACTAGTCGTTAGGCCTCTGTCTACCGTCTGATTAGCGTCAAGTGACTTTTACAGGATTAAAAACAATCAAATTAAATTACCTGTAAACACCCTTTGCAATGTGAATAATAACCCATTTAGAATTCCCATTTGGGACATGATCAATGGCAGCTTGCACACTTTTGAAGTCCCCTTGTCCATTTGCATCAACTGTGACCGTCCGATCTGCTTTGATTTTTCGTATCAACAGATTTGAATCAATCACATTAACAATACTATTCAAGTGGCCATTTGCAGAATTTAGAAAGATTAATATTATAACAAGAATATGTAAAAAATGGAGGTAAGGTGAATTCATTTTCTCTCTCTAAAAAAATTCAGACTGGAAAAGAATGTGGAGTTTGACGAAAGAAAAATATATATGATCTTTTGTTGTCTTTGAGTAGTGGTTTTCCACCAATTTCTGAGTATCTGTTTTGCAATTTTTTGAAGGGTTAGCCTATTAACAGGGATGTCAGTTTTACGAGGGTGCGGTTATCCGTGGATAAAATGTTAATGAATAGAAGAATACCTGAATTTTAGAATAATGGGTAGGACATCATTCGAACTCGTCAAATTATATTAGGATGAGGATACTCGGGGTAGAAAATGAGTGTCGCGTCGTACCGTCTACCCGATTATATGAGATTATAAGAATTAGATGAGAAAATCAAGATGTAAAAGAAAAAAAGGTAATAGTTTTCGGTTTGATTTTAAGTTATTGATTTTTTGTTAATTATTATTTAACAGGTAACCCACCATTCAAAAATTATGTAATATGGTAAAGGATGAGCGCGACATTTTATATATAGGTAGGACATGAGGAACGCTTACTCATACTCGTTCACATCCTAAGCTTTAAATACATCTTGTGAGAAAGTATTTTTGTAATATTCGGTTAGTATTGATTGAATACTTTTAAAATGTAAAAATAAGGTGTTTGACTCACCAGTCGAACTTAAAATAAATTTGTTTGGTATAACCAAACACGAGTATATTTATTTGGACAAAGTGACGTAACATTTTTATAGGTGTATTTAAATTAAGGTAATGGAGTGTCAATAGCCCACCATTTTCTAAAATTGAATTTTGTTTACTAAGACAGTGTGAATTTCTATGTGTTATATATTTTGATCCTTTGTTCCACTCACATCTGTGCACCACTCTAAAATCGACCTTATAACATAAATAGTAGACTATGGATGCATAAATGATGAATCCTAAATTACTAAACACTAAATTATGATTTTTAAGTCATCAAATCATGAATCATGAATTTTAAAATCATGAATCTTGAAGAGAAAATTTACACGACTAGTCCCAATATTCGCACCTTATACCTAAAACAGTGAACCTGAACATGAATCATGAATCATGAATCTTGAACATAAATTATGAGCCTAAATTTACAAAACCACAAAATATAATTATGTTTAATCAATTTTTTGAGGTGAGAAATAGTAAAAATGTGGGGTTTCTCATGTAAATGCTATACATGATGCATTTTTCCAACATTTTGTATATTGATTCGTTAATTAGAGTGTGACATATATTGATGAGTAAATACAAGATTCTAGATGATGCAGAAAACAATTTAGAGAGATTATACTATAGATAAATATGTGTTCAATTGTTTGTATTATCAATGTTTCTAAATATGTTAAGTGTTAATCGGACGTCAGATTTGGTGCCTAATTAAGATTTAGGCGGAGCTAAACCAAATTTAAGAGGAACTAAACAAGAGAAATGGGAAGAACATGTAGACGTTTGAAACCAGTTTAACAACTAGAGGAGACCTAAGACTGGACTTTTATAATAAAGGTATTATATGATGTGAAGATGGTTGAAAATCAAATCAAGCTACTCGGTACTCGATTCGAGATCGTTTGTTAGAAACTCGTTTAAATTATGTTCGATTAAGATATCAAACAAGCTTGAACATACTTTTACGTTAGATAAAATCTAAAACTCGACTTAAACTCAAGCTCGATAAGTTAAAGATGCAAAAACAAGTGTAAAAATGTAAACTAGTTAAACACGACTCGAGTTCGGCTCGATTAAAACTCGTTCAAGTTCGATTCGATTAATATTCAAACAAGCTCAAACATTATACTAAAAGCTCGATAATATTTCAAACAAATTTGAACAACGGTACGATCGGCCCCGACCCGATCTTACAGCCCTAATGTGAAGTATCAAAGTCCCATTACATTGCGGGCCTGTTTATTGGGCTAAATCTTACATAGTAATTGGGAGGCCCATTATCACAATTAACACACAAAGAGGAAGAAGAAGAAGAAGTTTTTTTCATTTTTTCAGTACAAAGAATAAGAAATATCCTTAGACCAGTGCTTGTGTATCCCATGTCCTATGTTATAGAACTTTAAAATTTGCCTCTAAAGGGGTGTTTGCGATTGCTTTTGCTTCTGAAAAAGTAATTAAAATTAGAGATTTTATAAAAATCACTTCTATAAAAAGTAGGTAGTGTTTGCAAAAAAAGTGATTTCCAATAAAAGTAGAAGTTGGAGTGTTTGCTATAGAATCACTTATGCCTTTTGAAAAATGTCATATTATTTACAGAATTGCCATTGAGTGGAGAAAAGCATTAACTTTTAGCTTTTAGCTTTTAGATTGGAAGCACTTCTTCTAAAGCAAAAGTTGACTTTGCAAACACTACAAAATAGCTTTTCTCAAGTTATAAGCTGAAAATCACTTAGAAAAAGCAATCGCAAACACCCCTTAACTCACATGTAAAAGGTATAATAATCAATGACAAGTTTAATCTCTAAGGTCTATAAATCATATGCAGAGCAACCTTTTATTTTCCTCCAATAAAATATCATGACGGTGGTGCCGAATATCTCTGTTCTAAAACTTTCATCTAGTTCTAACTAGACCTTGTCGAGACAATAAATTAAGATTAACCTAAATGCTAGACTGTCATCGGTAGCCTACATTTTTTCCATGACTTCTTTGCACTTCATCATTCTTAGATCTCGATTAACCTCGTCTAAGTCTCAATGTGACACTAGATCCAGTCTACCGCTTATTAACATCTAGAGTCTTATAGAATATTGTTCAATAAAACATAATACGAGTTGCAAAGTACAGTCATAAATAAAATTATCATCAAAATAAAAAGGAAAACAAAAGAGGGAGATGAGTATGGAGACTGGAATTAAATATTCAAATAGAATCAAATTATATTCGATAATTGTGTTCATGCCCAATAAATTAATGTTTTTTTTTCCAAAGAAATGCTCTGTAATTTTTTATTTTATCGAATTTATACTCGATAAGTTTACGAGTTCTCAAAAATGTCTTGTAACTTCTGATTTGCTAATTTATGTTTGATTTTGCATACGCAACACTCTTGATTTTGTTTGTCATTAAGGCAACCAAATCGCTAAAATTAGAAAAATTCATCGATTTTTTTTTTTTTTTTTTTGAAGAGTTTTTTAATCGGGTATTAATTGGGGAAAATAAAAAATTAGAGCCCATTTAAAAAAAAAAAAAAATTGCAAACTTAGAAGTCGTAAATTGAACAAAGCAAATTAATTTGTACATATGATATTTTCCATATTTATTGAACAATGCTTTTAAATGAAAAATCTTGATTAACATGAAGGATGAGAATTATTGACGAACTATGTATCTTAACACGGACCAATCATTGAAACTACAGCGAATAATATTGGTGAAGCAGGTTTCAATTAAAAAAAAAAAAAAACCAATTATATATCAGTGTTCTAAAAATCGCTTGTCGCTAGTCAGTTGTGGGACCTAGCCATTTTAGGCGGCACCACCTTATACGAATAATTAAATTATTTGATAAATAAATAATACATACAAAAATATTGAAAATAATAAAATAAACACCACCAATTTCAAATTTTAAAAGAATTTATAGTGGGTGGAGGGAGAAATGCTAAATTAAGGGTGTGAAAGAAATTAAAATTTTAACAGGACTCACCTAAAGTCAAATACGCTAACAAGGTAAAAAAAATATAAAACTTAAAAATAAATAAAAAATATAAAAAATAAATAAAAAATAAACAAAACCTGAGCAGTTAGGCTTGTAAAAGCAATTGGAAAAATAACATGAAAAAATAAAGAGGTGGACCATTTTGCTCGAGAGATGAACATCGTGTTGACTTATTAAAACTATGCGGAGTTTTACATAATTACAAACCACAAAGGTTTATGGCGCAAGATTGTGAAGTCACAAAAAACTGTTGCAATTTATCTAGATGTGGTAAATCGAGTCAACATTATTTGTTGGCCGGGTTGGATCGCGTGAAATTCTATTGGGCTAAAAGGTGTGATTTAAGCCCATCCCCCTCTTGAAATATAATATGATTTGTCGGATCGGTTCGCAGTCTGTCGGTCTATTGACCCATTGGTTCAGATTTTATCGGATTCAATGATACTTCGAGCTCAAATTCTCATATCCAACCCACATAAAATATTGACGGATCGAGCCAATTTTACCACCACTAAATTTTTCCATTTAAAACTGAAAAAGGGTAAACTGTCGTATCAAAGTAAATAATAACATGAAAATATGTATTTCTGTTGTAGTAATTCTTGCCCATACCCTAATTTTGAGGTCGGTACATCTCAATAAATTATATTAATATATTATTAAGGAGTGCATTAAATTAAACATACAATGCCATACCCTCTTCTCTGAAATTCTGAGGAGTTAGGCCTTTTTGGCAGTTGAAAAAGATTAATTAAATAAAAAAATATTGAAAAGTCCAGAATATTCCAAAAGGGTTTTTCTTTTTTTTCTCTTTTTCCAGTTTGTGAAACAGGTAATGCATTTATTAGAAGAATCGGTTGAATACTTTTTCTTCTTTTTTGGTATTATAGTGAATTTAAATCAAACTGTCATTCAAATTTTCACCCTTCCTTCATTTTAATATATATAAATTTTTAGTGTGTCACATATAGAACTGTAAATCAAATCAAGCTAACTCAATACTCCATTTGAGATTGTTCGTTTGAACGATATTTGACTAAGGATATTAAATGAGCTTGAGAGTAGTTTTATGTTTGATAAAATTCAGAGCTCGACTCAAGCTCGAGCTTGATAAGTAAAAATGTTAAAACAAGTTTAAAAATGTCAAACTACTCGAACTCAACTCGTATTCGACTCGACTAAAGCTCGCTCGAGCTCGAATATTGGATTAATAATCAAATAAACTCAAGAGAAGCTCGATAATATTTCAGATAAATTTGAGCAATAATTCAAATAAAATTCTAAGCAATGCCTTTTAGATGATACACTTGAAGAACTAGGACAGATCCATTGTTCACAGTAAGTGTGAATACATATATTTGAATAGTAGATAAATCAACTGGTGTATATGTTGAGATGCAGCATGAATTAAATCAAACATGTTCCAAATACAATGTTTGCACACACACTCTCTCAATACTAAATAAATTGAATAATAACCAAAAACTACACAAAAAGTCAACCCAAAAAGGGAAAAAAGAAAAAAATTTGTACAGCTAAAATATAGAGTGAATGCCTTAAATTAATCATCACATACAATAAATAGATGTTACAAGAGTAGATTCATTCAATCTTATTTTGGGCGGTACACTACCCTTACAACTTTTAATTTAATAAACGGACGCTCAAATATAAATCAAGTCATAAAAAAAAATAGAAACTAGAAGGGAAAAAGGAAACACTCACACTTTTTTTATTTCCTTTTTAAGTGGGGATGGAAAGGTAGGGTACGACCCATGACTTCAATCGTAAATTGGAGAGACAATGTCACTAAATTATAAAGTTCGGGCAAAACGACTCACACTTAAGCACTGAGACAGGGAAAATTGGATTAACAAAAAAAAAAGAAGTTCTTATGGATAATTTCTCGAGAAAACTGCGAAATTGGTCATATAATTTATATGCGTGATTCTATGGTACCACAGTGATACCGGTACCACTGTGAGATAAAAATGAAATTATACAATTTAGTGGGTTCCTCATATTTAAATATATATGTATTTTTCTCTCACAGTGATATCGGTACGACAGTGATATGAAGTTGGACTCTTTATGGATAGTCCCAAAAGTCGTCGTTTATCTTTTTGATTGCTCCTTTTTGGTCGCTTGTTAGTTGAAACTCGAAGTTCTCATCGGATAATTGCATATGTAATACATATGACCTCCTTAAATTAGGGATTTAAATTTCCCGAGTGAATTTGTTGTCCCATGTCACTTTTAGTATGGTTTTATGTTATTTTATTATTAGGGTTGCACGTTTACATCATTTGCACCTCTGGAATTAAAATTGTCTCAACTTATTGCGGTCATTAAAGGTGTAAGTGTACTTATCTGACGTGAATTTCAATTTAATCTAGAAAAATGAGCAAATTCGAACAAGTAAAGATATAAAGAACGAAATTGTAGAAGTGAAATAAATAACTAATATTAAAATTAGTCATTACTCATAGTCACAATACTTATTTTGTAATTAGCCCTTAATTTCTGACTGATGGTCTAATATAATTCATATTATCCTCTGTTTTTTTACTGTGTTTTTTTTTTTAACTTTTTTTTTACATTTCATGTGTTCTCCATGATTCTATTGAGCATTCAATGAAGTTTCTGAAACCTAACTCCTTAGGTATGCATTATAAAGGGCCATGCCCATCACAATCTCCTTTCTATATGTAACATACTTTTATACATTTTAGAGTGAGATCTCTTTGTAAGATACATTTATACATTTTAGAGAGTGGGAAAGATTTCTACAATGGGAAATCTATTACATAAGCCATTCTATTTTTTATGCCAGTTATTGTTTATTGCAATAGTTTCCTCGTCCAAAAATATACCAGCCAACTTCATTTTTGGAGACTCTTTAGTTGATGTTGGCAACAACAACTACATTGTTTCTCTCTCTAAAGCAGATTTTGCCCCAAATGGTATTGATTTTGGTAAGCCCACAGGAAGATACACCAATGGGAGAACCATTGTTGACATTGTAGGCAAGTTTTCGACTTCTTTTTATTTTTTTTCTTTCCTCATTTTTTATCGGGTGGGACTATAAACAATCCCTCCTGACGGAGCCTCTAAAGTACTTCATGAAGTACTCTATACGGGTACCATATTTTATTTATATATAAAATGTGTTACTTTCTCTTCGAAATACACCATGAAGTATCCTAGAGGATCCAAATCCTCTCTAAATATGTCCCACAAAAAAGGATCATGGTCACTTTGGCCGAACAAATATAATCGTGTTCGGTTTGATGTGTTCAGCTAGTGTGACCGATCACATCATTTTCACATTTTTAAAAGTGTTCGATCAATATCAATCAAACACTAAAAAAACTATTTTTTTCTTGAGGATGTATTTAGATGAACCAGAGGTGTTAATAGCTTTATTTTGGGTCACTATAAAAGATCGGTCTGATCTTTAGTGTTTTTCTCCATTTTGTACCCGACCTTAAAACATCTTCCATTATTATCTGTACTTTACGATTTTTACTAGTTGCTATCTGAATTACTTTTTTCCGGCAAACTCAAACTAGAAAATTGCAATTATGCTCAAAATTTAGTTAAGTTTCTATTTGAACCCAATTATAATTTTTTGTTTTGGTTTTGCGGGAAAATAATAACTTAGATAGCAACGAACAAAATCTTAACAATATAGATAACAATCGGACACGTTTTTAAGGTCGGGTATCAAATGAGAAGAACTCTAGAGGCAGGTTAGTTTTTTATATTAACCAATTTATTTATTAAAGGTTATTAAATGTCAAAACTGCAAAACAGGACAGCAAATAGGGCTTAATGGTTTTACTCCCCCATATTTAGCACCAACTACAAATGGAGAAGCAGTTTTGCAAGGTGTAAATTATGCTTCTGGTGGAGGTGGAATTTTAAATTACACTGGCAAGATATTTGTAAGTTCTAATTTACATTTTTATTATCATTTACGAAATAGGACCTCCGTTTTTTAATTGCAGTTTTACTTTTTTTAAATGTTTATAAATATTTGTTTTTTTCTATTTTTTATAAAAGATCGGCTACTACAAAAAATCAATACAACACCTAAAAGACAACAGTTTTATGATAAACGGTTGTCTAATAATAGATAACCGTTGTTTAGAATCAACTATTTTTGCGCTACAACGGTTATTCTCTCTGTTGTCGTTGAGTGTGTAAATTTATAGTTTGGTGCTTAAAGACAAGTGTAGGAGTGTTCATTATTCGATTTAAACCAAAAAAAATCGATTGAATCGAACCGTAAACGTCAATACGATATCGATTTTAATTTCCTAAAATTTCTGTTATATCAATTCTGTTCCGGTTTCCATATCTTCAAAATTTGGCCAAATCGAAAAAAACAAATTTTCAGTTTTGGTACTAGAAGAGATACAGTTATATATTTCGTTTTGTGTTAAATAAATTATAATAATATCAGCAAATCGTAAATATTGGATTAAGCACTATTATATCACTGAAATATCTTTGAGTTGAAAATTTATGACCGAAACTTCATAAAAAATCAAGAAAATGGCTCAAAAAAAGAAAATCTCAATTATCATCAAATTTCGATTATTAACAAAAGACGCACCAATTTATTCCAGTTCAATTAACATTTGGATTCCTCTAAATACACTCCAAAAAGTGTTTAGTAACTTTTCCGAATAAGTATAATAATGTCCGGTTGCACTAACTGTACATCTTTTGAGGTGTGTGGCAGGTATAGTCGAACATCTTATTTCACGTTTTAGAAGTGTTCGTCAACCGAACACTAAAAAGAAAAAGACTAACTTTTACATCATTGACAGGGTGGGAGAATTAACTTAGATGCTCAGCTAGACAATTTCGCAAACACCAGGCAGGCAATAATCTCAATAGCAGGAAATGAAGCAGCAATAAACATCTTAAATAATGCTTTATATTCAATCGCAATAGGCTCAAATGATTTCATCAACAATTACCTCACGCCGATTCTTTCCAAACTTGAGCAAGATCTTGTTTCGCCTGAGTCTTTTGTGTCCGCCATGATTTCACGATTCAGAGTTCAACTCATGGTAAGGAAGTTTTTATTTACTTTTGGCAAAATTCTCAAAATGATCGTGTAAATTTTGTGGGATGCTATTTTTGATGTTATAAATTTTCGGGTAAATAGTTTTTTTCCATTAAATTTCATCATTTTTTATTTGATGATGTTATCTTTAACTTTTGAAATTCAATAAATTAGTTCCTTTAACTTTCGAAATTTGATAAATTCGATAAATTGGACATCGTCTGTCGTATGCGGTGACATGACCAATTTGTTAAATTCCGAAAGTTAAAGGACCAAAATCGAAAATGCCAAATCATTTTTGGTACCATAATTTTCTGCTCGTACACTGTTGATTCAAAAAATAGTTGAGTTTTTTATTTAGTCTCTTAAATGTTAAAATTGCTCGTTATTGGTGACAAAATCAATCGGAAAAGGGCCATGTGTCATGTGACGCATACTTTGGGCCGATGTTAAATTACGCGACACCGACGTTGACTGACACATGCCCTTTTTCGACCAATTTAATCATCGATGGTGAAAATAAGATCTATATCGAGCAATTTTAATAGCCTACAAGACTAAATTGTAAACTATTTTTTAAGACAAAAATGTACGAGCAAAAAATATGAGACAAAAAATTTTTAGCCATCTTAAGGGCCTTTGCAAAATATTGTGATTTTAGAAAAGTGCTTTGAATTTATTATAGTAGTGTTTGGAAATAAAATGATGTTGAAACTAAAAGTTGATATAAGTTGGGAGTACAACTTCTAAGAATCGGCTTTTTAAGTACTTTTGAAAAGTAATTTTGTATATCTAGTATATGGAGTGTTTGCAATTGCTTTTACTTTTTAACAAGTGATTAAAATTAGAGATTCTATAAAAATCACTTATGTAAAAAGTAGGTAATGTTTGGAAATAAGTGATTTCCAATAAAAGTAGAAATTTGAGTGTTTTCTATAAAATCACTTATTTCTTTTAAAAAAATATCATATTATTTACAGAATTGTCATTGAATAGAGAAAAACATTAAATTTCAGCTTTTAACTTTTACATTGAAAGCACTTTTTTTAAAGTAGAAGTTAACTTTGCAAACACTATTAGATAGTTTTTGCTCAAATTATAAGTTGAAAATCACTTAGAATAAATAAATGCAAATAACCCCAAAATACTAAAGATAATATTCTCAATAAAAAATGCTAAAACTTAACGGAAAATATATATACCCTAAAAATATTCTCTTTGTTTCTCGATTGCAAATAAAAATAATTGTAATTTTGAATTTTGTCAGAGACTTTATAATATGGGGGCAAGAAAAATAATAGTGGCAAATGTTGGGCCAATTGGATGCATCCCATTTCAGAGGGAAATAAATCCATCTGCAGGAAATGACTGTGTTGCATTTCCTAATCAACTTGCACAATTATTCAATGCTCAATTGAGGACTCTTGTGCAACAACTTGCTGCAAATCTTCAAGGATCAAATATTATTTATGCAGATGTCTATCATATTGTTGATGATATTATCCACAATTATGCATATTATGGTATGTACTTCTCTCATTTACTATTTAGTACTTATAAATATGAGGATTTGGGTCGGTATAGTATCAGTACTTTCTTTCTTTTTTTCCCACACACAGCACTCAGTCATACACACTTGTACTATTCCACACACTACATATTCTCTCTGTCTTTCACATACACTCCCAACCGGATACTGTACTGGATTCAAATACTAAATAGGGTGGGTCTCTTATGCGACAGTTACAACTGAATCAATTCGACCTAATTCCATTCACAATACATGGCTCCTTACTACAAACATGTTGTCGATGAATATATTCGTCTAGAATGTAATATTTTTCAGTAGAACTAACTTTTTTTAGCTATCCAAGAGGTGCTGATTTTCAATAAAAATATTATGTTTATTGTTTTTATTTGACTAATTAAAAGAAAGCGTAGTTAAATTCATATTAAAGTAAGTGATACTTTGAAAATAAAAGGTAGTCTTATAAGTCAATATTTTTTACACTGCACAATATTATATTAGACAGAAGTTCATCATGTATAATATTCACTGATTTGATTCATTTCTATGTGAGTGTGTGCGTAAATCAAAAGTGCATAATATATGTGAGGCAGTCCTGACAATTTTGACGCAATATGGTTCTGTTCACGAATTTTTACTGTTTGAGAATTTTGACTAAATAAGTAAAGTCGCATATCTATGGTCACCTATAAGACATGCGACTTTACTTATTTAGTTAAATATCTTTAACAGTACCATAGAATGTTAAAAATTCTTGAACAGTACCATAATGTGTTAAAATTGTCCATTTCAAGGACTAAGTATACCACAATTGAATTTTCTAAAAATATGTTCTGTATTTCCAATTTTCCATATATAATTTTAATAATTCTTTTTTCCCTTTTGATTGGCATTTAGGATTTGAAAATGCAAATTCAGCATGTTGCTATTCTGCTGGTAGGTATGGGGGCCTAATTCCATGTGGGCCCACATCTAAAGTTTGTGAACACAGGTCAAAGTTCGTTTTTTGGGACGCTTATCACCCTTCGGATGCCGCTAATTCCGTTATTGCCACTCGACTTTGGGACGGGGGCCCAGAAGATATCTGGCCCATTAATATTAGGCAGTTAATGGGCTGAAAAATAAACAAGGCCCATATATACTGACCCATTAATATTAGGCAGTTAGTGGGCTGAAAAATGAGGCCCAATTTCTTTTCTCTTAGAACTAGAGCGGGTGAAATCGAGGAAAGCTCCGTTGGTTGAGTTAGTAGAACTAATTTTTTATTGCATTGATGCAATATGTGATGTTAATTATTATATCATATCTTTTTAGTCTTGGTAATTGAATTGACTCCAAATCAAGCATGATCCAACTTGGTAATCTAAAGTGTTGTTCTTATCTAGCGGTTTATGGAATATGTACTTGAAAGTCAAGGTCAGCTTAGCTGGGATTCTCTGGTCCACTTTGTATTGTGTCATATTCTAACATTGATTAGTGATTATTGTTCCTTTTTATGGTTTTGTGAGTTTAAGATTCATGATAATTCATGTTCAGATTCAATATTTAAAGTCTATGATCGATTTTTTGGGCTATGGTCTTAGGAACGTAAATGAGTTAAGTCGAGCCAAACGCACAGTTGTTCAAAGTTTATACTTGTTTGAAATGATATCGAGCTTTTAATATTGTGCTTGAGCTTGTTAGTTGAATCGAGTTTGAATGAGTTTTGATCGAGTCGAACACTAGTGAAACTCGAGTACTTTGACATTTTTACGCTTGTTTAAACAATTTAACTTATCAAGTAGCTTAAATCGAACTTTAGATTCAAGCATGTTGAATATTTTTAAACGAATATAATTTATACCAGCTTTTAGTTTTCTAACAAGTGATCTCAAATCAAGAGTCAAATAAATTAAATTAATTTTTAACTTTATATATATATATATATATATATATATATATATTTTATTTTCTATTTAAGATTCATGATTAGGTTGAATACTTAAATCAAACTTGTATTTTGCGAGTTTTTACACTTCAATACTTAAATTTTATTTTTTTGACAGATTACAACCTAAAGTCTACGAATTGTACAACTTGCGACATCGGTCGAATTTTCCGATCAAATATCAAACACGTGACAATCACATGTGAGAATTTTCTATTTTTCTATGATTTGTTGAGGCATATTCACATGCCAAACACATAAAATCACTTTGCTATTGTCAAGTTGCAACCTTCATCGAATTGTGAATCTGCCTCAACAGATCATGAAAATAGCAAACTCCTCTCCTCCAATTTAACATGTGATTGTCATGTGTTTGATATTTAGCCGAAAAAATTCGACGGAGGTTGCAACTTGTACGATTCGTGAATTTCAGGTTACAATCGGTCAAAAAACAAAGTTTTTGTATTGAAATGTAAAAATTCACAAAGTACATATTTGATTGAAGTATTTAACCCTTCATGATTTTCGGATTTAGAGTTCATGATCCATGAATAAACCCAAATGGGAGCCTGAAATTTTAGGCAAAATTGGTATAATACTCGTATGTTTCCACTATTTAAAAACTTACCCACTAAATATCACCTTTTAAAAATATCTTTTAGCTTACAAAAAATTGATGAAAATTCTCCGTCACCGACTATAAACTGTAAACCATTTGGTGATGAAAATTGATGGTCTTTCAGCTCTAAACCCCCCCCTTTTAAGTGAATTAAGATGAAAACTGATCGAAATAAGCAGAAAATGCATAAAACTGCGTAATCCCATGACGTTGCCCAGCGCGCGGCCGCTTTAACTTGCCCTGTCGGGCCAATCGCGCTCTGACTTAGTCTAAGACTTGCTTAACTCGCCCCACAGGCCAAATGTTTAGCCTTAATTCCTTTGTTTTCTCAACGAATTGCTCGTCGGGTTGTATACACTGGATTGCCACTTCATCTCTAGTAGTTTTTACCCTCGTTTTCGCTTGTTTCTTTTTTTTTTTCCCCTAAAATAAACCATTTTCTCTATTAAAAAAAAAAAGAGCACACACGTCATTTAAGTTTATAAATCAAACACAAAACGGCCAATAATGTATGCAAATGCTATCAAATTCTACGTTTAAATGAGTCTAAACGCATGCATACACAATGTGTACCAATTGCAACACCACCCGTTCCTGTAACACCTCTATGCCTCGTCGACGTCCTCTAGCCAACAGAAATCGATCGGCAACGTCTGAGCAAATCAATCATCGACGAAAATACTGTTTTCAACGTTATATGCACCCGTCTTCGCCTCGATTTTGACCAAACCAGCAGAGGACGACGCGTCCGATGCGACATCAATAACTCGACGGCCACGAACATATTTCGCAATGATTCGAAAAATTGTTAAAGGAAACATGAGTTATTAAGTGAATGACGCACTAATTTACTTCCACATACTTACCTTTAAGAAGCTCGGTGAAAATTAAGGAATAGTAATAATTGAAAACTGTACTGTACCACGTTCGATGGAGAATATTCATAGACGGGGCATTTAAAAAGGTATTTTAATTTAAGGGTATAATAGGATATAATGTGTATTGAAAATTTTAATGGATGTATTGAAAATTATAAAAGTTGTGTTGTAAATTGTAAAATGTAATGTAGGTAGTATGATGTGAATGTAAAGGAATGAATCATACGATATAAAATAAAATACGTTGAGAACGGTCAATGCTACATTCGAATTGGAACAACCCAACCCAATTCAGTTATCCCCGTGTTAGATGCGATGATTAAATGAATTTTATATGACCGAACTTTATGGCAAAAACTTGGGTGCATAAGATGCACCATAGTGTTATTGTACACCTTGTGGGGCCATCGGTTTAGCCCCAAAAATTTGCGCGGTTCGGACCGGTCTGAACCGGCCAATTATTATTAAATTAATATTTTTCCGCGCGCACATGTTATATACTTAGTGGCCTGTTTGTTGAACACTAAAAACAAGTGGTCTGGTGGTATTTAATGCAGTCTTAAATATCTCAACCTTAAGGTCAAGAGTTCAATTCTGTTTGCATTTTTTTCCTTCCTCCTTCAGTTTTTTGCCTTTTCCTTCTTCTTTCTTTCTTTTTTGCCCTTTAATTTTTTTATCTTTTAGCCTGTGAGTATGGAAAAAATTATAAATTGTATTATTAAGTTTTTTTATAACGCAACAATAATTGTATTGTAAGTTCGAAACATAAATATTGTACAATATACAAGAAAAATTAATCTAACCAAACCTATACCGTCATATATCATAATATACACTGTATCGAAATATTAAATATACTGTGAGTATTGTAAGTTGGAAAAAATAAATATTTCGCAGTATGAAACAAAAATTAACTAAAACAACATATACTGTCAGGCATCACAATGTATACTGCATCGAAATATTAAATATACTATGAGTATTGTAAGTTGGAAAAAATAAATTCGCAGTATAAAACAAAAATTAACTAAAATAACGTATACTGTCAGGCATCATGACGTATATTGTATCGAAATATTAAATATACTGTGAGTATTGTAAGTTGGAAAAAATAAATATTTCGTAGTATAAAACAAAACTTAACTAAAACAACGTATACTCTCATGCAACATAACGTATACTACATCGAAATATTAAATATACTGTTAGGCATCTACATCGAAATATTAAATATACTGTTAGACATCATAACATATATTATGCTCGAAATTTGAATATACTACTGGTGAAAAATAAAAATGCTCGAAATTTGAATATAATATTAAATATACTGTTAGACATCATAACATATATTATGCTCGAAATTTGAATATACTACTGGTGAAAAATAAAAATGCTCGAAATTTGAATATACTACTGGTGAAAAATAAAAAAGAACAACGTAACTGTCAGGCTTTATAACATATACTATGGTGCTGTTAAGATTCGAACCCGCGCACTGAAGGGTACAATGTACCACTTTTACCAACTAAGTCAGCGCCTGTTTTGTGATTTTAAACACACCTTAATATATATATATCACGTGCGTGAAAATCATAAATGGGCCCCATAAGATGTACAATAACACTAATGTGCATCTTATGCACATGAGCGTCACTCGAACTTTATTTGAGGAAAAAGACGAACCACTTTTATTTTTATTATACTTAAATTGACCCCTTTTTTAACATGTCTTCTTTTTATTACATTACATAAACAAAAACGGAGAAAAATATAAGTGTCACTTTCTAGAACAAATATATAGAATCTAATCACATTTTGAAATAATATGAAAACTATTCCTTCTATACTATTCACGTCACTCTCTTTTTCTCTCTCCTTTGTACGTTCTCTCTCCTCTCTCCTCTGTAATTTCTTTTCTCTTTCCTCTCTCCTCTCTTCTTCTTGTTTCATCTCTGTGCACATACTATTTATCTCTTTCTTCTCTCTGCAAGTATTATTTCTCCTTCTTCTTCATTCTTTCTCTCTCTTCTCCATTTCAATATTTCACAATTTTCTCTGAAGATCCATGAAATATATTTGGGGATTTTTCTATTTCATTTTTCTCTTTCCCTTTCTCTCTGTCTCTTTAATGGAAAATTTGTCCAACCGGCGACGAGATATATCATGGCACGAGATATATTTTTTATGGCACGAGATATATTTTTTATGGCACGAAGTGTATTAGTCAAGGCACGAGTAATAATATAATGTTTTGACGTCGTGCCGCTGAAGATTTGTCCAGCCGACGACGAGATATATCCTGGCACGAGATATATTTTTTATACCACGAAGTGTATTAGTCATGGCACGAGTAGTAATATAATATTCTGACATTGTGCCGCTGCCCCCTAATATCTAGCAATTGTTTATTCTCACGTTGTGCCAAGGTATATCATGACACGGAATATATTTTTTATGGCACGGAGTGTATTAATCATGGCACGAGTACATAATATAATACAATATTCTGATGTCGTGCCGATCGTGCCATGTTGAAGATAAACAATAAAAGCTTGAAAATAATAATGGTGTCTCTGTATAATGAAGAAAGAAAAGAGAGGAAGAATTAAAATAAAGTCTGCAAAAAGAAAAGGGGGAGAGAGAAGACGGAAAGGTACAAATAATTAACGAGGAGAGATAAATGAAAGTGAAGGACACGATGGATTGGCAGACGGGGTGGGTGGAAGTGGAATGAGAGTGAAATGAGCACAAAAAGACAAAAAGGTATATATTTAATATGTTTTTACAAAGTTGATATATTTTATATATTTGTTACATAAAGTGATAGAATGTACCATCCCAAGACGAGCCACAGCCGACGGGGCACATCCCACTACATCCCTGTCCAATAATCCCCTAAACAAAAAATTGCTGAAAGTTGACATTCGTGATTCATCACGTCATCGTCTTATCTGATCAACACACACCCCAACAAACTATACATACATAGTATATACATGCATCACCCGCAGAGATTCCCCGTACTTTCTACAGTTCACAAATGGAGATCCCGACGCCACCGCCGGAAAACCTCATTTTCGTACACCGGGAGCCAAACGGCGTGGCATACGTGATCATCAACCGCCCAAAATCCCTCAATTCCTTGACCCGGCCGATGATGGTGGATCTAGCGGCGCAAATCAAGCGCCTGGCCGCCGATGATTCGGTTCGGGTTATTATCCTGTCTGGTACGGGTCGAGCGTTTTGCTCCGGCGTTGATTTGACTTCGGCGGAGGATGTCTTCAAAGGAGACGTGAAGGATGTGGAAACGGATCCGGTTGCTCAAATGGAGCGGTGTAAGAAGCCGATAATCGGAGCTATAAACGGATTTGCGGTGACGGCTGGATTCGAGATTGCTTTGGCTTGTGATTTTTTGGTGGCGTCGAAGGAAGCTAAATTCATGGATACTCATGCCAGGTAGGGTTTATTTTCTTCGAATTTGTGTTGTATTGATTGCGATGAAGTATTGAGTATTTGTAACTCTGCTGAAATTTAAGTTGATTAGGGCCAAATGTTGGAAGCTAGAAATTGTTAGCTTTTTGTAATCACTTATTTTAATCACTCCTTAGAGAAGCTGAATCAATTACAAACACCCACCCAGGCTAATTTTATTTAAGACATCTTGTAAGCTACAATGTCTTATAAATTGTTTCAGGAGGTTGTAATACGCAATTTTTAGAAAGAGCTTATATGTTGATAAAATGTTTGAATAATAGAGTTTATAAGCTTGCAATTGAATTAAGAGGTTTAGCTATGGATTTAGTGGACGAATTAGAAATGCACCATCAAACACAAGTTTTGATTAGTATGAGTAGTGTTTGTGTAGTGTGTATTGTGTGTGTGAAGTATGTGAATCGTAGTTTGTTGAAGAATGTGTGTAGTGTGTTGAAGGAAGTGCGTGTATCGTGCGTGAAGAAGTGTATGGAGTATATGTAATTTGCTCTCGACTTAAAAGATCATAAGAAAATACGATGGACTAGAAATGCATTTTTTTTTCTGTGAGTTTATAAGCTCTAAGAACTTTATTTTACATCTTTTAAGTTGTTTGACATCTTATTTGACCAAATATATTTTAAGGGCTTATGATCTTAGCCAAATATCCACTTAGTTGTTGCTTTTTACTACGCTGTGGAAGTACTTTAGGTTGCGTTTGCATTGTACGATTTGTGGATGAATTTGTAATCTACGGTCGGGAATATATATTAGTGCTCATCAGGATTGATATATATTTAGATCCAACGCTTTCTTTTTGGACTAATTTTTTCGGGATTTATGAGGATTGGAAGCCCCTTCATTAGAAATCCTTGAACTTCAGATTCACCAATATAAGCACAACCTTAAGTTTCTTTATGATGCTTTATAGTATACTAGATAGTCCGCTTTCCTTTTCTGGACGTCTCAAAAAGACAGTTCCTTATCTATTTAGGTGTGTATTAAATGTTTCTTTTCCTAATATGCCCCCATGAAATAACTCTTTCGAAATTGTCATGTATAGTTACATCCTTTACTTCAGTATATTACATACGTGTAAAACAGGAACTTACAAGTATATTAAATGAATTTCTTAATCTGTGTGAAACTTAGAAGGGGACTATCTTTATTAGATGTAGGTAGTATCATATTTTCAATCGTCTAGAGTGCTTGCACTTTCTATGATATACGTCAGAGATGTGTATTAAAGGAGCGTATGCAATTGCTTGTGCTTGTAAAAAGTGATTAAATTTAGAAATAGTTCAAAAATCACTTTAAAGTGAAAACAAAAGTGCTTTTGACAAAAAAATGTGAGCAAAAAAAAAGTAAAATAAAGCTGAAATTCAGTTTGAAGCAAGGGGAACCTGCTACTGGCTTTTGGCTTTAAAGTGATTTTTTAAAACCAAAAGCAGGCTCTACAAACACCCCAAATAGATATTTTTGTAAGGGAAAAGCCATAATTGTTTATCTGAAGTAAGTGTAAACATTGCCTAACACCACCTCGATTTGGCAGGTTTGGAATATTTCCTTCCTGGGGCCTATCGCAGAAGCTTCCGCGCATAATCGGGCCAACGCGAGCGCGGGAAGCGTCTTTCGCAGCTACACCTATAACTGCAGAGCAAGCTGAGAAGTGGGGCCTGGTTAATCATGTTGTCGAAAGAAGTGAACTCTTGAAGAAAGCTCGACAAATTGCTGAAGCAATAATTAAGAATAATCAAGACTTGGTGATGAGGTACAAAGCTGTTATAAACGATGGATTCAAGCTTGACCTTGGTCATGCACTTTCTCTGGAGAAGGTAACAACTATGCTATCACGTTTTCTATCTTCGTACGATGAATCCCATTTTCGCCATATATTGATATGTTATTTAATTTGTTACTACGTATCTTGATTTTTGCGTTTCTACTTTCTTGTTATTGAATAGCCGTTTTAAGTTGAATACCAATAGCCCATTGTAGGGATGTCAATTTTGATCCGCCCCGCCCCGCGACGTTTGGGGAAGTCAAATACCCGACCTGACCCACCCGTTGACATAACTAGCCTTTGAGACTTCCATCATAAATGATGGGGAAAAAGAGAAAAAAGTGGGGATTTTGGATTCTCAAATCTAGAATTTTTGTGATTTTACTTTTTACAGTTTAACTAATTTGTAAAAAGTGCTTGTATAACTGAACCTGCTTATTGTTCAGAGTTTACATGGCTTCTCAGTAATGCGTCTTATCAGTGACTATAATCTTGTTTCGACTATGACAAGACCTGCTGCCAGAATATTCAAAGAAAAATAGCTCAAACAATTCGTTGTTGTCCACACCAATTCGTCTATCACACGTAGCACACATTCACTTGGGGGTGTGTGTGATTGTGTGTGAAGTATTGGGTTGGATACTACACCTAGTAGACACGTCCACTTGGGTGTGTTTCTGTGTCAATAGTGTTTCATAAGCTGGTGGATTGACATCACCTCTTGCTTAGAGGCAAAGGTAGCAATTCATGGCTCCCGGCCTGCCGTGCCAATGATATATGCCGGGTCAGGTCAGGCCAGCCCAAAAATCCATGGGACCAGAAATCTGTGAGCCCAACCCAACCCATTTGATAGTTGGGCCAGCTCAAAATTCATCAGACTGAAAATTAGTGAGCCCGATCTAGTCCATTTCCCTTAAATACACTAAAAATGTTGGCCCAGCCCAAAGATTCATTGGACCAGAAATCCGTGAGCCCGACCCAGCCCATTTGATAGTTGGGCCAGCCCAAAATTCATCGGACCGAAAATTAGTGAGCCTAACCTAGTCCATTTCCCTTGAATACACGAAAAATGTTGGGCCAGCCCACTGCCCATCGGGCCTTTGGTCCATCGTTTCGTAAGCTGGTGGATTGTCGTTACCTCATATGCTCCTGCTAAGATCCTAGATTGTCTGTCGGGCTGGGCTAATTTTTTCACTCTACTTAGAATTATGTGATGAAGATAAATGCATAAATCAAGAAGGACATCGTTAAGGAGCTTATAGTACATCATTGGCTATTACTTTGAATATGTCCTTATTCTCAGATGAATTACTAGAGTCGTAACTCTCGTCTCCATCTCTTATCCCTTGCAGGAAAGGGCGCACCAGTATTACGACGGGATGACGAAGGAACAGTTCAAGAAGATGCAGGAATTTATAGTAGGTCGGAGCTCGAATAAAACACCATCGAAATTGTAACTGGCATCCTTCTGCTCAGTTCCGTCTCTGTTTAGATAAATAAGGTTTGATAATTTTCTTGCTAATCTGAAGACTTTGTAAGAACTGGTCCTTGATTAATCGTTTGTTTTTCCTCTTATATATTGTGTTTCCCATCTTAATATTATTTGTGCATCTTAAGAGTTGTCCCCCGTACCAAAATTAGAGGTGTAAACTCAGGCCCAAGCCGTCGGGCCAACGTCATGTCGGGCCCATAAGTTCTTAATTTTCCTCTCGAAGTCTAAAATATGTTTCTCTAAGTATTAACATTTATGCACAAAAACACTTCAATAAAAAAAATTTCCACATAAAAATTTGTAGCAGAAACACCAACAAACAAGAGGTACAACATTTAGCTACGAAACTACAACTTAAAAAATGGCCCATCAAAATGAGAAATTTTATGCTACCTAATCATGTACTACCCGATTGAGTGATCTAATCATTCAACCTATAACATAAATTGATATCAAAAGAAAAATAGTCAAGTATATGATTAGATCACCTAGTGAGGTAGTACTCGACTGCGTAGCATAAAATTAACCAATCAAAATTTGACAATCAGACAATTCCCCACCATTCCACCCCACATCAAACTTCAAAACCCCATCATTTCTCCATTCAAACTCAACACTCTCATCATTCAATTCAACTCTCATAGGCTTCAAACTTGAGTAACACAAAAACCTCCCTTTCCCCTTAATCTTGATGAAAAAACCTTTCATTTTCGTCTCCAAATACTCAACAGCTCCACCACTATTGAACATGTTTTCGAGCCCGACCGCAGCAAATTCGACCCCCTCACCGTGCTTAAAAACGGGCGAAATCGTGACTAGTTCAAACGAAGATGGATGGAGCGTGATATCTAGTCTTTCAGAGGCTTCCATGAGGTGGAAGTCTCCGGTTTTGTGAAGGTAAACGGCGAAAGTTTCGTAGTTTCTGAATGCAGTTGTGAGGGGTTTTTGTTCCCATTCGACGTCGTTTGGAGAGAGGAAGCCGGAGATGGTTTTATAGCACTCTGGATGTGCTTTGCACTTTTGGTCTTCAGGGTACCATCCTGCTCCTTGGCAATTGAACATCCCTATCACCCCTCCATACTGCATATAAACATGATTTTGCCATGTCATAATACCTCGTGTAATAAATGAGAACAGGGACAGAACTAGGATTTTGATTTGAACATGTGATTATAGGGGATTTCACAATTTTGGTCTTGTAATTAGGATGCTTAAAAACGATTTTTGGTCACATAATTTTCTACCTTCAGGATAATGGTCTCACGATTTTCTACCTTCTCATTTAGTCCCGTATGTTCAAAAAGTGTCCAATTTTTGGCTAATTTTCGCCCGAAATTGGTTAATTAGCCGGAATTGATCACCTACTTGTCGTGGAACTTTGTTCGTAAAAAAATACTAATCCACATAAAAAAATATGCCACGTCACTGAATTTCGCCGGAAAGCTCCAAAATAAGAGACCACGTGATAGACACATGACCAACTCCAGCCAATTAACCAATTTCTGGCGAAAATTGGCCTCAAATTGGACAAAATTTGAACATACGAGACAAACGTGAAAATGCAGGAAATCATGGGACCATTATTATGGAACCAAAAATAATTTTTTGTTTAATTAGGACGGAGTGGTGTTCTATGTGAGGTGGCAATGTAGTAGCAGAAACTTGATTTTGCACGATTGAGGATTCATATTCAAGTTTCTGTTACGGCCACGAACCGTGCAAAATTGAGTTTGTTGGTACTAAATTGGAACTTCGTGTATATGACAGACTATAAATGTCACTCTCATATTCATTACAATTTACAAGACTAATATTACAATTTTCAGAGATTGTAGAATTAGGGAAAATTGCAAAACTTGTGCTATAGTTTGAAGATGGTCCTAAAACTAGTACTTTATCTTTTTAATTGCTCAAGGTTAGTCTTATTGAAGTCGGAATTCGAATTCATGTTAGATAATTGCATGTCCATCGCAACATATGGCCACGTAAAATTATGGATTTTTATTTTTCAAATGAGTTTATGCTCCACGTGGACATGGTCAATTTCGGTATGATTTTGATGTCATGTTGTCTATAAGAGTGGCATATCACATTATTCATATTGTTAGAAAAATAAAAAACTCCAATTTTACGCGGTGCTCGGTGCACATGCAATTATTCAGCGAGAATTTCAAATTGTAGCTTAAAAAACAAACAAATTCAAGCAATTCAAAAGACAACGGACCATTAAAAGAATAAATGACTGATTTTGAGATCGTCCATACCTTATTTAGGTTCCAAAGCTTTAACAATGTCTTCCCATCAAACAGAGGATTCTCAAAGAGACAATCTCTAGTCGGAAGTGCGTAATGCTGACATCTTAGAATCGTGCCATCTGGCAGCACTAGCTTCCTCAATAGATCAAAATTATGTATACCAACTTTATCACTAACGTAAACTGGGCCCCCACAGATGGCACGTGATGCAGCGTGGAATTCGGCGCAAATATGGTCCGACTGGAACATGTCCCAGTCGGGTTGAACAAACTCCCCTTGCCACAGACTGTTGTAGCTACAATGGATCATATGAACGCCTTGTAGCCAATACACTCCCATTGGGTCGCCGTTTGGATCTTGGAACCAGAAGTCGTCGCCTGTGTATTTGAAAATCAAGGTGAATTCAAATGAATTGATTTGTTTTAAAAAAAAAAATTATATCTGTAATCGACTTATTTTAAATCCCTTCTTTGAATATTTAAATTCTAGTGAGTGATTGAGTTGTTTAAACTTATTTTCATTTTCTTTGAAAAGAGGATGATGCAACATGTACGTGTGTGATTGTGCAGTGCGTGAAGTATGTGTAGAGTCTATGTATTTTGTTTGTGTGTGTGTGTGAAGTGTGTTTGTAGTGTGTATATTATGTGTTGTATGTGTATGTAATATGTGTGTGTGGTGTGTGTGTGGCTATATATGAAAGTAGGGATGAATTATAAAATTAAATTGTGGGAATAATTTCACATCTATGAAAAATGAATTAGAGATTTAAGAGGGATTTCAAATTCATCTCTCAAATCTTAGTCAAATCCCTCAATCTAAACGCATCCTGAGAGTAGATACTTTTTATGCACTTGTTAAGATAACTTGTTTTTAATCACCTTCTCTAAAAAGAGAATATTACCTTCAATTATTGGAAGTCTGAAAATGCACATCACTGTTTCATATTGAATGTCATGACCGTCAATATAAACAGTGATCCTGAATATAAATGTACATTGCATGTTTAACTTCACATTCATTAAGGTTAATTAGGTACTTTACCCTGAAAAAGTGGTTAAAAATATCTGCAAGAGAAAAGTGTCTATTAAACATCTACTCTTATCTCATTTGACCATTTAACCACTGCAACTACTCGTATATTTTTTTGGCCAGAATGACTAGGAAAGGGCTCTTACCAACTCTAGCCATGGATATTTGGTTTGTAGCTAGGAAGAAGAAGTCATTGCATTGCTCCATGCTAGCAATAAGCCCTGATCCACCAAAATTCTTTCTAAGGGATTTTGTTAGACCATCATAGTATGCCTTGGCAAGCTTTACTCTTCCTCCATGATCTTCACTTACATACTCCAAAGTCTAATCACAAACACAAATGAAATTTAATAAAAAATTTAGAAAGAATGCATGATCTTATGCATGTGCAGGTGATACCCGAGTAGAAAAAAGATCGACAACTTACATGAATAACATCGACTTTTACCCCACTAATCCCGGCATCCGCCAGATACGAGTGCATAGCCTCGTAAAAAGCTTCAGCCTCATCTGGATCAATGAGCCCTATCCCGCCTTTTTCAATCATAACAACCGCCAAATCAAACATTGTCTTAGCTAGCCCTTCACCGGCCTTCGCCTTGGTTACTTTACTATTCAAATGAGTCGTACCTGGCCTAACCCCACCCCACGCTCCACACAACGCGTGCCATACATAAACATCATCCAAATTTGGAAATTCTTTCTTCAAATCACTAACCAAAGCCTTCAACCCCCCTCTTTCGACTCCCTCTCTCTCCTCCAAGTATTGGATGATTGTAGCCTCGGGAAGGGTAGATACATCTTTTCCTTCCTCCTCGAGGGCCTTCTTTCTCTTGGCTAGCTCAATCATGTCATTGAACATCTTATCATGTTTTTGTTGATCAAATTGTGGTGCATTAGGACTCAACATTGTCCCACCTTGATATTTGGCGAATTTTTCGTTTTCTTTGAACCGATATAGTCTACAAAGCATTTGTGACCCTAACCCGGTTAGATCTTTTGAATCTTGAAATGGATCCTCGTGATCCATGTTAATGCTCTGCCATCCATCGTCAATGATCAAGAACTTCGGTGGGACCCCGTTTTCAGACAAGCTTTTAACTCCATGCCAAACACCTACAGGCTCGACTGTAAGATAGAATGCATCCCAAGTACACCAACCGAATCTATCGACGATTTTTGGTGGTGTTTTCTCTTGCAACAACCTAAATGATAGAAGTGTAAACAAATCAAATATTTTTTTGAACGACGTAGTTCCATACCTATGTCGTTTTAATTCAATATATAAATTTTAAAATCAAATTGGCATCTCAAAACGACGTAGGATTAGGTATAGGGCACGATTAGGATACTATAGTTGGGACAATGAATTTGAATAGAGAGCGGATGTGTGTGTTTATTCGTCTAGAACTTATTCGTCTATTTCTTCTACTTCTTAATAAAATGTTTTCTTATTCTAATCTAAAACAACACTCCAAAAAGGAAGTAGTACCAATAAAATATCATGATACTTGACTTACCTAAACGTCCCCAAATGGACACGAACGGCTGAGATCGAATCTCTCACAAGATTGCCTCCCTTAGACTTCTAAAAGGAAAAAAATTATATGTAATTTTCTTTTATATTTCTTTCAAACTGTTATAGATTTATTATACATATATATACAAATATTCACGTTTTATTTTTTGCATACGAATTCGAATTTAATATCAGTCAAGCTTAATGGATTTTCTAGGATGTTTATAAGTATTTGTTTTATTAGCTTTCTTTTTTTGTATTTATTCCAATACTAACTTTTAATAATTGAATAAATGAAATAGTAGCATGTGTGTGTGTGTGTATATATATATTTTTTCCCTATTTCACTTCTTAACTTTTTTAGTCCTAGCTGAAACTAGAATTATAAGAAGACAGAGATAGTAAAGGATTACAATATTCAAAAAATATATGAATATGATTCATATAAATTCAAAATAGTACTACATCCATTCTTTTACCGGTTCTTTTAGAGATTTTACGAGATTGTTTATAAATAGTTATTTTTTATTTTTATTTTCACATTTCTTTCAATATTAAAGTAACTGGAAAGAGATATAAAATAAAGAAAAAAATGGTATAATTTAAAAAATTTAGGAAAATAGAGGAAAAATAATTAAGTTCCAATACTAAATTAAAGGGACAACTAAAAACGAAGGTGGTATAACAGAAAGATGAAATTGATACTTGATAGTGCAAGGATTCGAACTGTACCTAAACGTTCCCAAATGGACACGAACGGCAGCGATTGCGTCTCGCACTACATCATACGGATTTTCTCCCACGTGCAAATAACAGCACGAAGTGAAGGCTTTCGCTTTCACTTGCGTGGAGCCACTCTCCACGCAGATCACTGCCTCACCGTCCGATCCCGGATGGACGGCTGATCTAAAACTGTCTTCAATAAGTGGGAGTATTAAAACATAAGAGTTGAGTTCATTGACTTGTAAGAGAATGAATTGTGTCTCCATTTGAAGATCCGACGAGCTCGACCCGACCCACATGGTTGACCACCATGTTTTGAACCGGAAAATGCTTAGGAATTTTCTGTTGAATTTTCCGATGGGGTTGAGGATTCGGTGTAGAGGAGTGTCGATGGAGAGGCCTAAAAACGCGCCGTTTGGGGCGTTGGATTCGACTGACTTTAGTGTGTGTTTTGGAGGGGGGAAGTGTGTGTTTTGTGCATGGGGGGTGGAGGAGAAGGTTGAGAGAGAGATATTGGGAGGGACTTGGGAGAGAAGTGGGACTCCATCTATGGTGATTTCTCTCTCTAGACAGGTGTTTGAGGAGATAGAGAATCTTGAAGATGGAGGTTTTTGTTTTTGGAAATGAGTGGTGAGTTTTTCAAATAAGTTTGGAGGTGACATGGATGGATACAAGGGGTATACGCGTTAGTCAGGCGGTAGATTGAAGTTTAGCGTCGTCTAATTGGGATTAAGCAGAGAGGAGTCGAGAAATTTCTTGACGATTAAGAACAATTCAGCGCCTGAAAATGACGTAGTCTAGGCTAAAAGGGCGAAGTAGGGGAATAATCGATCGAGGAGAGTTCAATGTCTAGGAGAAGAGTAGTTAGAGCGCCTAGTCAGAACTAAATAGAAAGGAGTTGGAGAAAAAAACCTGACGGTCGAGGACAATGCAACGCGTAGGTGAGTCGTAGTCGGAGCAGCTGCTGAGAGCTAAGCAGACGAGTCGGAAAAAAAACTCTGGCGGTCAAGGATAGGTTAGCGCTTAGGAAAGAAGTAGTCGGAGCTCTTTGTCGGGACTAAGCGGGAAGAGTCGGGGAGAAAATTTTGGCGACCGGAGAAAGTACAGCGTAGATGTAGAATCGTAATTGAAGTAGCGTAAACTTTTAAAACCGAACCGAAATATAAATAAAGGAAAAGTTTTGTGTAAGAATTGGATGGGCAATTCTGGAAGTTGATGGGAGAAACAAGAAAGGCGAATGTGTAGTGTATTTATAGACAAAATGGGAAAGTCTAGAGTGTTACATTTGTTGAATAGTTTTGCTAAATGACAGGATAATGACCCTACAAACAATTTATTAAATTACACTCATATTGTTGATTATGATATCAGTGTCGGCTGGTAATTCAAGATTGATATTGTTAATTACTTTAGAAATAAAATTCATGTTTCACGGCGGGGTGGTAAAATTAGTCCGATTTAACGTCAGCTGACATTTTAAACGAGCTAAATTTATGTATTTTTCTTTGAAGTACCGTCAAACTCAATAAGTCTGATTCGATAGACTACGGGCCGTTCCAACAATTTTTAGACGGATTGGCTCACTAATTTCTAATTTGATTTACATATAATATTGATGTGGGAGGCTGGACTGGACCGGGTGACTATATTGCCACCCTTTTAAAATCGTAAATCCTTATTTACACATCATCTATTTTAGGAGCTATTTTACCTAGAATTATCTTTTAAATACGCATGCAGTTTCATTTCCCTATTCACAGTGTGCACAAAGTAATGTGCCTACTACTACTAGATAGCGTGTCAATATCTCATAAAATACAAGTAAGTATTCTTTATAATTTAAGGATTATATCATTACATATCATTAGTGGACACATTAATATGCTCGTTCTGAATAGAGTTCTACACACTAATCTAATAATATATATTGTATGTAGGTATTATCCATGAGGGTAGGGTAGAAAAACCCATGAATAAGAAAGCATTTAAGTTTAAATATGTATGGACAAAAAGTTGGTTAAAACATATCTAAATTTGACAAATGAAATTCTGACATAATTTGTCTTATGGTGAGAGATCAGTCACTAAAGTGGCAAAGATTTATTCTAAACCTAATCCATCATAGAATTTCGATGATCAAAGAATTTCAAAGATCCAAGACAATTTTGACACCTTGAAATTCAGTTAAGATTTTACAAGAATATTCCAGTGGGTCCTACTTATCTTACACGTGGCATTACACTATTTGGCTGAAAGTTAGTTGGTCGGTGTAACATAACCGCAACGCGGCGTTGAACGTTGTCGGATTTGTTTTTTCACTTCGGTCGGTTTGAATATACTAACTTATGAAAAAGACGAAATTAGATCTCCCTCTTGTACAAATATTCGATCCGCTTCAATTACTCTCCGACTAGGTAATATTTCCTCCGTTTCATATTAATTATCGTTTTAATTATTATTTTTCTTTTTCTTAGTTAATTAACTTTTTAGATATTTTTCACAAATTCTATCAATTTTTTCTATGGCTCAATCTTATAATATCTTTACTTTTTAATCTATCACAAATATTTATTTGATCAAATTTTTATCCCCTAATATTAACTGAGGGTATATCTGTCAATATATTTTCATCCTTAATTTTCTTTTCTTTTTTTCTTCTAAAACGACAGCTAATATGGAACGGAGGGAGTAGACTCTTATTGGTCGTCTATATTTATTTTCTAGATTCTTTTTCATCTAACCACATCCATACTCGATCAGTGTCACGTAGACCTCGATCAGCCATTAGATTATAAACTATTACGTTACTAGCGTGTAACGACTTTTACAACCTTAAATCACATGAATTAGTGTTCATTTATATATGGGCCACTTGCAACTTTCTTTTTGACGTTATAAATTTTCTAAAATTTGTGGGGCACATATCTAAAGCTATAATCTACAATGGATATGATTCAATCCCCAAAAAAGTTAAAAAAAAATTATAACCAAATGACCCAATTCGATACGAATGAATTTGAAATTTTTAATCCGCTAATTAGAAATTTAAAAAAAAGAATCTCGCACCAAATTTACAATCCTAGTAACTCTTAGTGATTAATATTTTTTTTTGTACGTGAAAGAAGTAATACTTCCTCATTTTTATAATGAGAGTAATGTTAAAAAAAATAAAAAATTATCCTAAGTCAATACCTGGTTTTATTATTTCAAGTGACAATTTAATTTTTTATTTTAAAAATTAGTTAGATATGATTGATCAAGTTATATAAAAATTAAAATAAGTCGTCTAAGTGCGCATGGATGATTAGACAATTCTACCTTTATCAAAAAAAATTAATTAAAATTCATAAATTTTCATACTAAGCTCTTATTATAGGACGTTTGGAGTATTTTTTAGTAATAAAATTTCATTATTCTTTATTGTACAATGTATTATTATATATTCTGCCTCAAAAGAATTTACTTCCTCCGTCTCGGTTAACTTTTTCTACTTTTCATTTCGTTCCGTCTCACTTAACTTTTCACACCCTTAAAAATAAATTTTTTCTCACAATCTCCATCCTCAAAATCTTCACACTCAATTTCCGCCTTTAAAAAAGTTAAAGAAAAAGATTTTTTTTTTTTTTAATATTCATGTTCAAAAGTTAGCTGGGACGGTGGAAGTATTATTTTAGGTGTTGTGTTTTCTACAAGTTAGTTTTCTGAACTTATTAAAATGTGGTCTCTAAATGTTTCTAGGAACTTCTATACTGTGGCCTATGATGTGTGATAAAATTCATTTCTATCTGTCGCTGGCGTGGAAACACGTTGGTCTATTACTAGTCTTAAATGTTATAGAAAAAAAATGGTCCAATACAAGCTACTAATACTTAGAGCAATTAAGTACAAATAAAATTAGAGGACGGGTTTTAGGTTCGTACAATTTAAATTCCGAGTAAAAATATATATTATATATTGTGGATAAATGTATTATGATAAAAAGAAAATTAATATTTATGTTTAAATGTATTACTTATTATTAGTTAAAGGTATAATATATTTTTCAAGAACATGTAATACCTTCAAGCATAAATCGTAATACCCACTCCAAATTACACCATGCAATTAGTGCACATAAGACTTTGCATCGTCCAGTGTCATCGCCTCACCGATTTGTGTAGGGTTGTAATGAATAAACAAACATATTTTTGAGTTTGTTTTATAAATGAATAGAGTTTGAACATGATTGACTTTCGTTAATATCTCACAAACAAACTTGTCCGAAACTCAATTAATAATAACAGTAATGATAATAAATAAAGTACAACAACAATATTCATACTGCATATAATATACTATTATGTTACCTCTTATTATAATGAGCATTTGGCTAATTTCGCTTATTAGTATGGAGATTTAAGAAAATTTGCATTTATTTCATGTTCGTGAACAGAACAGTTAATTGTTCACGAGCACAAATGTTCACGAATATGGTCAACACTACGAACACATTCGTGAACAAAGTCAACACTCTCAAACACGACTCAACCCGAATATATTTAAAAATAAATGAGTTAAACACAAACTTTTACCAGCTTATATATATAAGTCAGCTCAACTCATTTATAGTCCTAAATTTATGACGAAGGCCACGAGTTCGAACCCGCTTTCCTTTCAATTTAAAAAGAGAAATAAAAAAAAAAAATTGGAAAGCATAATATACTTGATGATAGTTGGCCAACCCTCTATCGACCTTCAATATTATTAATTTCATAATATTATAATTATATGATATGATGTATAGAAGAAATCATGTAAGCCACACATTTTGGGGTATTGGTCTACAACCACAATAAGAGTATGGGCTGATGCAATTTCTACTCATGGCGGTGAGGCTACTATGTAAAATAAAAACAAAAATAAAAATGTAAAATGTCATAAATAATTTTAGTAAAGTAAACATTGTGGGCCACGATAATTTTACAAAAGCTTCGAAGTTCATCTCAAACTAATATTCATAACTACTTTGGTTGGCATATCAACATCGATTTAGAGGGGGTGGCTAATGTTCGAGAGTTTATAAATTCTTAAAAAATACTTAGTAAATTTAAATGCTAAATAAGTTATACAATGTGAAAATAAGTTCTTAGAGTTTATAAGTTTCAAAAAAATAAACTTCATCTAGTCCAGTTTATTTTTTTTAAATCAATAAAATTTCACATAATACACATATACACATGTCAAACACATTACATACATCTCTCACACACGTCACGCACACCACACACAATGCTTACGCTTCCTGCACTAATTAAAATGTGTATTGATAATAATTTATCAAAATTTTAAATTAGTCCCTAAATTCATAGCTAAATTACTACGTTTAATTACAAATTTAAATTTTTTTATCAAAATATTTTATTTACTTATATAGTACTTGCAAAATATTTGAAATAAACTTACCGCGTGTTAATAAAAGCTAACAAAGCATCCAAGTTATAAAGACACACCTAAAAATGAGCCTACGCACCGTAGGCCGATCTTGCACTTAAAGCCAATATACCACCAATAAATGAATCCATCCCCATTGGCAGGCCCAGCAGTCAGCCGACACCAACTACTTGATAGTTGATTTGAAATTGTTTGTCAAAGAGTTCGTTTAAATTATGTTCAGTATATGATATTAAATCAATTTGAACATATTTTTATATTCGATAAAATCTAAAGCTCAACTCAAACTCGATAAGTTAAAGATGTTCAAATAAGTGAAAAAATGTCAAAACTAATCGAACTCGACTCGTGTTCGGCTCGATTGAAGCTCGTTCAAACTTGATTTGATTAATAATCAAACAAGTTTAAACATTATATTAAAGCTCGATAATATTTCAAACAAGCTTGGGCAACAATGTGTTTGACTCGATTCGACTCATTTACAACCCTACTCACATACATGTAGAGGCGATAGAATCGACCTGTCTATATAATATTTTAGACAATTACAAAGATCTTAATATGAAATACCATCGTGCTCGATAGGCCAACTTGTAAGTCGTCCTGATAATTTTAATATTGTTAAGGGGGTTTGGTTTAAGCTTTAGGGCATAATTGTTATGAAAAAATGATGTGGGAATGGAATGCTCATTCACTTGTTTATTTTTATTCCTTTGATTGATATGAATTTATGATGTGAATAATCATTCCCAAAGGAATAGCTACTCTCATATCCATCAGATTAGTCATTCCTTCCACCCCACATGATATTAGTTATTCAGCATATTCTTAATAACAAGGAATGAAATTATTATTATTATTATTATTATTAGTTAATTAATTAGTTTATTATTTCTATGATAATTTATTATCAATATTTTTAATAATTTTTAATATTCTCAATTAATCATTATTAGTTAATTTACTGATTGACGATAATGATATTTTTGTTCTTGTGGTTATTGTTGTTGTTGTTATTATTAATTAACTGATTACTATGTTCACTATTATTTCTAATTTATTTATTAATAATATATTTTCATAATTTATAATTACTTTTAATTAATCGTTATCAATTAATTATTTAATAATAGTAATTATTATTATTACTATTACTACCATTATTACTATTTAAATTATTACAATTATTATGATTATTATCATCATTATCAATAATTGATAATTTATTAAATTATTAAATTAGCTACAATTATCGATAATAATAATAATAATAATAATAATTATTATTATTATAATAATAATAATAATAATAATAATAATAATAATAATAATAATATGTTATTAATATTATTGTTTTGGTATTTTATTAAGATAATTGATATTTCATTCCTTATCATTATTTGAGCATACCAATCATTGACTGATTATAATTATATCATTCATTTCCCATCTTCATTTCATTTCTAAATTGATTCCAATCAGGCATTATTACATTCACCCATACCAATCATGCCGTTAGCGCGTTGGGGAAAATCTGGTCATTGAAATCCTAGAATTTAGAAATAAATGTGAGTAGTAAAAATGTATCTGTTGTTTTTAGATTGTATGTATGATTATACTGTAGATATCAAATCAATGCTGGAAAATGTTGGTGGATGTAATATTATATTGTAGACGTTATAGGTAAGTTTTATAGGATAAGGTTGTATTCGATTGAGAAATTTGAATTTAAACCTCAAAACAACAGAGGGGTTGAATATTTTAATATTTGAAACCATTCGTGTCATGTGGAAAACAAACATCCCCAGAAGACGCTCACAAATGCCCTAGAAAACTGGCATTACGAAATTGAATATGGTATTAACTTGATGGACTGGACGGAGCAGAGCCGGATGACCCAAATGCCATATACTGGCCTAACCCAACAATCTATGGTATCTGGGCCAAGCCCAATAAACACTAACGAACTAGGCCCAACTGGAAAAGGGGGTATTCGTGGAATTCAGCTCAGTTCAGAGTCCATCGATTTCTCAAAGTGAGAGCTCAGAAAATAAGCTGAAACAAAGTTGAGATGACTATGAAATTCAATTCAACGATAAAAAATTTCGAGTAAACATTATACTCAGAATTTGTATATTTTCGTGGACTTTGATCTGATCCTTCAAATTTTCGTGAAGCATGAAGCGGATTAAAATTGCCTATTGTTTGTTAGGAATTTTATTAACGTTGATATGTGTAGAATCTGCGCCACAGGCGTATCGTAGAGACCCAGGGCATCCGACGTGGCACCATGGGGCATTTCAGGATGTCAAGGATTCTGTTCGATCTGAACTTCGTCAGATGCTTCACTCTCGAGCTGAGGTATGAATCACACAATAAACGTCCATGTGCGTGTGTGTGTATTTTTCTCTTATGATTGAAGTGATGTTTTTTGGAGTTTTGAAATGTTTGATTTAGGATTGAAATGTACTGGTTTTATTGATAGGCTTGAAATGTTCACATGTTATTATTACTATTATTATTTGTATGTATGTATTTATTAATACCAGTTATGAATTTGAACTGAGTGCATTTTGTTCCTAAACTGAAATGATAACATTTCGTTTGGTTTTATTTGTTTAGCTGTAAAATTTGTGAGCTGAAATGGGAATGTTGAATTCATGCCGTAGTGCTTTGCTTGACAACCATCCTGCTCTTGTTTCGTGCTCTTAAAGATTTTGAACTTCTTGATATTTTGTTTTTTTTTTTTTTTTTGTGGCTACATATTTCTGGATAGTAATTGCTGCCAATTCTCTGACATTTTCAGTTTAATGTAACTTTTTCCTTTTCTAATTGTTGCCTAGAAGCTGGTGTATGTTTTGTTTACTTTACAAAAATGGAGTAATTTGAGCTTGTTAGAAGGTGGAATAGTCCTAGAGAACTGATCTTTTATGTCAAACTAAGAATATGTAAACTAATTATGTCAATCAGTTGGCTTTATAATTGTCGCAGGACTTCTAGTGACCTTTTCTGTGTCAAATTATACATGAAGGCTGAATTATCTCAACGATCATTATAGCTATCATCATATTCCTTTTGTCATTTATAATATTATGACAGTACATATAATATTCAATATAAGGTTTTTCGGACCTTGTTTTTCCATCTCTTTGGTAATTGGCTAGTGGAATATGAAACTTATAAAATATGTGGCCTCCTTGAGTTCTGGTCTTGATTTGGTCTCCCTTACACCAGTATCTCTTCAACAGGTCCCATTTCAAGTCCCTCTAGAAGTCAATGTGGTCCTTATTGGCTTCAACGGTGATGGAGGGTACAGGTATACTGTAGATTCTCATAAGTTGGAGGAATTTTTGAGAGTTGCTTTTCCCTCTCACAGACCTTCATGCTTAGAGACTGGCCAGCCTCTTGATATTGAGCATCATGTAGTTTTTAACGTATTCCCGGTAAGGCTTTGCAGTTTTTCGTTGGAGATTCATATCGTCTTGCTGTTTTTATAGGTTCTCTGCCTCTTTGTCATTGACTTGCTACATTATTGTTTTCTACCAGTGAATCCCACCAAAGTGCAAATATTAGAATTTCGAGCATGTTATACTGGATGTCAGCCTCTCTCTCCTGCTATGTGTATCTATATTTCTATAGTTCTATCATGTGCATATGAATATATGTGCATACAAGGATGCTTAACTCGGTTTAAGGAATCAAATTTGCATATTTAGTTAAGTGTAAACAAGCCGATTTCTTGGCTATTACTGATATTGTTATCTGAAAATGGTGGGTCGTAATACGGAAGTGCCTGCATGGTGGGCAATGTGGCACATGATTGTGCAGAAGTCATGACTGAGAAATATATCTGGTTCATCAGTATTTATTCTTGCCTTGACTTTAATGAGTATAACTCCTCTTACAATTACCAATAACACTTGGACACAACTTAAGTCAACACCACCAAAAATTGTAGATGTGACCACTGTGTGGTTATAGTAAGTGCAAAAATGAGCGAACAACATCTTCCTATTTTGGCAACTCTAGTTGTGATCTTCTTTTTTATTCTCTTTGCAGGCTGGACAGCCGGAACTGATAGCATTGGAAAAGGCAGTGAAAGCTTCCATGGTTCCAGCTGGCAACGCAAGAGAGGTTACACCATATACATACTTTGAGTCATCCTAAGAGTTGTTGTTTCTGGACTTCATGTGAAAGTTTGATTAACTTTGTAGCTAACAGGGAGATTTTGGAAAGGAAGTGCCTTTGTTTGAGGTGGAAGCAACGGCTGTTGAACCAGAGTTTGAGAAGCTTTATTCTTTCCTATTTGACATAGAAAATGGAGGATACCCTGTTGAAGAAATGGATAAACCTAGGCCAACTGCAATTTTTATGGTTAACTTTGATAAGGTCAGTTATCTGAATATTGAAATTACTTGCAGTGTTTAAAGGCAGAAGTTAGTTAATGTGAGCTCTTGTATGTTTCCTGGTTATTGAATTAATCTGACAGTAAGCAACTGCTCTTAGTAGGTAATTCTTCATGGAATTCGGGCACTGAACTTGGTAATTATTTTACTTCTTTACAGGTAAGGATAGATCCTAGAAACAAGGAGTTTGATCTTGATAGTTTAATGTACGGCAGAATCCCACATCTTAATGAAGAGGATATGAAGAAACAAGAGGGAGATTATATATATCGGTACAGGTACAATGGAGGAGGTGCGTCTCAGGTTTGGCTTGGATCTGGCAGGTATAATAGGTTATAGAATTGTGTACCCAATGCAACCTAGTTTCTTGCCTATTCTTGCTTTTCTTTTCCTGTCTTTCCAAAATTTCTGATATTCCTTGATCACAAATCCCAGATTTGTTGTGATTGATCTCTCTGCTGGGCCTTGTACTTATGGGAAGATTGAAACTGAAGAAGGAAGCGTCAATCCTAGAACACTACCTCGATTGCAAAATGTGTTGTATTCTAGCTCTGGTGCAGTTTATGAGCGGTCCGCACATGATATTTTTGTTGGACGACTAGCTGCTGTAATTGCAACCACAGTAGAACATGTTATAGCCCCGGATGTTAGGTATGCTCTTATGCCCTCTATAAGAGCGTTGGATCATAGTTATGTTTTTATTATGCAACAATCAAGTTCTCGTCAGATAGTTTAAATTTTTATGTTTCATCCCAAAACCAAAAGATATATGAGTGATAACATGAGCACTTCATTTTAATTGGCTTGTTTGAAACAAATAGGGCGTACGTTTAACATGCGCAGATTGTCCTTAATAAAATATGTGGTATTTCCAACCCTTATGTAAATGATGGTGTTGGACAAGGGTCCTGCTATTAACACGAAACAGTTATCAATTATTCTCTCCTTGTCAGATCAATTTTCTTGCTGACTGTAAAATTATTTTAATATGGCCCTAAGAGTAGTCCTTAATCCTTATCTTCTTCATGTTGTTCTGCTCTTGCCATTATCTCGCTGACATTCATTTTCTGCAACTTCGCTTCCTACTTGCAAAGAATTTAGTTCATCTTCTTAAATCTTAATCATAAAAGTCTGCCTCTGGTTTGGTTGTTTTAATTTTTGTATCTTGCCTCTATTCTCCACTGACAATTCTCGTCTTTTTTGGACCAGGTATGAAACTGTTGATATGACTACTAGGTTACTTATACCTATTATTGTCCTTCAGAATCATAATAGGTACAATATCATGGCAAAAGGCCACAATTACAGTATAGATGTTGAAGCAATTGAATCTGAGGTAAGAGCTTCTTGATGTCCATGAATTCTATTACAGTTTTCTACGGTTTTGTTTTAGATCATAATTTTGATGGGTCAGCCAAGGCCTTAAAAATTGATGTTCTACTGTTGTGCCTTTAGAAAGTTGGACATAAGCCATAGCAGTCACATAGTTCTTGTACATTGTTTGCTTGATCTTCAGGTTAAGAAAATGGTTCACCAAGGGCAGGAAGTTGTAATTGTTGGGGGTACACATCCACTACATCGCCACGAAAAGTTGGCCATTGCTGTCTCAAAAGCGATGAGGGGTCATTCCCTTCAAGAAACCAAGAAGGATGGACGCTTTCATGTTCATACGAGAACATATGTGGATGGAGCTATTCTTAAGGAGGTAGGTTTCTTGGATTCTTCCCAGTGTTTGACCTTCCAAATTAGTAAATAATGCATGGCTTGATTGTGTTCAGTTCTACTTCTGGATAAGATATTGAAACCAAACCAATGATCTGTTGTTCTTTTTTATTTCCTTCAACTACCAGTGGCAACCTTCGTACTGCTTGCCAATTTATATTTTCTTAAATCTCATGAACGAAATATGATTTTGATTTCGTCTCATTATCATCCCATTGCAGGAGATGGAACGGTCAGCGGATGTGCTTGCAGCTGGTTTACTTGATGTATCTGACCCTAACCTTTCGAGTAAATTTTTCCTTCGCCAGGTTTGTTTTACTGCTTATTTATGCAATGTCCATGCAATATGATAGACAACACTTATAGGCCTTTCAACTGTTGTTCTCTTTATATTTCCATCTGGTTGTTTTCTGAATGTTTGTTTCTCCCCAGACCTGGATGGATGATACTGATGGAACTGGTGATTCCGTCATAAAGCACAAACCTATTTGGGCCTCTTTTGGTTCAAGGCATAAAAAGGATAAGAGAAGGAAATCAGAAAAGAAGAAACGGGGAGACTTATACCGAACTTATGGAACTAGAGTAGTTCCAGTGTAAGAAAATTTATCCTCTTCTAATTTCGCTACATGTTGTACATTATAAGTCCTCTTTTCTTATGGTTTCTGTATGGGGTGGAATAAGACCTTTCTGTACTGTTGAGAATGATGATTCCAGTTATATGTTTACCTTTCGAGTTAAAATATTTTTAATTGCATAATCAATTAATCTTTTTCTTTATATTCCAGTTTTGTTCTATCACTGGCTGATGTAGATAGCAACCTTATGATGGAAGATGAAAGCCTTGTATGGACGAGTAATGATGTAGTCATCGTGCTTCAGCATCAAACTGACAAGATACCTCTAAGGTAATGGGCTCTGACAATCATATTTGGAGCTTCTTACACACTTTTTCCTTCTTTGTAATATACAGTTCACTGATACATTGTGCCGTTTTCCAAAATTACATAATATGGAGGGAGGAGAAGAAAAAAGTGTTCTGTATCTGGCTCTGGCAGTACGATCATTCATTGCAGCTTAGCATAACCATGCATTATCTATATTTGCTGCATAATGAACCTCTGTCTCTCAGTAAATCTTTTAACAATTTACCAAATTGCTGAATCTTGAGAATCGCTTTTCCACAATGGCTGTGTTTAGAGTCTATCTTGAATGAAGAAAAACTATCTAGTAGAGCTTTGAAAATCTGTGAGTTAAATGTTTTTATTAACTAATCCTTTGTGAGTTCATTCCTCATTAAATATATATATATATATATATATATATATAAATTTATATCTTTTTATCTGAATTGAATGTTTTCCTTCTATCTGCCTTTAGTCTGATTTCAATTGTTGGTCTTTTAATGTTATCATTGTAACAGTTCGAGTTTTGTACGAGTTTAGATAATTTAACATTTTCTGGTATCATTGTCTCATTTATTTGTTGGACAGTTATGTTTCTGAGTTAGAGAGAAGACATGCCATACCATCACAAGCTCAGCGCCACATATTGGCTGGGCTGGCCTCTGTTGTCGGGGGATTGAGTGCGCCATACGAAAAAGCTTCTCACGTTCATGAGAGGCCTGTGGTGAATTGGCTCTTGGCAGCTGGCTGTCATCCTTTTGGACCATTTTCAAACACTTCCCGAGTTAGTCAATTACTACGTGATGTAGCACTGGTAACTCTCTCTCTCATATATATCTGTGTGTGTGTGTGTGTGTGTGTGTGTGTGTCTGTGTACCTGATTTGAAGAATCGAAAACATTTTAGCCTCAATATTCTTTTCGCCATTAGAAGGTATTTATTTCATAGATCAAGTTTTGTCCCTGGAGAGAGACCCAACTATTTCACTAATTAATATTCTGTTTCTCATTCAGGTTCGTCATCTTTTCACATGTTTCGGTTTTATGGTTCAAATCTATGTTTATTTATGCACAACTTATGTAGGATTTGTTATCATTATTATGTTCGTAGAGTTAACTAGTAGAATAAAATTCAAGACTGAAGCATGATAGAAAATGAAAAACCTTGAAAGAATCTGATCAATCAATATATTCTCTCCCTCTCTCTCTCCTTCTAAGAATAAAATTCAAGACTGAAGCATGATAGAAAATGAAAAACCTTGAGTGCCAAAGAATCTGATCAATCAATATATTCGCTCCCTCTCTCTCTCCTTCTAAGAGATCTAAATCTTGATACAATGCCAATTTGCCTCTACACAATAGTATTTTGAGCAAAATACCTGATAAAGTTTTAGGAATTAGCTTTTTATGGAAAATCATCGTAGCAGTGATACTGTGGTCTGTTTGCTTAGAGAGAACTGAGATACTTTTTTAAACAAGAGAGAGGAGACATTAGAGGAATTTGGTGTAGGATCAAAGACAAAGTAGCTTTATGGTAGGTTCATGGGCTGTTATCCTGTGTCAATTCAGCGAGGAGTTGGAGTTATGCCATGTAATTATGAACTGTAACTTACTGATCTGCTGATGTAATTGTGGAGGGAAGGGATATCTCATCCCTCCTATTTTATTTGCAATAAAATTATGTTTTTATCAAAAAAAAAGTTTTGGGAATTAGCTAGTGCTAAGACTAATAATGTTAACCATAATCTGCAGAGAAACACAGTGTACGCTCGTGTTGATGCTTCCCTTCACCGTATCCGGGACACATCAGAGGTAGTTTCACCATCATTCAGCCTCTAATTTTATCTTAAGAAAATCAATTCCAAGAAAGATATGTCCATGCTTACGTATCTTTGCCAGGCCGTTCAAGTCTTTGCTGGGCAACACCTGAAAACTCCTCTAGGGGAACCAGTGAAGGGTAAAATGAATAAGACCAGCACTGAGCTCTGGCTGGAGAAGTTCTACAAGAAGGAAACCAACTTACCGGAGCCATTTCCACATGAATTAGTCGAACGATTGGAAAAATATTTGGATGTAAGTCTTCGCTTCTAGCATAAATACAGCATAAATACTACCTCCCTCCATCCCATATATATAGGACCGTAATTTCTTAATTTACACTATTCAATATAACAAAAGTTTCGGGAAAATTTCAGTTGTGGGCTGAATTCTTGAAAATGTCTCAATTAGGGGCCTGAATTTTGGAGGTTCTCAATTTCGTTACAAAAGATTTAGTGCGGAGTACGCTTGAAATTTTCAGTACGGAGTATATCGAAAATTTTGATATGTCGATTGTACTTTCCGCTTCATCGAATAATGCGTTTTATTTTTCAAGATGTAAGCTTTATTTTTCAAGACGTAAGCCTTGAATTGAGAATAAAATTTAAAATTTAGGCCCCTAATTGAAAAAACTCAAAATTGAGGCTCCTATATAAATGCGAAAGCCCAAAATTCAGGGTTTAGGGGGAACAACCCTATATAAATGCGACATTCCAAAAAATGAAAACTTGCATTACATTATGTATGGGACTATAGGGAGTAAGATCAAGCGTCGTACATTTTACGAGTATTTTATTTACAAATCCTTGTTTTTCCCTACAGAGCCTTGAGGAACAGCTGCTAGACATCTCTTCATTATTATATGATCATCGACTGCAAGACGCAAACTTAAACAGTTCAGAGATTCTTCAAAGCTCAATGTTCACTCAGCAGTATGTATCTCAGCTACTTTTTCTCTTACAACTTTCGATAGCTAACTTTCATTCTTTTCTAGATTGTGGATATATCATTGTCTATATAATTATATTACGGGTGAATTACAGGTACGTGGATCACGTTTTGAGCAGTGAGAGGGATAAGATGAAGTGCTGTAGTATTGAGTACAAGGTACCAACACACTACTCCCAGAATTATATCTATGCAGGAATTCTTTTAGCCGGGTTTATTGTTTATTTCGCCGTTATCTTCTTTGCATCTCCTGTTCGTTGACATAAGTAGCTTCACAGACATTGTAGAATACGTACGAATTTTGACGAGGAAAGAATGCGGTTCAGAATTTTGAAATTAGCTGGTTATTCATATGTGATACCAAGAAAGGTTTTTTGGAGATTAATCTCGATTGTGTCTCTGTTTGAATTCTTCCTTTTTTCAAAGCTTTCATGGTGAACTTTTACCAAATCTCTGAATGTCACAGTTCTACTAAATCTTTTCAGAAATAGAACCATCAAACATTGTCCGACCTAATTGTAAATCGGTTGGACTATAATTTTTAATTATTGACATGCAATCAGGTATATCTAGCTAAGTTATTGTAAAAATTTCCGACTAGTTTGGACAAGTCCAAGTGCTACGCTCCTGTGGTGTCAATACTTTTCTTTTCTTTTCTCTCCCTGCCAAGCGCCAGGCTCTTATTGGAGCTAATATTCTTTTTATTTCTTCCTACCTAACGTTGTCTGTTCTCCGTTGTGTCTTGTCTATGCCCTGTTTGGCTCCAGATTCTAGTTTGCCGTGCGATAAGCGGCTTGCGATTTGCAACATTGACCCAAGTCTAAGGGTATGTTTGTTTACGGATTTAGGTGGGGTGAAAAATTTGGACGTAAAAATTTTGATTGTCTGAATTTTAAATCTAATATTTGCATTGGAAAAGAATGTGATAAAACTTAATAAGATATTATCAAATATTGTTAAAATGTGATCAAAATGTATTAAAAATTTGGATAATAACAAAAAAATTATTTGAATTAAATTGTCATGCCCCTAAGACATGGCTCTTGTGACTCTGCTGGTTGAATAGATTCTACTGTATTGAACGTATGTGATGGGTTTACGCTCAACATTTAGGGGGTGTTTGCAAATCCATCTAGACTCCCAAAATCAATTTATAAAATCATTTTTTACTATGAGTGGTGTTTGCGAGTCCACTTTAACAACACAAAATTAGTGATGGGAATCACTTTTTAAGCAGATTTTGGGAAGCAAGGTACCTCTAACTTGTGGGGCAAATTTGGGTTTTTTGAAAATATGATAAACCTTTTTATTAGTCCCTCTGTACCGAGGGAGTTTGCACGGTTGATTCGGCACGTATATTAAGAAAAAAATTATTTTTGCTTTTTGGTTGACTTTTTCAAATGTGGAGATTGAGGGTGGAGATCTTAAGGGTGAAGATTGTGAGAAAACTATCATTTTTAAGGTTGCGCAAATTGGTATGAGACGTATCGAAAAAGAAAGTGAGCAAATTCGGGTGGGACGGAGGGAGTATTATATTTGACCTTCAACATTATCAGCTCACATCTATTTAAAAAAAAAAAAAAATCCTCCCATTAGCCCACCACCTAACTTAGTTACTTCTCTTTCATACACAATTAAAAAACGTCTACCCAGAAATAATCAAGGAAGATGACAACTTTAAAAAACCTTCCCATTAACCCGTGAAATCTGTTTCTTAGACCCATCTTTCATCAATACATCAAGATCCTACTGATTTGCACTCTACCCAACCCCTCAAGAGAACCCACATCTAAAAAAACAAAAAATAAAGAAGACGAAGAGAATACGAACAAGACAACAAACAAGAATTCTCACGGATTCAATGGGTACTTGCTTCAGAAGAATTGGTCATCTGAGATCAGTGTGTCGAAGATTTATGGATGAAAACCCTTTAGCGTCGTTTCTTTTTCCTTGGTGAATGAGTGGACCAGATTTTTTATTTTTGATTACTGAAATATAAGTGGAGTAAATTGATTTAGCAAATTATAATATAAATTATTAGAGGGTATCCTTGTAATTACTTGTTGGGAAGTGCCTATTGTTTTGCAAACACCCGCACATTTAAAAGCACTAAGGGCATATGCAATGAAGGTAGGATTAGAAATAATTTGGGGAAGGGGTAGGTCGGAATGCATTGGGGGAGGGAGGAGTAGGGGGCGGGGGTGAGAGTGCGCGAGCGGAGTGTGGCAACCACTCGCCAAAAATGAGGAGCAGTGCGGGCGCGTGGCACGATAGGGCCCGTGCCTATATTGCTTTGTCCGCCACCAACTGATTCATTTTCGTTTGTCATTTTTTTTTTTCTTTTATAAATTTAATTTGAAGATTGCTTGTTTCTTATGAGATAAAATAGGTACATACACTACTATTGTCAACGACCAAATTCATTGTTACCAGCCGTTGCCAAAAACTTTAAGCAGAAAATCTTCCCTACATGTAAAAATATTCATCTTTATAAATACATGCAAAAATATTCAAGAGTGGGAAAACCCATTTCCTTCCTTTTAATTAATATTTCGTGTTGTATTGTTTTTCGCCTCTTTGAATTTTAATATATTTAATAATATTATATTAAAAAACAAATTATTATTTTTTTCCAAAATTATTTTCCTTCATTAAAAAAATCGATAATATATTTTTTATCTACAAATTATAAATATTAATTAATTAATTAATTAATTATATATGTTAAAATTGTAAATAAGATTTAATTAAATTGAAGATTGGGAAAATAAATATGGTGGTTTTAAGGTGGGAATAATGACAAACAATGTTAATTGAACCTAGGTTGCAGGGGAAAATAAGTAGTATTTGAGTGAAATTTGAACCTTTGATGTGGCAATGACGTGGCAGTGGTGTGGCAGATAATATTTGTGGATGCGTTGTGGGTGCTCTAACAATTTGCCTGTAATCATTTTTTTCCTAAACATTACTAAATTTTAATTTTACCACGAAACTAACTTTAAATCACTTTTCTACAATCACTTTTGTTACAAAAACTCCCCTTAGTAATATAATGGATTCTCAAACTTTATTTCAAAACATACATTAGATTTAGAATTCATCCAGATCATTCTTTTACGTCTAGATGTTTCACGACTTACTCCAGCTGTAAACAAACATATCCACACCAATCCAAACTAGAATTCCCTACCAACATATTTATCCTTATTTCATTCAGTGAACAACACAAAGATTTATCAAGAAAACGAGAATATCTCTCCTACTCCACACCCTTTACTATAGCAGCATGTATTTCCATTTCATTGTGTCGCCCTTTAAATACTGTAGATCAGCTTACTTTGGATCGAAAAGTGAGATACTATGATATTCGGCGTGCTGCATACCTAAGACAAGAACTAACTGTTTGAGAAGCTAAAAGGAACATGTTTGAATATGCTTCAAATTTTTCAATCACAGAGAGCTTTAGTGCTCTAATTTTTATGAATAGGTACAAAATAAATGTGTATGATATCAGCACGGGTCTCGGAGATTATCCGGTCCGCATCGAAATCCGAACCGAAAGCACTCCGGACCAAAAAGAACCGTTGACTTTTTGACTTTATCCGAACCGAATCAATCCGACATTTTTTTTGACAAAACCGAACCGTTCCGAACCGAGGAACCGAAATCAGAACCGAGTAGAACCGAAATCTGTATATAAATAAACATATTTAATATTTTTTCATTATAATTATATAATTGAATTATATAAAAAATATATATATATATTATATATATATTATAAGTTTTCTTTTAATAACTTCAAGAAACCCTAATCGACTAATCCCGCATCACTCTCTTGACCAGCTCACTCTCTCACTATTACATTCATACTCGCGCCTCACTCTCTCGCCTCACAGTGATAATATTTTTCTATGTTGATAGACGTTTTCTTTGTTTCTATATATTGAAGAGTGAAACAGATCCACTAGAGGTAATTTTGGTTTAATTGCTTTGTTATTTAATAGTTTAAATATAAGTTTACATGATTGCTTTGTTTCTGTTGTCATACTAGCAAGTTGTAAATGTAACTTATTAAACTTATTTAATAGTTTGGTCTGATTGCTAGTTCTATGTTGATACAGTTGGATTGATTTCTTTGTTGCAAATAATTAAACTTATTTAATAGTTTTTTGAATTTCTGTAAATGTAAGTTTGACTTTGAAAAGTGTGCATTGGATTTGTCTCACTAATAGTTGATGTAAACTTAGAGAAGTATATGAAATAATATTTGTGTATTTTGTTGTCATACTAGCATTATTTATGAGATCACGTAATTTCTGTGCATATTTATTTCCGTAGCATAATGACTTGAACAATTATTCCTCTTGCTTTTGTTAGGTGTCAATGGGATCACGGACCGAAAGAATAAGTTGAGGATGAAAGTTGAAGACGAAAGTTGAAGATGAAAGTTAATGTAAAGCTTTTGATTAAGAAGTGGAACTATTGAAACGTTAATGGTTATTGTTTTTGAGCTATTATGTAATATGTGAAGTTTACTTTGCTTAATTTGACTCCTAGACTTGTATTCACATATGAACTATGTTATGTTGGTCAATTTTAATGTCTTTTATTGAACTATGTGTCGTTTTATCATTTGATATGATATAGTCATGTTTTAGGAAAATACTATTATTTTGAGTGAAAACTCCGAAGCTCCGAACCGAACTGATCCGCTCCATTAGACCCAAATCTCCGAACCAAACCAACCCAATTTTCAGTTCGGTTCGGTCCGGGATATTTATTTTTTCGGTTCGGTTCCGGAGCCAGAACTTCGGAGATCTCCGAATTTCAGATCGGTTCCGGAGCAACCCAGATCTCCGATCCGCTCCGACCCGGGCTCACCCCTAAATTGATATCATTTTGTATGGCTGCCCCAAGTATACTTAAATTATCTGAGGCGTTAGATAAGAAAATTTCAACAATGAAAAAAATTAAATAACTAAAATGACGAGAGCATTTATAATCTAGACTTTTTGTCCTATGTTAAAGCCACCTTGGTCTTGTGTTAATACCACTTAAGGGAAAGGGAGTATAATTTTTCATTGTTTTTAGATTAGAAGAAAACTTTAAAAAAATGATTTTTAATGAAAAATAAACAGCTTCAAAGGTCTACTATTAAAATTGAGTAAGTCTTGTATGTAACAATTTCACGTGTGACAGATTACACTTTTATAGAAAACATTTATACTATTACGAAAAAAATGATACTTTTACAGATAAAAATGATATTTTGACTACATTGATACTTTTATAGATAAAAACGATACTTTTGTAAAAAAAGTGATAATTTTACAGATAAACGTCATACTTTTAATACATAAAGTAATACATTTTGCCCACCACCCACACAAGTTTTTGCCATTAAAATTAGATGATAATGAAGCAATTAAAATTTAAATATACAAAGTACATATCACATTTACACTACATTTCATAACCGAAATCCCTAAATGAATAATATCTTGCATTCAGAGATGGTAATTAATTTAGACTATCAAAATCAACTTTGTATTAAAATTTGAGTCAGATTCGGTTACATGTTAAAACTATTTCGACTGAATTATTATTACATTGTCGGATAAATCAACAATTCAGTTCGAGTTAAAACAGAGTCAATCAGTCCAAATCGAGTTGATTTCGAATATTTCTTAATAAATTCATTCGATTTCGGGTACATTTATATATGAAATATTGAAAATAAATATACCAACAATTTAAAATTATAAAAAATGTGAAAGCAAAGATCATACAAACATAAACCAAACAATTCGACTAATTATTAGTCACCCTGTAATCACTTATTAATTCAAACATTGCATTTCAGTCATCAAACATAAACACAAATTCAAGATAATAATCATAAAATAGTCAATATAAAAAAACATAACCCAGTTTATAAGAAACATTAAAAAAGGCTAAGATCAATAAATATAAAAGAAAATATAATAAAATTATAAATAAAAACACATATATTACACATCAAATATGATCAGATATAGCTTTCTAGGCTGCAGTGTGCATCAATTTACAGTATAAACTGCTCAGAGCCCAGTGCGATCATCACTTCGAAATATTCCCAATGAAAAATACATTAAAAATTACATATAAAATAATAATTGTTTTGAAAAAAAAAAATTTGAATTGGGTATTATCCTCAGCGAAAATGCTTGTAGTTGTCATCAAATTGACAATCAGGTCTCAAAGATATCATGCCATCATCGGAACTGTAAAAATAACCCACAAAATTCAACAAAGTTCAAAAACAGAAAACAAAAAATGAATTTTAAAGGATTTAATGAATCAATGTCGCAGCGAAATAATTCACTGCGCCTGTTGTAGAGCTGAAGCGAAGCGACTCAACTACTGCGTATACTATCCGCCTCTGCTGTGGTATATACATACAAATAACTGCATGTATATGATGAAGAAACCGTAAAACGATTTCCAACGAGAGGCAATCCAGATGCGTAATTAAGATACTATAACAAAAATTGAGAAATTAGGGTTCAATATCTGATGTTGACAATAGAGAGGGACAGATATTAGGGCTCATCGTCGGGAATTTTGCCAATAGACACAGAGAAAAAGAGAATTAGGGTTCATCATCTGAAATTTTCACGAGAGAAATGATTTGATAGTGTTGATGATTTTAGTGAGATTTAAATAGTTGGAACATTTGGAAATTAGGGTTTTGACTGGGCCGGCGGTGAATCGATGGGTTCAGATATGGACTTCAGGTGTTGGGCTTATAGTAGGAAATAAATTAGCCCACTCCATTATCATCCTCTTTCGGAAAATTGATATAAATTTACTGTAAATTTGCACTAATTAAGAAAATATCTTTTAAATTTAATATTTTTTAAAAATATTTTTTAGCTTATAAAAAATTGATAAAAATATCCCGTGATTGGTTACCCACCATATCATCTATGAACTGATTGTTTTTTGCTTATGTGGCACTTAACTTTTTGAACTTTTTGTGTTTTTCCTGCTAAGTCACTTATTAGGATGATAAATTAAAAAAAAAAAAAATATATATATATATATAAAAATTAATATAATATTAAAATTTAGATATAAATGACAATTATATTTATATAATATTTAAAAATTCATAGTTTTAAATTCTAATACGAGAAATTATTTTAATAAATATTTAATGTATTATTTTGAATTAATCTAGATTGTAAAATATATAAAATATTCAAAATAAATTATAAGATGATTTAAAAACAAAAATATATATAATTATATGATTACTAAAATCTTAATATTAAATTAATTTTTTTATATAATCATATGATTACATGATTACAAAAATAATTTAAGATTTAAGACTCTTCTAAAAATTAATTTTACTTTTATAAATTAATTTTAAAAATTTTCAAGTTACTTTAAGATTTACTAAAATAATTTACTGATTTTACAAATGAAATTAAATAATTTAATTTAATATTAAAGAATTTTAGTAATCATAATATCTATATATATTCTTATTTTTAAATCATTCTATAATTTATTTTAAATATTATATACTTTACAATCTAGATTAATTCAAAATAATATATTAAAGATTTATTAAAATAATTTCTCAGATTAGAATTTAAAACTATGTATTTTTAAATAATATATAAATTTAACTATCATTTATATCTAAATTTTAATAATATATTAATTTAATATATATATATATATATATATAGGGATGCAAGTCAAATCAAATCATACCGATTCGATTCATGATTCGAATTCGTTTAGCATGATTCGATTCGATAAAATTCGAATTCGAATCAATTTTGATATTCGTTTAAATTTCGAATCCAATTCGAATATATATGTATTCGATTCGTTAAATTCGATGAATGTATATGATATTAAATATATATATATATATATATATGTATATATATAATATAAAGTAGATAAATATAATTATAGCAAATATATATTTACTATTAAATATATACAAAAATGATAGGGTTTCAGTCTTTCAGATTTAACTTCAAATAAGTTTGGCCACCGCTCGCGTCTGAGACTTTGGGAACGGCAGATCGCATCTGGGGAGTTCACCGGAGCGCCGATTATTGCGTTGTTTTCCGGCACCACGGTAACATATCTCTCTCTCTCTCTCTCTCTCTCTCTCTCTCTCTCTCTCTCCCTCGAACTAGATAATGTCTACTACTTCTGCAACTGGTTTGGCATTTCATGCCCCTCAAAACTAAATCAAAGCCCCAAATCATCCCCAAATCCCCAATTCAAATTCATTTATTTCTCCCCATTTTTCCAACCAAACCAGAAAGCATACATTCAGAACCCATTGTTCTTCAAGAATCCCAATCTCTAACACCAATCACCACCTCTTTTCCTCATCTTCATCTTTCTCCGGCGGCCCTTCTAACGAAACTTCGCATTCTGGGTTAATTGAAAACCTGGTTCTAATCGACTTGGACCCTGCTACAGTCAAGCTGGCAATAGCTTCTCTTGGGTCATTCTTGTATGCATTTGGGTTTCTCTTCATAGTGAGAATTGTCATGTCATGGTATCCTAAACTGCTCGTGGATAAGTTTCCATACGTGGTGGCGTACGCCCCAACAGAGCCGCTGCTGGCTCAGACGAGGAAGGTGATCCCACCTCTGGGTGGTGTTGATGTTACTCCTGTTGTCTGGTTTGGACTACTCAGTTTTCTCAATTTATGTATATCTGTGTTGTTGACGTTTCTCAATTTGTATTGCAACGAGCTTTAAAATCAAGCACATGTAAATTTATGTATATATGTGTTGTTGTAAATGAAATTTATGCATCGGATTTCCACCTAACTTGTTGTCTAGTAGACGGTGAATTGTGCTAACATTCTGTCTATAACAGTAGTGGTTATCTTCTAGGTTGTTAAATTCTTAGTATGAATTTATGGTTATTGGTAGTTAAGTGATGTCTATTGATGTTTCTCTGAGAAGGCATATTTACTAATTAATTGGGGGGATTTTCTATCACTGCTCATTGTTGTAGCTTTAAACCTTGCGTAAGGTGTAAACCCTAAGTTGGCACGTGATGTTTTTTAGCTATCCCTATTAGCACAGTAGCATCAGAGGCCACATTTAGTGCAGGGACTCGAGTTTTAGATCCTTATCGTGCTAACTTATCTTCTAATATGGTAGAAGTTTTGATTTGTGGAGCACATTAGGTTCGTCAACTTCATGGAATCAAGAAGCCCCTTATGACATATGTAAGTTTCTTATCAAATTTCATGTTATTATTTACATGTTTTAATGCTAACAACTTTAACTCTTGTTTGTTTTTATATAGGAGGAGGAAGCTCCTATTGATATCCACTTGAAAGAATGATGAATGTGGCTTGGAAGCAAGATTGTTTTTTAGTATTTTCTTGATCAGTTTGACAATGGTCTTTTTGAGTTTCGGAGTTTGATAAATGGCTTATGTATTTGACTATATTTTGGTACATTGAGTAATTGACTCTTATTGTGTAATATTTCTCTTAGTGTTGATTGAAGTTTATTAAGTATTAGATGACTTTTTTTTATGTTTTCATTATGCTCTTTATGATTTCTATGTATTGGAGGACAAAAAACTGAATTTTTTTATGAATTCAAATCGAATTTCATAATATTCGCTTCGATTCGGTTCGTTTGCATCCCTATATATATATATATATATATATATATATATATATATATATATATATATATATTAATTTCTTTACCATTCTAATAAGTGATTAAGTAAGAAAAACACAAAAAATGTCAAATACTTAAGTGCCACATAAGAAAAAAAACAACCAGCTCATGGATGACCTGATGGGTAATCTGCAGTAGCCGGTCACGGGGCATTTTTATCAATTTTTTGTAAGTTAGAAAACATTTTTGAAAAGCGTCAAACTTAAAGGATGTTTTCTTAATTAGGGTAAACTTACGGGACATTTTTACCAATTTTCCCGTCCTCTTTTTAACAAATTTATCATCCTTATTGGACCTTTGTTTATTAAGATTTGTAAGGTTATCGGTGGAAGGATTTAGGGATTGATTTGTAGTTTCAGAGTCTTAAATCCCTTTATTTTGTTTGTTGTTCGGATATCATGGATTTATAAATTCATAATTTCATTTTTAGCTTTTTTTTTAAGGATTTGAGTCGATTTCAAACTTCCTCTATCTCAAATGATTTTGAAATCTAAATTCATTTATTTCAAATCCATCGACACCTAGTAATATTTTGAAATGAATGCTTTTTTGAATCCATTAAATGAATATTCTACTAACAATATAATAATTGTTTAATGAGTTGATTTGCATAAGCTTTTATGGTCTAATAAGCGCTAACAAATCTTACAACATTGATAATAGATGATACTAGGAATCTTCAACTTCATACGAGAAGTTTTATAACACTTAGAACCCAGTTTATCGTAGCACTAATTCATGTGTCTGACACGTCGGTTTCTAACCTAGTGTTCCGCAAGTGTACGGATGTAGGTGTAGTACTATTGTCAAGGTCGATCCCACAAGGAATAGTTTTAGGTAGTTTGATACCCTAATACTCTAGGAATGTCCTAACTAGATACTAAGTTTTAAAGGTTGATTTTACTAATTAAACTACTCAATTAAATATAACTTCAAACTTAGGAAACACGAAAACTAACAATCAAAGAGAAAAGGTATCCTAGGGCTTCGATTTCAGGATATTGTTTCAATATTGAATATGATTAACCTATTAAGTTACCAATTCTAGTGTTTATTAGGCGGCACGACAATAATCTAATCCTTCTCTCGAAGCGATTAAATCGTTGATTAATTAAGCTAATTACCCTCTCGAGTCAATTAAACCTAATAACTCCCAAACGATCCTAAGCCACGGCCTACACAGTCATAGACAACTGCGCTCTATGTTCTAAGTCTGATAACAATTCCCTCCTCTCGAAGCGGAATTGTTAAACTAAATTACTAAATCTAGGTGATCAAGCTAAATTCAGTTTAAGCATAAACATAGAGATAAAACACATAAAGAATGGAATTAATAGATTAAATCATAAATCACAACATTGTTATAAAAATCCCTACTTTCTAACCCTAGGACACGAATAGCTTAGCTACTCATGCCTAGCAATAATCCAATACAAAATCTTAATAAAAACATTGTAAAGAATTAAACTAGAAAAGAATAAATAAACCCGGATGACTCCGTCTCGATGATCTTCGCCTTCTTTGTCTTCCAAGATGATGTAATTTATGTTCTTGATGATTGATCTCCTTTTTTCTAGAGCTTGGGGTCCTTTTTATAGAGTTGGGGACGAATCTTGGAGAAGATAGGCTTAAAATCCTATTAAAACACGATTTCTCTTATCGGTGGACTTTTTGACACGGCCGTGTTGCTTAAATGACACGGCCGTGTTGCTTTGCAATTCTTCAATTTCTGCGCAACATTTGACACGGCCGTGTTGCTTGAGTAACACGGCCGTGTTCTATTCCAGAATCAACAGCACATTATGGACCACTTTTGACACGGCCGTGTTACAATTCTGACGCGGCCGTGTCGGTTCTTGCCCGGTTTTGCTCCTGGACCGGTTCAGACCGGTTTGGATCGGTTCTTCGACGGTTCTCACTCTTTTGGGCCGGTTTTCACTCTTTTCCAACTTGTTTCCTCGTCCGGTAGCCTGAAAATGCTCAAAATACCTTAAAACAAGTCAAAACACGTCAAATGACCCAAATATTATTAATATAACTGAATGCCGGTCAAATATGCACGTAAATGATATAAAATATGATCCTAAATCGACCTAAATACATGCATAAATAACGTGTTATCAGTGTCCCCGTTAATACTGAAACATGTGGGGGATTTTACTCTAAACTGGATTCATCAGATGGAGATTTGGCCCAACGGTATTTTACTATTAGATGGGAGGAGATGGGGACGCCCACTTCCATTCACATCCCCTGTTGAAGTAAATTTTATCAAAATAAATTTGGGTTTATCTTTTATTTTATTAAAAAATTAAGTTTGGATAATTAAGACCCAGTCAGTATCTTTAACTAATAGACTCGGTCTTCCCCTTTTCTTATCCCATGTTCTCCTTGTTAAAAGTCCTATTTTTTCTTATATATGAAGAAGACGCAAGAGGAAGAAACGACAAATATGCGAAAACCAAAACAAAAACTAATACACAGTACTTTTCAAATTATTCTTCCATTTATTACTGTGATTACTGAAATTCATTTATTTGGAGGATCGGAAAAGGGTGGGTAGACACGGGTGCTTCTCATCATGTTTGTTATGATCGAACTATGTTCAAATCTTATTCTGAAACAGAGGATAAAAATGTGTTGTTGGGTAATTGTCACACTACTTTAGTTTCCGGGACTGGTGAGATGGAATTGAAGTTTACCTCTGGAAAAATCTTGATTCTCAAAGATATTTTGCATACTGCACAGATGAGGAAGAATATTGGTTCGGGCTAACTTCTCAATAGGCCGGGTTTAGTCAGACTATAGGGGCTGATATTTATACTTTAGAGAAAAACAATATTTTTGTTGAGAGAGATTATGCCACTGATGAAATGTTTAAATTAAATGTTGACGTGAATAAAATGTTTCCTTCTGTTTACTGTTCTTTTAATATTTGCACTCTAGATTATTTTATGTCAACAAACCTATTATTAAAAATATGAATAATTTAGGCATTATTCCCGAATTGTCTATACATGATTTTAAAAAATGTGAATTTTGCTATCAAACAAAATTTACTTGATTTAATTCATTCTGATATATGTGAATTTGATTGTGTGTTGACTAGAAATGGAAAACGATATTTTATTACATTTATTGATAATTGCTCCGATTATACTTCTGTTTAAATTATGAAACATAAGAGTGAAACATTTGATATGTTTAAATTATTTGTCACTGAAATTGAAAATCAATGCAATAGAAAAGTGAAAAGACTGTGTAGTGATAGAGGTACTGAGTATGACTCTGATATGTTTATTGAGTCTTTTAAATTACATGTTATTATTCATGAAAAATGACATCTTATTCTCCTGAAATGAATGGAAAAGTTGAAGAAAAAATAGGACTTTGACTGAGTCTATTGTTGCTATTTTGCTAAATTTTGGTGCTGCTTTTTATTGGTGGGGAGAAATTTTATTGACTGCATGCTTTATGTTGAACCGTGTTCCCAAATAAAAAATAATAGTTCTCCACACAAAATTTTCAAAGACAGAAAGTCAAATTTATCTTATTTTAAAATTTGGGGTTGTTTGACTTATGTAAGAATTTCTAATCCAAAAAGAAAAAAACTTGCTAGTAGAGATTATGAATGTGTGTTTACTGTTTATGCTGTGAATATATCTTTTTATTTGAAGTCTCACATCATTATTGAATCGAATGATGCTGAATTTTATGAGGATAAATTTCTCTTTAAATCAAGGAATAGTGGGGGCTCGACTTCTAGTAATAATCCAATAACTAGAATTAGTGAACCCAAAATGAAATTCGAATATGAACCCAGAAAGAGTAAGCGGGTTAGATTACTAAAGATTATGATTTTGATTATTATGTTTTCATTGTTGAACAAGACCCTCAAAATATTCAAGAAGCATTGTCTTCTGTATATGCTGAATTTTGACAAGAAGCTATAAATGATGAAATTAAATCACCTGCTTTTAATAGGACTTGTAATTTAGTTTATTTACCCCAGCTTGCAAAACTATAGGATGCAAATGAATATTGAAAAGGAAATTGAAACCTGATGGTACAATTGATAAATACAAAGTTCGCCTAGTTGCTAAAGGGTTTAAACAAAAAGAGAAATAGAATTTTTTTATACTTTTTCGCATGTTAGTCGAATTATATCAATTTATGTTTTATTTGCACTTTCTTCTATTCATGATCTAGCTGTGCATCAAATTGATGTGAAAATTGCATTTTTAAATGGTGAATTGATTGAAGAAATCTATATAGATCAACATGAGGACTTTGTAATTTCTGAACAAGCAAATAAAGTGTGTAAATTGAATAGATCTCTTTATGGATTAAAGCAAGCTCCACTGCAGTGACATGAAAATTTTAATAATCTCGTTATCTCACATGATTTTAAAGTGAATGAAAATGATAAGTGCATTTATTATAAATCAGAGAATGAGGTTTGCACTATTATATGTCTTTATGCGGATGATTTACTTATGTTTGGTTCTAATATTCAGTGCGTTAACAATGTGAAATCCTTGCTATGTGCGAACTTTGATATGAAAGATCTTGCTGAAGTAAACATTATTCTTGGAATTAGATATCTAGGTCTGTAAAAGGAATTTTCTTAGATTAGTCACATTACATTGAGAAAGTTCTGAAAAAGTATAATTTATTTGATTGTAAACCTGCATGCACGCCATTTGACCCTAGTATAAAATTATTTAAAAATACTGGTAATAGTGTAAGACAATATGAGTATGCGAGCATAATTGGTAGCCTACGCTATGTAATTAATTGCAGTAGACCAGATATTGCATATGTTGTGGGTTGTTATGTAGATTTACAAGTAGACCGAGTATTAAGCATTGACATGCAATTGAGAGAATTTTGAGATATTTGAAAAGAACTATGAATTTTGGTTTACACTATGAGAAGTTTCCCGCTGTCCTAGAAGGATATAGCGATATTGATTGAAATACTCTTTGAGATTACTCCAAGGCAACCAGTGGCTATTATTTAATATAGTTGGTGGGGTTGTCTCTTGGAAGTCAAAAAAACATCTATTTTGGCTCAGCCCACTATGGAATTTGAGATGATAGCACTGACTACAGCTAATGAAGAAGCAGGATTGTTAAGAAATCTGCTATGTGATACTCCCTTATGGGAAAGATCGATTCCAGTTGTATTGATCTATATCGATAGTGTGACAACTATTGCAAAAATTCATAACTATTATTATAACAGTAAAAGACAATAAATACATCGTAAGCACAACACTATTAAAGAATACCTATCTATATGGGCTGTTATAGTGGATCATATATGTACTGATAAAAATTTAGTTTGATCATTTGACTATAGGATTAGCGGGAGAGAAAGTATGAGGACCTCAAAATGAATGAGACTTTTGCCCGTAGACTAATTGATGAGTTACTTATGATGGTAATCCAACCTATATACTGGAGATCCCTAGAAATAGTTTTAATGGATAATAATAAGTCATAATAGTGAATCATGTTATGTTTACAATTTAGAATCCTTTCGAGTAATGTTTTGTAGAAGCCTGATATCCTGAAGCGGTATAATTAAGGTTGAGTTATATTTTTTAACTCTTAATGGTTTCTATATATCTAACTGGATTGGGGCACCTAGTTACATGAGTACTCTTGATAGACCCACCTACGTGAATGTGGAAGTGCGGGTGCTTCCTATGAAATTATGGGCAAAAAAATTCTAGAGCATTCACTATATCGGGATACACGTGCATGGTCGTAATAGCACGGGCTTTTGCACTACTCCCTGGTAGAGTTCTGTGGAATGTTGTTAGAGATAGAGTTCAAAAGTACGAGTTACTCTAGTAAACTCTTAATTGTCCACACTACGTAAATGTTCAAGTTGATCAACACCTTTACTTATGCACAACTTTATAATATTGCTTGATGAAAATGTTTTGGGAAAATATTCTGGAAAAATATTTTGGAAAAGGAAGATGTTTTTGAAAAATGTTTTGAAAAAATTCAAGTGGGGGATTGTTGAAGTGAATTCTATCAAAAATAAATTTGGGTATATCTTTTATTTTATTTAAAAATTAAGTTTGGATCATTAAGACCCAGTCAGTATCTTTAACTAATAGACCCGGTCTTCCCCTTTTCTTATCCCATGTTCTCCTCGTTAAAAGTCCTATCTTTACTTATTTATGAAGAAGACGCGAGAGGAAGAAACGACAGATACGCGAGAAACAAAACAAAAACTAATACACAGTGCTTTCCAAATTCTTCTTCCATTATTTTTGTCAATCAGTATAGATTTTCTAGCAATAGATGAATAGATGGTTTTTTCTTCTATTGGTATTTCAAGTAATATAGAGAGTTAGTATACCGTTTCCTTTCTAGTGCAGAAAAGTTTCGAGACAGAGAGAATTTATGAGTTATTTTATCCTGGAGGCTACGGGGTCAGATACTGCTTGCACACTTTGGATAGATCCGCGAAACATCTTAAAGAGAGCGACCTAGTGCGCGACTCAACCCTTAGAAAAAAATAATTTTGTTCCTTTATATTTGTGCAACAACATCCCCTACTCAATCAATCATTGCTAACACCATTTTTCTGTTATAATAACACAAACAATAACTAACTACGATATTCATTTAACTGCTACAGTAAATATCCCACCATATTTCATCCGCACTCCATCCCATTTCTTTCCCGTTTTGGAGGACATAAGTCACACAATTCTCTGAATTTCAACATCCAATGAACCACACCCACCTACATTCTTGAACAAACATACCCATACTCTTTTCGAAGGTTCTATAAAATCCATCAAAACACCCCTTTAGTGCGGTTCTTTATTCACAATTTCACACAATAATGTAAAGCATATATAATAAAATGAGTAATCACATATTCAAAATTATTATTCTCTTTCAAAAGTATTATTTTCTTGCTCGGTCACATTTGAAATTATAACACAATCTCCACCTTCAATCTCTATCTTCAATCCACATTCGAAAAGTCAACATAAAAACAAAAAATAGATTTTCTTAATATGTGTGCATCCTTAAGGGGTGCAAGTTCATTCGAAACGTAGAGAGTACTATTTTAACGAAAAGTATTGTTTTTTTTATGAGAAAGGTGTTATTTTTTACTGAAAACATATTTTATACTCTTATCAATCGTTTCACCATAAAGCAATTTTAACGAATTTTTGTGATACATATAGAGCTGACAAAGTCGGCTCGGCCTAATAGGCTGGCCCAGCTTGCTGCTTGCCCGACATTTTAGATGAGATGTCATAGAAATTTAAGTACATAGGACCATTGGGTCCAACAGACCCAACTCCATGAGACAAAAGCCCAACGACCCACAAGTTGATCCAAAAATCTTTGTATATTTAATGTGTATAGATTAGAATAGACTCAATAATTATTGGTGTATAAACTGGGGCGGGCTGGACGTGCCGCATTGCCACCTTTAAATACAGAAAGAGTCTCTGCTCAAAACAGAAAGAAAAAAAAAAAAAAAAAGCATCTAAGCCCGAATATTCTCTAATTTCTCATTGGGGAATAATTCTTAACCACCACATGTGGAAAATGGACAAAAAGAGAAAAAGAGGTTATTCAATGCTCCTTCCTTTGTACACTACTCTCATTACTCGATTTCCACCACCCATTCAGATTTATAGCACTTCTCAAAATAACATGTCGACATTAAATAACTAATAAATAATTAAAAATCACATTCAACCGAAAAACAATTCGTCAAAGTCTACGCGGGCTTGAGTTAGGACAGGAAGTTCTTTCCTATCATATCGACATTGTTTGTATTTTACTAAATGCACTACATCTAGCAAAAAAGAAAGAAAATGTTTTTTTTTTTTTTTACTCGTGTTGTGTATCTAATGGAATATATGTATATACATGGTTAGATAAAGAGAAATCGAAAATGATTATAAACGATCATGAGAACTTAACATTTTGATGGAAATTAATCAGAGCGAGTCGAAGATATGGAGGGAACTATCAGAGAAATTCATTCATTTAAGTGAAGCACCCAACAAGAAAAAATAACTAACTGCCAAAATGTCAATTCATTATAAGTCTATGCATATTAAGTCAAAAATTGAAAGAAACAATGGAACATCACACTTTTTCGGTCTTCTTAATTAATGAAGTCCTTGTTTGTTTCTTAATTAATAAATGGAATTAAAATAGTTATTGTTAAAAAAACTGTTGGTTTGAGGCTTTTAAACGAGAAAATACTATTTATATCATTATAGGTAAGTCGAATTTATAACTATTGATTTAGGCGGTACGTTCTTACCACTTTTGCTAGTCCAATTTGTTTTAAAATGGAAAATAAAAAAAGAAAACAATAAAATAAATTTAAAAGGTTTAAATTAACAAGATAGCCTAACATACAAAGGAAATATGTAAACGATCTTTGTTTCTGCACTTAACCGTTAAAAAAATGTGTAGACTCTAGGAAAATCCAAATGATAAATTCAAATCACAAAACAAATAAACTTAGCAAAAAAATAATAGGAAAAAGACAGCTTAGCATAGAGGTAGTAATTTGGACTATCCGGCTCGATCCGTCGGATTAGTGTCCTATATCAAGCTAAGCCCAAATTTTATCGAATAAAATTCTTTGTGAGCGCAATATATCCTCATAAATATACTAAAATTATCGAATAGACCCGCATCACTCGGGTCATTAGCTCATTTGGTCAAGCTTATGAGTAGAGGTGACAAAATCAGTCCGATTCGATGGGCTGACCCAAAAGGTCCTATATTTTAGATGAACTGGGCCATAGAAATCTTGATCGATGTACCATTTGACCTGATCAAATGGACCAAAAGTCCGACGAACCACGAAACGACTCGGTAATCTTAGCATATTTTATAAAATAGGTCGGGTTAGGCCGATAAATTTTAATCGAGCCCAACATATTGCGTTGATTTAACGGGCCCAGCCTGTCCAACCGCCCAAATTAGCACCATAAGTTATGAGACCCAATAATGCATCAAACTAGAATTTTTATGAAATATCTGATAAGTTTGAGCCACCAGTAGCGGAGGCCCATTTTGCCACGTGTCGCATACAACAAAACAAGAAATGGTACAAAAGAGACCATTGAGGGGTCGTCAATATTTTGAAAGGAGGACCAGTAAACACGGCTGTCCTATTACGTCAGCACATACGCAGACCAAAGATTTCTTTACAACATGTGACCAAACAAAAAACCCCAAAATTAAAATATCAATCTACAAAGTAAAAATTCTTGGTCCCCAAGCATCGAATTTGTACTTTCATTTTATTATTATAACTCTCTCACTCTTAAAAATCTCACCTAACTCTGATAACATGTCGGAGTAGGACTTACTCGGGCACCTAAATCAACCTTATAAAATTTTATTTGATCGGGTCAGGATTTTATAGCTTCTCAAGTAGGATTTTGCTCCATCGAGTAGGAATTTTCGTGTTTAATGGGTTAAGATTTTGGTACCTATTAAATTTGTCGAATACCCAAATATTAAGGTTGATTCATATATCTATAGTTTCTTTAGAGAATATTGACATATATGCATGTAAATGCAAAGTGCTATTTTCACGTAAGCTTTGTTTTTTCTGTAAAACTTCAAAAAAAAATTTCTATTATGTTCGTACTGTAAAACCCGACCCGATCAGGTACCCGCATGATAAGATAGCTCTACGCGGAATTCCTATCGGGTACTCGGCCTCATAACACAAAACCCGCAATAACCTAACCCAAGATCAAGTAAAAAATGATGTCATCGAACTATAAGATTCTTGGATAGAAAAAAATATTTACACGCTGACTAAATAAATAAGATTATTTTCTTTTTACATCTATAAAGAAAAAATTGAAATACGTTAAACTGTCTTTGTAAAGGGAAGGTATTTCATATCCCTATAGACATTATCTGCGTTCCAATTTTTATACACGTGTTGTAAAATCTAGTGGAATGCACGCAATGCCCATAGGTCGGGAATAATTCATCTTTTGTAAGACCATTCCGGTTCTTCTCCCACATATAGTGCAACATCTCCTACTATAACAATATCAATGCTTGTCACGTAATCATCAATAATGTATTGCTTATGTCATATTATACAAATATCATACTTCCTCTATGCTAATTATATAAGCTTGTTGTCTTTTACACAAGCATTAAAAAAATCATTTGAAAAGACAAATATATAATCAATTTCCTAATATGCCCATATTTAATAAGTATTTATTTATAAAAGTATTATTTTTTCCTGTAAAAATATATTTCGTGAGACGAGCGACCGTCACACAGAAGACTCACTCTTATTATAATGGGTTAACTACGTGAAATTTCACGACCTTTTGGTCAGTTATCATTTGCAACACAACCTTTATGATTTTTTCAATTCAATTGACCCGAGCAAATTTTCGACTCTAATTACTGACGTATTCGCAAAATCGAGTTTTGGCACAACTACATGTATCATGTATGTAATTGGGTGGGGTCTAAATCTCAATTTCATGTTTCACGTTATTAATTGGAGCTGAAAATTTACTTTGGTGCATTGAATTAAAAAAATTATAAAAGATCGTGCATTTTCATGTTACAATTAACAGTTCATATTGTAAATAATAATTGATCAATAATTTGTAATTTGTTATATAATTAATTCTATTATAAAATTGATAGTATTTTAGTAGAAAATGTTGCATTAAATTTAAGAAACCCAGCATTGTATGGCAAGGGTATCAAAATATTTTAGCCCCTCAAAAGTTGTGATGATTTTCTTGCAATACACAAATGGGTCCATGAATCAAGGAAACCCCCTCTATAAATACCCACCCTTCCCACCACTAAAACCTACATTTCATTCCACACACAAATCTCATTTCATCTTCTTCTTCTAAACCATTACCAAAAACATCTCATAAAAATGTGTCCAACGGGGACAGAATTGCAGCATCAAACCAAATCCGCCGAGAAATCAAATCTCCGATCCGCATTCAACGTCCTCGACGCGGACGGCGACGGCAGGATAAGCTACGGCGATCTCCAGGCCCGCTATAGCGGATTCTCCGGCCCAGGCGGGTCCGGCGAGGACGTAATCGGGGCGATGATATCGGCGGCGGATTTAAACAAGGACGGGTACGTTGAGTACGAGGAATTTGAGAGGGTTTTGAAGGGGAATAAGAAGGATAATGGGAGGATTAATAATCAGGTCATGGAGGATGCGTTTCGAGTTATGGATAAAGATGGGGATGGGATAGTGGGGCATCAGGATTTGAAGAGTTATTTGGATTGGGCCGGGCTTGAGGCCCGTGATGAGGATGTCAAGGCTATGATTAGATTGGGTGGTGGAGATGAGAATGGGGGTGTTACTTTTGAGGGGTTGTTGAAGATTTTGTGTGTATGATAATGATGAAAACAATTTATAATTTTATTGTTAATTTTTTAACTTTGGGAGCTATGTAATTTTACTAGAATGCCTGAATTTTGAAATGTTATAATTCGGAATTTTGAATATTTACGAGTTTTAGTTTAGAGTCAGAATTTTGATTTTTTATTTTTTTTCAATATGAAGCTTCTATAAAATGAATTTTGATTTTTTTGTCAGTTTGAGCTTAAATTTTTACATTTCAGTCTCGAAGTCAAAGTTACGTCTTTAAAAATAAGATATATTATTTTAATGTACGAAAGATTCAGTACTATATATCGAAAATTTCAATCTCTAATGTTAGGTCATAGAACTTAGGCCTAACTATTATCGAGGTCTAATAAATTTGTGATAATGAGCTAAATATTTAACGGGTCATGAATCAAGCCAAAAAACTTAACATATTTAGATGAATGGATTTAACTAATAATTTTTTATTCGATAAAATTTAAACCGTGCCGACCCGGCCAGACATGTGGAGATGAGAATGGCGCTGTTATGTTAAAGGGGTTGTTGAAGATTCTGTGTATATGATTGTGATAATGATGAAAATGATAAAGATGAAGGAAATATTTATTTTTTTGTTTTAATTTTTGTTTCTGAATGTGATTTTGGTGAGATATTGTCTGTATATCTGCAGGAGAAAATGAATAACTTTTACTCCATACATACACGTATGAGCGGCAGAACCTCGCTGTCTTTTATTCATTCAAGTCTAATTCCACTCCAATAATAGTGGCGCGGATATGTCCCAAAAAAAGAAACTCATATTTCAAAATATCTTCTTGTCTCATAAAATAATTGAATACTAAAAGTTAGTTATATCATATTATTAGTTCAACAATAAATTTGATATGTCGAAGCAGTGCTTGTAGTATCGGAACATTAGAATGAATTAGTCATTGCTATCGATACACAGTTTAATCGATCCGATTAGCTTAAACTGTGGTTCAATCGAAATAATAAATAATTATATTTTAAATTACATTATAATATATTTTTGTATACATAATACATATTGTATTTAAAAAATAAAATAAAAATTTAAAGGGCCAGAAAATATATATTTTATAATAAACAAAGATATAAGACTAAAACAATATTTAATATTGTATAATTATTACTTTCAAAATAAAATTTCAAAAATATTTAACGTAAAAAACGATTTTTCCAGTTCGACCTATTCGATTTTAGCAGTTTTGACAGATTCTGGTCGATTTTGACCGATTTAATACTATTTTCGATTTTGTACCTCTTATCCGATCGGATCAGTGGCCGATTCGCAGTCAAACTGATTGAACTATTCGGTTCGATTCGATTCCACAAATATGCCGTCGAAGAACTCAAATCTACAAATATAACGATTTGTATAAATAATTTTTTTGTAAAATTATATATTTATTGAACTTATAGAAAAGTTAATATTTCCGTGAGAAAGGACTAGTTTTATGGACGAAAAGAATAATAATTATCTAAATAACTACTACTTATTTTACTTATAGGAATTCCAGTTTCCTTCTCGAATGTTCTAATTAGCCGTTGTGTTATTGTGTGTGGAAGTGGAAGCCACATGGTATAGGAACGGAATGCACATTTACAAGAAAAAATATTTTTAAAAATAAAAATGATATTTTTATTAAAAACAATTCTACTTAAAAAAAGGGAGTTTTTTTTTTTTTTTTTTTTTTTATAGAAAGTGCTATTTTTTTAGGCAAAAAAAAAAAAAATGTTACTTTCGCTATAAAAGGTGTTATTTTTCCCATCACACCATGTAGTGGTCTCACACAGTTTTTGTCTTATTTTTAGAGGGAGTCTTACGGCCTTTGTAGTTTGTTAGCTATGATTGTAATGTTTCTTTAAATTTTTAATGACTTTTTATCATTTCGAAAAGAAAAATAAATAAGTGCAAAATATTCTGCAATAATTTGTAGTGCGATGTTATATTACAAGTTCTATTGCAAAAATTTCGATTAGCTGAGACCAGTCATCACCTACACGTTGGACTTTCACTAACCAATTTTTTTTAGTCCAACAATAATTATGTCTCGCTTAATCTCACTTATATCTCGATTAATTACTAAGTCTCTGACTAGTATTTAGGGAACGATATTATTTACGAATTGATACACAAGTTTGGAAGAATCTAGAATATCTAGGAAAAAGTCAACAAGAAACTACTTAGGGTGCTTCATGGCTTTCGGCATAATCGAAGAGTTAGTAGTCCAACTAAGTTATGTATCACGTTGGGTTTTAAAACATAAATACCAAGTATGACTCATACATGACTAGAATATTGCCGACGAAATTAAATAATAGAAAATTACACTATCCAGGTAGGCAACGTTGGAGCCACCAAACCAAGAGACATAAAAATATTCTATATATATAGAGGTGGCAAATCGATCTGTCCCCAATAAATCGATCCACAAGACTCGATATTTTAGATAGGTTGAGTAATAGAAATTTTGTCTCGAAGTGCTATTTAGTCCGATCGATTTGAAACGATGGACCAACAGCTCGACGAACCAGCCTGATAATCTTAGTATATTATAAAAGAATAGGCCGAGTCGGGCCGACTAATTTTACGGTCGACCAAATTTTGGCCTAACTCAACCATCCCAAAATATATTGTTGACTCGACGGGATCGGACCGACCGAATTTCCACCTATATATATACACACCAATTGCATAAATCTTAAATATCAAAAGATTATATACTTATATGCAGTTTCATTTAAGGTATTAATATTTACTTGTTTTGAAAAAGAAAACATTAGTATTTTTAGATATTTATGTTTATATTGAAATGTATTAATGTTCATGTGAAAAATTATTAATTAATTTAGTGAGAGTATCTGCTTAAAGATATCACATGTTTTGATAAAATATGTTTTGATGTCGCTCGAGTTCAACCAAGTTTATTTCTTTTCGAACTCAAGTTCAATTTGGTACAAACTCGTGCTCCAGATCAAATCAGCTCGATTTATTAATAAAATTAAAATGTTAGAAAAATCATTAAAATGAAAAGTTAATATACTGCGAAGTGTTGCTGAAAATGAAATGGAAATATTAAGATTTCACTTTGTTTATTTTATGATTAATATGCATTCACAATTATATGAATTATAAAGGTAAACTCGTTATTTAACACAAGTTCGATTAAACACGCGAGCCATCGAGCAAAGTATCACTTGACGTCGACTCATTTTCTAAGTCCATTTTGATTTTTCTGCGAATCAATTCTAAGTGACTCACGAGTAGTCCTAGCTCATTTACGCTCCTATCGTTGTCACTTAGTGTTAAAATTCTCATGGTTCGACCCGCCTAAATTGTTGGCCAGGCGTTTTGCCAGAGAGAAATCCTAAAGTACCATAATCCATAAACCAAACAATTTCATAAACTAAATAGTTTGATGATACATAGCACGATACCTTTTTTAGCCTTCAAACTAGATCAATTTGACCACTCTCCACAAGTGGTTTTACAGACTTGTATGGTAAAGCATACAAGTCATCGGCTTCAATATTAACCGGCTCTTCTTCACTGTTGCATTATTAGAGATCGAAACACAAGGAAAATAATTAAAAACAAAAAATGAGGGGCTAAAATCACTTTTCATCATGTAATTTTTTGCTCCTTCAATTTTCATCCTAACATTTGTTGCCTTTTCAATCTCGTCCCATAGCTAAAGAAATTTCTCGCATTTGACCAATTATCGCTGTCGATAAGCAAATCGATTGAAAAAGCACACCATCACGTGAAATCACTTTTTGTCCCCAAAGAAAAGGTCAACATCAGTGCCATATCAATTAAAATCAGCAGCAACTTAGTGTCACATGATAGTCAAGTGTATTTTTCCGGCCGATATGCTCGTTGACGACATAAATTGATCCAAATGCAAACAATTTCTTTAGTTATGGGGTGATATTGGAAAAGCAACAAATTTTAATAAGAAGATTGAATGAGGGATAAGCTATGAGAAAAGTGATTTCAGCCCAAAAATAACACATACAAACTGATATTGGAAATTACCCGTCATCAAACTGGAAGGCTCCTAAATATTTCTTGCTTCTACAGATGACATAGGTGTCCAGCTTTGGCTCGGGAACTATAAAATAAGGAAATGAATTTAGTGTACCATGTATAATTAGAAGGCAAATATAAATGACATGAAAATTGTCAAGGTGGATTTTGAAATCCATAATGAAATCCACCCAATTTTTTTGACAAAAAATCAAATACTAGATTATAGAACCATTCCAAAATTCTAAATCATTTTTTATGAATTTGTAATTATTTCCACAACTACACACAATACACGCGCTTCACTCACACACTACACGCACTTCACATGCGCTCTACACACAGGCACTTCACCCACACACACATTATGCACACTTTTACAAACACACACTACATGCACACACTTCACCCCCACACATGCAACATTTTATACATACTTCATTGAATTTAAACATCCAAACAGGAATTTGAAATTAGTGCATTTTCGAATACAAAAGGTTTTATATCAATTTACTTGAAATCACCTAGATTTTCAAACGCATCCAAACTCAACCTAAGAGAATTATGGTAACAGTGATTTGCTCACCCATGTCATCATCTTCACTTGCTGCAGATTGCCTCAAATGTGATTGGTACTGATCTGGCAATTTCGAGAGTATAGATTGCTCCAGGTGCTGTTTTAAGTCCGCAGAGCACCTACATTTAGTATTAAAATTTAGTATCTTCAAAATGTCAAACAGATGCTATTGCTATTGCATGTCAATAAGAAATCTTTAAATTGAACCGGTTAATTCAAGTAGACTCAATGCGGTCGGAAAGTTATAACTCGTTAATTTGAATTTCTGTCTAACGTCTAAAAAATAGGATAGAAGGAATCTATTCCGTTGTTCCATATTTGTTAAAATCAAAACGAGAGAATTATCATTCAGATTAAAATCAATCAAAATTGATAAGGAGTTGGTTAACGTTGCTCGGACTTATACTTATTTTAAGAGCCTATTTATTTTCTATCGGTATCCACAGATTAATCGCAAGTCAAAATATGATTACAAGAGGTAGGTGTAGGTGTGGGTGTGTCTAACCTATTAGCAAACTTTTGCTCCTGTCTTGAAAGCTGATTCCACTGTTCTGGAGTTTTCTGTATGTGAAAAACATACTTCTCAATCTGCAATAAACATTGAGGGACAATGTTAGTTGAGAATCGTCTATTGAGGTGCGAGTGAGTAGCAGACTGATTAGATGAGACTGATAGGCCGATAAAAACGTGGTCCAGCCAAGGGTTTACCTTTTGAAGACGAGTGCGAAGATATGATCTCAACAGAAACATGGTCCGATCCAAGTCCATCTGGTAAAGGGAGACGGTGAGCGGATCAACTCCATTCTGATTGAACTCCTCCACCATCTCTTCCTGAAAACACAAGCATGCAGCAAGTTTATCGATTCAAACTACGTCGTATGCAAACAAGAGGATGAATTAGTCCACAGCTCATGATAAGTAAGTAGAAACTGGTTTAATCTATTTGTCAAATCTAAAGTAGGTGCAGTATTCCAAGAAAAGAAACGCCACAATCGTGATTCGTGTGTCATGTAGAAGCATCAGTTGCAAAACCTAATCCATGTCCTCTTAGCCTAGGAGTGAAAATTCAAGATTGTTCGTTAAAAGCTCTTTTGTACTATGCTTGGTTAAAGAAATCAAACAAGTATGACCATAATTTTATGTTTGATAAAGAGCCCAAAGTCTGAAAGTCCAAAAGTAGAGTTCGTTAAAATGAGTGAGAAAATATCAAACTACTTAAACTCGACTCATGTTCGCCTTAGTTGAAGCTCGTACAAGCTTGATTCATAATTTAACAATTCAAAAAATTAGAAGCTCCATATTTCAAACAAGCTTGAAATACAATAAGTTCGGCTCGCTTAGATTCATTTCCAACCCTATTTTGGAACAAAGTTTAACAATGAAAGCATTGGAAATGTCATAAACAGTAAATTACAGCCAGCTTTCACTGTTGATAAGAATTAGTTTTTTCACCCACATATAAAACCCTTTCAATGTTGTTCTTTTTCACAGTCCAATTTTACAAATGTGTACTATCTCATAGCAATAGAGAAAATCACAATCAGATAACTATTCACAAAAGTGAAAACATACTACAGCTTCAAAGCCAGCAGCAATTGCAACAACAACTCCAATTTACCCCAAATTCCCAACACTAACATCAAAAGTTTATTGAATTAAGTAGAAAAAAAGTATATCCAAATTCATTTAATTAACTAAACTATCGCATAGCAATCAAGCCAAAAAATACATAAAAAACAATCAGATAACGATTTGCAAAACTGAAAACATATTACAACTTCAAAAACCAGCATTGCAAGTTTGCAACAACTATTTCAATTTACCCCCAAATTACCAAAACCAACATCACCAGTTTATCGAATATAGTAGAACAAAAGTATATCCAAATTCAATGAATTAAATCAACAATCCGAAAGTTATATAACAAATCAAAGCAAAAATCATAAAAAAATCACAATCAGTTAACTATTTGCAAAGGTGAAAACATATTATAGACCACAAAAACTACAATTTACCCAAATTCCCAAAACCAACAACACCATTTCATCGAATTAAGTATAACACAGAAGGATATCCAAATTCACCAAATTAGCTAAATTATCCGAAAGTTAACTCAACAAATCGCTCACCATTAGCTGGATCTGTTGGCGTGACCTCTGAACTAAACCGGCGTCGTATTTGAGAATCTCCGGCGCCGCCTTCTCGTTCCGCCAAGCTCTCTTCAACAGCTCGGCGTCGGTCGTCGACATCAATGACTCATAATCGTCTGCAGCAGATCCTGAAGGATCTCCACCAGAATCCATGGCAGAAAATCTCTACTTCAACAACAGTTCAAATACGTTCTCTCTCTCTAAAAGTGTTCTAGGCGAGACGATACTGAAAGTGGCGCGAAAATACACATTATTTATACCCCTTTTGATTGGATTCTAGTAAATGCACATTGGGCCAGTATTTGGTTGGGTGTTTAAAGGCTTATTTGAACATGTACCACAATTATTAACTTGTTTGATTTACAAAATTTCAGTCCTATTCTTATACCAAGCTCGGTTGATTTAAAATCCAAGTTTTATTGGGGTTGGGTTCCATTAACCAATCTCTTAACCTGATTCTAACTAGCACCTAAAATGACAAATTTATCCCCAGTATAAATAACAAGAAATTCTAATAAGTTGATCCTTCTTCGTTGTTCCCTCATTCGAATGTGCAGCTTCTCTCTTTCAGCGAGGAATCCAGACGCGATCTTATATAACGTTGCTCTGAAGCTTTAGCTTAAAAGCTTCTCAATTTCCGGCAGGCAAGTGAATTTTAGTATTCTCGAAGAAGGTCGTTCTAGTTTCCTTGGATGCTACATTTTTTCATCGATTGATCTGGGGTTTAATCGATTGGTAAGTATGAACTTGAGATTGTTGAACAACTTTAGTTGAACTATAGCATGTTGAATTTTTGGGTCTGCACCAGTGAATACTGCTATTTATAAGCCTCGGTGTGTTGAGTGTTAAACTCAAATCTTACAGGAAACTTTGAGCATCTTTTTAGAGGTTACTTTGAGCATTTTCAGTAATGGGCAAAATAATTTCTATCAGCAACATATATGGTTTCTACATTCATTTGCCCTCATTTGCAGATGAACTAACCCTATTAGGAGTGGAGAAGAAAAATCGAATTCCTCAAGATGCCCCCCTTTAATTTGATGTGGGGGCATTCATGTAATTGATGGAATATGTCAGTCATTTAGACCTCCCAACCAAACATTTATTTTACTTAACTCAAGTGTTACTGACCCACTTAAACAATCCAACCAAACAGAATAATAAATAAAACCTAGTGTATAAAATCAGTCCAAAACCCCACTTGGTTCTATAAACTCAACATCTGGGTTGGTGAACCAAACAGGCACTGAATATGTTTGTCTAAGGTTAGGGAGTGTTGGGTCAAACTTGACAGATGAAATTAATGAGTGTGTTTTATTAGAATTTAGGGCCCGCTTAGTTTGGGGGTCTAGGGGTAAGGAATGTAAATGAATGAAGACTCATTTCCATTTATGCTATTTGGAACATAATAAAAAAGTTAATCATTACCTCATTTTATTAACAATTTTCCCCATTTTATTTCACAATATGATTGACCCCTCATTCATATCCATTGTCATTATCATTAATAATTTGCAACCAAGCGGGCTCTTAATTCTCTAATGGGCTAAACCACAAACAAACATACACATTATCTATACAACTTAGGATTGAGTTCTAGTCTATATGAACGATAAGTTAGGCAATGTTTGGTTGGGGTTGGGGTGGCTGGGCTGGGGGAAGTGGCTGCAGTTAGTGGCTGGGGGTGTTAAAGAGTGATGTTTGGTTGAGTGGCTGGGGTTGTGGTTGAAGTGTGAAATTTAATTATTAATTATAAAATGTAATGTGATATGGGTAAGAGGTTGTTATTAATGATTGGGATAATGATTAAAGTAGTGTTTGGATTTGTGATTGATGTCCCCCACCAAACTGATTGGGCCAACCCTAACCAAACATGCCCTTAGTGTTTACAGGATCAGTAAATACAAAACATAAAGGGCCCATTTGGAGTAGTGGATATGGGCTGAGAAGAATTTTGGGCCTAATTAAAAACCTAAAAATAGAAGATAAATCTTGTCAACCTGGAGGCCCAGATACGGAATCAGTTTTGGCCCACCCGAAGTATATTGTACGAATTACAGTGAGGGAAAATATATCGAATGCTGAAATACCGTATTCGTCTGTGTCAAAAAATTGCTGAAAATATCATAATTTTCGATGCAATATGATATTATTTAGGAAATTTTCAATATAGAAACAATATAATAATTAAAAAATTATACAGAAAAAAGTTCAATATTTCGATGTATAACAATATACCAATTTCTTTTTGCTATTTTAGTAGTTCGGTATTAGATACATATCCATATACTATTTTTCTTTGTTGGTATTTTGATAACACTGAATTCAGTATACCAAATATATAATGGTATACCGAAATTTCGATACAATAACCGTATGAATTTCTTATATACCAAAAATTTTGATACCGTAACTGTATAGATGATTCGGTATGATATACCATTCCTAGATGACAAAATCAAGTCAGGCTATAAAATGCTAGATCAAAATATCATCAGATTCAATATGTCCGACTCAATGCGTTAATATTGCTCTTTGGTGACTCCATAATTGCAACACCTACCATTTCAAAACCAACTTGTGTATTCAAAAAATAAAACATAGTGGTAGTAATAATAGAAAACTAGAAAAGGTTAGCTTTAAAAAATATAGTAATAAATATAGAAAAGGTTAACTGCAAATAATAATAATAACGATACTAATAATAATAATAATAATAATCACCAACTAGTAAACTTTCAAATACAATATGCACTTTAAAACTAACACAAAATTATCAACTTAGGCCATGTTTGCTTGGGGTTGGCCCAACCTCTCATAGGTTGAGCCAACCCCTTATAATGTTTGTTTGAGCTGGCTTGGCCAAGCTACCTATCAATAATTACACACAAAATCAATCAATCACAAATCTTAATACTATTTTAATCATTCTCCAATCGTTAAGAACTACCTCTTACATATATCACATCACATTTTACAATTAATAATTAAATCCGACACTTCAATCACAACCCCAGCCACCCAACCAAACATCACTCTCTAACACCCCCAGCCACTAACTTCATCCACTTCTCCCAGCCCAGTCACCTCAACCCCAACCAAACATAGCCTTACATTATTTTAATTATAACATTGATCATATATTTTGATACCTTCTTGATTCAATCGCCCTATCTTTTTTAATTATTTTGTCATCGATTGTTACACTTTTAATTGATACATAATTGAAGTTACAATTATCCTATTTTTCACTTTCGATTTACATTAGTGGCAGTGACAGATTGTTAAATAGATAGTGAACACATCATATATTACTATCTCGTCATACGAACACAATTAGATATTACTAATGTGGTCAGTTTTCCTGATATTTTTTTTTAATGTTGACTTGTTTTTAACTTTTTAAGTTCATATTCACAGAAAAAAAAAAAAAAAGAAAAAAAGGTCACACGATGTTGGTGATTCTTATCTGATGCAGCTTGGACTTAAGTGGAAATGAGCCCAATTCCACCTCAAAACTATAGTCAAGAAGGGAGGTTTGTTGTGGCCCCTTTGTCTAAGGACATCGTTGCATTCGATGTGAGACGCCTTCTACTTAGGCTTACTAGCCACCAAAAAACCAGTATCTATGGTTTTCCATTGGCTAAATCGATTTCTCTACATCATCCAATCATTCTTGAAGACTCCTACTGATCTAATACAACGTGGATTAAGGATGAAGCGAGTCTAACTTCACTCCAAAATCATAATTAATAAGGGAGGTTTGCTCCGATTTCTTTATCAGAGGACAATGTTGTATCATAACACAATGTTTTTCTTTTTTTCTTTTTAATAAGAATTGTTGAAATTAAATTTGTTGCATCTTTTTCAAACTTTATTGGAACCATATCGTGTCACCCATAGAGAAACATGTAAATTATTGCACCACTTAGCTATGAAAATATTATTATCTACTCTTAAATTCTTTATCATAGTATCACTTTAATTAGGTGCATTCTTCCACTCACATTTTTTATGTGCATTTTAGAAAAGAAACAACATTACAAGCAATTAGCAGTTTGTTATTTCTCCAAAGAGTTTGGTGGAGGATTATAATACAATATTAAATTAATTATTTATATATTAAGCCAAAAAGAATGGCTACCATTACATTGTATCTGAAAAACTTTTGTGGAGGAAACTTCTCAGTTCTCAGTCAATACGATTCTATTATTTTAATTTTAAAATTATTTTAATAATTTTAGTTAAAATTTATTTAGAAAAATGAACCTTTTTCCTCTATATATATTGCCCACTTAGGAAGCAATGAAGCAAGCTAGAGCAATTGGAGACTAGTGAAGTACTTCATAGCCTTCTTAGCTAGCCATTATGTTTTTATTTAATTAAAATTATTTTTTTACAAATTTATTCTTTTTTTTTCCAGGTAATTCTTCAGATTATGAAGATCTCGACTATTCTCGTCGTTGCTTTTCTACTTATCTTTGGATCGACTGCAGAAGGTGCAAGCGGAAGAGTGGACCGGCTTGCTCCTAGTGGGCCGAGCCCGTGTACTCGTTGCTTTATCGTCAGAACTCCTCCTAAAGCATTCGATGAAGATAATGATATGAAGCCAGACATTAGAGATAAAAGTTATCACTTATCGTCGCACAATGCTCCCAAAAAAATGACTCGTGAAAATATAAAGTCGGAGGATTTTAAAGACAGAATTTCCCGTAAAATTCCACGTCATCTACTCTAAGAATGGTAACTTGTTTAGAAATGTATGTAGGGGTGTGAGCATGCAGTGTGAATATGTGTGATTTGCTTGAGAATATGGCGTGAGATGAATACTGTATGAATTTGAGTACTTTCTAATATTTTAAACGTTTAATGATTTGAGGTTTGAACTACTTTTTAGATTCTATAATTTTATTACAATAGTTTCTTAAAACTCAGTGTATTTTAAAAGGCCATGGTGTTAGAGCAGATAAAATTGGTTCAACCTAAAAACAAAATAAGGGTGTATTAATTTTACAAGTTTACCATACTTGAAGTTTGGCAAAATTACCAAGTAGACATAAGGTCCATAAAAATTGCAACCAAGCCTTTTCAATGACCACATTTTGGACATATGAATCATCACATCAATAAATAAATGAATTACTACACAATTATAACATGTGTTATTTTGTCTTTTGAGTAGATTTCATATTGAAGGGATATTTTTTTGTAAAATTTTATAAATTTTGGGATCGTAAAAATGATTTTACTAAACGGTGGTAAGTGCGGTTCACCCTAAGATTAAGAACCACAAAGGTAATAATTCGGGCAAATCGATCTTATCGCGTGTTCCAGTTCGCAACACAAATTTCGTAACATCTCCAGGAATTGAGGGTGCTACCATGTGCAACCCTCGGTTGTAGATTGAATGGTCGCAGCCTGGCGGGCCGTCCTGAGCAAGAGCCTGAGGGGCGACCGCCCGATCTACCATACATATATTTTTTCCGTAACAAAAATAGAATACATATATTCTTTTACGGATTTCTCTCTTTCATCTTAAAAAATTAATTTTTTCCACTATGTCAAAAAAAAATTCCAATGGCAGAATTTTTTTTCCAAAATTATTTCATCGTTTCTTTTGCTTCTTTCATCTCTCAACCAAAAATTTTAATATTAAATTGTGATAAATTTAGAATGAAAAGATTCTATTTTTGCCAGTAAGTTAGGGCGAGTCTATAAATGGTCCAGTAATTATAGAATTATCAATTTTGGTCATGTAATCTGGAGTATAGTATAATTTAAAGACAAAATACGCCGGAATTAAAAAACACCACCATAAATGCACGTGTACGTTTAATTTGGGGGTTTCCTTTCACATTTTAAGAAAAAAAAAATTATTTTTGGTCTCGTAAGTTAGTGAAAGTTCCACTACAACATAAATGAGCTTATGTAACACCTAAAAGTGTTACATATATACCAAAAGATATTACAATAGACTTTAGGTAACACATTATTGGCGATACATTTGTCGGTGCTACCTAAAGTCTAAAGTAACACTTTGAATGATCTTTAGTAACACCTTTCACATGTGCTACATTAGATTTTAAATTGTAACAATTCATGGTAACACTAAAAAAATGTTACATATAACCCTTTATGTAACACTTTTTTTAAAAAATAAAAAATGTTGAATATTTGTCATTGTTGGATTTCGAACCCAAGTTGCAAGCTTGCATGATCTTTAACTGAATGTCAAATCACTAGGCTATAATAACTCTATTGTTTTATTTTATACGAAAGGCTATATATACGAGATTTTTTGCTCTAACATTAATAAATTATTCTCATGATTAAAATTTTACCAAACTACAACCTATATAACTTAATTTTATTTAGCATATCCTATTATATAATTTGATACAAAAAAATTATTAATTAATTTTTTTTCCAATTTCGTCCACTCACACATACATACACGCACACACATATTTATAACTTATTCAATGGGCAAATTGCACCAAATATCCTTTAACTTTACCTATTTGCATAAAATGTCCTCTAACTTTTACATTTGCATAAAATATCCTCTAACTTACAAAAAGTTGCCCGCTTTATCCTCCAACCTGTTATAGCAGGTAACACAACAGGTCAACAGCCTAGGTGGCATTTATTTCACATGTGGCAGCATATTTTTGTTTTATTTAATATTTTCACTAATTGGTTGACATTTATTAAAAACAATAAAACAGGAGGAAAAATAAGACGAGGGTCTGTAAGTCTAATTATCCTTCATCGCCCTTTACTTCCTTATCCTCATCGTCATCCACCTCGTGGCTACCAGCTGCAGCTGAGTCCCTGAATTGACGATGACAAAGAGAAAAATTGAAAGTTTTATCTTCCACGTCTGCAGATTCTTGTTTTCCTCTTATATTATTGTTTTTAATAACTGCCACATAGCACCAATTAGGTAAGTCATTAAAAAACGAAAAATAGGCTGCCACATGTGAAAAAAAACACCACCTAGACTGTTAACCGGTTGCGTGACCGGCTATAACGGGTTGAAGGATAAAGCGGGCAACTTCTTGTAAGTTAAAGGGCATTTTATGCAAGTGTAAAAGTTAGAGGACATTATATGCAAATAGGTAAAGTTAAAGGATATTTGGTGCAATTTTTCCCTTATTCAATATCAAACTTATTTGTTACATCAAAATTTTATAAAATATTAAGGCATTATCATTAATTTCAATTGCAAAAAGTAGATAATTTTAAGACACCTTGAAAAATTAGTAATTTATTACTTTTCTTGTATTTTATAGAATATAAAATTAAATACAAAAATAAACTTACGAACATGAAAGACATGACAAAATATTTCAAGCCCATTGTTTTATACTAAAAGGTATTCAAATTTTTAAGCTACAAAACTCTTTCTCGTTATTAGTAAAATATAATGTGTATATTTATATATATGCACACACAAAAAAAAAAAAAACTAAAATTCATGTTATATGACTAATAAGTAAATTCTCAGGTGCTCTAGTAAATTGTTATTTTAGTCGATTGTTTTCATCATCTCATGTTACAAATATTCTATTGTGATAGTTAAGATTTAATATGTATATAAAACTTTGCCTGAGAAAATCATTTCTAAAATATAAGTGATTGGAAGATTTTAATTCTTCAAAAGTCATATGAGAAAAAAAAAAATCCAAAGATATTTTGTTAGTTTAGAATAAAAGAAATATGTAATTTTATTAATTGAAAGTGTTACCTAGAAAGTGTTACTTATTTAAAAGTATTACATATGTAAAAGTGTTACTATTTAAAAAGTGTCACATCAAAAGTGTTATCTATTCTAAAAGTGTTACATGAATGTGTTATATATTCGCACATTTACAAAAGTGTTACATGGAAGTGCTACATATTCATAAGTGTTACCAAAGTGGTATATAAAAGTTTAAATTTTAAAAGTGTTACAAACAAAATGTTACTTATAGCTATTTTATGTTGTAGTGTTCATAAATGGTCCAGTAACTAAAAAATTATCAATTTTGGTCCCGTAATTTAGTGCAGAGCCCAATTTGAGGATAAAATTTGCAGGAATTGAAAAAATCCACCGAAAATTATCACGTGCATTCTTTTAATTTGGGGTTTTTATTCAGTTGTTGTTGACTCATCCAATGTAGTCGATGTGGCATATCACCTCACTTAAATTAAAAAAAAAATGAAATTAAAAATAATAAATGCACATCAGCTTGAATCTTACTATATAATAAAATGGAACCCTCTATAAATAGTAATTTCAATATTTTCCCGCCTAAATGCGCTTACTTAATGTATAAATAACAATTTTATGGTAAGATTATAATAATCACAAATTTTATGGTATGATTATACTGCAGTTACGACCCGAGAATCCACCGAATTTTATGGTTTGTAGAATCTTACCAAAAAAATTCGTATTCCAATTAGCAAAGGCTTCGTATTCTAAATATTGATATATTCAACTGATTAGCCAAAAATTGAGGATATTTGTGAAAATTAATTTTTTTTTTGGAAGAAGTACAATTTTCTTCTATATTTAGATAAGATAATTTAGTTTGCTTTTACTTCTTGGTTTTTTTTTTTTTTTTTTTTTTTTTTTTTTTTTATTTATTTATTTATTTATAAAATAATTTTGGGCTAAAATTTTGTTTTATTTTACGTGGCATAAATTTGTTGGATTTACATTAATAACAAATGAAAAAAAAATCAGTTTATAAATCAAAGTAATTTTTGAACCGATTTAGTTTGATAAAAAAGTTAATACTCCCTCCGTTCCATATTAATTGACGTTTTAGGATGTTCTTCTCTTTTTCAATTAATTGATATTTTACATATTTTTCGCCAATTCTACCAATTTTCTCCCTGAACTCAATCCTAAAATATCTCTATTTTTCAATCTATTAGACATATTTTGATTTGGTCAAATCTTTAGCTGATGGTAAATATGTCAAAATATTCAAACATTAATTCTTTAATTTCATCCTGAAACGTCAATTAATCTATATATATATGAAAGTAAAATGGAGGGTATTAGTGTCATTTTGGTTTTCCCTCCAAAAATTTTAGACTATAATTAGTAACTTTTCCTATTTTTGGTATATTCATAACTTTCTTTTATTTATTTTTAAATATAAATAATTTTTTTATCTTAAATCCGATTTTTATGCATAATATACCAAATTATTCATCTTTTCACGAGCTTCGATTTGACATCCATATCAAATACATTATAATGAGATATTTGATTTGAATAAATGGATTGTTTGTTTATTAATTTTTGTGTTATAATTGATGGTCATTGTAACTTGAACTATAATATTTTGGTTTTAGTTGGAACTAAAATTAGTAAAATGATTTCTTTAAAAAAATCATGAGTATTTTTTTATAATTATTTTTAATTACCTATTTATATTTTTAATAATGTGTATTTTGTTAAGATTACTCTTTTAAGGAAATTTATTCTCTGCAACCTAAATTATGACATTTGTTAATTTTTGCAATCTTTTTAATTTTTTTACTTTTTCTAATATTCAATTATATATGTTTAAACTTTATAAGCTAAATAATACTTTGTCGCACTAATCAACATCAACTGTCTTTTTTACTCTGAACAATCTAAATAGCTTTTTCCGCATTAATCAATTTTTATCTTCAAATAAATAAATTATTTGTAAGAAAAATATACTCCCTCCGTCCCAAGCTAATTGTCCTACCTTGGGCTGGCACGGAGACTAAGAAAAAATAAATTTTGTGGAATCTTTGACTTTTTCAAAGGTGGAGATTGTGGGAGAATTTGCCATTTATGGGGTAGGACAATTACCTTGGGACAAACAAATAAGGCAAGTAAGACAATTAGGCCGGGACGGAGGGAGTAACATTTACATAAATAATTTACAATACCATATAAAATACGAAAATATCCAAATATTCTGAAGAGCTCATAGACTTTAATTTGTTATTTGAATTATTAAATAACTTTTGAATTTTATTTTGTTAAAATAAGAATTTCTTAAATAAAATTATTTAAGTCTATTTGAAATCACCAAATGAAATCTCAAAAGTTGCAAATGAAAATCTAACTTTATAATTAGAATTTGAAAGTTTTTTAGATAAATTAAAAATATATAAAATAAAAGTAAGGACATAAAGAAAAACAATATTAAATTTTACATTACATATGAACTACCCAAATAAAATAGCATTGTTCCGTTTATTATATATTTCATGGATATTTAAAATTATTTATAGTTAGAATTTAAAAATTATTTTATAAATTAAAAATATATATATAAATTTATACATATAAGCCACGGTAGGCTCACTTCTGTAAGTAGCACTTTCCAGCCTAAAATTTCAAACTGTGATTGATAAGTTGTTGTCACATTTGCTAAGAATCAAAATTAATTTTACTTTCTAAGGTGGCAAATATCTTTTTCCATTTCTCATATATTTATTATGTATACTATATCAAATTAATCATATTTTGACGATATTCGATTTGACATTCATCTGTGTATATATATTAAAACAAATATAGCATTGAGTAAGATTTTAATATTTATTGTAGGTTGCAAAACAAATATAGCATTGATTCGTAACAACATGAAAAATCATTCAAATAATTCTCTTTACAAATTATATTACTTGATTATTTCATTATAACGACAACTAATCAGTTTGATTTATTTGACTTGAATTATCTCAAGTTTTCTTCATTTATTACATTGAGAGAAAAATCATTGTATATACAGTTGAACACATACTATATCGAATTAAAAGCGATAGTTAGTATTTGATTTATAATCATCTTATTAAATTATTAAATTTGCTAATGTTTATTTGTTATAATTATTATTTTTGTTGATAAATCACAAAACTATGACTTTCGCTCATATATACTTTATATATGGTAATTAATCTTAAAAAAAATATTACTTTTTTATATTTTACATATATTAATGTTACTTTTCTATAAATAATTACACTTTGCAACCTAAATCATGCTATTATACAAGTTGCAACTAAACTTCTTTTAAATAAGCAAAATTAACCAACTTAAACGATATATATTTTTTTAGACTTTGCAACCTAAACAATACTTGGTAACATTAACCAATCTCAATTATGTCTTTTTTTTTTTTACCTTACATTTTGCAACGTAAGCAATTTTTTTACATTAACCAATGTGTATCTTTAGATGAATCTACTATTTACAATATAAACGTATAATTTAATTGAAACTTTTCAACATATATATGAAAGTATTAAGAAATATTGAAGAATTCATATGTTTTATTTTGTCATTCAAACTATTCAAAAAAAAAACAAAAGAGGTTATATTTTGTTATTCCAACTATTGAATAACTTTTGAATCTTATTTTGTTATTTTTTTTTATTTTGTTATTCTTTGTATATCTAAAATACCAAGTAAGGTATTAAAACTTGCAACTAAGATTTTTTAAAAGTAAATAGTTATAATTAGAATTGAAATTTTATTTAGATAAATTTAAATATTTAAAGTAGAATAGAAAAAATGAAAGAAAAATAATTTACTTATAATATTATTCAGTTCATTTAATTTAATAATATGAGTTGATAGCTAAAAATATTTATGTTTGTTTAACATTCATAATTAATTAAGCTATAATTCATATAGGTAGAGAATGAAACAGACACACTAAATGTGTGTTTGGATTTCAAAGATAAGAAATGAACATTTTGAAAAAGATATTTATCTTAATATTAATTTTTATATATAGACATATATAATATACCTATATATAAAGTGAGTTATATTAAATTCATGTATCACATGCGAGAAACTTATATTCACATTACTTATAATTTTATTTATGTTTTATTCTACATTTAAAAAAATATTTTATTAGGGTAAAACGATCACATATTTAAATATTAGACTATATCATATTTAGTCTTATTAAAATCATTAATTTTTAAATAAACTTTCGTGCATCGCACGGGAATAGTACTAGTATGGAACAGAGGGAGTATTTGTTTTAACTATGTGCATTAATTTGAAAAAAGAAATAGGTATACCAATTTTTTTATGTAACTTTTTATTTAGTTAAATTTTGATATATATTGATGTTTAAAATATTTTATACAAAATGAAAATGTGAAGTTATTCTAAAAAATTAATTTGAATAATGCTCAATAAATTGTGAACCATAAAAAAGATTAGAACGACCTTTATGCAAGGATAACAACGATATTCACACCCTAAACCAGTGAATATTACTATCTCATAACTAATTCAGGCTTATGTAATTTTAATTTTTTTAATCTCTTTTCTTTTATTGTAAATATATAATCTTTTAGGCCACGACTATTTGCAGCCCACAAAATTTCTTAGCACAACCCACTTCTCAATGTAGCCCACTCTTATTTAAAATTCAGTACAAATTTCTTAATACAACCCACTAAATATCAATTATAACCTTTCTTTATCAAATTAATTAATTAAAACTAAAAAAATATAAATAAAGAGATAAAAAAGTTAAAAATAATATGTAAATTTCTGCCGTCTTCTGCAAACTAATTTGTTTGCCATCTTCTTCATCCGATCAACTTTATGATGTTTTAGTTCTCATAGTCTAATAATTTGTTTTGTTTCTCCATACAGCATAATGGAAACTTAATAAATAATTTATGTCCACAGATTGTCAATAGAGAGGGCATGCATCATTTTTTTCCCATCTTTTCCTTTCTTTCTTTTTTTTATCGCCATTCCCAGAAATTAATCAGATTTAAGCCAAGTTTTTGATCTTTCCTTTCTTTCTTTTTTATCGCCATTCCCAGAGATTAATCAGATTTAAGCCACATGTTCTTCCTTTTTGAGATAACAGATAGAAGCTATGTTACTGTCCTGCGGGTTTATCGCATGACAATGCTTTTGTGTTCTTTAAAATCAAAACAAAAAACAACTCGTCATTGATCCACTTATCAATCTTTAAACTCCGTTTATAATCGGGCCGGAAATTGTTATTGGCGGAATCACTTTATGTTTTATTACTTATTATGATCTTTATTCTAAGATTTAATATCTATGGTCAATGATTATTTATGCCCTCCATTGATGAATTTTTTTAAGAGAACTAGGATTTATGGAGTTCAAGAAATAAACACGGTAGTGTTGAAGATGACACAAAAGAAAGAGAAATTATATATATTTTTGAATTATATATATATATATTGTTTTAATTGATTATTTTATATTTTCGTTAAGGGTGTTATAGTCTTTTACTAATAACTTTCTAATTTATTAAAGTAGTGGGCTGTATTAAGAAATTTTGTGGGCTGCGAATAGTCGCGGCCAATCTTTTATTGTAAATATATAAATTTACATATTGTATTATATTACAATATAATTATATAAATATATAATTTGTATTACATGTTCGTGAACTTTAACAATTTATGCATCGCACGATGGGAGAATTCTAGTTACATTAATAAAAGGGAGAGAAATCCCGCGCCTATTTCCATTGTCTTCATCATCAATAGCGCAAGGAAAATAAATTCTAGTTTGAGTTGGCGATTCTCCCTCTCCTCATTAACACAACAATCAAGCATGCCTATAAAATTTTACAAGCAAATCCACAAATCAACTGAACCACACTACTGTACAGAAAGAAAAATGTAACCATATTCTGAATGCGGCTTCTCGACATTTACTCGGGCTTGAATCTGAACCATTTCGAATGCCAACACAGCCAGAATGAAGAGTCAGTAACGAGTTGGATTTTTTTGGAATGAATTGGAACATGGTTAATCATCTAGGGTATGGTAACTAGTGGAGCTTGAGATATTTGAGTGAATGATGGAATTTCGGTTTGCGATTAAAACTTCGTACTTTGCGCTAAATTTAGGGAATGGTAAAGAATTTTATCCTCAATTTGGACTCTGCTCTAAGTTATGGGACCAAAATTGATAATGTTATAGTTATTGGACCATTTATAGGACTTGTCCTAACTTGCGGGACCAAAAATGAAATTTCCCCAAATTCTGAACGGAGACCCCTAAAATAAAATTACACATGCATTGCAGGTGATAATTTCCGGGGAGTTTTTCAGTTCCGGCGATTTTTCCCCCAAATTGGACTATACTCTAAATTATGGGACCAAAATTGATAATTATATAGTTACTAGACCATTTTTGAACTCGCCCTAACTTGCGGGACCAAAAACGAAATTTTCTCAATTTAGAATAGATAATAAGAAACAAAGAGAAATACATAATGCACAATCCAATATCATTAAATATGATTGAGAAAAAAAATTCTATAAAACTTTATATTATTTACCTACAGAAATAAATTTTGAAAAACAAATATGAAATATATTTCTATTTTAGATGGATTGAATCTTCATGGTCCATATGATGAGTTTATTGATATAAATAGAGTTTGATTTGGATTTAGAATCTAGACATAAAAACTGAGTTCATCTATTTAGCGTCTTTATTAATGTGAAGATTGTTGACTTAATCTACTCATAAATCGGGTTGGAATCGGGTCAAGAAACGGATCAAAAAGGAGCTGAAAACGGAAGTGAAGGAAAACTGCCATATGGCAGTTATGACAGAAATTGACAACGGTTTCTGTTAAAAACCGTTGTCAAAGGCAGTGTGCAGAAGCAGTTTTTGGTGATCAGTTTTGTGCGTTGTTTTGGGTCATTTTCAACCGTTTTTCTTCCTGAGCTTATATATGATGTTTTATTTCTCATTTTCTAATGTAACACACACTTAGAGAGAGAAGGAGAAGAGATAGAGATAGAAAATACTTGGATAGAAGAATAGATTTCATTCTTTGAGTGTTTTTCTTTGTTTTGCTATTAAAGTATTTTCAGCAGTGGTTTGATCATCTTGCAATCATTTCTTGAGTGTTAAAGGAAGTTGGAAACCCCCTCCGTGGATGTAGGTCGTTTTGGCCGAACCACGTAAACATTGAGTCGTTTTCTTTTCAGTTTGATTCAACACATTTTGCAATTGTTATTTTGATCCAATTGTTTGATTATCTCACAACAATTGGCGCCGTCTGTGGGAAAATTGAGAACTGAGGCGGATCAAAGGATTAACAATGGCGGCAATGAAGTATGATGTTGAGAAATTCAATGGGAAGAATGATTTTGGTCTTTGGCAATTAAAGATGAAGGCTCTCCTGGTTCAGCAAGGGCTTGCAGGTGCTCTCAAGGGTGTTGATGGCTTCTCTGATAAGATTGGAGCCAGTGAGAAGGCAGAGTTGCTGGACAAAGCACATTCTGCCATCATTTTATCCTTAGGAGATAAGGTGCTTAGGGAAGTCTCAAAGGAATTGACAGCAGAAGCTGTCTGGAATAAGCTTGAAGAGCTTTACAAAAAGAAGACCATGGTAAACCGTTTGTATCTCAAACATAAATTGTATTCATTCAAGATCCAAGAAGACAAGGCCATGGATGACCAGCTAGAGGAATTTAACAAGTATCTGGATGATCTTGAAGGAGTTGATGCCAAGATTGAAGATGAAGACAAGGCCATCCTATTACTCAATTGATTGCCAAAATATTATGAGCATCTCAAAGATGCTATGATGTATGGAAGAGAAACCAAGATATCTCTGGAAGAAGTACAAACTGCTTTGAGGGCCAAAGAATTGCAAAGTTCATCAGATGGAAAAATGGACCCTCAAGCAGAAGGGTTACACATCAAATCTGGAAGGTTTCACAAATTCAAGAAAGCCTCAACAACAAGTGATCTGGGAAGGAAATCACAACAGTCAAAGCCAAAGAGTTTTGAGGGAAAGGAGACCAGGAAATGCTTCCACTGTAAGAAGCCCGGCCATCTCAAGAAGAATTGTTTTGAATTCAAGAAGAAGAAGGCAGAAAGCTCAAACAAGCCAAACACAACAGACTTAGCACAGGGTGAGGAAGATGCTGATGTATTGAATATTGTTGAGGGAAGAACAAAAGATAAATGGATTCTGGACTCAGGATGTAGTTTCCATATGTGCCCCAATGCTGGATGGTTTCAAAACCTCAAGGTACACAAACATGGCTCAGTAATGTTAGGAGATGATCATGCATGCCAGATTGAGGGAATTGGTGATATAAGACTTAAAATGCATGATGGCTCTGTAAAGACATTGTCCAATGTGAGATATATTCCTATGCTCACAAGAAACCTCATAAGTCTTGGAACACTGGAAAATAAAGGGTGCAATTTCAAATCAATGCAAGGGCAACTGTTTGTGTACAAGAGCTCAAAGCTGGTAATGAAAGGCATCATGAGATCCAGTCTCTACTATCTCGTTGCAGAGACTCTGACTGAAGATGCAAACAGTATTGTTGCTGATGATTCACAATTATGGCACAAAAGACTTGGCCACATGAGTGAGACATGGATGAATGAATTGCTGAAGCAAAGAGTCATCAATCACAAAGGGAGATTCCAGATACACAACTGTGAAACCTGCATCCTGGCAAAGAGCAAGAAACTGCCATACCCTACAGGTAAACATACCTCTAAACACCCCCTAGACTATGCTCACTCTGATCTTTGGGGACCTTCAAAGGTGGAAACAATGGGGGGTGGAAGATATTTCTTGAGTATAATAGATGATTATTCAAGAAAACTCTGGATTTTTATTTTGAAGAATAAGTCTGATGCTTTTAATAAGTTCCAAGAATGGTGTAAAGAAGTTGAGATGGAAAAGGGGTCAACACTGAAATGTTTAAGGACAGATAATGGACTAGAATTTCTGTCTGAGGAATTCCAGAAATTTTGCAAAGAAAAGGGCATAAAAAGACACAAGACTGTTCCTGCTCATCCTCAACAAAATGGAGTTGCTGAGAGGATGAACAGAACAATTTTGGAAAGGATTAGATGCATGTTAATAGAGTCTGGAATGCCTAAGAAGTTCTGGGGTGAAGCAGCTGCTACAGCAGCATACTTAATAAATAGAAGTCCATCCACTCCTAATCAGTATGTAACTCCATATCAAAGGTGGAGTGGAACCTTACCAGAATATTCACATTTAAGACCATTTGGATGTCTGGCTTATTCTCATGTTAAACAAGACAAATTAGATGCAAGGGCATTGAAGTGTATGATGCTGGGATATCCACAAGGTGTAAAGGGGTATAGGTTATGGTGCTTGGAAGCTGGGATGAACAAGGTGATTATAAGCAGAGGTGAAGTTTTGTGAAGAACAAATGCCAATGAAACCAGGATCCAATGCTCCACTAGAAATGACAGTAAGGAACAATGGTGCAGCTCAAGGTGGAGCATGATGACACAAATGGAAAATTAGAAACTGATGAAGACATAGACTCAATCCAAGAACAAACTGATTCTGATAAGAATCAATACCAACTGGTTAGAGACAGAGAAAGGAGGGTTGTGAAGCCATCCTCAAGATATGGCAGTGATTATCTCACTGCATATGCCTTAAGTGTTGATGAAGAAACAGAATACTCTGAGCCAAGAAATTATAGAGAAGCTGTCAGAAGTAGTGACAGGGAAAGTTGGATCATTGCTATGCAAGAAGAAATGGATTCATTGGAAAGGAATGGGACATGGATATTGGTTGATAAACCTACTGGCCACAAACTTGTCAGCTGTAAATGGATTTTCAAGAAGAAAATAGAGTTCAGTGGGACAGAAAGGATAAGATTCAAAGCACGGTTGGTTGCAAGAGGCTTCACTCAAAAGGAGGGAATAGATTATAATGAGATTTTTTCTCCTGTGGTGAAGCATTGTTCCATAAGAATGCTTCTGGCAATGGTGGCACAAATGGACTTAGAGTTGGAGCAGTTAGATGTCAAGACTGCATTTCTGCATGGTGAGCTTAAGGAGACTATTTTCATGCATCAACCATAGGGTTTTGAGATGCCAGAAAGTGAGAACAAGGCATCTTTGCTCAAGAAATCTTTATGTGGCCTCAAGCAGAGCTCCAGACAGTGGTATATAAAGTTTGATGAGTGCATGAAAAGGATTGGATATACAAAATAAAAATATGACAACTGTGTTTTCATGAGGAAATTTGGGGATGAAATTCTGAGTTTCTTATTGTTATATGTGGATGATATGCTTGTAGCAAGCAAGTATCAATCTGAGATAGAAAGGCTTAAATCAGATTTACAGGAAGAATTTGAAATGAAGCAGCTTGGAGAAGCAAGAAGGATATTGGGAATGGACATATGCAGAGACAGAAGGAAGGGGTTATTGTGGCTTGAGCAGAAGAGCTATGTTGAGAAGATTCTCAGTAAATTCAAGATGAATGAAGCTAGGCCAGTAACAGTTAATTTGGCACAACATTTCAAACTTTCAGAATCACAAAAACCCAAAACTGAAGAAGAAAAGTTTGAAATATCAAAAGTTCCTTATTCAAATGTTGTTGGCAGCATAATGTATTTGATGGTGTGTTCCAGGCCTGATATATCTCATGCAGTAAGTGTTGTTTCCAGGTATATGTCTAATCCTGGAAAGCAGCATTGGGAAGCACTCAAGTGGATTATGAGGTATTTGAGAGGGTCTGCAACCAGAGGAATCATGTTTAAGAGAGTTGATGTTTTACAGGATGTTTTGAAGGGTTATGTGGACTCAGATTATGCAGCAAACCTGGACAGCAGGAAATCACAATCTGGATATGTGTTTACATTGTTTGGTGCAGCTATCAGTTGGAGGTCTGTGTTACAATCAGTGGTGGCATTGAGCACTACAGAAGCAGAATACATGGAAATGACTGAAGCTGTATGGCTAAAGGGTATGATTTCTGAGTTTGGGATAAAACAACAGTCTGTAACAGTGATGTGTGACTCTCAGAGTGCACTTCACCTAGTAAAACATCAAGTCTACCATGAAAGATCAAAACATATTGATGTTAAGCATCATTATGTTAGAGATATAATTGAGAAGGGAGATGTGAATGTAAAGAAGGTGAGTACAAAAGAAAATGCAGTTGATATGCTTACTAAGGCTTTACCATCTGATAAATTCAACTATTGCTTGGATTTGATCCAAGTGGTTCAATGCAGTTGAGGAGTTATGTTGCAAGAGCATGTCCAAGTTTTGGACATGGTTGAGGGAGTTTTATGATTGGTGTTAACATTCAAGTTTTGTTTAATCAAGGTGGAGTTTATTCGTATATAAGTCAGGTGGAGATTTGTGAAGATTGTTGACTTAATCTACTCATAAATCGGGTTGGAGTCGGGTCAAGAAACGGATTAAAAAGGAGCTGAAAACTGAAGTGAAGGAAAACTGCCATATGGCAGTTATAACAGAAATTGACAACGGTTTCTGTTAAAAACCGTTGTCAAAGGCAATGTGCAGAAGCAGTTTTTGGTGATCAGTTTTGTGCGTTGTTTTGGGTCATTTTCAACCGTTTTTCTTCCTGAGCTTATATATGATGTTGTATTTCTAATTTTCTAATGTAACACACACTTAGAGAGAGAAGGAGAAGAGATAGAGATAGAAAACACTTGGATAGAAGAATAGGTTTCATTCTTTGAGTGTTTTTCTTTGTTTTGCTGTTGAAGTATTTTCAGCAGTGGTTTGATCATCTTGTAATCATTTCTTGAGTGTTAAAGGAAACTGGAAACCCCCTCCATGGATGTAGGTCGTTTTGGCCGAACCACGTAAACATTGAGTCGTTTTTTTTTTCATTTTGATTCAACACATTTTGCAATTGTTATTTTGATCCAATTGTTTGATTATCTCACAACAATTAATATTAAAAGATTTTTATTTGGATTTGGAATCGAGACATCATCTATTTAGTGTCTTTTTATTAGTGGGTGAGTGGTGAGATGGCGAAACACATTTACCAGGTGGCCTCTATAAAAATGGTCATCAGTGGTTGGCCCTAGTAAAAATAGCCACCGATGGATTTCATATAATTAATGATTATATATATATATATTCTCCAATTCTTTTCGACAAACAAAAACTTGTGTCCCATTCCGTGATGGATCTATATCTATTAGGTGATTAAATAAATGACCCATGTAATTACAGAAATTGTGGGCACTTTTTCTTCCCCTTCTAACTTGGATTATAATATTGAGTGAAGAGGTCATGCCAATTAACAAATATTCTCACAATTTCCGTAATTGCATGCGGTTCTTGAAGTTGGACCTAAATCATCTTCGGTGACTTGTCCTAAAGCATCATGTTCTTCACTCGTACTCCGTAATCGATACTTCTCTCATATAGTCTCAAAGTCTTATGTGGTTCTGACATTTTCTTGGAATCTTTAGAGGACATCCTATTCTTCACTTGTACTCCGAGATCGATACTTCTCCAATATAGCCTCAAAGTCTTATGTGGGTTCTGACATTTTCTTAAACCTTTAGAGGGCATCCTATTCTTCACTTGTATTTCGAAATCATACTTCTCCAATATAGCCTCAAAGTCTTATGTGGGTTCTAACATTTTCTTTGAATCTTTAGAGGGTAGGGATAGACTAAAATAGTAGAGTGAAATACTTGTGGAGTGTAGAGTGAAGTGTGTAGAGCGTAAATCTTGAGTGACAACCTACTTATAGACTGCCGCTACTATTAGCGCCACGTGCGCAACACGAAACCTCCATCTCACATTCTCTCCCTTAAAAAAAACTTAATTTTAACATAAAAAGATTGCCAAAAATAGAAATAGAAATTATTTCTACTTACCCGTCAACGAAATTTGGCGCCTTTGACCAACTTCCGAGACTTTTTTTATTGAAAAAAAGTAAAATTAAATAAATATTTCTAAAATTTATATACATCAACCCCATACTTTATTTCACTGATATTCCAAAAGATTTTTAATAAGATAAAAAAAGACACAACTTTTAAAAAAGACAATATAAAAACTTACATAAAGACATACGTTTGCTCAAGTTCCTTAACCAGTGCAAGATTTTCTAAAACCAAAATAATTTTGGGAAGGTGGCGGTATTGGTTAGGGTGTAGCAGATTAGACTTGAATTATACAAGTTGGCTTGTTTAAAATACTAAAATTTTCCGATATAAAATATATTTGTTTTATTAAAAAATAAATATTTAATTTATTTTATTTACGATTCAAATTTAATATAAGTAATTTAGTTCACGATAAGTATTTATTTTAAGTTCAATAACGAACCAACAAACTGCGGCTTACTTTAGATTTTATTTTTGTATAACAATATTCAATATGAGTAGTGTAATAAATATTGAGAATGATCGGTTGATTTTATATATTGCGTGTAAAAAATAAATTAACAATAAAAAAATATTCGTGCTATTAGGATGTTGGAAAATATACTTTAAAAATTTAAGTTAGAGAAAGAAAGAGAGAGGGAGCTATTAAAAAAAGACGAAATAAATCTCTAAATTTGTCATCCCTCACACGTGAGCTTTTACTTATTTTTTTCTTCATAAAAAAATTATCTCTAATTTTAAAAACTGAAAAATAGTTGGGCTTTACTATTTCTAAAGTATTATAATAAATATAAAATTATATGAATGTTTTTTATAGAATAAAATTAAGATTTAAAAAAAAAGTAAATTGAATATTTTTTTCAAAATATATGCAATAAATATTTGTAAACATAATTTTTTTATAAGTAATTTTTATCGGTAGTTCAAACTCAATTCAGATAAATCAACTCATACTACGTATACAAATCTAACCTAAATAATTGAAAAGCAATTGTAATTTCTTTTATATACTACCTCCGTCCCGCTCTAACTTTCCTACTTTCCTTTTCGGTTTGTCCCAACTTAACTTTCCAGCCCATAAATGACAAATTTCTCTTACAATCTCCACCTTTAAAAAAATCAAAGATCCACAAAATCTGTTTTTTTTAACCTCCGTGCCCGGTCAAAGTAGGAAAGTTAAGCCGGGACAGAGGGAGTAACTTATTTTAAAATATGCGATATGGGTATCAAAGTAAAGTACCAAAAGAACAATTTATTATTATACATAAAATATATATAACTGAGAATTATTTGTAATACCCGTGCCTCTCACAACTCACTGGCCAATATAATTTTTGCATTTCATGCATTCCATATTTTTATGTTCTATTTGCGTGCTAGTTTTATAGTAATTAATTTGTTATATTTATTGCGTTATTTTATATTTTGCGGCTAATTTGGAGATGTTTAACTTGGTAGTCAAGAACCCCCTAGTCTAAAATATTGGGATATGCTACAAAATTTAAGACTACAAGTGACAAGTTTAAAACATAAAATATTATGTAGTACGTGGAAGTGTTAGATGTGTAAAAGAATTTTATTGTCGGAACAACAACAACAACAACAATAATAATAATAATAATAACAACAAGTAAAATGACCGCCTTAAAAAAAATGGGAAGAAGGCGGTGGCCGACTTCTATAAAAAAAGAGAATCAATCAAGATGATAAAAGCATACATACATTCAAACATAAGTTACCTTTTGGAGGAAAAAAAAAAAGATAAGCGAAGCAACAGAGGTATGTATTGTTTCTTAAATTGATTTAATATTGGAGTGTTTTCTCATCCTTTTATATAATCCAATTAGATTAGATGATAGAGATAATTAGGCACATTCATATATACATATTTAAGATTAAGATAATGAGTGAATTCTGATTTTGCCCAGATTTTTGCATTAGGTGATCATAATCAGCTTAGTTCGACATTTTTGCAAACTGAATTTGAAAAAGTACAAAACATGAAAGTTGTAGCCTTATGTGTTAGCTTTATAACCCAACTTGAATCATATAAATATCAATTTTGTAGAAATAGTTAGAGCCTTATTACTAAAATGCGACGAAACTGGAAATTTCGAATTAAAAGTACTTAATAACCTGGAATTTGATAAATTGTGTATTAATTCGATTTAAAATTGTCGTAGATTGATTACCATTGTGGAATAGGAAATTTCAAAAGCTATTCCGGAGGAGAGGTAAGTAGAAATCCATCTCCAACTACAATGCTTGAACATAGTATTTTGTTTGTTATTTGTGATAATTGATTGTTATATGTGTTGTTGCATACCTTTGTATAAAGTGTTTTATTCCGTTGCTAGAAACAAATTGATGTGCATCAATCATGAGCATTAGCATCTACAAGGATTACACGTGTACATATAAGAAGTCAAAATAACGTAGTTGCATGAATTGTTAATGTTTTGGGGTTGGTCACCACTGGCACATTGTGAGTTATATATTATATATGGTGTCTCTCGGGATGCTTTCGGTGACAGGCGTGCACGCGGAAGAGGTTCCCACTTCAGCACCTTTATGATGAGGGGTACGGGAAGAGGTAGACTTTCCGGAGGACTGCAGGGGCAGGCAGGAGGCGGACCCCTGGTAGTCTCGGAAGGATAGCCACTTGGTCGTACCAACCATCACTAGTATCTCGGGTGGACTATAAGGGGGGAGGAGGAACCCTTGGTAGTCACGAGTGTGGCCAATGAGTGTTATTTTTGGGAGATTTGTGACAGTGACGAGAGCCAATTCCCACCAAATATGATTTCTTTTGAGAAAGAATTGAAAGAAATGGTTTAGTGAAATGCATCTCATCATTTACGCATTGGCATGCATGATTTCTGCTTACTGAGTTTTAGCTCACGTAGTTCTTGCATTGTAGGTGAGTTTGACTACGCATGAGCTCATGGACTGATCTGGCATGATGTTGGAGCTGATGCAAGTTTTGAAGCCTCGTGTATATGAATGACCACCTGTGGGGCTAAACCTTGGACTCGCTATGTTTTTGCTAGTGTTTTAATAATCTTTTCGGACACGTTCAAACTAAGGAACTTTAATATGTATATTTCTGTAAATATGGTGTTGAATGGAGCGTGACACCTTTGTGCTCGATCTGTATCTATGTAAATATATGTAGGTGAGATTTTGGTCTTGAAGGAGTATTCTAAATTGTTAATTTTGGAGAAAAAAAAAAAAATATACAGGTTTTGTAAGGCTAAAAAAAAAATTAATATAAAATAAGTTTTTACGAGGGTGGGTGTCATATAAAATAAGTTTTTACGAGGGTGGGTGTGACAGAGTGGTATCAGAGCCCGGTTTGTGCCCTGTAGACAGTTCATATACATGAGCTCAGAACTTCTGAAGCGCAAACATGCCAGTAAGTTTTACTTATTCTTAATTTGCATTCATTATTTCATGAATCATATTGGCCTGTGACAGAGGGACGATAAAACTAGAAAGAAATCACGGAGGTCGTTAGAGGAGAAGGTGTTGAAGGAGATAATGAACAGGAACAAAGTGCACCAGCAGTAGGTGTTGGCCTGGAAGCGATTGTGGCTCGGTTGACAGGGTTAGTCGAACAACAGTCGCAACAGATTCAACAACTTATCCAACAAAGGGGTGTGGGTGAACAACCAGGAAATAGTGTAAATCAACAACAACCTCGAGCTGAATACTTAGAGGTCATTGGAGAGAGGTTTAGAAAGCTTAACCCGCCAACATTTGAGAGTGCAACGGATGCCACTGATGCGGAGGATTGGCTTAGAACTATAGAGAACATGTTTTTGTATAGTAAAGTCCCTGACGGGGAAAAGGTATTGTGCGCATCGTTCATGTTACGTGGAAGTGCGGGACACTGGTGGGACACAATGAAAACTATTGAGGATGTGGCGACAATGACCTGGGATAGGTTCAAAGAACTTTTTAGAAACAAGTATTTCACTGCCCCAGTTTGAGTAATGAAGATGAACGAGTTCATACAATTGAGACAAGGGGCAATGGATGTTGCAGACTACATCGCTAAGTTCGAGCAACTCTCTAGGTTTGCGGAGCACATGGTCAGTACGGATGCGCTGAAAGTAGAAAGGTTCCTAGAGGGTCTGAGACCAGAGCTATATAGGGATGTGTGTATGGCGGGTATACATGGGGTAACCTATTCACAAGTTGCTGAACGAGCGTTGATTGCCGAACAGGCAGAAATGAAAATTAAGCGTGCTCAGGAGGTTAGGCGCCAGTTTATACAGAGACAAGGACCTCGTTTTGTAGGAGATGGAAAGAAAAGGCCGCTACAAGTGCAAGGTCCAAGGCCGGGTTCTCAACCAAAACCAGGACAACAATCATGGGATCAGAACAAGCGCCAAAAGGGTGAACAAGGAAAATCACCAGTTACACAACCTACATGTCCCACATGTGGAGGTTCGCATAGTGGAAAGTGTTTTGCAGAGTATCGGACTTGTTTTAAATGTGGAAAAGCAGGACACATTTCCACGGTTTGTCCAGAGAACTCAAACCCTGCTACACAAAAGAAGACGCCAGCTAGAGTCTTTACCATGACCACGGAGGAAGCAGAAGCAAATACATCTGTAGTAACAGGTAAAGTTTCCATTTGTGATACGATTGCATTTGCATTATTTGATTCTGGAGCTACACATTCATTTGCATCCACTGAGTATGTGAAGAGGCTGGGTAGGAAACCTGATGTAGCAGACGTTAGTTACAATGTAGTGATCCCCTCCGGAGAGTCAAAACAAACTAACCAGATTCTGCGAGCATGTATTATCTCTATTGAAGGAAGAGAACTTTATGCCGATCTGATCATATTAGATATGAATGATTATGATGTGATTTTGGGAATGAACTGGCTATCGAAATATGGTGCTACAATAGATTGTCAGAATAAGATAATCACATTTCAGCCGCCTGGTGACACATCTTTTATCTTTATCGGAGTAAGGAAAAGGTTTAAATATCACACGATATCAGCGATAAAAGCGCAACGGTTATTGGAAAGCGGTTGTGAAGGTTACCTAGTAAGTGTTATGAGTATGGAAGAGAAACACTATCCGACTATTGAGGAAGTAGCAGTGGTGCAAGAATACCCTGAAGTATTTCCAGACGAACTCCCAGGATTACCCCCAGACAGAGAGATAGAGTTTGTAATTGACGTATATCCAGGGACTGCTCCTATATCGAAGTCACCATACAGAATGGCGCCAACAGAGTTGAAAGAATTGAAGATACAATTGCAAGATTTACTGGACAGAGGCTTCATTAGACCTAGCTTTTCGCCATGGGGTGCACCAGTTTTGTTTGTCAAGAAGAAAGACGGTACTATGAGGATGTGTATAGATTATAGAGAACTAAACAAAGTTACGATCAAGAACAAATACCCCTTACCCAGGATTGATGACTTGTTTGATCAACTCCAGGGAGCTTCCATATTCTCCAAGATTGACTTGCGTTCAGGCTATCATCAACTGAAAATTAAAGAGGAAGATATCCCGAAAACGGCATTCAGTACAAGATACGGGCACTATGAGTTTTTGGTAATGCCATTCGGTTTGACAAATGCCCCAGCAGCTTTCATGGATATGATGAATCGGGTATTCAAAGACTTTTTGGATAAGTTCGTTATCGTGTTTATTGATGACATTCTGATCTACTCTAAGAATGAAGCAGAGCATGCTGTGCATTTGAGAAAAGTTTTAGATGTTCTAAAGGAGAAACGGTTGTACGCTAAGTTCAAGAAATGTGAGTTCTGGTTGGATCAAGTAATATTTCTAGGGCATGTTGTGTCAGGAGAAGGAATTTCAGTTGATCCAAGTAAAGTTGAAGCAATTAACAATTGGCCACAACCTACAAACCCTTCAGAGGTACGTAGTTTTCTCGGGTTAGCTGGGTACTATCGGAGATTTGTAGAAGGATTCTCGAAAATTGCATCTCCCTTAACACAGTTGACTAGAAAGAGTGTAACATTCAAGTGGACAGAGGCTTGTGAGCAGAGTTTTCAAGAACTGAAGAAAAGGTTAACATCTGCGCCGATTCTTTCAATACCAACGGGGACAGGAGGCTTTGTGGTATACAGTGATGCTTCGAAAAATGGTTTAGGGTGTGTGTTAATGCAGAATGGCAAAGTAATAGCATATGCATCCAGACAATTGAAGGAGTATGAGAAGAACTACCCTACTCATGACTTGGAGCTTGCAGCATTAGTATTTGCGCTAAAAATTTGGAGACACTATCTATATGGAGAACGATGTGAGATCTACACAGATCACAAAAGTCTGAAGTACTTTTTCACACAGAAAGAGCTGAATATGAGACAGAGAAGATGGTTAGAACTCGTGAAAGACTATGACTGTGTTATCAACTATCATCCTGGTAAAGCAAATGTCGTTGCAGATGCCTTAAGCAGAAAATCGTCCCAAGGTACTACACTGATGGCTTTAATTCAGAAACCAGAGTTACTAGACTTGCAAAGAATGGATGTTGAGATTGTTCAACTGGGGATAGTGGAGGCAAGACTAGCAGCTCTAACCCTTCAGCCTACCCTACTTGATAGAATTAAGCAGGGACAGAATGAAGATGAATATTTAGCTAAAGTAAAGAAGGATGCCGCTTCAGGGACGCCATCGGACTTTCAGTTGTCAGGGAATGATGTCTTAAGATTCAAAAATCGGTTATGTGTGCCAAATGTAGATAGCATTCGTAGAGATATTATGGCAGAGGCACATTCGACACCATACTCAGTACATCCAGGAGCTACCAAAATGTATCGAGATTTAAAGGTGCAGTATTGGTGGCCAGGTATGAAGAAAGATCTTGCTCAGAGTGTAGAACAGTGTTTGACTTGCCAGCAGGTAAAAGCAGAACATCAAAGACCGGCAGGAACCTTACAGCCCTTACTGATTCCGGAGTGGAAATGGGAGAACATCACAATGGATTTTGTGGTGGGATTACCGAAAACTGTAAAGGGTCACGACGCTATCTGGGTAATTGTGGACAGACTCACAAAATCTGCTCATTTTCTCCCAGTCTGTACTACTTACTCCATGGATCGTTATGCTCAGATATATATACAAGAGATAGTTAGACTTCATGGAGTACCGTTATCCATTGTTTCAGATAGAGACTCAAGATTTCTATCTACCTTCTGGAAGAGTTTACACAAGGCACTGGGAACACAATTGTCTTTCAGTACTGCATATCATCCACAAACTGACGGACAATCGGAAAGGACGATACAGACTTTAGAGGATATGCTCAGAGCTTGCACATTAGATTTTCAGGGTCAATGGAGTAAATTTTTACCTTTGATAGAATTTTCCTACAACAACAGTTATCAGTCTACTATAGGAATGGCTCCTTATGAAGCACTATATGGTAGGAAGTGTCGATCACCGATACATTGGGATGAGGTTGGTGAAAGAAGACTTCTAGGTCCAAGTGTAATACAAGAAATGTCAGAAGCTGTGTCACAGATTCGGGAAAGAATGAAAACGGCTCAGAGTCGCCAGAAAAACTATGCGGATAAGAGAAGGAGAGCACTTGAGTTTGCGGTGGGAGATCTAGTATTCTTGAAAGTTGCACCAATGAAGGGAATAATGCGGTTTGGTAAGAAAGGGAAACTTAGTCCGAGATATATTGGTCCATTTCCTATTATTGAGAGAGTTGGTGATGTTGCCTACAGACTCGATTTGCCAGCATCAATGTCTCAAATACACAATGTGTTCCATGTGTCGGTATTGAGGAAGTATATTGCAAATCCATCTCATGTCCTGAACAGTGAACCCGTAGAACTACAAGCAGATTTAGAGTATAAGGAAATACCAGTACAGATTTTATTAAGAGAAGTCAAACGGCTGAGAAACAAAGAAATCCCCTTAGTCAAAGTCCTATGGAGAAATCAATCAGTCGAAGAAGCCACCTGGGAAAGAGAGGATGAAATGAGAGCCAAATATCCTGAACTCTTCAAGTAAGTAAATTTCGGGGACGAAATTTTTTAAGGGGGGGAAGATGTAATACCCGTGCCTCTCACAACTCACTGGCCAATATAATTTTTGCATTTCATGCATTCCATATTTTTATGTTCTATTTGCGTGCTAGTTTTATAGTAATTAATTTGTTATATTTATTGCGTTATTTTATATTTTGCGGCTAATTTGGAGATTTTTAACTTGGTAGTCAAGAACCCCCTAGTCTAAAATATTGGGATATGCTACAAAATTTAAGACTACAAGTGACAAGTTTAAAACATAAAATATTATGTAGTACGTGGAAGTGTTAGATGTGTAAAAGAATTTTATTGTCGGAACAACAACAACAACAACAATAATAATAATAATAATAACAACAAGTAAAATGACCGCCTTAAAAAAAATGGGAAGAAGGCGGTGGCCGACTTCTATAAAAAAAGAGAATCAATCAAGATGATAAAAGCATACATACATTCAAACATAAGTTACCTTTTGGAGGAAAAAAAAAAAGATAAGCGAAGCAACAGAGGTATGTATTGTTTCTTAAATTGATTTAATATTGGAGTGTTTTCTCATCCTTTTATATAATCCAATTAGATTAGATGATAGAGATAATTAGGCACATTCATATATACATATTTAAGATTAAGATAATGAGTGAATTCTGATTTTGCCCAGATTTTTGCATTAGGTGATCATAATCAGCTTAGTTCGACATTTTTGCAAACTGAATTTGAAAAAGTACAAAACATGAAAGTTGTAGCCTTATGTGTTAGCTTTATAACCCAACTTGAATCATATAAATATCAATTTTGTAGAAATAGTTAGAGCCTTATTACTAAAATGCGACGAAACTGGAAATTTCGAATTAAAAGTACTTAATAACCTGGAATTTGATAAATTGTGTATTAATTCGATTTAAAATTGTCGTAGATTAATTACCATTGTGGAATAGGAAATTTCAAAAGCTACTCCGGAGGAGAGGTAAGTAGAAATCCATCTCCAACTACAATGCTTGAACATAGTATTTTGTTTGTTATTTGTGATAATTGATTGTTATATGTGTTGTTGCATACCTTTGTATAAAGTGTTTTATTCCGTTGCTAGAAACAAATTGATGTGCATCAATCATGAGCATTAGCATCTACAAGGATTACACGTGTACATAAGTCAAAATAACGTAGTTGCATGAATTGTTAATGTTTTGGGGTTGGTCACCACTGGCACATTGTGAGTTATATATTATATATGGTGTCTCTCGGGATGCTTTCGGTGACAGGCGTGCACGCGGAAGAGGTTCCCACTTCAGCACCTTTATGATGAGGGGTACGGGAAGAGGTAGACTTTCCGGAGGACTGCAGGGGCAGGCAGGAGGCGGACCCCTGGTAGTCTCGGAAGGATAGCCACTTGGTCGTACCAACCATCACTAGTATCTCGGGTGGACTATAAGGGGGGAGGAGGAACCCTTGGTAGTCACGAGTGTGGCCAATGAGTGTTATTTTTGGGAGATTTGTGACAGTGACGAGAGCCAATTCCCACCAAATATGATTTCTTTTGAGAAAGAATTGAAAGAAATGGTTTTGTGAAATGCATCTCATCATTTACGCATTGGCATGCATGATTTCTGCTTACTGAGTTTTAGCTCACGTAGTTCTTGCATTGTAGGTGAGTTTGACTACGCATGAGCTCATGGACTGATCTGGCATGATGTTGGAGCTGATGCAAGTTTTGAAGCCTCGTGTATATGAATGACGACCTGTGGGGCTAAACCTTGGACTCGCTATGTTTTTGCTAGTGTTTTAATAATCTTTTCGGACACGTTCAAACTAAGGAACTTTAATATGTATATTTCTGTAAATATGGTGTTGAATGGAGCATGACACCTTTGTGCTCGATCTGTATCTATGTAAATATATGTAGGTGAGATTTTGGTCTTGAAGGAGTATTCTAAATTGTTAATTTTGGAGAAAAAGAAAAAAAATATACAGGTTTTGTAAGGCTAAAAAAAAAATTAATATAAAATAAGTTTTTACGAGGGTGGGTGTCATATAAAATAAGTTTTTACGAGGGTGGGTGTGACATTATTTGTCTTTTAATTTTTGAAAAAATATTTCATATATATAATAAACTAGTAGTACCCCCGTGTGATGCACGGTTTGTAAAAGTAAATGAAGAAATAAAAAGAATTTTATATGTTTATATAATTTTAATTATAATAAATATTACAATCAATATATAATCAGAGATAAAAAATTATATGTTAATGAAAGAAGAGTCAATGAAAAATATAAAAAATTAAAAATATATAATTTTGAGTAAGTTACAAAATATTCATATTTATTTTTCATATATGAATATATCTAGCATCAATGAATGGAGATCACGTTGACCATCTTGTACAAAGAATGAGTATATATATATATATGTATATTTATAATTTTATGATAAACGTTTATATATATCCAGAGTATATAATTTTTTCAAATATAATGTTCAAGAATTTTTCAAAAGCTTTCAGTGAGTACCAATAGCACTGCATTCTAATTTTATTTATAGCACAAGCACACTAATAATTAACCCACATAATCAACCAATAAACAATTATTTGTCTTAATTTAATTTATTTATACAATATGACGTCAAATTATAGATCGATAATAGATGACTAATTTAATTTATTATAAAGAAAATTCACATTAGAAATGAAAACAATTTAATTCAGAAAATTATATTATTGTTTGCAGACAAATAGAATGTGGAAATTCTAAAATGAAATCATAATATTTACTAAATAATTCAAATTTTATATGATTAAAAAATTAATAACAAAAAGGAAACACAATTTAAATTAAGTTATTTTCAAATAAAATTCTTTATATAAAAAATAAACAAAATTCTAATTAAGCTATTTCCATATTAAATGCTTTATATAAAAAATAAACAAAATTCAAATTAAGTTATTTCCAAATAAAATGTTTTATACTGAAAATAATGTTTTCCAGAAATGACAAAGCGATTTGGGCATGAAAATTTCTAGTTACTATTTTGGGTGAATTTTGTTATTATATAGATATATATATATATATACACACAATATTAAAAAACGAATATATGCATGTACTTTTTATTCCTACCTTCATATTTATCAATCAATTGAGTGTATAAATTATGATCATTTACCAATATAGTTAATTACCTTAGAAAGTGTATCATTGATTTGATTATTCTCGACATATTGATAATCCGTGGATGTGAACTTAAAAGCGGAATTTCCAGAAATAGTATTGTCTATTTGGGCGGGAAATGGCTTTAGTTTCTAAATTGGACGGATTTTGTTATTATATTAGTATAGATTAATCATGAGTTGTTTCCTATAATATATATATATATATATATATAGAGAGAGAGAGAGAGAGAGAGAGAGAGAGAGAGTGTTATCAATAAAAAAATTAAATTTGGAATTAATTTTTGTGCTTGATTTACTATGTAAACACATATATATCTTATATTTTATCTTATTATATATATAATTATTAAATTACCTATTTTAGCAAGTAAATTGAGCGAGAAAATGTTTGATTTCTCTTATAGAGGGTTCCCTTTTATTATATAACAATATTACCTATTTTAGCAAGTAAATTTAGCGGAAAAATGTTTAATTTCCTCTTATAAAATATTTTCTTTTATTATATAGTAAGATTCACAAATGAACTTCCTTTTTTGATGTAAACAAAGTGTTGTCATTTCACACTTGTTCTATTATTATTAGAGCTGGATCAACATAAAATATGTCCAATTTTGGTTTCTTTATTTGATAGTAAATGAAATTAGGAAGTTGTAATTCCAAATGGGAATTGGCAGCTGGAAAAATGTTTATTTGTTTAGGGCCAACTTATATTGAATTTGTCAACAGCCCAATTAACGGATCCCATAAAAAACAGCCCAAACAGAATATAATTGCTGAAAAAGGGCTTATATGTTTTAGCAAATTAAAATAAAATCTGATCTTACATTAAAATTATTTTCTGGTTATAAATATCTGACATCAAGAGAAAAAAGACCCCATTTTCTGATTTATATCAACTAGTATGTCCCCCAGTGCGATGTACGGGAAATATCTTAAATAATTCTATTTTATATACAACAATTTCGTTTTGTTTAATATTACAAAATTAGAGGTGGAAAAACTCGGCACGACCCGTTACCAAGACACGAACTCGTATAATAATTTTGAGTTCGGGTGAATGTCTATCGGACCATGGTCGTTATAGGGTCAACCTGATAAGAAATGATAAAATTTTGGTCCGGCAAATCAAATAATTGCCCTATAACTTTAATATTCTAATTATAACTTATGAGTAATAATTTATTTGGAAATATTGGAGTTGATTGATCTAGTAGAAGAAATTTACTTGACGAAGAGTTTGAAAACATGTAAATATTAAATCTGATACCTAACCTTACAATTTGCAACTATTCTCAGTTTGTCTCATACAACCCGTATTTCGAGCACAACTCAACCTGCAGCATTAGCTTCAATAACACATTGATTTCACTCTAAGAAGAGAACCTACTGAATTAGAAACAAATGCCCTAAAATAACCAATAGTAACAACATTTGTCTCGCTACTTGTAAGTTATCAAGAATCACACTGATTTAATTAATCCCATGCCAAATAAAATAAAGCAAAGGCACAAAAATATATTCAGAGATGAACGGTTAAGACATGAACAAATGCCCTCAAGCAAGTCGAAATACCGATAACAAAGACTCATCCCTTGGCAGTGCCAAACAAACTCTTCATATGCCCCTCCCACAGGAGGTGCCCGAGATGCGCCATAGCTCCATGGAGCCATTCCTCAAGATTGCCATTGATGTAAGACTGTCAAGTAAACCTTGGATAATAAGAATGATAAATTCAAGAAGATTATGAATTTACCTTGGAAAATAAGTGAGATGATGCTTTTGTTGAATGATGATTTTTTTATCAAATGCAGTGTGAAGATGTGATATATATAATATTTTATTAGGTAAAAAATACCATAACATAATAATCTAAAATATAGGAGTTTTAAAATCTGTCGATTTTTATCACCACAAATTAAGGATTTCATTTTTTTTTTTAAATTTTGAATAATTTATAAATGATTTTAATATCAAATTTCTAAAAAAATAGATTAATGGTGGATGTCTTATTATTAAGTAAGATAAGATAAGATAGATATATTTCAGTTTTCGAAACGAAGTGAATATATTAACAGATTCATCAATTAATTAAAATGGATTATGTATTCAGTCAAATACTGTCAGTTGCTAAAGTTAAGGGATTTTATTTTGTAAATTAAATCTATATGCTTATTTATTCTTTATTTTTAGGGAGGGATATCATAACTTCCACAAAAAATGTTATTCGGTTTAATTTTTACCAAATTAGTTAGTTAAAGAAACCGTTTTCCTAATTTATCGGAATAAAAAATGTTAGGTCAGTGGGTCAGCCATAAATTAAAATTTACAGCCAAATAATAAAATAAAATATTTTTTTTATTTTCCAAATAAGTATATAAATTGGGGGGGGGGGGGGTGGTGGGGAGGATGAAATGCTTTATTTTCAGATACAAAAATAATACATTTTTTAGATAGTTGGAATATAGGGTTTGTAATTGTATTTTTTACCCTAATCTTTTTTGATAAAATAAATTTGTAGATCATTTGCATAGTAATTTCGATAAAAAAAAATAGCTGATTTATTTGGGTATTGTAACATAAATAATATTGGTAAAAATTCATTCTAAAAAATTATGGTTAAAGATTGGTTTGTATCTTACGATTTGATAATTTTGTAAAGTAAACCTGGATACAACTAATTATTACTTATATTTAGGGACAAAAAACTCATTCAATAAATTCAGCAACAACTTCCCTAATTTTGCGAAAACATTAGCATTACATATATACGTACCAGATTCGGAGATATTTTAGGCATATATTGCATTCTTTTTTTTAATTAAAAAAATAATTTTTATTACCAAATATAGTAAACAGTTTGGGCGGAAAAATCAGTTTTTTTCCAAAAGTGGTAACAATACATTTTGTTATTATATATATATAGAAGTTAAAAGAAAAAAGGAAATAAGAATGGAAGAAAAACGGAAAAATGCGAAATTTGCTTCACTGAAAATGTCTCATTTTCTTAATCATTTTTTTTAAAAAAAGCATTTACTTGGTCATGCTAAATTTAATATCTTTTCAATATAATCTCAATTTTGAAATCTTGCCATTTTTCGCCCGATTGCATTATGTTATCAAACGGTTTTAGCTTACTCAGCAGAGTTAGAGTTGACAAAATCGATCCTATCAAGATTAAATCAATTTATTCGATATTTTAGATGGATTAAATCATAAAATTTAGTTTAAAGTACAACAATGCCCAACAAGTCCGATTCAATTACTAAAAGTTCGACGGAGCATTAATCAGTCCACAGTCTTTATATAATTAAGAAAATGGGTTAGACTCAACAATTTTTGGCGCGATAGAACTTTAGGCTGGTCCAACCCAGTCCCAGTATATAGTGTGACCCTGATGTGCTATATTTTCTTAATATTGAAACGATATCACTTATTAATATGTATCGTATATTAAATTAAGTATAATAGAAGATGAAATATCTAATACAACGGAGGATCCGAATTGCCCTCTAAGAGCCACCAATGCATTCTTGCTCTATTTTAATAGAAAGTACAGGACAGATACTTATGCGTTCTAATAGTTATCTACTTTGCAAATACATAAAAGTGCTTTTAGGTGAGACACTTATGATAATGGCGCGAAAGTACACACGTATACCGTTGGATTAAACGTTTAGAGGTGGTAATTCAGGCAGTCCGATCCAGTTGAACGTAGTTTATTGGATCAACGTCATATTTTGGTTCGAATTGACGCGAGTCAAAATTTAATCAAGTCTAAAATTAGTCAGTCCGACCCAACATATCAACTACAAGAAAAATTTAAATTAGAAGCATAAATTAGTGACACATAATATCAATCAATAAATAAAAACAAAATATAAATAGAATATGGGAAAATTGCACCAAATATCCTTTAACTTTACCTATTTGCATACAATGTCCTCTAACTTTTACAGTTGCATAAAATGCCCTCTAACTTACAAGAAGTTGCCCGCTTTATCCTTCAACCTGTTATAGCCGGTCACGCAACCGGTTAACAGTCTAGGTGGTGTTTTTTTTCACATGCGGCAGCCTATTTTTCGTTTTTTAATGATTTACCTAATTGTTGCCATGTGGCATTTATTAAAAACAACAAAATAAGAGGAAAAACAAGAATCTGCAGATGTGGAAGATAAAACTTTCAATTTTTCTCTTTGTCATCGTCAATTCAGGGACTCAGCTGCAGCTGGTAGCTGCGAGGCGGATGACGATGAGGATAAGGAAGTAAAGGGCGATGAAGGATAATTAGACTTACAGACCCTCGTCTTATTTTTCCTCCTGTTTTATTGTTTTTAATAAATGTCAACCAATTAGTGAAAATATTAAAAAAAAACAAAAATATGCTGCCACATGTGAAATATATGCCACCTAGGTTGTTGACCTGTTGTGTTACCTGCTATAATAGGTTGGAGGATAAAGCGGGCAACTTTTTGTAAGTTAGAGGACATTTTATGCAAATGTAAAAGTTGGAGGACATTTTATGCAAATAGGTAAAGTTAAAGGATATTTGGTGCAATTTTCCCATAGAATATATACGGAAAGTGAAAAGCAATCATTAGTATCCGGTTAGTAACGAAATAGCAATCGAATAGCAACATTTTCGCCGCTATTTACGCGTTTTCTTGTAGTGTCTATTCTAGTTAATTTGATCTATAATTTCATAGAGACAAAAATTCCATCGCTAAATTTAGAAACTGAATAAACCGGTCTCCAAATTTTAGAGATAAACATTATAGGAACCAAATATTTTGTCTCAAATTCGTCACTATTTTATTTTAGAGACGGATAACATGTGATTATCCGTCTCTAATTTGAATTTTTTTCTTGTAGATATCTCCTACTCCCTCCGTCCCAACTAACTTTGCACACTTTCCTAATCGGTCCGTCCCATCTAAATTTGCATGGTCCAAAATGGCATATAAAGTCAACACTTTCAGCCACTTTAATTTTACAAAATTGCCATTTATTAATCCTAAAAATCAGATTTAACATAAACTAATCTTCACCTAATTAAGCCCAACCCACCCAAACCCAATTTAAGTTACAAAAATCCCACCCCCTCTCATTTACTCCCTCGCCAGCAGACTCTAGAACCAGCCCAGCCCAAAATGAGGAAACCCTAATCTATATCTTCATCCACCATCTTCATCTCTCTTCTTTGCTGATCCGCGCCGCTCCCCTCTTCTCTGAACCCGTTCTTCTCAGATCTGAAATTCAGAAAAAGTAGATCTAAAACCCCATATCCTTTCCTCTGTTGCTATTCCGATGGATTGTGAGTCTGGAAGTTACGACGATTTTGTCGTTTTTTACTCTGATGAGACCGTCGTCCCTGAATCGAAGTTGGAAAAGGGGGTAATGAGCAAGGTCGGGGCTTTGGAGGCTACGCCGGCGATAGCCTCTGCTTCCGCCTCCGATCCGTTGGCATGTCCCCTTCCTGGGGAAGGATGGTTCGAGGATCCAGAGATGCGGGCGTTTTTCTTCGAATGTTTCGCACACTGGTTCCCGATTATGAGGTTATGCTGCTCTGACCTTAATTTTTGATGCATGAAATTTTTCTGGATCTGTGCATCCGGAATCGTTACTGATGATTTGATGGGTTTAGTTTTTTGGATCTGTGAATCCTTGTGTGTGTATGAAATTCATATGCTTGCATGTTGGCCGGATCTGTGAATCCGGATTCTTTTCTGATGCTTTCGATGGGTTTATTTTTCGGATCTGTGAATTCGGATTCTTTTCTGATGCTTTCGATGGGTTTATTTTCCGGATCTGTGAATCCGGATTCTATTGCAGTCATTTGGTATACGTTTTATTTACAGATCTGTGAATCAGCCTTCTGTTCTGATGCTATTGATTCTTTTCAAATTCTGGATCTGTGAATCCATATGTTTGTTTAGGTGTTTGTCTCGATTCTGTGCGGATATGTTAATCTGAATATGTTTCTGAGGGTTACCATTTGGATCTGTGAATCCATTGGCCTTTATTTTGTTGAAGTGTGGCCAAGTGTAATGATGTTTATGTTGCTGAACTCTTTTGTTGCTGCCCAGCAAACATATGTTTCTGACCAATTTAATTACTTGGTGTTGGTTTTGGTAGCTTAAGTTAGTCACCACTGACTAGCTTAATGTTACCACCAATTGAATGAAAATGTCCTAGTCCCTGAACCCTATGATGAATCTGTTCTGAGGGTAAAATAGCATTAAAAAAATTTCTGTCAAAGCGTGATCATTGCTTGATCAGTGTTGATATGATGAATCTGTTCTGAGGGTAAAAATCAATAAAAATTGGATTGCTTAAACATGTGATAATTTTTTGATCAGGTTTTGATATGATGCATCTGTTCTGAGGGTTATCAAGCATTAAAAAAATCACTGCCAATGATCAGTTTTTGATCAATTTTTTATAACTTCATAAGGTTTTATTGTTTACGGTCTAAGCAAAAGCTACACGTTTACTGTGTTTATAGCGTAAATAGCAAACTCAAAACTTCCTATCATTACCCTTTGGTTTTTACAAATACCCCAAATCAGTGAGAATCCCGCCCACCTCATAGTTTCCATCTGAGTTTTCTTGACAAATTAGGCATTCAATAGCCTCTCGCACTGTTTGTTCTTCCACTTCCAAAGCTGTTGGCAGTCTCCCCAGTCTTGCTTGTGCTGTTTTGGCTATGTGAGGTAACCTGTAATTATTACCCCCTTTGTCTTTCATAACTTCCACTAAAAATGCTTGCAAACTCAGAAAGACATAGTTCAGCTTGAGTGGTTCCAGGTCTGCAAATGATTTTAAAACATTGTCAACCAAGTCCTGCGCATTATAACTCCTGGTCTCCACTTGTAAGGACTGAATTGCCTGGAAGTAGCCTAAGTCTAGGACATTAGTGTCTGGAGAATTTGGGGGTTGACACATCAATTGAATCTGAAATCCATCAGTTGTAGCAGCATTTCTGAAATCTATGTCAAAGTTGCTTATGTGAGGTCTTGCGTTGTCTTGTTGTATGCTTATTTGCTTACTTGCATGAACCGGCCATTTTGCCTTGATTGCTGGAATTATCTGTTAAAAAAACCCCCTATGATGACACAATTTGCCTCTAAAACAATTGTTAATCTGTGATGTCACCGTTTTTGCAAAACAGATTCAGAAATCTGTTTTGCAAAAGCATGGAGGCTTGCAGTTTTATTTTAAAATGAACAAGATGATGAAATTTTTTGATGGTCTAAATGGTTCCCTTTTGGAGTAGACAATCCTTAATAACCTGTTTGGTTATTGATTCGATTGGCTTGATAACCATGGTCGCTCTCGGTCTGTTGGCACTGTTTCTGAGGCCGGCTCCAGCGTAGTGAATGGAAACATTCCTATCTTCCCGTCAAATATTAATTCCCCTTCTTCCGTGTATTGTGGCCTTGCCACAGCGCACATGAACATCACCTTGGGTATAAACCGTTTACTTTTACAGGCCCGGTATGGGTCTTCTTCGCCTACTAGTTTATATGCCCTCTCACTAGTTTGTTGCATGTAAAACCACTTCTCATCAATATGAACTATGTTATGCATATTTTCATACCTGATCTGTTTGAATTGGTGACTTTGTGCAAGAAACTGAGGCTGTACTTTAGCCTTTGAAGCTTGTTTGAGTCTATTAACTGTGGCTTAACTGCGTTGGTATGCGGTTTTATGACTCCTTGTTTAATCCATCTTCCAACTTTGCTTTTGCTAACACTAAGCTCACTTGCTAATCTTCTGATTGTTCCTCTTTTGGAGAATGATGACTCTCATTGCATCTTCATCTAGTGTTGTTTCCTTTCTAGTTCCTGTTCTTGGCCTTATTACCGGAAAAGAGACTGGTTGACCCTCTGAAATCTGTTTTTTTGCAGATTGCCATATTAGTTGCACCGATCGGACGGACACTCCATATGATGCTCCGACTTCCTTTACCTTGCGATGATTTAAAACTCCTCCGGTGTTGTTGGCTAGAAGAGTTTGAGCAATAAGGAGTCGATCTGATGGAGTAATTTGGGGACCCTTCCTATTGTTGGTCGTAGTTTAATTCTGGTGGTTGAGTAATGTTGCATTCAATGCAGATTTTGGGCTTATTTATAGATTGAAGAGGCCAGTTTTTGAATGTATTTTAGTTTGGGAGGGAATTTTTGGTGTAATATGTGTTATTAGCAATGTTTGGCCAAATTTTCAGATTGTTGAAAATTTGGTGGGAAATTTCCCCCCCTTAAACTGTAAACTGTAAATTCTGAAATCCTCTTATTTATTGGAATTTGATTTGAACTGTTTTTACTCAGCTTAATTTCTGTAGTGTGTTAATTTTGCTTACTTTGATTTATTTCTGTAGTTTTGTAATTTTAAAAATAGCAGTTAAAAAAAATTAAGGGTGGGAAGTGTTAATACACTAATCTCACTCTTAAAAAATTGATTAGAGTCCCTCAAAAGTCAAAGAAAAAGCAGTCAACTGCTTTTTCTTAACATCCGTGTCGAGTCAGCCGTGCAAAGTTAGCCGGGACGGAGGGAGTATAATTTACTAAGATTATCGGGCTAGTTTGCGGTCCCTCGATCTTTTGGTCCATTGAGTCGAGCTAAGTAAGTATTTGGGGTAAAATTGGGAAAAAAGCCAAAATAATCCCATAAATTTTTACTTTTTTGGATTTACTCCCATAAGTTACTGTTTTTTTTATTTAGTCCTACATCTCTAGTAATTGCTCAATTTTGGTCCAATTTTGACCGGCTGACCGGAAAAGGTCACGTGATCCTCATGTGGCGGCGCGATTTTGGGAATTCCAGCCAAAATGGTCCCCTAAGTTTTTACTTTTTCGGATTTAGTCTCATAAGTTATTAATTTTTTTTTTTATTTAGTCCCACATCTCTAGTAATAGCTTAATTTTGGTCTAATTTTGACCCAATATTGACCAGCTGACCAGAAAAGATCACGTGACCTTCACGTGCCGCGCAGTTTTGGAAATTCCGCCGACTTATATGTTTTATCAACTCATTGTTGATGGATTCCAACTCCTTGTTCTTTAACTCCACTCATTGTTGATTAATTTCAACTCCTTGTTCTTTAACTCCACCTGTTTTTTTTTTTTATTTAACGAGTAGCTCAATCTCTATCTCGGTTACTGAAACAATTTCCTCGAGATTCATGCAGGCATTATGCAGGGCCTCATTTTCAACGTTCTTCTCCTTAAGCCTTCGCAGGAGCCTTCTTATTATGTATCTGCTTCTATCATATAGAAGTCATATATCCACCTAAAACTCGTATAATGACCTTCATTCTGTCAAAATTATACCTAGTATGTTTCAATTAATTCAATTCAACCTTGAATAAATCAATAAAATTGAAGCAAGAACAAAAAATGATACCATGTATCACGAGCAGTCGTAAAACCTACACCCAACATTTTCTTCTTTCCAAGAGGTTTTAATAGGGGAATTCAAACCACAATCTCACACAATGCTATCTCGCAAGCTATTGTTAGATTGGGACATAATTCTTTGTCTTTTGTATACTTCAAATTTGGGGGAGTTGAATCCGTAACTTTCAGATAGAAAAGATTGGAAGAGAAAAGCTAGAGCTTTTTCGAGTAGAAGAACGCGAACTGAAGAAGAAGAATAAGGGATGCAAATTCTGATTTATGGGTTAGATTGGTAAGATATTACATTTTCTTATTTTGCATTTGTATTTTTGGAGTTTAATTCTATTCAGGCAAAAGAAAAAATATGAGCTGACATTGTAAATGATTTGTTGATGTGGTCTCCTAATAAAAAAAATTTAAAAATATTCCACCTCGAAAGTCCGACGACACGTGTCATAAGTTGTCGGAATTCCTAAAGCGCCGGCACGTGAAGGTCACGCAACTTTTTTCCGGCCAGCTGATCAAAATTGGGTCAAAATTGGACCAAAATTGAGCAATTACTAGAGACATGAGACTAAGAGGGTGTTTGGCTCGGCTTATAAGCTCCTAAAAACATCTTATAAAATGTTCTAGGAGCTTATAAGCTCTTGTAAAGTGTTTGGCAAAAAAAGATGTATAAGAGCTTATAAAACACAAAAATAAGCTCTAAGAGCTTATAAGATCTAAAAAAAATAAGTTGCTATACCCCATCTTATTTTTTTAAGATCTTAATTATTACACTCAAATTCACACACTAACACACACTACACACATTTCACACACTACACACACTTCACACACTACGCACATTTCACACACTTCGCACATTTCACATGCTGCACACATTTCACACACTACCCACACCACACATACCACACACACTACACACTACACACACTTCACACACTACATACACTTCACATTTCACACACTTCACACGCTACATACATTCCACACACTAATCAAAATGTGTGTTTGATATTAACTTTTAAATCAGACCCCAAATTTATAGCTAGATCACTATATTCAATTCCAAACTTATAAGCTCTTTTATTCAAACATTCTGTTAACTTATAAGCTCCAATTACATCTTATAAGCTCTTGAAACAACTTATAAGATGTTTAAAATAAGCTTAGTCAAACACCCTCTAAATCGAAAGGTAATAACTTCTAGGACTAAATCCGAAAAAATAAATAGTTATAGGACCATTTTAGCTGGAATTTCCAAAATCGCGCCGGCACGTGAAGGTCACATGACCTTTTCCAGTCAACTGGTCAACATAGAGTTAAAATTGGACCAAATTTGAGCAATTACTAGATATATGGAACTATATCGAAATGACAATAACTTCTGAAATTAAATTCGAAAAAGTAAAAAATTATGGGATCATTTTAATTTTTTTCTCGATTAAAATTTATGTGACCAATTCACCTTAAATATCGAGCTGTCTGGATTAGTCCATCAAACCTGACCGATTTTATGATCTCTAAGTATATGGGAACGATGTAGATGCTTTATTCGTATAAATTTGTGTTTGCAGGATCAGTAAATCCAAAACATAAATGACCCATTTGGCGCAGTGCATACGGGCTGATAGAAGGATTTTGGGCCTGATCTTCTCAATATGGAGGCCCAGGTACGGGATCAGTTTCTGCCCACTTTAAAGTGTATTGTACAAATTACATCTAGAGATAGTAATTAGGTCGGTCCATATGATTATTACATCGAAATATCATCAGATTTAACAATTTGTCCGATGGATCGATGACCTAACGAGCTGCGAATCAACTCAACATACCTACTATATTTTACCTTTTAGAGAAATACGATGGACTAAACATACTAATTTCTAACCCAATAAAATATCGATTTTGTCCAATTTATAATGTTAGGTCCGAATTGCCAACTATATACATCCATCTTCATAATTTCAGATTGTTCTTTAGTGACTCCACAAGTACAACACCTACCATTCTTAAAGCCAACTTGGATAAAATTGTGTGTCGTGGTAAGTGACAAGGCAAATTTATATCTGTGACAAGGCTAAAATTATGTGTCGTGGTAAGTGAGCAGCGTTGCAAGTTCTATATCCGTGGCAAGTGCAAGGCTAAAATTATGGTATAGTTATAAGAAAGGTTAAAATTATACTATATATAGTTACAAAGATGACAAAATTAGAGTAAAAGTTACAAAAATGGCTATTTAGACCCATTTTCACAACAAATATAATAATAATAATAATAATAATAATAATAATAATAATAATAATAATAATAATAATAATAATAATAATAATAATAATAATAATAATAATAATAATAATAATAATAATAATAATAACCAACTAGTGAATTTTCAACTAAATATGAGTTTAAAACTAACAAAATATATCAACTTTAAATATTTTCTAATTACATGTCACATTTCTACTCCCAATTTGCAATAGTGAAAATAACGGACTGTGAAATTGGTCGAGTGTAATAACAACATAATCAAATGTGAAAAAAATAGTGTTGTAGTTGAAAAAAATTATAGTTAAAGACCAACGTTGATAAGTTTTAAAAGTCATGTTGTAATTGAAAATGAATCAAAAGTCGTGATTTTTTAATAACTAACCCCATTTTTTATATTTGATTATGTCACCATCTCCCTTATTAGATAAATCTTGATTAAATCGTCATATCTCTTATACCTAGTTTGCTTTCAATTGTTAACACTGGTTTCGTACATGTTTGAAGTTATAATTGTCACGACTTTTACTTTCGATTTACGGTAGTCGCGACGACATATTGTAAAATAAATAGTCGATGTAATATATATGATTGCCTTGCCAATGCACGAATATAATGATGATGATGGCGATACAATTATTAGATATAAATAAAGTGGTCAATGTTGTAATTGAAAAATCTAATATTGCAATCTTTTTTTACCTTTTTCTAAGTTCATATTAGAATTGAAAATTCGCTCGATGCTGGTTATTTCTTACCTGATGTAGCTTGTATTCAAGTAGAAGCGAACCTAACTCCACCTCAAAACCACATATAACAGAGAAGACTGTGGACCCTCAGTCCAAGGACGTTACATCATAACCCGATGCGGGATGTTTTCTCCTTCAGCTTATTAGCCACCAGAGAGTCCTCATCTATAACTTTTCGGTAACTAGATCGATGCCTCTATATTATCCACCAATCTTTGGAGACTTCCACCAACTCTGATACCCATTTGATACCACGAATCTAACTTCACCACAAAATTATTAATTAAGAGGAAAATTTTGCCCAAATCTATTTATCTATTGCATCATAATCCCATAGGATAAAACTTTCAAAATTAAATTTGTTGCATCGTTTTCAAACTTTATTGGATCCATATGTGTCACCCATTGAGAAACATGAAAATTATTGCACCACTTAGCTAATGAAATATTATTATCCTCTCTTAAATTCTTTATCATAGTATCACTTTAATTAGGTTGCATTCTTCCATTCACATTTTTTATGTGCATTTTAGAAAAGGAACACATTACAACCAATTAAATTAATAATTTATTAATTAAGCCAAAAAGAATGGCTACCATTACATTGTATCTGAAAAACTTTTGTGGAGGAAACTTCTCAGTTCTCAGTCAATACGATTCTATTATCTTAATTTTAAAATTATTTTAATAATTTTTAACATAAATTAATTCATTTTTCTTTTTAACCTTTTCCCCTCTATATATATTGCCCACTAAGGAACACTACAAGAAAACGCGTAAATAGCGGCGAAAATGTTGCCGCAAAATTCATATTCGCCGCTAAAATTATAAATAGCGGCAAAATTTCATGGTTCACCGCTAACTTTAGCGACGTTTGGAACTTTTTTGTCTCTATTTTTACTTAGCGACGAAAACTAGTCTATCGCTGGTGATCTCTCACTCTCACTTCTCTTATGATCTTTCTTGAGCCTTGGAACTTCAAGTTAAAACCATACGCGGATATGCCCCTTAGAGGGAAATTACAGTTAGCGGCTTTTGCTGCTATGTGAGCCGCACCCACTGCCTTGATCCACTTGGCTACATCCGTTTTTCATATATATCCTATCAATTTCATTTCGCACCGGAAACTATTCTAGGAGAAGTTCGAATCCGTTCCGTTCGGATATTTCGCTCGATATGGAATCGCATTTCGTCGCTACTTTAGCGATGAAAATACACTATTCGCAGCAAAGTCAGCGACAAATATATTATACTTTGTCGCAAAACATGTATTTTTAAAAAAATATTTAGTTAAATCTAATTTCCTATTAATTATATATCAAATAGCGGCAGAATATCTATTTTTGCCGCTAACACTTAGCGACATATTACTTGAAAGCGTCGCAAATAACTAAAATATCATAATTAATAAATAAAATTATTTTCTTAATAATTTAAATTATAATAATTTTAGTAAAAAACCGTCAAAAAAAATTGTTTGCGGCGAAATTTGTCCATACGCTGCTAACATTAGCGACGTTTGGAACTCTTTTGTCGCTATTTTTTACTTCGCGACGAAAACCTACATTTCGTCGCTAATTTAGCGATGAAAATACAATATTTGCAGCAAAATTAGCGGCAAATATATTATATTTTGTCGCAAAACATGTGTTTCCTAAAAAATATATATAGTAAAATATAGTTTCCTATTACTTATATATCAAATAGCTGCAAAATATGTTCTTTTACCGCTAACACTTAGCGACATATTACTTGAAAGTCGTCGCAAATCACTAAAATATCATAATTAATAAATAAAATTATTTTCTTAATAATTTAAATTATAATAATTTTAGTGTGAAACCGCCAAAAAAAAATTGTTTGCTGCGAAATTTGTCCATATGCCGCTAATTTTAGCGACGTTTGGAACTGTTTTGTCGCTATTTTAAATTCGCAACGAAAACCTACATGTCGTCGCTAATTTAGCGATGAAAATACAATTTTCGCAGCAAAATTAGCGGCAAATATATTATATTTTGTCGCAAAATATGTGTTTTCTAAAAAAATGTATAGTAAAAAATAGTTTCCTATTACTTATATATCAAATAGCTGCAAAATATGTTCTTTTGCCGCCAACACTTAGCGACATATTACTTGAAAGTCGTCACAAATCACTAAAATTACATAATTAATAAATAGAATTATTTTCTTAATAATTTAAATTATAATAATTTTAGGGTGAAACCGCCAAAAAAAAATTATTTGCGGTGAAATTTATCTATACGCCGCTAACTTTAGCGACGTTTGGAACTATTTTGTCGCTATTTTTAGTTCGCGGTGAAAACCTACATTTCATCGCTAATTTAGCGATGAAAATATAATTTTCGCAGCAAAAATTAGCGGCAAATATATTATATTTTGTCGCAAAATATGTGTTTTTAAAAAAAATATATAATTAAATCTAGTTTTCTATTGCTTATATAGTTAATTCTAATTTTTCTAAATTATATAACAAATTACGGCTAATTGTCCATTTTCACCGCTAACATTTAGCGATACATAACTTAATATTCGTCGCAAATTACTAAAGTATCAAATTAAATAAATGAAAAAGATATTTTTGGCATTTTTAAATTCTAATAATTTTAGAGACAAAGGCATATTGCATCGCTAACTGTATAATTTGCTAAGAAATTTCTTACTTCGTTGCTAATATTAGTGGTGCGTATAGGCTTCTTTTTTATAGTTACTAATGTGATCATAACTTACAACTATTTGATGCAAATAATTTTATTTCACTAAATTATCGATGATATTTTAAAATTCTAAAATTAATTTAAAATGTAATACATGATAATATGTATATATATATATATATATATATATATATATATATATATAATTTTACATATGATAATCACCAACCAAAATTTTAGTAAATAATTTACCATTTATACGTAGCTACTTGAAATTTATGTGGAGGTATTGAAATTGCTTGTTATGACTAGATTAATATGTAAAATATTAACAAAGTTACATGACTATTTATTTAATTATCTGCGAAATATGTGATATTTGCATAAATTACTTGCTTGAATGTCTACCTAGGTTTCAAATATTATGTGACAATGCATAAGTGAAGTATTATATGATCTCTTATTGAAATAAAATAAGTAATATGTACTATGACTTGATTGTACCTTGATTTGATTTGCATTTTATATAGGCTTGTACATCAGGTATGTTTGTTTATTCACACACACAAACACTTATACTTAATAGGATAAATTAAAGTACACTCGTATGGGTCTCCTTCCATACGGTCAATGTTATATTATGTGGGTCGCCTTCCATACGGTCAATGTTATAGACCTTCCATACGATCAATGTTATATTATGTGGGTCTTCTTCCATACGGTCAATGTTATATTATGTGTTGTTAATTAATTATATTATAAGCAAGATTAGATGTGATGATTAAATTATATTTTTGTTGGAGATGCGATAGGTTTATCTTAATAATTTTATTCGTGACATCTTTATTAATAATATGTTTCTATAATTTAACTAATAAAAAATTATTTCGTGATAACTTAGTTGCTGATTTGCAAAATGAGCATTATGACTTGTGTCCCCGTTGTTACACATGATTTATATTTGTATTTATTTAGATAATAAATAATAGAAAATTGTGATACAAGTTTATATATGTTCTAAATTAATTTTTATAAATGTATGATACTAAATAATCCCTTATTGAAGATAATTGTGTTCTCAAATAAATTTGATACAGCTAACATGTGTATAACTAATGAAATAAATTTGATACCCCCATAATCCTAATCCTAATCCTATAAAACAACATATAATATTCCAAACCAAATCTCGTGATTTCAAACCTGTAGTACACATCCTTTAAATTAAGGAACTTCTCTTTCTTTTTCTTTTTTTAATTTTATACTATAGTTAAATTAGCGACCCATTACAAAGTTTTCACCGCAAACTTTATTCAATTTGGAATCTGATTTGAGCGCTATCTTGCGCGAAAACCCTGATCAAAACTTTCTCCCTCTTAAACCCTATCCGCGGTAACAACAGCGGTAAACAGCGCAGGAGACGACGGTAAGAACAAGGGTTTGATCTTCAGCAATTCTTTTCGCGGATTAGAAGCACATCTAAATTTTCCCCCTCTTAAAACCCTATCTGCAATTTCTAAGGCGATAACAACAGCGGCAGGGGAAGACGGTAACAACGAGTGGTTCGATCTTCAACAATTTTTGGAAAAACTGAGGTACCTATTTCTACCATTGTTAAAGAGATATTGATATTAAGATGTCAACTTTTGATTAGTGGTTATTTTGTATATCAATTTTTGTCTACTGTTGTTGTGTGTAAATCTGGTTTGCAGATTAGCAGAGATGGATTTAGATTGTCTAATACTTTTGGCTATACAGCCAATCAAGAGTTTGTGCCTCTGTAGATATAATATAGATATATTCACCAACTTATAGGTCTGTAGAACCGCCACCATTAATGTTGACAAGGAAGATTTAATTTACAATTAATGATAATTATTGTGAGGTCAGAGAGTTGATTCATAATGAAAATAAATTAAGTTGCATGACAGAGAGATGAGAGATAGAGGAAGTAAGAAGCACTTATTTTGAGTGTGTGTCTGCTTATTGTGTGTGAATAGAGAGAGAGGAAAGATTGAAGGGGCCAAACACTAACTTAATTATACTACAAAAGTTAAATAAATTTTAGCAGGTTCTTCAAGTTAAACAATATTTGGTGGGTCCCTCTTTCTATAATTTTTAGTTATACAATAAATTATTGAGTGGAAAGATTAAAGAATTCATGGTCAATTTTTTGTTAAACTTTTTCTTTCTCTTAAACGAGGTTGCTGCTATCCAATATTTAAGTCTGATAATGCTATCAAATCTATAATTTAGATCTTTGAATTCAATCCATCTCTCAAATCTTGCATCAAGATTCATCAGTAATCTGGTCTGATAATGTTTATTTCTCACAGTAGTTGAATTCACCGGACAAACATGTTATAAGATTTTGTCAGGTGAATTTTTTAACTAGTATAGACGACAACTAGTAGTTTACAAAATGTTGATGCAATAGCCATTATTAAGAGGAACTAAATCCAATGTCAAAATTTCAAGTGTATTAATATATCAGGCGTATTATAGAAGGACCCTAACATACAAGACCATTATATATAAAAGTTTTATTTTAAAAGTTAATATCTCATTTTATTAATTCAATAAAAAGAAAATTTATTTTACAAATTAATAACATATATATAAATGAATAAGTTAAGTAGAAAAATAAAATACATCATAAAAATGTGAGTTAATGATTCTTAGAAAATTATATCTTCATCAAATTAACCTAAAAGAGAAAGAAAAAGAAAACGCAAAGTTAGATTCATTTTGAATTTTGAATTTTTATCTTATCTAGCTTCATGTTGCCACCGACGTGTGTTATACCTACATCATTCACACAAAACTCAATTATTTGAACTTTTAAGTAGTGTAATTTCACTTAATCATTTAATTCATTAATGTAAACTAGACACATCAAATCTTACCCCTATTTTTAGTAAGAGTTGGTCTACCTTAATGTTGGCAATTCTCTTTTGAAAAGAAAAACTTAACTTTTCTAGTTTCACAATCTCCACTTATCATGGTATTATACCTAATTCCCTTTTTTCTTTTTTGCATATAATAGTCTTATTTGATCAAAGGTGCGGTTAATCATAGTACTGTTAAATTCTTTTTCTTACGTACTATTTTTTATAAAATTTTAGTTTGCCCCTCATATAGGTAGAGCACTATGGATCGAAGTTGGATTATGAATCTCAATCGTGTGGATCCGGAATACATTAGTGGCTTGAATAATTTTCTGAAAATTGCTGAAAATTATATGAAGACCAATAATTCATCCACGATTAGATGTCCTTGCCGAAAATGTAGGAATTTATACATGTATGATATGAACTTTGTTCGGGGACACCTTTATAGATATGGGTTTGATTCACTATATCAAGTGTGGACCTCTCATGGTGAAGTTAGTGCAGTACCGAATGATAACACAAACCCTACAAATCGACAACATGCAACTAAATTACAAGAAGACAACTCCTATGACATGCTTAATGATTTAAGGGAAGCTGAAATTCGTCGTGGGGTTCAATTAGTTGATAATTTAGAAAATATGAGCGCGGAGGCACCAAATGATAATTATAAGTCAATGTTTGAAGAAGCTCAGCGGGAGTTGTATCCAGGATGCACAAATTTTTCTGCGTTTAGTTTTCTAGTGAAGTTAATGCATGTTAAGGTGTTGAATGGTTGGAGCAACAAGTCATTTGATATGTTGCTTGAAGTGTTGGGGGTAGCATTCCCACAACCAAATGCAATTCCTAAGTCCCACTACGATGCTAAAAAGATGTTACGAGATCTTGGCGTAGGATACGAGTCTATACATGCTTGTGTAAACGATTGCATTTTATTTTGGCGTGAACATGAAGACAAAGATACATGTCCTGTTTGCAAAGAGTCAAGGTTTAAGGTTAGTGAGTCAAACAAGAAAAAAATTCCTCAAAAGGTCCTTCGATATTTTCCTTTAAAACCAAGACTTCAACGATTGTTTATGTCAAAGCATACTGCAAACGAAATGAGATGGCATAAAGAGAAAAGAATTCAAACAAGTGGGGTACTAAGACACCCGGCTGATGCTATATCATGGCAGAACTTCGACGCATTGCATAAAAAGTTTGCAGATGATCCTAGAAATGTTCGTCTTGGTTTGGCAACAGATGGATTCAATCCATTTGGAAACATGTCAAACTCATATAGTATGTGGCCAGTTTTGCTTGTGCCGTATAATTTGCCCCCATGGAAAATGATGAAATCATCCTACACTATGATGTCTCTTTTGATTCCTGGTCCTAGGGCACCAGGAAAAGATATAGATGTTTACTTGCGTCCCTTAATAGATGAGTTGAAGGATTTGTGGGATGAAGGAGTGGAAACTTATGACACATCGACTAAGCAAGTGTTTCGACTACATGCTGCTATTATGTGGACGATTCATGATTTCCCAGCCTACAGTACGATATCTGGGTGGAGCACTAAAGGTTATAAAGCTTGTCCTGTCTGTCTTGAGGATACTATATCATACCCCTTGCGTAGTAAAATATGTTATACTGGCCATCGTAGGTACTTACACGCTAATCACCCATGGAGAAAAGATAAGAGCTTTAATGGAAAATCTGAAGATGAAGGCCCTCCTCGAACCTTCACTGGTAATGAGATTTTATCGCAACTGAATGCATTACCCGAGGTGGTATTTGGTAAAGCTAATGCAATGGTCGGGAAACGAAAGCGTTTAGTAAATAATTCAAATTGGGTTAAGAAATCGATATTTTTTGAGCTGTCCTATTGGAAAGATTTGCCACTAAGACATAATCTGGATATCATGCACATTGAGAAAAATATCTGTGATGCTCTAGTTGGAACTTTATTGGGCATTGAAGGCAAGTCAAAGGACACAATCAAAGCTCGATTAGATTTGCAGGATATGTCAATAAGAAGTGAACTGCATATAACAAAGATTGGGGACAAGATCACAAAGCCACACGCGAGTTACACATTGACATTGAGTGAACGACGTGAGTTTTGTCGTTTTTTGAAATCAGTCAAGTTCCCGGATGGTTATGCTGCAAATATTTCAAAGAATGTGAATGTCAATGATGGGAAATTATATGGATTGAAGACCCATGACTGTCACGTCCTTATGCAAAGGTTACTTCCAGTTGCGATCCGGAAGTTTTTAACTAGGGGCATGTGTGAAACATTGATCGAGCTATGTAATTACTTCAAAAAACTCACTGCAAAAACCTTATATGTTGCAGATTTGAAGAAGATGGAAGAGGATATAATAGTTATTTTATGTAAGATGGAGCGTATTTTTCCTCCAGCATTCTTTGACGTCATGATTCATTTGGCAGTTCATCTACCACGTGAGGCCATGTTGGCTGGACCTCCTGCATCCCGATGGATGTATCCTTTTGAGCAATATCTGGGTATATTAAAGAAATATGTTCGAAATAAGGCACGCCCAGAAGGTTCCATTGCAGAAGCATATATTGTTAATGAAGCATTAACATTCTCCTCTATGTACCTGAACCAGATAGAAACCAGATTTACAAGACCACATCGTAACCAAGACGTCGATGAACTTAACAAGTGTTCATTAAGTGTCTTTTCACAACAAGTTAGAGTGTTGAGCGCTTCTAGGAAACATATGTTGTCATCTAACCTACGGAATAAAGCACATTGGTATATTCTTAATAATTGTAGAGAAGTGGAGAGCTATAGGAAGTAAGTGACTCTGACCTCTTTATTTCTCTATTTATATTATCTTGTATTTTTAATTTACTCACATATTTTATGTAGTGAACACTTTGAAATACTCTCCAAAAGAGGTGAATCCAATTCCATTATTCAGGCGCAAGAGAAGGAATTTCCTAGTTGGTTTCGAGAGAAAATGATTAAATTAAAATCTATAAATACTCCCGAGGCAACAAATGAGCTATATTCTTTATCACTTGGACCTGATTTCGAAGTTCAACTTTATGATGCTTGTGTAGTAAATGGTGTTAGGTACCATACTAAATCTCGTGATTCTCGACGAATAGCTCAAAATAGTGGGGTTAGTGTGCCATCATCAGATGATGGGGAAAATTTAGATTTCTTTGGAGTTTTAAATGAGGTGGTTGAAATATATTACAATTTTGGATACAAGTCACAGTTATTCTGGTGCGATTGGTTCCAATGTAATCCAAAAAAGAAATCAGTTTTACAAGAGTTTGGTGTTACATGCATAGATACATCTAAGACATGGTATGAGGATGATCCATTTATTTTGGCTACTCAAGCACATCAGGTGTACTATTTGGATGATATAAAGCGTGGGGCTAGTTGGAAAGTTGTTGAGAAGGTACAACATCGTGGAATATTTGAATCAATGGAGATCGATGGTGAGAATACAGATGGACCTTGTCAATCTAGTGCAAACAATGAGCCTAATCAGGAAATCTCATCTAATGAGAACAATTTAATTGTGTCTGAAGATTTTCATCCTTCAAAATTAACAAGAACAGATGTTGAACCTCAATATGTACAACTAGCAGATACACAAATGCAAACATCTGAGAGCATAGAAGATATTTTAAATGAAGAAGAAGAAGATATTGAAGTTCTTAATGATGAAGACGAGCCTCTACTTCAATCTGATGAAGATAGTGACTAGTTCATATCTATTATATGTAATTTTCTTTTTTTTTTTTCTTGTAAAATTTAATTTTGTGAGACGTACTTCATTCACGTGTTTAATATTACTTTAATTGTGTCATTAACCTTCATGTTTACTATGTGTATATTTCTTGTAGTTATTGTTTGCCTCAAGTTGTGTCACGTAATGCCTTCATATACATATATCATGTCTTGTTTGTCATTTCTAAATATAGGTATGCCGCCTAAGAGAATGGAAATCCAACCATCACCAGAGGATGTCGTTGATGAGGAGATGGATAATGAAGTTCATTCTAATGGTTTGTCCACTGTTTCGTTTTTGTATTAGTTTATCTTTAAGGTTCCAACTTAGATTGTATGATGACCTATAAATGTGGTATCGTGTTCCAAGTAGAAATTGACAGTAGGGCAGGACACAATGCACTGTTGAGGCGCTTGGTACAAGAAAAAGGAAAGTTACCCATTACATTCCGCAAATGTGATGGTCGGCCAATTGGTACTTATGCAGCCATGTTTACAACTGAATTAGGACTTGTTGTCAAAATATTTGCCCCCCTACAGATAAGACGGTGGAAGAAGGTAACTGAGGAACAAAAGATACCTATGTTTGATCGGTTACAGGTTAGTTAAATAATTTAGCAATAAAAGTTTTTTTAAATATTATCGTTTTCCTTTAGTACGATACTTGTTGTCTAGTTTTATTGATTTCTTTTAGTTTGAAATGTAATTGGTCAGATTTAATATGATTAATTAGTTTGATATATGAAACTTCAGCTGTAACAATTTCTTTTGTAGAATTTTTTCGATGTGGACGTGGGCTCAGGACCTGATTCAGTTAGGAAAGAAATAGATACATGGATGGGAAAAATTTACAGTGACAATAGGACAAAAATGCACAATAAGTACAAAAAACTGTTGCATTTATCTTGGGAGATGCGAATAGAGAAAATACCAAAGAAATTTCATGGAAGCGAAGAAGATTGGATATATTTGTGCACTTTATTCGAAGATGGAAAGTTTAAGGTACTATTTCAATTTCCATGTAATTTAATTGCATTTTTGTCTCTGAGGAGGTTGAAGTATGTATATAATGGTGTTGCGTGTAGAAATATGAAAGGAAGTCTAAGTTGTAATTGCACTTGCTTTTTCACTTAAGTAGATTGATTCTAGTTCACCAAGTGCATATATGATTTATCATATTATGAGGAAGAAAAGAAAATAAAATTGATTATTTAATTTTTATGTCTTGCAGGATGTCTCCAAAAAGAATGCTGATAATCGAGCTTCATTGAAAATCAATCATCGTGGAGGCTCAAAGTCATTTGTGCGATTTAGTTATGAAGCTGTAAGTGTATATCACATTTCCTTCTTTATACCGCAAATGATCAAGTAATAATTATTATGTTATTTTCTTCTACTTTACAAGGGAGAAGGGCCAAAACGAGTTAATCGTATTGAACTGTACAAAAAAACACACTGGACTGAGAAAAATGGATGGGCTGAGGGTGCTGAAGCAATATATGTATGTAACTTGTAGCATTTAATTATAAATTTTATTAAGGTATTATTTTGTTGTTAGCTAACTCTCCCTATATATATATATACTTTTTAGAACAAATTGGTGCAACGTTTTAACGAGATGAAAGAAGCATTCTCTTGTAGCATGACTGATGATGAGAATCTACTGCCAGATGACATAGAGATCTCTGAACTAGTTTGTGATGAAGTTCTAGGCAAGAGGTCTGGATACATACCGGGACTTGGACATGGACCTAAGCCTATCCCAACTTCTTGTGATGACAGTTCTCGAAGGGTAGCCAATGCTAAACTTAGAAAGGAGCTTCAATCTACTCAAGGTGAACTAGAAAGCACTCGAGCCTCCTTGCAATCAGCACAAGAAGATATCAAAAGCCTTAAGGAAAACATGGAGGCTTATCAAAGAATGACAATGCAGATATTTCAGAAAATAGCCCCTACTGAAGTTCAGTCTCTGCTGGGTGCGATGTCGTCATCTACCCCGCCACTTTAGTGTTAAAGTAAGTTTACTCACTTTTATTTTTGAAGCATATTGCGCTCTCTCTGTGCCCCCTATTTCATTTTTGAAGCATCTTATGACACTTGAACGTATATATAAGTATGAAAATTATTATCTGTTAATGGACGATGATTACGGGAGAATAACAAAATGATATTATAGATTATTTCATATCATTGTATTTAGTCTAGACCTTTCAAAATAGATTTTAGGGAGCTTTCGGGTCTTATAATCTTTACATAAGTTTTAGGCAAAAATGCTCGTTATTGATGGGTTGAGGGGCTCTATTAATTTTGTTTGTGAAATTTTTGGTTTGTAGTGTTCCTAAAGTTTATATTTGATATTTTCATTAAGTCACACAAAATGTGGAATACATCCAAGATTGATAATAATTTTATTGTGGTGCAATATTATTTTTGTGGTATTATTTTTGACGTATTGATGATAGTAATGTAGTTTATTGTTTTATGTATCTTGTTTTTACTATGATATACAGCAAAATTTATTATATGATGTAATGATTATTTTTCTTCAGGTTCATGTGGTCGATGAAGGAGCTTGAATGAGGAACGTAATTCCTTTTTTTTCGTGTTTTAGAACAAACTTCATGTTTAAGTACTTGAAACAATACTCGTGGTACGGAATTTGTTGACATTTTGAATTGTTATTTGATTATATTTATTTTAGAGTCGTTTTGTAAATGATTTGACAGCATATCATTTTAGCTAATTCTTTGAAATAGCAAGGAGACTCAATAATGCGTTGTAAATATTTCTCCAAACTAGGGATGAAAGTATTAATATGCTTTAAACTAGTTGTGCATAAATTTTTTAGCTAGCAATTTTTTCGTGTTATTTTATAATTTTCTTAGCTAATATTTTTTTAATATTTTTTATTAATTTTATTAATTAGCGACAAAATTTAAAATTTTCGCAGCAAACTTAGCTACAAAAGATAATTTCGCAGCTAATAATTAGCGACAAAATTTAAAATTTTCGCAGCAAACTTAGCTACAAAAGATAATTTTCGCCACACACTTAGCTACGAAATATAATTTCGCGGCTAATAATTAGTGATGAATTTTTACGTTTTCGCCGCAAATTTTGCGACGAAATATAATTTTCGCCGCACACTTGGCTTCGAAATATAATTTCGCAGCTAATCATTAGCGACGAAATATTACATTTTTGCCGCAAAATTAGCGACGAAACCTAATTTTCGCGGCTAATATATTTATTATTATTATTTTATAATTTTATTAGTTAGCGACAAAATGTTATAATTGCACCGCAAAATTGGCGGCGAAATGAAACATTTGCAGCTAATATATATTTTTTCATATTATTTATAAGTTTTATTATTAGCGACAAACTTATTTGTTTTGCCGCTAATATTTGCGGCGATGTACAAAGTTTCGTCGCAAACAAAATTAGCGACGACCTTGCGGCGAAATATTTTGGTCGCTAACTTGGTTTAGCGGCGAAATCCAACTGGTTTGCGGCGAAAATTTTCGCCGCTAAAAACGCGTTTTCTTGTAGTGGAAGCAATGTAGCAAGCTAGAGAAATTGGAGAGTAGTGAAGTACTTCATAGCCTTCTTAGCTAGGCATTATTTCTTTATTTTATAAAATTAATTGTTTAACAAAATTATTATTTTTTAGGTTATTATCCGATTATGGAGATCTCGATTGTTTTTCTCGTTATTTTTCTACTTATCGTTGAATCCACTGCAGAAGGTGGTGGAACAGGGAAAGCGGACCGACTTGCTCCTAGTGGGCCGAGTCCGTGTACGCATTGCTTTATCGTTAGAACTCCTCCTAAAGTGGACGGTGAAGATAATGATATGAAGCCAGACAATGGAGATAAAGATTGTCACTTAACGTCACGCAACGCTTCTAAAAGAGTGAAAATATCAAGTCGAAAGATTTTAAAGACAGAGTTTCCCGTAAAATTCCACGTCATCTACTCTAATTATGATAGGTTGTTTAGAAATGTATGTAGGGGTGTGAGCATGCAGTTGTAATATGTGTGCTTTGCTTGAGAATATGGTGTGAGATGAATATTGTATGGAGTTGTGTACTTTCTAATATTTTAAAAGTTTAATGGTTTGAGGTTTGAACTATTTTTTACATTTTATAAATTTTAGGGTTTAATTACAGAATGCAACTTGTACTATTGGTCTTTTTTTTTATTTCTAGTCCAAACTAAATATTTTTTCCGATTGCAACCTGTATATCACGTTTTTGTTGCAGTTTGCAACTCCGACCATATTTCAGGCTATATAGGCCATGTGCCATGCACATGACCTCCATGGGCCAATAATATGGCGACACGTGGCCACTAATTAAAAAAAAAAAAAAAAAAAGGAAAAAAATGCTTATAAATTATTTAAAAGTTTCAAAATAATTCACAAAAAATATAAAAATAATATAAATTTATAAATTTTAATATAAAAAAAAATATTTTGAAATTTTAAAATTTAGAAAATTAACAAAAAATTCTAAAATCAATTTTAAAAATTGTGAAATAAATATATATAAAAAAAGAAAAATCGAAAATACTTATAAATTATTTTTAAAAAGTACTCCCTCCGTCCCACCCTAAATTGCACACTTTCCTTTTTCGGCCGTCCCACCCTATTTTGCACACCCTAAAAATGGAAAATTTTTACTCACATATTATCCTCATAACACACACCTATTTACAAAATTTCCATTACTTTTTGTGTTTAACAAATTTGATAATTTTCAGATTTTACTAAACCTGATTTTATTAACCCAAACATCCCTCCTAATTAATCTACCCAAACCCAGCCCAAAATCCCAAACCACCCACAGACTTCATTTCATTAGCCCAAACTCAACCCAAATTCCGGAACCTTCCTCTCTCTTATCTCTCTCTCTCTCTCTCTCTCTCTCTCTCTTGTTCTTGACGGTTTTGGTGAAACTAGGGTTTCTTCCCCTTTTCCGCCGCTCTATCTAGGGTTTCATGGTCCATCATACGCTGTTGTTGTGATCTTCTACTTAATCTGTTAGATCCGTTCACCATTTCCTTGGGATTTGGATTCGGAAAAAAATGGACGAATCTCCTCCATATGATGAAATCGCCTACGATTCGGAGGATTCCTTCGTCCCTGAGACTCAGTTGCCGGAGCCGGCGCCGGCGCTAGAATCTGAAGCGACAACCGATGATTTTGAAGAGGTTTGTTCGAAGTGGGTTGCCGATCCGGATCCTACGGCTCCGTGCAGCGGGCTGCTCAGAACAAAGGAACTCCGGGATTTTTACATGGCTTGCCTCGCGATCTGGGTTCCGGCCGTTTTAAAGGTCTATGTAAAAATTTCTCACCTTCGATTTATTTGCATGTCCGATCTGTTCTTGTTTATGGCTATTGTTTGCTCCTGTGTGGGAAATCTTTTAACTGGAACAGTTATTGTGTGGGTTTATTTGTTGATTTCGATATGGGTTGTAATAAATCTCCTCTGTGGGTTCTGAATTTGCTACTCCCCTGTGTGGGTACTGGATATGTTGAAAAATCCCCTGTGTGGGTACTGAAAATGCTGAAAAATCCCCTGTGTGGATCTTTTAATATGCTGAATTATCCCCTGTGTGGGTTCTGAATATGCTGAATTATCCCCTGTGTGGGTTCTGAATATGCTGTAAAATCCCCTTACTGGTAGCTTGAAATAAATGATGTTTTTTTGTTGAATTCTGATATTTCAATGTTGCCTTTTGTTGCTTGTTCAGTATGATTTGCAGATGTGGTCTTGTTGTTGAAGCTGGCAGCTTAAATGAGTTTTTGGTTGCCCTTTAACTATGTTGGTTTATAAAAGGTCATCCTGTGATGAATTTTTTCTGAGGGTGAAGTGGGTCAATAAATATGTTTGCTTTCACATGTAGATTATGCACGAAAAAATAAAATTACTTATATTGATTTCTATGTTTATGGCCTAAACAAAATGTATACATCTATATGATGATTATGCCATAAACATACGATCCCCCCAAAATATATCCTAGGCTCTAATCTATTAATAACCCAAAGCACACATTAGACCGCCAATCTCATAACTCCCACCAGCCTGTTCTTTTTCAATCAAATGGTCTATAGCTTGTCTCACTACTTCTTCTTCGACCTCTAGGGTTGTCGGTAGTAGTCCCTCCTTACTCAAATGGCTCTTGCCCAGATGTGGCAGCTTGTAGTTGTTGTGGCCCTTCTGTTTCATAATTTCTGTCATGCATGCTTGTAAACTTAGGAATACATTGTTCAATTTGTATGCCTCCATTTGTTCATAAGCTGTTATGACATTCTTCACAAGGTCATCCACATTATATGACGCTGTTTCGATCTGTAGCGATTGAATAGCCCTGAAAAAACCTAGGTCTAGGATATTAGTATCTGGTGAGTTGGGTGGTTGAAACATGAGCTGAATATCAAACCCATCTGTTGATGCTGCCTGTCTAAATTCGGGGTCGAAATTGCTTATATGTGGCTTCGCATTATCTTGTTGTATAAAAATCTGTCGGCTTGCATTTCTTGGCCATTTTGCCTTTATGGCAGGTATAATTTGAAATTTAAACCGGCATGACAGTAAATGTTGAAAAAAAAAAATTAAACTTTTTGTAATGTCACCAATGCAACTAATGTTTGCATTTAGGAGGCTTATAAAAAGATGATTGCTAAGTGATGAAAATTTTCTGATAGCATATCGTACCTGTTGCAATAGGCAGTCTCTGATTACTTGCTTGTTGACTGTTTCAATTGGTTTAGTGACTAAAGTGCCCCTAACTCGATTTCTGCTGTTCCGAAGAGCGGGTTCAGTTGTTGTGAACGGAAAAATACCTATTTTTCCATCAAACACTAAAGCTCCTTCGGCCGAGAATTGAGGTCTAGAAACGGCACACATAAACATGACCTTAGTGATAAACCGTTTGCTTTTACATGACCTATATGTATCCTCTTCTTCCTCCAATTTATATGCCCTTTCAGTTGCTCTTTACATGTAAAACCACTTTTCGTCTATATGAACAATGTTGTGCATGGTATTGAACCTGATTTTTTATACTTGTGAATCTAGGTGCAAGTTGCTTAAACTGAATTTTAACCTCTGTAGCATATTTGCTTCGGTTAATGTTGGCTTGATTGCGTTTGTGTGGGGTTTGATTACCCCTGTCTTCACCCATCTTCCAACTTGGCTTTTACTTGCCTTCAACTCTTTAGCCAGCCTTCTTATACTGCCTCTTTTACTGAATGGGATAGCTTTGAACTCTTCGATGTCCAATTCTGCCGGTTTCGGACCAACAGTCCGTTTTTGTGCTAAAAATGTAACCGGTGACCCTTCGGCTATTTGTTTCTTTGCAGATTCCCATATCAAATGAACCGTCCGGCGACTGACTCCATATGATGTAGCCGCTGACCTGATTTTGCCATAGTTGACGACCCCGTCGGTCGAGTTGGCTAACAGATACTGCGCAATCATGGTCCGGTCTGATGGAGTAATGTGAGGTTGATTTCGGTTGTTAGGCATATTTACTTTTCTGTTCTTGTTCTTGGCAGCTCATAAATGTTGAGTAAATGCTGTTGTAACAGCTTATATAGAGCAGTTTTGGCTCTAAAATTTTGATTTTTTAGGGGGGAAACTTGAATTGTAATTGGCCAATATGTTTAGAGGGAAAAACTGATGTAATGCCTGTATATTTACTGTTTGCGAGGGAAATTTTTCTCCCTGGAACAGTTTAGTAAATTTTGATTTTTTTGTGTTTGGTGGATCTGAGTTTTTTTTAATTCTGCACTGAATTTATTTTGACTGAATGAGCAGGTTAAAATTCTGAGAAAATGAGGGAAAGATTAACATTGTTAATCTTTCCCTAAGCTGGCAGCTTGATTTTGTTGACTGGTCAGCTTAAACAGTAAAAAGCAATTTTTTCTTAATATACGCGCCGACCTACCTGTGCAATTTAGGTCGGGACGGAGGGAGTAATTTTTTTTATTAAAATATAAAAATTATATACATATATAAATAAGTTTATATAAAAAAATAAATATTTCGAAAATTTTGAAATTCAGAAAATTAACACAAAAAATCTAAAATTAATTTTAATAATTCTGAAAATAAATATAAAAAAATCAAAAATAGTTTTATTTTGAAAAAAATCGAAAAAATTGCAAATTATTTTTAAAAATTTAAATAACTTATTAAAAATATAAAATTACATAATTTTTTAAATAATTTTATATAAAAAATGCAAAAAAAATTGAAAATTTTAAAATTCAAGCAATTAACAAAAAATCTATTTTTTTTGGTTAATTTCCTGAATTTTAAATTTTTTAGAATTTTAAGAATAATTTTTTTTTAATTTCCTGAATTTTAAAATTCTCTCGTTGGCGGACACATTGAAGGAGATTCAGCTGTCCGGTGCAAACGTCAAACTAGAAATAAAAAAACAAAAAAAGAAAAGAGAAGCCGACCTTCCCTCTCGCAGTTCCGTCGTCATCTTGCCGCATGAATAGCTGCCGAGTTTCATTAGGCCGAGAAGCTAGGTTTATCGGAGATGACCCACACTTCTACTGTCCATGATCATTATTATTGTTCTATACGCGCGTAAAAAAAATGGAGAGGAATTGAAAATTTAATTCTCAATTCCCAAATTCATTTAAAATAGTTTTCAGAAATAATCTTTTTTAATTATTGGATTTTAAATGAATTTGAAAATTTTAAATTTATATTTAGTTCTAGAAATTTTAAAATAAATTTTAGATTTTTTTGTTAATTTCCTGAATTTTAAAAATTTCAAAGTATTTTTTAATTTTTTAAATAAAATTATTTAGAAATTTATATAATTTTAGAGTTTAATAAATTATTTTAATTTTTTAAATAAATTACATTTTTTTCGATTTTTTTCAAAATAAAAGTATTTTTGATTTTTTTTTTATTTATTTTCAGAAATTTTAAAATTAATTTTAGAAATTTTTGTTAATTTCTTGAATTTTAAAATTTTCAAAATATTTTTTTATTTTTTATATTAAATATTTATAAATTTAAATTATTTTTATATTTTTTATGAATTATTTTGAAATTTTGAAATAATTTATAAGTATTTGTTTCCTTTTTTTCAATTTTTTTTATTAGTGGCCACGTGTCGCCATATTATTGGCCCATGGAGGTCATGTGCATGGCACATGGCCTATATAGCCTGAAATATGGCCGGAATTGCAAACTGCAACAAAAACACGTTATACAGGTTGCAATCGGAAAAAATATTTAGTTTGGACTAGAAATAGAAAAAAGGCCAATAGTACAGATTGCATTTTGTAATTAACCCTAAATTTTATTACAATATTTTCTCAAATCTCTGTGTATTTTAGAAGAAAGCGGTGTTAGAGCAGCTAAAATTGGGCCAGCATAAGAATAAAAGTAAGGTTGTATTACTTTTACGAGTTTACCATATTTGAGGTTTGTTCAAATTACCAAGTAGACCTCAAGGTTCATAAAAATTACAACCAACCCTTTTGGATGACCAAATTTTGGACATATGAATCATCACAACAAGAAATAAATGAATTACAACAAAATTATAACATTTTTTCTTTTGTCTTTTCACTATTTTCATATTGAAGGGATTTTATTGTAAAGTTTTATAAATGTTAGGATTGAATTGATGATTTCACCAAACAGTGGTAAGTGCAGATCACCTTAAAATTATGAGGGAGGTGTCAATTCAGGTAGCCGCACCTTATCGAGCGTTCCAGTTTGCAACACAAACTTCGTAACATCTCCAGAAATTGAGGGTGCTTTTTCTGCCATGTGCAACCCTTGAGCTTAGATTGAATGGGCGCAGTCTACTCTGAACAAGAGCGTGAGGGGCGATAGCCCAGGCTACGATACATGTATTTTTCCTACTAAAAGAAATACGATACATATATTTTTTCACGAATTCCTTCATCGCATCAAAAAATTTTTTTTTTTTTTTTTTGTTTTTGGTCAAACCATCAACATGATGGGGGGATTAGGCAGACCCCCAACCTGTATATTGAATCAATTTTGGAATTTACAAGCATAAGAACTATTTGCCATTACAAAGGGAAATATTAAGGAAATCTAAAGTTGGGCAGCCACAAAGCATCTATAGAAATGAACCCATTAATTCTCTTACAGTTCTCCACTTCAAAAAATTTAAAAGTGCTTTTTTCTTATACCCAATTTTCTGCAAAGAGTAAGGTCTTCTATAATGACAGTTAATTCAGCAATTATGTTATCATTAACATGCAAGAATTTCCAGAAAATAGCTATAAATTTGCAGTCGTTATCCCGAATCAAGACTCCTGAACCAGCAGGTCCAGGATTTCCTTTACTAGCCCCACCAGTGTTTAGCTTAAAAAAATCATCATCTGGGGGTAGCCATTTTGCTAAAATCGGTGTTCTCCCTCTTTTGATTTGCAAAGGAATCTGCCAAATTGCTGCAAGAAATCAGCTGCCACTCCAAAACCAATAGGCAGTAAGTTAGTTATAGATGCAAATCTGAGCTTGTCAACCACCATTCGTTGTATTTGGGCAGTAGACAGGATCTTCTGCTGGAATTTGGCTATATTACGAGCATACCAAATATACCAAAAAAATCAGGAAAGGATATGTACACCTGATATGATCATTTCCACGGTTTCTAACAAACCAGAGGTCAAGCAAGCTTTGTACAAAGCAGTTAGGATATATATCAATCTGAAAGAAGGATGCAAAGTGATTTCAGATTGATAATGAGTATGGGCAGTGTATGAAAGTATGTTTGGTCTCTTCACAAGCACAAGAGCACAAATGACATATAGACACAACCTCAAATCCTTTTTTCTGAGGTTGTTATCAAGAGGAACAAAAGAGTTAATCAACCTCCAAATAAACATAGAGTGAGATTTAAGAACAGATTTGGGCCACATCATTGATTGCCAAGCCATTAAGGGCTTGTGCATTCCCAGGGAATTCTAGGCAGAGAAAGAGGTGAAGAGACCATTTGAGGTGAGGTTCCAAACAGGTCTATCAGGATAATTATCATTAACAGAGCAAACTTTAATGTTACCAATGATAAGCTCAGGCAACAAACATGACCGTTTATTGAGATTCCAACAATCATTGTCCCAATAATCTTTCACCCTCTCATTGCAATTAAAAATACCCACAAATCTGCACAAAGGGGACTTACACATCCAATTATCAAACCAAAAGGAGATATAACCTTTTCCAATCTTCCAAAGAATGTTTTTATCAGTATACTCTTGTACCTTAAGGAACCTTTTCCAAAAATGAGATTGGTTTCTAACAACATCAACATTAAAAGGATGTGTATTTTTTAGATAATTCTGTTTTAGAAACTGACACCAAAGCGCATTAGAAGATCTCATTTTCCACCATGAATGGACAACAAATGCATTATTTATATCAAACAAGCTTCTCATGCCCAAACCATCCTCTTCCTTAGGAAAACACACTTGCTCCCAAGAAGCCCAATGTATTTTCCTTATATCAGCTTTGGATCCCCACAAAAAAATTGTTGAATAGCCTGTGAATGCACTTCACAACGGTTTTGTAGGACCCATAACTCTAAGGGTGTATAAGGGAATGGAAGTCAAAACACTTGTAATGAGCTCAAGTCTGTTGCCCATACTGAGAAACATAATGACGCACAAATGGGCCCAAATCAGACTCTACAAAAGCCCAACTTGTAGTTCATCGAGTCGCAAATAAAAGTTATGAAGAGGTCGGGATGAGAATACAAGAGAAAAAGACCCAAAACTGTGATGGTAATAGATGGGACGAAATAGGAAATAAAAGAATGCAAGGTGAGTAACGGACGGGTCCGAACCGGTACCGAACTTATATGGATTCCAGTGGGTTCATGGCTTTGAGCCGAACCCGGTACTGGTTCGGCTACCAGTCCGCGCGCAAGCCTTTTGCCCCGCTTTCAGCGTGTTATCTCCGTATTGTGATCGTAACTTTCTCATATGAATTTAAAATCCAGCGATTTAAGATGCCACATGACTGCAAGACAAAGATCTACAACTTTTATGTTTTGATCGAGAACTAATTCCGCATCTATTTGTCATAGAATTGACGAGAATACCGAGTTTTGCACATTTGGGGGGGGGTTCCGACTCAACATTTAAGGAGTCCAAGCTATTTAATTGTGTTTTTACTATCCTGTTAGAAACTGGTAATCACAAAGTGTTTCAACAGATAAGTGATGTACAGAGTGTTGTAGCACATTGTGAACCAGTTTCATATATTATCTCTTGTATTGTTTTCACCTTACTGTATAATCTTACTTTTCTATGTTTATATCACTATTCTTATATATATATATATATATATATATATATATATATATTCTTATATATATATATATATATATATATTAATACTGATAAAATAAGTATGGATAAGGCTTAGGAAACTAAACCTTATCCAAACTTAACTAACACTCAACGTTGAGAAATTGTCAACTCAGGATACAGTTCTTTGGCATTGGTTTTCCTTTTTTATCCTTATTCTCAGAAAACTGTCAGGAGATGAAGTATAAAAGCAGGAAACCAAGTGAAGTCAATTACGCAGAAAAAGAGAGAGAAAAGGATTAAGAGCGAAGAATCACCATTCGAGAGATAGAGAAGTTTCTCAACATACTGACTTACTTATATATTGTGAGGGGTTGTGAGAATTTCTACTGTGTAGAGAGGAAAGGATTGAAAGATTATCTTGTTCATTCAATCCTTTTGATTTAGTTGTTTGATGTACAAAACATTGATTCCAATGTTAGTATGATGAAAATTGATTAGACTTTTGTTTGCCTGATTTTTGATTAAATTCTAAATACTTGATATACTCTGTTGAAGTTTACTGTAACTTGATCAATCTGGTATAGGCTGTACTAAGTATTGCAACACCTTGTGCAACACCAAGTGATTTAGAGGTTCAAATTCTTTCATATCCTACCCTTACGTTTTACTTCATTTTCAGCAGATTTTCAGGGGATGATTATGGGAGAAGTCCCTATATTAACACCCCCTCATCCATTTTGTGAAAAGCTAATTTTCATTTGTAAGAATTTTAGTTCGAATTACTCTCTCTCTCCAACTCTCCTCTCTCATTTTTCTCTCTAGTAAGAACTAGGGTCTTGAGTGTTTTTCAAGAACCCAACTAGGGTTCTTGAGATTTTCTTGAAGAACTTCTGGGGATTTTACTAGGAGGCTCGATTGAGGGCATTACAAACAAGGATTGGAGGTCACTTCTTCATATTATTAATTCAAGACTAAGATTTTCTTTCCCTTCTCTCTTCATTTATTGAGTTTGCATTTATTACTCTTTCCTTCTCCTATTTAATGCTTATATCTTGTATTAATGATGTTGGATTGATGGCATTTATGATTTGTGAGTAGTGAGTTGTGGTTTCTAGGCTTGGGAGTAGCCCAACCCTAGGGTTCGACTCTTGGTTGATTGATGGTTAATTTAAGGGATAAATTGTGATTGGAATTAATGTTGCGGCTTTGTATGACTTATATTGTAGGCGTAGCTAACCTAGGATATATTGATTCTCCTCGAGGGCACATGGGGACGACGGGAGAACCCGAATCATAATTATCGATCTAGATGGATGTCCTAGAGCCTCGCTCCCTAGGCAATATCCACTCGGGGTGGGGATTTTAGGGTTAATTAGATCATATTCTTGATTTGCTTGCCTTTGACCTTGTAATTCCATTATCGTTCTTTATTAATTGAAATTAGGATGAATTAAGGTTTAATTGGTTAATTTGATGAATCCCTCTTGTTGGCTCAATTGGATTTCTAATGTGGAACATAACCTTCCATCACAACCCTTAATTAAATTCGGTAATCACTAGGAATGAATCCTAGGTTTAGGGAGAAACCATACTTTAGAAATTCTTGTAGTAGATATTAATTCTTTTTAATTGTTTAATTGCTAGTTTTGGGTTTTCATAGTGATTATCAACTTTCAAACTTCCATCGTGCCTGATTTAATATTACGAAAGACCTCTGGTGTGCTCTACGAGATATCCTTCTTGTGGTTCGACTCATACTACCTCTGTCTTAATCCGTACGCTTGCGGACTAATGAAAACTTTCCTAAATTGATAGTTTTAGAGGGGTTTTCGAGACAAGTTCATGGCGCCGTTGCCGGGGAGGATTTCCTCCTTGTAGAGCCATTTTAGGGTCAATCGTGCGTTAAGATTAGGCCTTTATATATATATATATCGTATTTTTTTATTTAGTTGCCGGTGTTGTGAATATTGGTGTTGTTTTCACTTTTATCTTAATTTTCGAAAAAAAATATAATGAATAAAGAAAAGGGTTTCACTATGCCAGAGTTACAATTTCCTATTCCCGACTTACCGAGCACGCAAAGGCTTGCTGGGGAGTAGAAGTTACTCGGGGCATGGTGAACTTAGCCCGAGGAATAAAGTTTCCCGGGAAAGAAGATGAGGATCCATATGAGCATCTTGAGGAATTCTTGCAAATTCTTGAGTGTGTTAAAACCACTAACGAACTTTTAAATGAATACTCTATCAAGCTCTTTCAATTCACACTTGAAGGAGCGGCGAAACAATGGTTTCGTGAAGAGTTATTCGATTCCTCATCTCTATGGGAAGAAATATCTACATCTTTCCTTCATCGATTCTTTCCAACAAGCAAGAGTGCAAGGATTAGGCGCAACATCTCAAGTTTTGAACAACAGAGTAACGAACATTAGTTCGAAGCTTGGGAAAGACTCCTACATCTTTGTAGATCATGCCCACATCATGGCTTTGATGATGCCTTTATCATTAATGTCTTCTATGTCGGATTAACTCCTAATGAACGTGTTTTCCTTGATATAGCTTCGGGAGGATCCTTCCTTAACAAAGAAGTGGATGAGGCTCTCTTTTGACTAAAGAAGATGATGTCCAATCAAAATCAATGGGACAAAGAAGAAAAGAAGAGGAAAAAGCTAAGTCAAGAAGAGAGTGCAAAGAGGGAAAAACTTGAATCCGTTTAACAAGATGAATTATTTATACAAAACAATATGTATCAAGGATTCAAGGTAAGTACCGCTCCTACTTTTTCCTCGGGATGTGAGACTAAGAGTACCATGAACCACTCATGTGTTAGGGAGTCATCTACGTTGTTAGAACCCTATGTTCCGGTGGTTCCTAGGGATTTAGTTGAGGATGACTCCGACAAAACTTCCACTAAGGAACAAATACTTAAGTTAGTGGAAAATTTGTATAGGAAGAGTGGTAGAAAGGAAAGAGGCTACGCCTTAGTGTTAGAAAACCTTATGGCATGTTTAATAACCTTAAGAAAGAAAGGATTCTAACTCAAGAGAACTCGTATGCTAACCCCTTAGAAAGCGGTAATGCCGTTGCACTAAGGAGTGGTAAGCCACTTCGAGAACTTGAGCGTAGAAACTCTGAAAGGGTTTCCTACGATAAGAGCAAAGAAAAGGCAGCGAGGAACAAATGGAGGAAAGGGATGACCCTCCTCCCATGGGAAGTCAACTTTATCTTAATAATGCTCAACCTCTATTATCATTTCCAAAACATGAGCGGGCATGTAGAGTTGATCGTCAATTTTAATATTTTCTTGATGCCGTAAATCAATTAACTCTTACGTTGCCCTTTGTCAAAACGGTTGCCACCGTCCCTCGATTTGAAAAATTCTTGAGAGACGTTATCAATAATAAGAAAGAATGGGGACAATTAGAGAAGGTTAATTTTGCCAAAGATATTAGTGCCATAATTCAAAACAAAGCCTATGCTAAATTTAAAGATCCGGGTAGTTTCACTATCGTGTGTTCTATTTACAACGCGAAAATAAATAGAGCTTTGCTGATTTGGGTGCTAGTGTGAGTTTGTTGCATTCTTCTATTATGCGGCAATTCAAGGATTACGAGCTTAAGTCTACTTCCAAATCCCTTTAATTGGTCGATAGACCAATTAAGAAAACCTATGGGAGTTCTTGAGAATAATCCTGTCTGAATCAATGGAATTGATATTCCGGTTGACTTCGTCGTTCTTGACATGGACGAGGATCCCAAAACTCCCAGAATTCTTGGTCGACCATTCATGGCCACTGCGGGTGCCATTATCGATGTCAAGGATGGAATTCTTTCTCTTGAGCTTGGAAATCAAAGAGTTAAATTCAATCTTAAAGGTTACATTAATTAACCCTCCCCCAAGGAACAATGTTTGATGATAGATGCGATACGGGAGGAGATTGAGAAGGTAGTAGAGGAGATTCCCGAGAAGATGACTTGGGAAAGGATACAAGAAAACATAGGGTGGGACGATGAGTCTCTCCCTTAAAATGGACTCCTAAAAATATGCAAAGCACTCACCAAAGAAGATCCGAACCTTCAAGAGGTAGAACTCGAATCTTTCACTTTATTCGTGAGGTATGGCTCTTTGGACTCCACTCCTTGGAATGATAAGAAATTTAAAAAAAATAAAAATTGAAGTGGTTGATGAAGTTAAGGATGATAAAAATGGTCTTAGTGAAGGTTTTGACAAAAATTACAATGTGGAATATGTTTGCTTTGATGACTTCTTGATGGATGACTTTTCTTGCAAACATTTTCCAATTGAAACTTTTTTCCTTGATTCATTAAGCATTGATAAGGGTGAACCCTTCATTTGTGCTTTAGAAAATGATGACGTCTTGTTTTGGAAAAAAATTCAAATTAAGTGCATCCTTGATGAAATGAGCATTGATTTGGGTGAACCTTTTCCTTGCATTTTAGAAACTGATGATATCTTATTTTGGTAGGATTTTCAAGTTGAGAACATTCTTGATGCATTGACCATTGATTTGAGTGAATCCTTTGGTTTTACTTTAGAAAAAGATGACATCATCTTTTGGGAAAATTTTCAAATCTTGAGCATTCCTTATTTCCAAAAAGTTTTGGATGAAACACTCTCCACCCGTGTTGATCTTCAAGTTAGTGGGCAACCACCCCCTTTGACAGTGATAAATTTTTTTCAAGAAAAGGTGGAACCCCTAGACTTGACAACATGTCTTCTAGGCATTTGAATTACATTCACATTTCTTTATATTTACCACAATATTCCATGAAAGAATTTTTAGACATTACCAAGCATGATTTTTTTGGGACGGAAAAATTTTCCTCACCAACTAACCTGACTTTCTTCGAAAATGGCACTGTTTAAAAAATTCTTCCAAACTGGAAGGAAAATCTTGTAGTGAATTTGGAAGAACCCTTTATTGCAAAAAGATATCAAGAGAGTTTAAGCATATTGGTTAGATTTGTCATATTTCTATTATCTATGCTTACACACTTTATTCTTGTTGAGAAACATTTTTGTAAGGAGGGAAGGAAGCCAAAGGAAAGACTGGCGATGGAGAGCATGTGGGAGATGAGAGAATGGAGATTCGCTTAAGGAGGAGTGCACAAATGTAACGGTGAGAATTCCTACTTCGAGCCCCATTAATTAGCAAGGTGATAATGGTCAAGCTAACGACCTCAAAGAAGCGCACTTGGAAGGCATCACCAAACAACATTTATTGTTTTCTTAGGAGTTTGTTGGGTTGAGGATCCTGCCCCTATGGGTTATTCCTCTTTTACCCTTACCTTTTGTTATTTTGATTGAGTAGGATTAAGTTTTGTGCTTTTAATAAATGGTTGGGGTGGAAATGAGAAGGATCATAAGTATTTTGTTGATTATTGTTTGGAAATGATAATTGTGACATACATGAGAGGAACTTTCTCATTGTTGAGTTGTGCATGTATTTCCCCCTCCTTTGTTACTCGGGCTTGAGAATTTTGCCCAAGTTTGTGGAGAGGGAGGAAGAATTGTTATTTCCATATGCTTGAAGAGGATATTCCTCATGATAATTGAATTACTTGTGATCATGATTTATGCCATTCTACCATAATTTTATTTTGTCTTTTTGCTTTGATTGAATAATAAAGCTTGGCGACTTTGTGTTGATATTGGCTCTTTGTGTAGTTGATGAGAAAAATTGGAAGTGTCCCATGTCTTGTGGAAAAAAAAAAAGAAAAATGAATTCTTTAAGAAGTTGAGCAATAAAAACTAGAGGGTTCCTTGCCTAATTCGACATGAGGATAGGTAGATGCGATTTCTAAGTAGGCAGAAATTTTGGCCCACAAAATAGGATCAGAAGGGTACAATAAAATAACTTACCCCAACGTGTGTTGCTTGTGGACGTCACTTTGATTCCAAAACACACACTACACGACTAAGGGTGTTGAATGAAACATAGAATGAATTGGCTATAGGTGGAAAAATGAAGGAGATGTAGGAGGAGTCATAAGGTGGATTAGGTCGCCGGGCAAAGTAATTGTATTTCATTAGTTGTAATAAATTCCAGTAACGGTTGTGTACTCTGATTATTGAGATGAGCATAAAAGAAAATACGATGTATGAAACATAGAAAAAAAAAGCTCAAAATAAAGTCAAGTGTGTTATAGTTGATGTATCTTGAGAAGACTCAAAAAGAGTACCGTGTTGTAATAGAGCAAAAACTAGAATAGCAATTTATTTCTTTTGGACTAAGCCCGTGGAAAAAAGAAGAATGAAGATACTAAAAGTTGAAAAATCATTTGGCTCGAGGGAGAGAAGGGTTGCATCACCTACACCGGGTGAGTGCGTGGCCACTTCCTAAAAAAGAACTGAGTCGAGTCACCTATAGTCAAGGATTTTGAAAAATAAGCAATTCGTCCAAAGTCACACACATAAGCATGTTTTGGTGTTGAAGTGAAGAGTCCTTAGTGCATGGCTTAGGGGAAGTGAAATAAAAGCATCAATTGTTTTCCTAAGTCTTATGCCTTTCTATCTCCTTACTTATTATCAAATTCCTTAAAACAAATTGAGTTAGGCATGAATGGTGAACCAAAAAGTAAAAAATGTTAAACCCAAAAGAGAACTTCAAAGTTTTATGGACTTCCGATGGCTCTCCGAACTCATTTTCTAATGTGCTTAATTGCTTAATTTGCTCAGGAACGAGCAAAGCTTAAGTTTGTGGGGATGATAAACGTGAAAATACTATTTTTCTTGTATATTTCACGTCCATATTTTTGTGTGAATTGCAAGTGTTTATTATTTTTACATGTGATTTCATGTTTTATTGTATTCCCGGGTTGATTTTCCTTTTTAATATGATTTAATGCACTTTTGGGTGTTTTGAGTCGTGTTTTGAAGGTTAGGAAAATTCAGAAGATCAAGAAGACCATTTACACACATTTTCTCACTCTGGCCCATACCCTGAGGTCCAAACAGTCCTAATCTGGATTGGGGTCAGGCCCAAATTAAGTTTTGACATGTCACGAACAAAATTTGTGAAGGAATCAAGTTGAGAAAATGGGTGGAAGAGCTTCAAAACGATAAGAAACAAATAAGAGGTCAATCGCACGAATATTCCAGTTTTGGTCCACATAACGAGGCCCAAATGGGCCCAAATCAGACTCTACAAACGTACAACTTGAAGTTCATCGAGTAGCAAACAAAAGTCATGAAGAGATCGGGATGAGAATACGAGAGGAAAAAATACAAAACGGCGATGAAAAAAAATGGGACGAAACAGGAAATAAAAGGGTGCAAGGTGAGTACTGAACGTGTCCCAACCAGTACCAGACCCTGTACCTGACTGATATGGACCCCAGTGGGTCCAGGGCTTTGAGCCGGACCCAGTACCAGACCCGGTACCGGTTCGGCTACCGATCCGCGCACAAGCCTTTTGCCTCGCTTTCAGCGCGTTATCTCCGTATTTTGGCTGTAACTTTCTTATACGAACTCAGAATCGAATGATTCAAGATGTTATGTGACTGCAAGACAATGATCTACAACTTTTATGTTTTGATCAAGAGATAATTCTGCACCTATTTGTCCCATAATTGACGAGAATGACGAGTTTTGCATATTTGGGGGTTCCGACTCAACATTTAAGGAGTCCAAGCTATATAATTGTTTTTTACTATCCTACCCTTACTTTCTACATTATTTTTCTAGCAGATTTTCAAGGGATGAGTATGGGATAAGTCCCTTACATTAACACCCCCTCACCCATTTTGTTAAAAACTAATTTTCATTTGTAAGAATTCTAGTTCTAATTACTCTCTCTCTCTACAACTCTCCTCTCTCATTTTTCTCTCTAGTAAGAACTAGGGTTCTTGAGTGTTTTTCAAGAATCCAACTAGGGTTCTTGATATTTTCTTGAAGAACTTTTGGGGATTTTACTAGGAGGCTTGATTGGTGTCAAACCGCCAAACTAAATTACCTACTAGCAAATTACAAGTAAAGTGGTGAGTAGGGCCGAATCCACGAGGAATGGGGATTAATTCCTTTTGAGTGAAAAACAAAAAATAAACGGGGGGTTTTGGATTTGAGTTATCTAACTAAACTAAGATCCTTATAATTAACCAAAACATATAAATAGAATAATTAAAATATAAAGACGAATCACATATTACCTGACTCTGATCCAAGGGTATTGATATTCAATTATATTATTGATCATAGACTCATAAATATATTTTCTTGTAATTCAAATAGTTTAACCAAAGATGTATTAGGATAGCCATAATAAATCTTGCGTTTTCCTAAATTAATTGACAAAACTCAGCAACCGGTTAATACTTATCATTAACGGATCGGGCATGATAATGTTCCATACCACGTTAATGATAGCATGAAGATTTATCAAAACAGTTAAACCTATTAACTAATAGTCGAGATAGCTGCAACTATCAATAATTAGATTGTAGATTTAATTAGGTTAAATTAATTATGATAGCACGATTAATTCAACCTATTGCTACTATGGTTCAATCCTTCATGACAATTACGTATCATAATTCATGAACAACAGTAAGAAATTGAATAGTTAATTGAGTTGTCAATTCAATCACTACAAGAAAATAGTATATTAGCAACCGATTATTGTTGTTGGTAACTAAGAAAATCTGTTGGTAAATATAGTTACCAACAAAATATCGACGGTTGCCCATTGGTTGGTAAATTTTACCAACACAATAATTTAGTCCGTTGGAAAATTACAAACATCTTACTAACGGAAAATAATGGCGTCGTTGCTAAGTTACCAACCAATTAACAACATAATGCCAATGGATAAAGATAGCACCGTTGCTAAGTCGCCAACCAATTAACAACAAAATGTCAATGGAAAAAGATGATTGTGTTGCTAAGTTGCCAACCAATTAACAACAAAATGCCAATGGATAAAAACGATGTCGTTGCTAAGTTACTAACCAATTAATAACAAAATGCCAATGGATAAAAATGATGACGTTGCTAAGTTACTAACTCATTCACCCTTGCAAAGTCCTTGCTAAATATTTAGTTGTTGGTAAAAACTATTTATATATGGTTGATATTGCATTGTTAATCTGTTGAAAATTTACCAACGGATTGAAATATGTAGGTAATTTTTGACATAAAATAGTTGATAATTCGTTGGTAGAATATTTATGGGTCTAAAAGATGTTGGCAGTTTTGAAATGGATTGGTTGCTATTTCATTAGAATTTTATCAATTAATTGTACACCTATTGCACTAATGGATAAAATTTATGATATTTTTTTAAATAAAAAAATTAATAATTGATTGTGATTCAATGAATCTGCTGGTCGAACTCTATTTTAGGGGTGTTCACTATTCGGTTGAAACCGAAAAAACCGCCCGAACCGAACCAAATTTTACATTTCGGTTCGGTTTTTCCTTTGATCAGTTCGATTTCGATTTTATATATAACAATATTTCGATTTTCGGTTCGGTTCGGTTTTTTCAATAAAAACCGCATTAGAAACCGAAAAATCGAATTAAGTACCCCTTAAATTAAAATCCTCCTCCTCATCATTTGTCTTTCATTTGCATTTTAATTTCATTTCATTTAAATTTCATTTTCTATCTAACAAGTAACAACTAAGGGGCAAATAAAACCTAATTTGCAGCACTGTAGTTTGTTGTTTTCTCACGTCCATTCTGATTAGCCCCCTGTACTCTTTTGGATAACAAGAAAAGTTGACTCTTCGACCAACTCATTTTTATATTAAGAATTTTTATTCAAATGCAGTTAATATTCAAAATTTTATTTTAGTGTAAAAATTCGGTTTTGACCGCAACCGAACCGAAATATTTCGATTCGGTTAATTTCGGTTTTTGATAATTTTCGGTTCGGTTTCGGTTAGCAATTTTTAATGATTTCAGTTTTTGATTTTGTTAATTCGGTTCGGTTTCAGACCGATGAACACCCCTACTCTATTTTTAGGAAATACATAAATTTCATATATATACACACGCATAGGGTATCAAAATTAGAATAATAATAAAATAAGGGAAAATTGGTGTAAATGCCCTGTAAGTTTCCACTATTTAGTAATTAGGACAGTAAGTATACCACTTTTTTAAAATGCCCTGTAACTTTAAAAAAATTGGTAAAAATACCCCGTCACCGGCTATAGGCTGTAACCCATCCGTTGACGGGTGACGTGGATTAAATGCGCGACGTGGAAAGGTTTTTCTGATGGGTTTTTTGTGACCTGGAATTATTTACCAAATAATATGTGTAAATGACATGGCATTAGTCATTTAGGAGGGAAAATCAAGTTATTCCCTCCATTATCTTCCTCATTATATACCCTAGTTCTCAATTTTGCAAGACACTCTCTTCCCTACTGTAGCAGCCGAAACTCAGAGCTAACCCCAGCAAAAAATAGTTGAAATTGCAGAGCAGCTCCATTTTAGGCAATGTCTTACTCAAGTAACTCCTCAGGCGGATTTATGCTATGCGATTGTGGGATACGAGTCTCGCTTCAAACATCACGGAAAGAACCAAATGTGGGTCGGAGGTTTTACGGATGTCGTAATTGGAATGTAAGTTGTCGTGAACTCAAACTCCATTGAACCAGTATTCCAAAACAATTGTGATTATAAGAAATATTTTGTGTTCTTGATTTTTTTTAGTAGAGAGGTGGGTGTCTCTTTTTCGAATGGATCGATCCACCCCCAATGTCGGGTTCTAACTCGGTTGCCCACGAATTACAAGCTGGTATTGTTGTTGTCTCCGAGAAGATCGAAGGGCTGGAGAAAATAATCGAGAAGAATAACCGGAAAATGGAGTTAATGATAATTGCCACATGGGTGCTTTTACTTGCAATTATGTTCAAGGTCATGTAGGAGGTTTTGAAGTTGTATTCCGATGTAGCAAGGATTTGAGGTTGTATTCTATGGTAGCAGTTGATTTAATTTAAATGTGTAGGTCATCTTTGTGTGATTTATGGAATTAATTGTTGAGAAGTGTTTTAAGGTAAAAAAGGTTCAGTTCAGAATTATTAAGGAATATGTAATGAATGGTCAAGGGTGAAATGTGTGTATTTTTTGGATCTAGTGGTGAAATTTGTGTTAACTTCATGCTTATAATCAGACAAGAATATTCTGATGGGTGTAATATATTGTTTAAAATGAGACAAGGTATTTGGAAAAAGAAAATCTCTGCTAAATGAATCAGACGAAAATAAACGATACTCAAATTGCAAAATAGTTACATTATATTGCCATTCAACATTGTTCAGGATACATCCTAACAACAGCACATAAGCAAATGTGTGCCTAAGAAAGTGTGGGCAAAAGAGTTGAAACAATTCCCGACCAACATATACAAGTTTTTGCAAAACGACCTAATCCCAAAAGCGAATAGTAAGTTCAAATTGTTCAATCAATAGATAAAGACACCATATACAAAACGTAACACCCTAGTCCAATATATCACTGTACTCGACATCGACTCTGTGGGTCTTCTCCAATTGAAAGATTTCTGCCAGATGCTATCTCCTTCAATGTTGAAAGGTGGACGTATTTTCTGCGTCTCTTTCAAATACATGATCCCGTTGGGGCTGAACATCTGCTTCTTCATCTTCTATTATGTTGCTGTTGAATTTTATCGAAGCAGCTTCATCTTGGTCACTCCTTTTTGTACCTTTTTTCTGCATATAAATTTCGAATTCATCATGGAATGTGTAAACAAATGATAGCCGTTTTATATCCCCTGTTTAGAACCATACCTTTCCCCTTACCGCAAGCTTTTCTAGTGGGGTTGGAACATCTACATCATCCGTATGAAATTCAACAGGATTTGCATCACCAACAACCGAAGGAGAGATTCAAATAGTATTCAAACAAAATGTTACAACAGATTTATAGGCAACCTAATTTAAAGTAAAACTATTGTACCATTTTCTCCATCGTCTCGTTAACTTGTGTCAATTGGCTCAACGGTTCCTGAGTCTGGTTATAGCACAAATCCAGATTTTAGCATATTTCAATAGAAGTCTAATTGATATCAAAACAGATTTCAAAACTGCTAAAAAAAGGGGAACACATCTGATGCAAATTTGCAAAACTGCTATTCAAATTCAACTAATCTAATATTAAGACCAGATTTTGAAAACTTGACCAGCTCATGATACTAAATCTGATGCAGAATTTCCAATATACAATTGCTTATTTTCTGAGCTGGGGAAACACAAACGAATCAGTAAAAATACCAGATTTTTACAACAACGATTCAGAAAAAATGATTCAGTAATACTGATTCGCTTTCTATGCCCAAACTTGATAGCATGTAATTTAGGTACGAAACATCACCTAATAGAGTAAATTCAGGTAAAAAACAACGAGGAACTAAAGCACATCATATTCACCAATAAATCCTATTGTGACTTCAACAGCCACATCATCGGAATCATAACAGTATAAAATTACCTCTTGTGCATCAGCATCATTGAATATTTCTTCCACCACTACCTCATCCTCCAAATCTTCGAGACCACATTCTTGCAGAATTTTCCGTCTAGCAATCTGCTCTGCCTCATCGAGTTCCGGTTCAGCCTACAAACCCAAAAAAATATTGGATCAGTTTATAATTTATCAATTACGAGGAATACAGTACATAAAAACTGAAAGTTGAGATTAATTGATTCACTTACAAAAGGACAGACTCGTCTATTGTGACCCGGGACACCACATATTCCACACTTTAGGGTTGTCTGATTTCTTTTTTTATGTTGAGCATCCCGGTTAGCAGGTCTCCCCCTTCTCCTCGGTACATGCTTGTCTTGTACCTCATCCGACTCTCTTCTTCTTGCCTTTGGTGGCCTACCAACTTTTCTCACAACTTTTGGAGGAAGAGGGGGAATAGCTTCGACCTTCGCCCATTCTTCTCTGCCGTTAATTGGGTAAATTGTATGGCCATATGCAGCGTGATATGTCTCCACCCTATAACACTTGTGTACAAAACCATCTGGCGCCATTCTTTGGTGATTAATTGCACAAAGGACATGCTTACATGGGATCCCAGTTAGGTCCCATTTCCTGCAACCATATGTGCCTCTGTCTAAGTCAACCGAGAACTGAATACCATCAAAGCATGAAATTTGATAATGAGTTTCGTCCGCTTTGATAGGCATACAGTCAGCCACCTTCGTTAAGTTGTACTCCAATATACGCTTGATTCTCGGGCAGAAAGGTCCTTCAAATAATTAAATAAAACTATTGAGATAAATGATCGATTATCTAATCTACAAATTATTTCAAATCTGAAAATTGAAAATACTAGTACCTTTCCATCTCTTTGCTATATCCCGGTTCTCTTGTAGTCTTTTCATCAATGCTTCCATAACAGCCTCAAGCATAGACAATATTGGAAGCTCCCGTGCCTCTAAGATCTTTGCGTTGAAACTCTCGCACATGTTATTCTGAACCAAGTCACATCTTGGGTAGGTATTGAAATGGGATCGGCTCCAGTGCGAAGGATGTTTGTCTTCGCCGGAAAACCAGTCAAAGGCAGCCTGATCATAGAATCTACCAAATTTTGGGCCTCCAGCTGTTTGATCAACACCTAAAAACACTGTGCTACCTGGATTAGTCCTTCGAATCTCATTAGCATACTCCTACAGAAGCGCATACTGATCATCCGCTCGACCCTCTAGCTTCCGAACAGACCGCTGCTTACACAAGTATGCCTGCCAAGGTGTGATTTCAACCCTAACCTCCTTCATCAGATCAGCTCTAAAAGCCTTGATACTCCGCTTCTTGTCGGACTGAAACGCATACCCAAACCTCTCGCTCAACCACCTAGACTTCATATTCTTGACTAAAAATGCCTCCGCACATGCATGGTCGGGAATGCAGGTGGATACAAACCAACATGACTCACCTTCCCTCTTGTGTGCTGTTCGCCTATTTTATAACCTAACGCTCCGCAAGTATACGGGTGCAAGTGTATATAATGGCAAGCAAGGTCGATCCCACAAGGACTGACTTAATGACTAGTTTGATACTCTAAATATCCTGAAACACTCCTATCTAGGCTCTAAATTGGGTTGATTTTAATATTGAACTCATCTTACTAAATTAGTACTAAACACTTAAATTCGAGTATAAGAAAATAATTTATCAAATTTTTGCAAGATTGGAAGATATATTCTAGAGAATTGATTTCAGAATTAACTAAGTTTGACAATCTAATTATTCTAAACTAGCAATGATTACTATCGTTATTAGACGACACTCATATATGTTAACTCTCCTTTCGAAGCAATTAACTTGTAGATTCATTACCCCCAGCCACCCTTTCAAGTCGAGTAGACCTAATGAACTCCCAATCGATCTTAGACCTATGCCTACGCATTTATCTCACCTCCTTTCAGAGCGTTCAACAACTACGCTATATGTTGTATTTCCATTCACAAATTCCTCCTTTCAAAGCCAACTTATGAATTATGTAGAAGTAGTTAATTGATCAAATTAACCATTCATGAAAATAAATCACAACATATAGATAACGAATAACAATCATTAACTGGAATAGAAAACTTCGATTAATCAAACATCGTTAAAACCTACTTTCAAAACCCTAGAATAATAAAGAACTACTCACTCATGTTCATATTCATAACACAAATATGTTCATAGACAAACATGATTTGAAGTAAAGAAATGAGATAATGAATAAGAACCCTAATCGTCGTCTTGATCTCGATTCTTCGATGTTGCTTTCCTCTTCAAAATATCTTCTAATGAGCTCTCCCTCCTATTTTTAGAGTTTGGGACTTCTTTATATCGTATTAGGTCAAATTTGGGGCCAAAAATGGGCTTTAAAACGCGTAGACTCTGTTTTGGACCCGAAAAGCCAACTCGACCGAGTTTGGACAACTCGACCGAGTTCAATCAACTCGACCGAGTCAGTATCGGCCTCGACCGAGTTGGGGTCTCTGGACCAATTTCACATTTGTTCTTCATTTCTCCCTCGACCGAGTTGATAAACAACTCGACCGAGTTGGAGTTTCTGGCCAAGCTTCAACATCTTCTTGCTATTTCCGACTTTTCTTGCTCGTTTTCCACCCGAACCTTGCCCAAACGGACTTTTTGGCCTTTTTATACCTGAATAACACCAAAACAAGCAGAAACACGTCATCTAGCTCAAGAGATGGAATTTAATCACTTTTCGCCCAAATACACATGCATATGTCCCATATTACGACCTTTAATTGACCTAAAATACATGTAAAACTAGCATGTATCATGTGCATTAACTCTAAATTTACAATTAGAGTCCGCACAAACTGCGTATATCCTCCATTTATCGCTTTTTAGGAACAAAATGTTCCTCTTCATCAGTATGACATGCGTGGTCATCATATCCCGAAACTCCTTTTTGGTGCTCAATACCATGCCCAATACTAGATTTGGTGCTCGCCTGTTATCCGGTCTGTAGACTCTACCTCTGCCCTCATTCTCATCATCAATTCCAGGCAAGCTCCTCAACTCGTCCTCACTAGCACATATGTCACTCTCCCCATCGTTTGTTTCATCCTCTACCACCTGTTCTACGCCTATATCATCACCCCAAACTTGTTGTCCTATCCATTCAACATCCCTATCAATAAACTTTTCAAACTCACGATCATCGTCCCCATCTTTACCCTCTGCTCTAAACTCATAATCACTATCTAGGAACTCCTCTCCGTCATCGTCAGAATCTATCTCATATACCGGCCTTTTACCTCTCCTGAATGCCCTTCTTTTCCTTTTTACAACCCTTTCAATTTTGTCCTCTCCCCCATCCTCGGGTTCTAAGTCCCCAACCCCCAACCCTGTATCACCATCTTCCTCAATATATATGTTTATTTCTCTAGTGCATAAAGCAACTGCTACAAGTGATTCCAAAGCTGCCTCGTCATCTATCAGAATGAAAGTCTCCTCCACGTCACACCAAACATATATCTTAGGTGTCAAACTACTACCTAAGTTGGCTGCAAATTTTTTCAGATCATCAAATTTGTAGTGGTTGGTATTGACATAGTCAAATTTGCACAACGTTCCTCCAACATACGCTTTTTGGCCAAAATCAATCTGCCCTCCATAATTTATGTTGAAAGTATACTCAGAGCTACCTATCACAAGGTCAAAACTAGAACAGCTTAAGAATATGGAACACTTTCCAAGTATTTTATAACAATGTTCAGGCTACATACTTTCAAGATAAAGAATACAAAAAACCATAAAAAAACAATAAACTTTGAATAAGTCTAAAAGTTAAATATACTTCCTAAAACTAAGGGAACAACCAAAGTGGTCCCCCCCCACCCACCCACACCCAACACCAATTATAAAAATTGAAGCAATTTTCCCTACTACAGAAACTTGAATAAGTCAGAAACTTTAATATTCCTCCTGAACTAATGCAAACTCCAACAAAAGTGGTCTCCGATCGCCCACCCACAACCCAAAAACAATTATAAAAAGTTGAGTAAATCTGGAATTCTACAGACAAAAAGTAAGAACAAACTGAAACTATAGCTTTAATCCAATTTTGACCAAAAAAGGGTCCCCCGGATTACCCCACACCCACACATAGCAGCAGTTATCACGTGAACCGCCACCACACCCCTAAACCCAACACCATTTCGACCAAACGACAAAAATAGCAGCAATACTAAACAACTATTAAACAATATCAAGCACCAATAATAATAGGATACTTTATCTACAGACGAGACAATGAACAATCAAGACATTCCTCTAATGCACTTATTAATCTGGAAAAGACGACACATATTTTGAAATCAAGAGTGGCATTTACCGTATTTAGGTGGGGGTTCGTCATGCCGGCGAATGTCTCGGAGCTTCATCGCCTCCAAGAAGATTCCAATCAGCGCGGCGGAATTGGGTGTGTGTGGAATTAGGGTTTTTTTTTTTTTTTTTTAGCGAAATGGGATTGAAATGAATTAGGGCTAAATTGCCCTAAACCCATTTACAATTCGGTATTGACCCATAACCCATACCCGGTCCACGTGTGAAAAGCCCGAATGACATGTCCTTTCTACGTCGCGCATTTAATCCACGTCACCTGTTACCGGATGGGTTACAGCCTATAGCCGGTGACAGGATATTTTTACCAATTTTTCTTTAAAGTTACAGGGCATTATAAAAAAGTGGTATACTTATTGTCCTAGTTACTAAATAGTGGAAACTTACAGGGCATTTACACCAATTTTCCCATAAAATAATTTTTTATTAGTTAATACCAAAAAAAAAAAAAAAAAAAAAAAAAAAAAAAAAACAGCAACTGATTAAAATAAGAACTAACATAAATCGCAAAAAAACCAACTCATAAAACTAAACAAAGATACCTAATGAATTTTTTTCATCAAAATATAGAAAACATCCAACATCTCATTACAAAGTAACAAGAGGTAATGTAAAACACATAACATCTAATAAAACATAAACCTAAATAGAAGATCCTAATGAACTGTAGAGTTTCCTTGAATCAAGACACTTGCAAAGATAAAAGACACCAAACATAACATACCTAATGAAGTCCAAAAATATAATTTAAAAAAGATACTTCACAAAATCCATCATCCATCTACTCCTCCTGAAGATCATAATCCTCATCATAGTCATCATTAGTTGGGTAGGGATCGGTAGGAGGAGCTGAAGTTCCACCTCCCATAAGCCTTTGTATGAGACCCTCCATCTCATGTTGCTTCTGGCTTAACTCCATCTCTACTTGCTCCTGCCTCTCCCTCATTTGCTGCTCCATTTCATCCTGGCTTTGCCTCATCTCCTCTTGCACCTCCTCATAAAGTTGGGCTCGAAGTTGATCGCAATCTAATGGTGGAGTTTCAGATGATCTACAATTTGGTATTGCAGCTGATGGTTTGCTTCCTAATCATAACCCGATGCTTCTTCAATGGCCCAACAACTTCATAATATATAGAAGACAAATCAACAGTCTCCGAAGAATTATTTCCGTTATCGGACTAGTTTTGTGTGGCAGCATTAAAGCGCGTCATAACCTCTGCCTGCAAAGATTAAATTTACCAAACTATGTAATATAATATGTAAACAAAACAATCAACAATATATCATCATCATCATCATCATCATCCTTACATGTTATCCAAGTCAGTGGAAGTGTTTTCACATATGCAATTCTAGACCAATAGAAGTAAATAAGTCATGAAGACAAAATGTGTCTCATTGTCAAATAAACACCTAAACATATATATTTTTATGCATACCATTGGGGGTTAGGTTGCAAGGAAAACGGGGGGAAACGGCCATCATGTGAAATTTTAATATATCTACATATGAAGAATGATTCCCAAACTTCCAACAACAAATAGAGATAAAACAACTCTCCATTTTTAATAATGCTTAATAAATGGTAGAAAATCAAACGGTGCTTATTGCCAACTAAAACAAAGACAATCAAATAAATAACTAAATTTCAGATTCAAGTACCAAAAAATCTTTAATAATCTCCCCATTAAACTAAAGAATAGTAGGCATGTTATACTTCATACAAATGATACATTTCTCAAACTAAACAACATCAAACATATAAAATAAAAGATCAAAATATCATCCCTAATCGACTTACATTAACATTCTCTGACCGCTTATAAACGAATTTTCCATCTGCCTTCTTGTGAATCCTCACGAAAACGTCATAGCTAGTAACAGGGCGTCCAAGCTCTTTAGCCTGGAATATCATTGCACCACTTAGATTAGAACATATTATCACATCATTTATATAACAAAGTTTATAAATTCAATATAAAGATGGAGTCATTTAAATTCTCTACAAGAAATATGCTATGATCTAAAGCAGATCAAGAGCCCCCGCAGTGTCTAGATGGTCCATCTCCATGCCCTCCAACGTCACTCAAACGATTTTGTGATGCTTGTGTACGCTTCTTCTTGAATTATGGAGTATTCCATTTTTGCTGCCAATTGTCCCATGTTCCTGGGGGAACATTCACAGGGTGTTGTCCTGATTTTTTCCACTCACAAAGTAGGCTAGAATAACGTATTCCAGACCTCTTCTGAAAGATGTTCCGAACCACAGACAAGTCTCTATAAAACGAAAAATGTTTCTACAATTTATATATTTGTTGGGGTTAGTCCTGATTGAGCTACAATCGGTAACAGGTAAAAAGGCAGATATCTTAACAAGATTCAAATGTAATAAGGAAATTCGAGTCAATACTTGCATATTCAAGAATAAATAATTAGAGACCACTAATGCATCCTGCAACTTTTACAAACGGAGGAAATTATATATGTAAATATTGTTGTACAACTATTGCTGGTCAAATTTTTATCCCTTTTTTTGCTTATGATTAATGTGTTCCTCAGTCTAACATTAAGTTTTCTATGGTTATCATTTGGCTTAATTCCCACACATCTTTTTGTTGTCATGTTTATGAAACCCATCAAAATAAACCTAAGTGATGAATGGGCAAATGCAAGAAGTTCTCAAGAAAACATTCCCTTTATCCTCTCCAAATCTATCTTGAAAATGGAATTTCAAATTTATATATTTATAAAAATCAGTATTAGCTCAATGCATGTATAAATGGTAAGAAAATCAAGTCAAATTACATTGAAATTAGAGCAGGTTTACACTTCCTATCAGCAAATATCTAAGAGGTGCCGGATGATATAGCCATAATTGGGGAACTTATCCACATATAATGTTTCAACTAGTTATAAAAGTACACATCTTTATCAACAAATAACTACAAATGCATGCAAGTCCTCACTCGACAAACACACAACATACAATTTCTAATCAAAATATTTATCAATTCAAAAAATATTATAAGCGACAACGCACATATGTGATAATGAAAACGTTACCCCAATAACTAATATACATCTAACAGTTCAAAGACCTACACACAATGGTAAAGGAAAATGCAACTGCTAGTAAATTTGTATATGAAGGAATACCTGGAATTCATTCCAATAATACTCCTTAGTTTGGTGGGAGACTGCTGACCATCCTTATCAAAACGTTATTTATGCACTTCGTGGTCTGCCCCGACGCAACATGTGAAGGAGTAAAGCTAATCTCAAAAGACAAAATATACAGGCCAAATTATTAGTTAGCAATAATAAAATATAACTAATACCACAATATTCACTATAAGCCAACTATAAATGTGAATGCAAAAAATTAACTCGTTAAAAAATATTATTTAAAACAGCAGAAAATTAGCTTACATTTTGTTAGCTATCTTAAGCAGTGGCTTGGAATTTCTTGCAGAAGCATTGTCTAATGAAATTTCCAGTTGATCTCCAAGATTTGTTTCAGCAGTTGAAATGGCAAGTGATCCTGGAGCCTCCTCATCTGCAAGCGTCGTAGGTAATGGTGTCGAAGTAGTTGATGCACGTGGCGATGGCGGTGGTAGTGCAGTCGAAAGACTTCCATGTCCATTTCCTCTACCATGGCCTTCTCCGAAACCACGTTCGGTTGGTCTTCCTATTTGTCCATTTCCCTGCCAAAACCATCACCAAGCTCATTTCTTCTACCACAACCACCTCGAGGAACAATACCAAGTGTACGCTCTCCATTAACATATTCAGATCCATGGACAATTGAACGACGTCCATCCCCTCCACGACCAAGTGAATTTCCTCCACTCCTTTCGCCTCCACCAGACAACCCTCCAGCCATTTTACTATGATAATTAACATTTGAACAAGTTATGCATCAAAAACTATAACAATCTACTTAGAATACAACCTTTAAAATAGAAAAAAAAAAAAATGCATAATATAGAAGGTAAGTAACCCAAAGAGACACATCTGTTCGTTGATACCTAGTAGAGGATGTGAGTGCTACATAGGGTACTTAGTAGTGCAAGTCCCAATTATACAACATGAAACATCTTGTGTAGGAGGACTTTTAACAGCAATGATGATACACAAAAGATGCATAAATACAAGAAAGCCACACATCATATAAGATATAATTATCAGTTGATAATTTATGAAACAAATTAAAACAATAAACACATAACATGAACTATAGTGTATTAAGATGTTCACCTACACTACAACAAAAACTGTTAATTACTACGCCCAAAAGACAACGGTTTTATGCAATAACCGTAGTCTTTTAGCGATCAACCGTGGTCATTGTACAAACCGTAGTGTTTTACATTTTTTTTTTCGCTAAAAGACTACGGTTACACAAAACCGTTGTGGTTTAACCGTAGTCGAATACCTATTTTTTACTAAAAGACTACGGTTCGTAAAACCGTTGTGGTTTAACCGTAGTCGAATACCTATTTCCGCTAAAAGACTACGGTTCGAAAAATCGTTGTGGTTTAACCGTGGTCGAATACCTATTTTTTCACTGAAAGACTCATATTGGTGAGGAATTTCTAATTTCATTCTGATTTAACTTTTTTTCCCGTTACTACTATGAAAAACGAAAAAACTAGGCGGGTGATTTCCCACCATATTTACCTATTCTTTTTTTTTTAAAAGAAAATTCATATTTTTTTCCTAATCTCCCTCTCTATCTCAAAAGTGAACAGATTTTCCGTGAGGGAAAAATAAGTGACTGCTCCATATCATCTTCTTCTCCAAAACAATTAGGGTTTGCTAAAACATAGGGATCTATCTTTAGAAAAAAATTCTCTCTGGCTCCACCCCGCTCTCTTCCCACTACCGGTCCCATCGCCTCCGGCGTTCCCCGAATCAGAGAGAAGAAGAAAGCATCTCTCTCCCGTTATTAGAGTAGTCTCTGAAGAAATCAGTCCCAAATTCCATAACAGAACTCGAAGTTCACAATGGGTAAGATTTCCGAATTCCAATGGACGTTGCTCCAGTTATTCTACAATTCTAATTGTCATTGGCCACCAAATGCTAATAGTAGGTGCTGCTCCAGATTTCCGAAAGCCACCGCCTGGGCACCCACATTTCAGTCAAATGTAACGTTACTTGACCCTAAGCCTAGATTGTTAGTCTATAATTTTCATTATTTTTCTGAGTGTGGAGCCTTTGTACTCTATGAAGTGCTTTTCTTTATTAGTAAACATTTATTCGGTATTCTTGAATAACTCATAGTTTCAGAGTTTAAATTTGCATCTGAATATTCTTAAAAAGAAGTTAGAAGTATGGTATTCAAATTGTTTGATTAAATGTCTGAATCATTTATAGTCTCTTATATCACATTTGACTTGCTGGTTCAATTTAATATTGAAAAGGAATGGCCAAGGGGAGAAATATACAACGATTTTCATTGTTGATTTAAAATTGTAAGTTCTATATTTTTTGCAATGGCCAAGTGTTTTGGTTGTGCTATGATGAGTGGACTAGGTAGTTACATTTGGTTGGAGGGATGATTTTTTAGTGATAAAATCGTCTTAATTTCTTATAAGATATGCAGGTTGTTAGGTTGTTGTAGACATGTGTTCAGCACATCATAGAGGCTGCATATAAAATGGAGATTGATCTCTTGCTAAGATAGTAATTGAGAGGATTATTTAACTTGAACCTCAAAATTTAGGTGCTCTTGTACAATTATCAGGTTTCATGGCCTCCACTAGAGATTGAAAGCAATCGACATTCGTGAGACAGGTAATGAGAGATATGAGAATCCAAAATAATTAAACCTATACTAGATGTACCAAAATAAATGTAATAATTGTGTATTCTCCAACATTCCCTCATTATATTCTTGGACATCATCATTACTTTTGACCACTAATGATGAAAGTTACATAGTCCACTGCACATGCATGAATAAGCCGACATTAAGGGGATACTTGTGCTGGGATATAGTGGCATGTGCTAGGTCCGTTGTGGCACATCTTCGGATGGTACATTCACTTAAATAATGTAAAGACATTTCTGTTTAAGGAATTTTTAGGTAAGATGTGTATTGAAAATTGTAAAAGGTGTTTGGGGAATTTTAAAAGATGATATAGGTAATAGGGTGTGAATGTGGAGGGATGGGCCATCCGAATGTAAAATGAAATACGTTAGGGATGGATCATGCCCCATCCGGATGGAGATATCCCAAAACAAATATCCCGTAATTCTATATCCTACTTTCTTTTTTCTGCTTCATTGGAAACATTAAATTTATCCAATTATATAGACAAGTATTGTTTTTTAGATGTGTAGTGCATTGTTGAATGGGAGCCTGGGTAAGGTAGTTGGATTCTCAACTCAACAAAACTAAATATTTTATGTTTTATTTTTTAATTTTAACTTACTAAATGTCATGTTTAGTGCCTAAAAGTAAGTATAGGTAAATCATGATGCAATGTAACTATTATCACTTCACCAACAAAAAACTACAACTTATATAAATGTTTCCATATTCATTAGAATGCTACCGCTGTTGCTAAATACATATTGTATTTTAATTAAATAAAGAAATTTTGTTTTCTCTATTTTTTCTCCTTGAAATCATCTCTTTGCGTAGTCAATATGTATTACTTATTGGTTTTGAGCAAGTTTGTCACAACAGATATAGCAGATGACCAGTACCAATTCCCACATGAGAAGGAAATAATATACACATTGAGGTTAGTCGTTAGGTGTTAGTTGGGCGGTAGGTTGGGGCGTAGTGACTAGTCGGAGCCCAGGCGCTCTGAGAGGATATAACATAGGTGGCTAAGGAACCTAACATCTAGGCGTGGACTAGTCGGAGCTAGTCGAATTCGTTTACAATAGAAATTAAAAGCAACATTAATATATAGTGTAGTAGTTTAGTGAAATCATAGATAGCTTACTTATCTTATTTGATTATCAATTAATATACTCATCAAACAAGAAGATATACCACAATATCTTCTCGTGAAGATAATAAATTGTAATTTTTGGTTGATTTTCTAGTTTATGATTTTTTTTTATCATGTGATGTTTAACTTGGGAATATTTTCGATCGAGTTGTTACTTCTTGTCATTCAGACTTCAGATTATGCTTGCTGAAATTTCCAAATTAGTGTTATTGCTCAATGACCTCCACAATTAGTTTGGTACTGTAATTACTATTGCTTCCAATAAAACACTGTTGTTAGATTAACTTGTAGTGTTTCCTTATGTCTATTTATTTTTCCTTTAGATAAGAATCAACATTGTGAAAGCATAAAAAGTCCTTTTACATTCTATTTTGTGCTTAAAATATCCAGGATAGCAATTAGCATATGTTTCTTTCAACTTTGAATTTTAGCATCTTGCATTTACTCTTTGGTTGAATAACTTCCCTTGACTAGCTTTTGATTCTCTGTTTTTCGACTTTGTCTGCTCCTTGTGTCTGTTTTAGTTGCATGGTTCCTTATCAGGGTTATCCTATGTTAGATCACTGAAAAGCTCAGCATATACAAAAATCATATGTGCTAATTCACTATTTTCTAAAGTTTAATTTCTTGTCAAAAACATATCCATAACCGAACCAATTACGCAATTCTCTTCTTTGGTATTTAGGAGTATTGTGTCTCAATTACTTGTTGATCTTGTTCTCCTTGATTTTTTGATACTAAACTCATTATTCCAAAAACACTCTGGAGATGCACCGGAGACGACAAGAAAAATTAGGAATTACGGAGATGCATGCAACGAGAATAAGTCTTTGTCATTTTTAACCATGGGTGAGATTCTTTGGACTCTCCTTAATATGATAGAATGACAGATGCTTGTCCTTCTTGTTTGATTCTTGATTGTGGTTATTGGTAAAAAATGTGACTGCAGCTAAGGATTATAAATGAAGAAAAAAGGGGAGAAAAACATCAGAAAAATCTAAAGTTCTTCTTGGCATCATAATTTACATAGTTTGTGGCTGGAAATTATATGAGGCCAATGTGTTTAATTAGATATTTGTTGATTGGAGCAAAAACAATTAAGTGAAGTTATTATTTATGCTTTGATGTTTGGTTTATTTGTGCTAAAAGAATTTTGTATGTCAGGTGCTCATATGACAACGAAGGTTCTTACATATGGCAAAATATCAGTCTCAAAGATCCTTCGAGGTTCCTTTCTAATCTTTGACCCTTTGTTTTTTACCCTAGTTTCCCTAGTTGTTTTCTTCATATTGAATTTGTGTTTCTTATTTTGGTAGTTAAGAATTACTCGAGGTTGTAGAACATGAGAGAAGTTTCAGATTCACTCGATCAAGGAATGCAATAATATTTCGTCATCCCACCCTCGGAGATTCAGAGAAATCATATTTCAGCTTCTTCATCTAGATCAGTAGTAATGCTATCTTCTAGCAGAGGATCTTCTAATGATAATAGAGGCTACCTGAGTCAGTCTTCCTTGCCAAATCAAGACACAACTGGACCATCAGAGTTGCAGTCTTTCTCAGACACATGGAAATCTCTATTCATAAATACTTTTTGAGAAGGGAGATCCACCCACAACTTTTCATCTTTTAAGGTATATGATTCACTTCTCTAAATATGACATTCTGAGAATGTGAGTTAATGGTTGGAGGAGCTTTAATAGTTCTTTATTCCCAATAAATGAAAAATAATTTACAACTGAACAGTTGGAAAGCTCGCTTGGTTATGTAATTTTTATCTGCCTGTAGATGCATACATGGATCTTGCATGTATGATGCATCTAGTTATTTTTCTCCATTTCAGTTTTATGCATAAAAAAGTATTGATGCATTTTTTAAACTAAAAGTCTAAAGGCTAATTAGTTTTCCTTTTCCTAATTTTATCAATACACTACAACAAAAAATATGCATTTGAACACTTATGTTTCTGAGTATTTGCCTTTAAAGAAAATTGCTAATTTCTCCTTTACTTGAAATTGCCCTCACTTGCATTTGTATCTCCTTTACATCATGATAACTTATCATATTATGTTGTCTCACAGGTGCTAATTTGAGTGAGACGTTAATGGATCGCATGGTAAACTAATAAAATCTCCAGTTATATAAATAATTTTGCATCTTTCTTATTTGATTATTGAGTTACCTAATCATGTATCGTTTTCCTTGATTCTGCTGGATTTTGGATCAGGTTCTAAATGAAGCCAATTTTCGGAAAAGACTATCCAAGGAAGACGAACACCAGGATATAATGTATGGGGACATTGATGTGGAACTTCACCGACATTTCGAGTGGGAGCTGCTTTGAGTCTAATGTTGATTGCTTAATTTAGAAATAATGTTTAGATTCCATTATTTTAGCAATTGTTGATTGTAAATGATTTGAGATGCTTGAGAGAAGGAGTTATAATTCATTATCTTTTTTGATTACGCAAAATGTTGATCGTATGTTTAATTGTACATTAAAAAAAATGTAAATTACAATTTTCAAATAGCATCAACAACCATATTTTTTTTTTAAGTTGAGAAACATCTATGACAACGGTTGTCAATAAATAACCAACAACCGTAGTCATTTAAATCTACGACTATGGTTATCAACCGTAGTCGTTAATATATATTACTACGGTTCAGACCGTAATCAAAAAAAATTCCTAACCGTAGTCATACATACCGTGGTGGTAGATATTAAATATACGACTACGGTTATGAACCGTGGTTATTGGTAGAGGGTCTACGACTACGGTATCTACTACTACGGTCGCTGAATGCCTTTAACTACGGTTTTTGACCGTAGTCTTAATCGTTTTTTGTAGTAGTGCTATAATGAATAGACACCTAAACTTATATTTTCATCTCTTGTGAACATGCCGTACTTACACATAAAGTAAAATGATGATATTAACTAGAAGCCAGAATTTTCAGAGATTAATATGAATACTTTATAAACTCTTGAAACCCCACATATGCAACTATTAATTCTTTCAATTAAACAGAATCAACACAGAAGGTAGTAAGAGGAACATACGCTAATCAATATGATTAATTAATCTAAAATATTGAAACCCTAAGCAGCAGGCGTGAATTAAAAGCATAAGAACATGAAGAAGTTAATTGACCTAATAGATTGGAAAATTTGACGAAATACAGAGGTACCTTCTTGCTGCGTTTTCGTGTTGGTGTTATGAACGAGATAATTCCTATTCTCCATCTTATATTGTTCCCCAAATTTCTTCCTCAAATCATCGCCAAATTCACCTGCCCAAATCAAATCATATCCATCAGAGATTCAGTTATCGCGAGAATCGGAACTGCTATTAAGGTTAGTGGATGCCGAAGTTTTTGAGGAAAAATTGCAATCAGTTTCGCTAGGTGATGGGTGCTTATGTATCCGGTGAATTGGAAACATGCGAAGAACTTAGGCTAGGGCTTTATGGCTTTGACTCAGTCTGTGTTTTAGTTTTAATTTTGGTATCTTAGAAGGGTTTTATCTGCCCTTTACTTTTTATTTATGTGAACTAGTATTGTACACGTCCGATGCACGATTAAAGAGAATTGAAAATTTTGAGTAGATTTGGGTCATATTAAATTATGATATTAGTAAGATAATAATTAATATATTGTTAAAATTAAGTGTAACAAATTTAACCTCTTCTGATCAATATAAGAAGCAATATAACATAAATAATAATAAAAAATCATGTCATATAACACATCATCAAAGTTATCCTTAATGTATTGGACATCTAGATAATATGGGAACACATAAAAGTTTGAAAAAATTAAATTGTTCTTTATGCCCTGTAGTCTTTGGACTACACATTTTTTGGCAAATGACTTTGGACTGTAATTAAATTATTTGCATAAATTAATTAATTTTATTTACTAAAACAATACAAATATTTCTCCCACGATAAATGGCCCACATCTAATACAACTAATCAATAATAAAATAACATTTTTATAACATAATATTTGATTAGGTGTCAATTTTAATATATTGACAAAATATTAATTTGAGATATTGTAATTAAATTGGATTATAATTAAAAAATAATTATGTCATAAGAAATTCCAAAATATTTTCAAATAAATAAACTAATTAACAGGTGCTACATATCAACTCATAAAAGCTGCCGAGAATTATTTCACCACATATAAGACAATTTGTTGGAAATGCACCAGACTATGGTATTATTGAAATTCGCTGAAAAAAGTACTTTCAATATGAGATGATTGAAGAATAATTCATAATTTATACTTATTTAAGAAGAAAAAAATTCTAACCAATCGAAATTTACAATTTTTCAGGGATGTTTATAATAGTTTAACAAACAAATAGATAATCAACGACTTAAATATAAGACAAATAATCAACCAAATTATTTTGCATTTTTTAGAAATAGTTTTTAGATTTTTAATAATAGTAATAATTGTTGGTTGGAAAACTATCAAACAAAAAAATTAATTAATAACACACAGTGGTTAATATACTTCTTATTTTTTACTGGCATTATTGTAAACCAAAGATGTGGATGTATCAACAAATATGCTGAATATATACTAATTGATTTACATCAACATCAATTAGTATCGAAAAATTTTTGGAAAGTTGCGTGAATGTATTTATAGACTCGGACAACTTATACTGAATGTGGGAGAGTTAATATTGAATGGGATAATGGTGACTTATTATATTTTAGGAAAATATACGGCGAATTATCTCCAATTAGAACGTACTTCATTTTTGTCAAGATTTATCTACCAAAAATAATTATTTCCATAAATGGATAGAGATTTGGGCGAAAAATTTTTAGTATTTCTATTTTGGGACTTAATTGTTGTTATATATATATAGATGTAATTTTTTTCTTTTATGTTTTTAAACCATTATAAAATTGAAAGTTAATTGCAAGATTCAAAGTTACTATAATTAATAACCTTTTGTAGGATCCCCTTTTTACGTCCCCATTTCCCCCGTGTTTATCTGTTACGTTCTAATTTTATATGTAATATATTATTAATTTTATTTTCATATATTGGTACATGTAATTCAAAGCTTTTCATCATTACAAAGAGAAGAATATATTGTATTAAATTATCTTTTAGGTAGTATACTACAATTTGCTATTAACGATTTTTTTTTGTTTGTATTACAATTATAATTAACATTTTTTAATGGGTGTCATAATTACATATGGTAATTCGGGCAGCCCAGATCGATTGTACCTAGTTTGTTAGGTCAATGCCATATTTTGATTCGGGCCAAAATTTCATCGGATTTAAATTTAGTCAGCCTGACCCAACCTATCTCCATATAATATACTACCTTCATTTTTTTTAGATGTTCTTCTAGGTTTGGATAAGAAAATTAAGAGGTATTCAATTAGATTATATAGATATGGTATATTAGATGATTACAATTTTTTTTAGGAATAATTATAGGGGTACTATTGGAAAAAATGTAGAAAAAAAAAACGAAAAGAACAACTATTTATAAACAAAACCCAAAAGCTAAAAAGACATCTAAAAAACGGAGGTAGTACTAATATTATCAGGCTGGCCTGCGGCCAATCTGACTTTTGGCCTACTGGGTCGGGCCAGTTATGTCAAACAGTACTTTGATCAAAGATTTTTATGGCTCCAATATAAAATATCGGGCAAAGTTGATTTTGCCACCTCTATTAGTTACTCTCTCTAACCTTAAATAACTAACATTTTAAAAAGTGACCAAAATAAAAAATAATACATATCGAAAATTACACTCTCAAGTAAAGATGTCAAAATAAGTCCAAACCCAAGGGTCGGCCTTAGTTCTACCCTTAAAATATACGGGTTGAACCTTAGTTTACAATCCCTTAGCTTAAGGGCTTTTAGCCAGACTCTCAAGCCTACTAGGACTTGAGCCAGACTATGGTAGGATTGACCATGAGGGCTTGAATCGGGTAGGCAGGCCCGATCCATATTGACCCTATATTTTGTAGTTGCAGTTTGAGAAACCAATCAAAATCTTTTGGTGTAATAAGGAAAAGTAGAGATGAGATTCATTAAGATTAAGATTCAAGATAAAATGAGTTACATACATATTTGAATATAATATACTACCCTAAAATTGTAAATTTATGTGTAATTCTGTCAGATTGTTAATATATATTATCACTAGGACCATATAGCAATATGAAAGATTTAAGTTTTTTTTAGAAGTTATTATCTTATTATTTTATGAAATAATGACATAGTAAAGGCCTAATTTGCTCCACAGATTATTATATTAAAGATGTTACTTAGTTTAGTGAAATGTATGAAAACATTCTTTCGAAATGGATGGTCTATTAGTAAAAACTTGCAATGACTGTCAGACCAAGACTGTTTTCTACTTCTTAAAAGAGTAAATGCATCTGAGTCCTCCATGTAATACGGACAAGCTAATCGACCAGCAGTACTCCAACCAGATAGCATCGAATATGCAGGAAAATCGCTAATTGTCCACATAAGAGCAACTCTAAGTTGGAGGTTTTGCTTCTTGAAAATGTCATATGCCATTACTCCAACCTCCCACAATTGTTTTAGTTCCTCAATAAGCAGTTGTAAGAATACATCCAATTTATCTTTTGGGTTTTCAGGCCCAGGAACTAATACAGTTAAGAACATGTATTGCTCTTTCATACATAACCACGGTGGCAAGTTGTAAGGAGTTACTATTACTGGCCATGAAGAATAATGTGCTCCGGATTGTCCAAAAGATTGAAACCCATAAGTACAAAGTCCCAATTGCACATTACAAATTTCATCTGCAAAATTTGGTTGATAAAAACATTAATATTCCTTCTACCAAATATTACCAAAGACTTACATCAGTCGATAAATTCCATTGATAGTCTATTATTAGTTAGTTGCTAATGTTAGCGCAAAAAAAAAAGGGCCAAATATGCCAACAGATCTTTTCGTTGATAAGATCTTGTTGCTAATATGTTGGTAGATCAGTCACAAAATTAACCCAACATATACGGTTACTAGTCAGATGCTATTTCGTTGGTAATTAACAATGGATACCACTTGTTGGTAAAATATGTTAGTAAATTGTTGTTTTCTTGTGATTAATCAAATAAACAATTCCTATATAAATAAGCTTGAATTTACAAATATTTGAATTAACAAGAACAATTAAATCACATAGCCTCACAATAACATAATTGAAATAAACCCTTAAATCTGAAAATAACCTTAATTAATGACGGTAGAATCCAAAGTCTTGAACAAAAGATGAAAACTGGAAGGAAAGGGAAAAGGCAGCGTAATTTTTTTGTGGGAGAGGAGAGAGAGTGCGCATATTGAAATTCTTGCACTGGACTGGTCGCCCCCTCCTCTTTTAAATCACGCTAATAATTGTTCTTTTTTTCTCCCAAATCCTAACCAAATCTTATCTCTAAAAGGAATATCTAAATAATATCTAGATAATTACAAAAGGAAATAATAAGCATAATTAAATGAAGCTCTTGATGGGCTTCTTCATAAAATTGAAGACTTTAGCAAATCCAAGCTCATCTTCTCTCTATCTATGCCCGCTTCTTCACTTTTCAGCCCACAACATTAATTTAAGTCCAATTTTGCTCCAGGTCCAATTATTATTCTCTTACATCAAAAGATAATTAATTAAGATCAATAAAGAATAATAATCAACAAAAAATACGGGAATATGGATATAAAATATGGAATAATATATGCATATCAAGGCTCGATTAAGGGCATTACAAACGAGGATTGAAGGCCACTTCTTCATATTATCAATTCAAGACTAAACTTTTCTTTTTCTTCTCGATTCATTTATTGAATTTGCATTTATTACTCTTTCCTTCTCCTATTTAATTCTTATGTCTTGTGTTAATGATGTTGGATTGATGACATTTATAATTTGTGAGTAGTGAGTTGTGGTTTCTAGGGATGGGAGTAGCCTAACCCTAGGGTTTGACTCTTGGTTGATTGATGGTTAATTTAAGGGATAAATTGTAATTGGAATTGATGGTGTGGCTTTGTATGGCTTATATTGTAGGTGTAGCTAACCTAGGGTATATCGATTCTCCTCGAGGGCCCATGGGGGATGACGAGAGAACCCGAATCACAATTATTGATCTAGATGGATGTCCTTGGGCCTCGCTCCGTAGGCAATATTCACTCGGGGTGGGAATTTTAGGGTTAATTAGATCATATTCTTGATTTGCTTGCATTTGGCCTTGTAATTCCATTATCGGTCTTTAGTAATTGAAATTAGGGTGAATTAAGGTTTAATTGGTTAATTTGATGAATCTCTCTTGTTTTCCCAATTGGATTTCTAATGTGGAGCATGACCTTCCATCACAACCCTTAATTAAATACGGTAATCACTAGGAATGAATCCTAGGTTTAGGATGAAACCATAATTTAGAAATCCTTTGTAGTAGAGAGTAATTATTTTTAATTGTTTAATTGCTAGTTTTGGGTTCTTCATAGTGATTGAAATGTCAGAGTTTGTGCGCGTGTGCAATGTGTTTGATAAGAATCAAATGTAATAATTTAATTGATAAAAATTAAATTAGAGTTCTTTTAAAGTACCAACTTTGTAAAAACTAATAGAGTATACGACTCAGTAAATAGATTGAGGAAGAATCCCTTCTTCCTCTTAAGTTTATTATTAAAGTAGAAATGCAATACAACAAAGAAAAGACTTACATGACTTCTTCCTAAACAATCTAAGTTGCTATTTCTCCCCCTAATAACAAACCCAGCCTTCTGGTCTACCAGATGGACTTTAGGCGTGCAAAGAATCCCTTCCAACTGCACTATATGAATTCTCCCGAAATCACACAAGTTCTCCCGAATAGTATTTTAGGTTACTGATGTTCTTACGAAGTATGAACAACAGTAATCCTGTACAATTGAATTGACGAAATGTACTGAATACAAACTCAAAAGACTTAACCCACTAAAGTGTTATCTCATCAATCTTTATACTGTTTTCTTCCAGCCCTTCTTGCTTCTTCAAATGGAATTTGGATGTGATTGAGATCCTTTGAGAGGATAGTTGACTTTCCTTGTTGGGGCAAGATTCTTAATTGATTCCTTGACTTGGGGAATGGTTCTTCATCTTGATTTACTGAATATTCCAATTTGTCCTCTTTTCTTTTGTAGCTTCCAATCATCAAGAACCTATTAAAAAGTATTTTTCAACAAAATGCCATTATGTAAAAAAGTTAGTTTTTACAGTGATAATCAACTTTCAAACTTCTATCGTGCATGATCTAATATTACGAAAGACCTCTGGTGTGCTCTACGAGATATCTTCCTTGTAGTTCGACTTATACTACCTCTATCTTAATCTGTATGCTTACGGACTAAGGAAACCTTTCCTAAATTGATAGTTTTAAAGGGGTTTCCGAGACAAGTTCCTCCCATTCAATTCTGTCATATGCTTTCTGCAGATCCACCTTTATAATCGTTCTTCCTCCTTTATTTTTAACAATAAGATCATTAAGTATTTCTTGAGCAAGAATTATATTATCAACTATGTTCCTAGAAGGGACAAATCCACTTTGTAGAGGAGGAACTAATGTAGAAAGGAGGTGGGACAACCTATTATTAACCATTTTAGTAAAAACTTTATTAGTGACATTGCACAGACTGATTGATCTAAAATCATACCAACTGATAGGATGCTCTTTTTTAGGAATAAAGAAAATTGAAGTGCAAGTAAAGCTTCTGGGCATGGGTATACCCAAAAAGAATTCCTTAGCGGCTTCAAAGAGGTTAGTTTTCACAAAATCATTAGGACCTGCCATACTATCTTTATCCATATCAAACACAGCATCATGAACCTCACTTAGATCAGGCCAAGCAATTAGCTTACTGGCTTCAATTTGGTTTACGAGGGGTTTGATAGTGCTAAACATAGGGCTATCCAGATTACATTCCTCAGAATAAAACATTTTCTAAGAAATTCACAAGCAGAGGAAGCTATAGTATGAGGATCAGTAACCATAGCCTCATTTACTTTAATTTCAGAAATCCTATTCTTAAATGTTTTCTTCTTTACTAAAGCATGGTAATAGGCTGTGTTTTTTTCCTCTATGCCAGAATTTATTTTTCAAATGGCAGATTTTTTTTTCCCCAAAATTATTTAATCAATTTCTTTTGCTTCTCTCATCTCTCAACTAAAAGTCTTAATATTAAATTTTGATAAATTTAGAATAGATAACAATAAAAAAAAAAGAGCATACTGGTACACGTGTCCGTGCACACACTTTAGGACGCTTTAAGTGTCAATTTAGTGATGTTTGTGTGCAATTTCACGTGTATTTTGTGTATTTAATTCTCATTGGACAAAATAATGCGGTTGATTCTTTTTATGTTAAAACAGGTACAAATGGATCGAAAAAGCGCATCGAAAGATTGCAGAGTCGATGGATCGATCGAAGCAACAAAGGATAAGGCTAAAGAAAGATCTCGGCCGAGACAGGTTACAAATCTCGGCCGAGATGATCTTCCAGGGAACACTTGAAGTTTTGAAGAGTTGGAGATCTCGGCCGAGATGCATTGCCCATCTCGGCCGAGATGATGTTCCAGGAAAAAGCAAAAATTTCAAGAGATCAAGATCTCGGCCGGGATGAAATCCAAATCTCTGTCGAGATAAGCCAAACCCTAACAAAGCCATGAAATCCCCTTTTCACTTCTCGGCCGAGACACAATTGCATCTCGGCCAAGATCAGCCTTCGAGCCACAAAGCATAAAACTCTTGTTGCTTCGTCCCGGCCGAGACACACTTGAATCTCGACCGAGATTAGTCACCCTGTTTTAAATTGTGAATGCGATTTTGCCTAAAACCCAAGTGACAACTCTTCCCTTTTATATATAAGTTCCTTTTCGAATTTGACCTATCTTAGAACACATTTCCAGCCATTTTCTAGCCACCAAAGCCACCAAGGAGGGATATTGAGCAAGAGATTAAGGGATCATCTTCTCCAATTGACATCTTTGGTTTCATCCATCTTATTATCATGTTTTCTTGCTTTTCTACTTATTTTCTGTTTGTTTTAGCTTCCATGGGTGAGTAGCACCCTTATTTCTACCCTTGATCAAATGTAAAACTTTAAGTGATAATGTTTACATGATTATTGCTAGTTGATGTTACCTTTTGATTGAACTTTCAAGTGTTCTACACTATTTGTTGTTATTGACTCATATTTGTATGCTTTTACTTGGTTTGATCACCCTCTAGGAAATGTATGAATATGTTGCTAGAATTGAAAATTATTATCCGTAATTGTAGGATTTTTGATTCCCCTATTAGCAAACAACGAGTAATGTCGTTGGTGATAGTGTAGAGTTCGACCTCTAAACCCGAGATTTCGAGGTTTATGTCGAATCTATTTCGTTATCTTGGAGCTTTTATCATTCAATTGCCAAATTGACGAGAGCTTATTCAACATTTTGGTTTAATTGGATAGGGTTAGCCGAAGAGCTTATTTTAATAGCTAGAATTAAGAGATAACACGGTTGCTAAAGCTTGTTAGTGGTCGTGAAATAGGGACTTGAAATGTTTTCAATTGGGCATCAACAATAGTTGTGTAATTCATTGGAACTAAAGGGATACTAGATCAAGGGCAGATACCTTAATTATATTTAAAAAAAAAAAACTAAAAATCAAACTACTTATCTTGTCATCTTTTGTTAATTGAATCTTAGAATTTATTTGATCATTAGTTTAATAGTTGTTCTTGGTAATTACTAGTAGTTTATAGTTGGATAATCACAATCAAACCCCCCGTTTTCCTTTTTTTTTTTGGTTACTTATTTACTTTCCTCTTTCGAGGTCCTTAGTGCTTGATACGTATTTAATACTATTCCTCCGTTCCCTGCGGATTCGACCCGCAGTTACCACTTTACCTGGTAAGGTGAGAAGTTCGGAAACTTTATAAACAAATATAATTAATTTGGTACGGTCCAACGACCCGTTACCAAATACATAATCCAGAATTCAATATCATTAAATATGATTGAGAAAAAAAATCTTAAGGGTTATTCTTATATAAAATATTATATTAGTTTAGCTACAAAATATTCTCTATTAGAAAAAAATTTAAAAAAACATTTAGGAAATATATTTCTATTTTAGATTAATTGAATCTTCACGGTCCATGTGTTGAACTTATTAATATGAATTGAGTTGGATTTAGATTTAGAAGCTTTATAGACATAAAAATTAAGTTCATCTATTTAGCTCTTTTTATTAGTGGGTGAAGGGTGAGGTGTAGGCTCTGTAAGAAAACTCACGGGTGGATTCCATACCATTATATACATTCTAATTCTTTTTTACTCTTTATGAAAGAACTAGTTCTTCACCCGTGCAAAATGCACGGATGGTGAGTTTTTTGTTATTATTTTAAAATCTAATATCGATATTTTTAATCATATCAACTATAATCATAATAAAAAGAGGTTGCATATTTATTTTATTGAATGAATAATCTTGATTTACAATATTATGTCTTAACTTGAGATGCATTTGTATTCTCATGTTCCTCGTGAGTAGCAATACAATGCAATCATCCCACTAATAAGACAAGATAATAGTAGGGTGAACCACATAGTATCTTGAACCCTTTGTTATAACGGAAATAATCTATTTGAACTCTCCCCTGAGAACAACTGTATTCCCACCAAAAGATAGATAGGAATTATGCAATTCACTTAGCTGTATGTCATCTTTGAGGATTTTATCCAAATTTTAAATGCAATATCTATGAAGTATGAGAGGTTAATCTCAAACAAATATATATTCAAATGTAGAAAAAATTATATTAATCCGATATATATCAGCATTGAAAGAATTGATTGAATTTAGAGCACAATAAGATACTTAGTAATTCCCAAAAAAATGAAACTGTTAATAGATTCATTTTGCAAAACTAATCAAATAACATTGAACAATTATAAAATTTTGAACACATTCAAAATATTCCATATATAAGAAATTATGAAATATATTCATATGATCTAAATTCGACTTCAAATTAAAAAAAGAAAAACACATAAATCAAAAAGTTTTTATTCATCTACGACTCTGGAACTGCACTTAGCCACATCCTTGAACCTATATTGTTGACTGAAATCTTCTAATCCATTCTTCAACAGTTTTTTTCCGTTTTATTCTTTAAACACAATTCCAAATTTGGTCTTTAATCAACTGTGACCTATCACCATCTTCAGCATTGTCCAAACAACAAATAATCTCACGATTGTCTTGATCAACATCGTGCATATTGATGTCTACAAATATCAAATAAGAAAAAAAAAAAAAAAACGATCAGTGAAGCATATTAAAATTTTGAGAAACATACAGATCGTTACTAATACCTGTTGAAATTAGGTGTTCTTGAAGATGGGAAGAAATTGCAATTTGACTTGGTACGTATCTTTCACACAATAATTTAGATGATCCAGAAAGGACAATGACCAAAAAATTATTTTCACCCTCATACATGAAGACAACAACATCACCATCAACCAATTCATTTGCATGTGCAAACTTTTTCCACTCAAAAGTGAACAAATACTTATCAGCAATGTTCTCAACCAAAACCAACCAAACTTCTCTATCTATATTTTTCAATGCAAAATTATTTGGAATTTTAACCTCCAAACGTTCTCCAATTTTCTTTAGCATCAAAACAGACTGGAAAAAAAAATCAAATACAAAATAAATATAGCCTGAAAATTAAAGATGTATTAATTAAAAGAACAAATCTGTTCAAATCAATGTCGAATTACACATTGTTAATATTCTTTTATATTACCTGATTTCCAAGAACTTCACCCTGATTAAAAATCACGTAGAATGACCTTATTTTATCTGAAACATCTACTACACACCCATCATGATCATGTATATAAACATGTAATATAGATGAGGAAAAGTCATATTTGATAAATAAGTAATAATCATCTTCCAATGCATTCTCGTCTACAAATTGTCTCCAACCTTTACTCAAATAAGTTTTCTCATCTTCATCCAGTCTAATTTCCATATCCCACTTCCAATTTTCGTTTGTTTCAACAATGCATCTCTTGTTTAAATTTTCAGGCAGAACCTCCACAAATCTAGTGGGAAACTCCTACAAAAATTAAAATATATTGAATTAACAATTAACACAATTCATTATACGCAGTTAAAATGCATAATCAAAGTTCATGTTATTAATTTCACACAAATCTAGTGGGAAACTCCTACAAAAATTAAAATATATTGAATTAACAATAACACAATTCATTATGCACAATTAAAATGCATAATCAAAGTTCATGTTATTAATTTCACACATCAGCTTGTCATAGCATGAACTATAGGTAAAAATTATGCAGAAATACTGATATTTCCACATAGCTCCAATAAAAAATACAAAACACACTTAATAATAAATTAATTTTGAAGGTAAGAACATATCATCAAGTTTTTTTTTTTTTAAAAAAAAAAAATCCTAGAATTAAACAAAGCACATGTGCATAAGATCATGAAGTAATTTAAATGAACTATCTGTTATTGCAATTAGTCAAATTATATTTTTGTTGTTTCTTATTTTCTTATATCATATATAATTTTTCAAACATTTCATAAGTAATCTAAAAATGAATATACTCTACTGCTATATTTCAAACCAAATTTATGGATATATATAATTTACCAAATGCCACATTATTTAGAAAATAAAAACTAAATTCGACACATGTATTTAAAACAAATTTTGACGTATATGCTAATATCCGTTTAATCACGCAACTCTACATAATGTAGAAATTATTGTCGTCCATAATAGATATCTTATGTATAATCAACTTTTAAAATTTATGAAGAAATTAAGTATGGATCTTTTTTGTAAATTATTATAAACAAAGTCAACCCAACATTTTGATGTTATGAAAAAATTAAGTCTAAGATTAATTAAAATTGAATAATTGAAAATGATTCCAAATCTGCTAAATTTTTCTAAGGTCCCATATTGTTATGCATTGTTATAAATTTTTAAAAATTCCATAATTAATTTAAATAATCCACATTCTCTATTGAATCTTCCAATCAAATTTATACGAATTATATTTTTTACCAAATGACACATTATTTAAAAAATAGAAACCAAATTTAGGCAATTTACTTAAAATTTCATAGTTTGTAAACTACATGTCAAAATTATCAAGAAGTTAAGTGTACCAAACATTTGGTAGATAAGATTAAGAAATAGAAAAAACCTCTCAATGTTTCCACTATAAAGTAACTTAGGTAAATTTTCTACTAATGAGATTATTCAAACTATAATCTTATTGTTTCATAGTATTTTTTCATTTATAACTTTTCTTACATTCCATAATTAATTTAAGAAGTGAATATCTACTTATACATGTTTTTTACGAACCAAATTTACGTGTATATAATTTATAACTTTTCTTACATTCCATAATTAATTTAAGAAATGAATATCTAATACATTTAAGCAATGTATTAATCAACAAATTTTAAGGTATAAGCTAATATCCCTGTAATCAGGGAACTCTACATAAATTTGGTTCGAAATTATTATCCTCCATAATAGATATCTTATAGGTTATAAATAACATTTTAATGTTATGATGAAATCAAGTCTAAGATTAACTTACAACTAAATCATCAGAATGATTCAAAATATGTTAACTTTTGCTAATCTGACATATTATCATGCATTGCAATAAATTTTCAAACATTCCGTACTTAATTTAAATAATTGATATTCTCTATGGCAGTTTTCTAATCAAATTTATATGGACTAAATTTTACTATTAATGATACCAGTTAAACTATGCATTACGTGTTCTTTAAATTATTTGGTCATCTTCTCTTGACTTTTCAGAAATTTCATTTTATAAGTTTAAGTATGAATCTTTTCCATAAATTATAAAACCGAAGTGAACCCAACATTTCATATATATAAACCAAAATTAAGTCTTTTTATTATAGCAAATTTGCAGGGATTGTGATAGAGATTATATTGAAGGACCATGATTTTTTAATGTATTAATAAAAGTGTAATTTTTCTCTTAATATGATGATCATTTGCATGTTAAATCAACAGTTTAAGTTCATTATATTATAAAATTAAACAAACCACATGTGCATAAATAATCACAACTAAAAATTATATTCTTACAAATAAATCTAAAAGTTGTACGGACATCAAATAATGTAAACAACTACAATGCTTTATTAAATGAAATAAACTAAACTGTAAAAATAAGGGAAAAAAAAATTACAATGAAAAAAAGACATTTTTACCTATGTTCGCAGATGTCGATCTACTTCCGGCCATTGATTCGTCTAAAATTTGAAAACAGATAATATGAATCGATAAAAATGTTTTTATTTTCTCAATGCACCTAACGGATAATATGAATCAATGATGCTTTAAGCAATAACTTCGCAGAATCTAAAATTTTGAGCTTAAATTCGACACCCAAAGTTATTTCATTCGTCATAAGAAAATACTCCAAGCTTTTGCTAAGAACAACTGAATCTCCGTCCTTTATAGCACCAACTTGAAAGTAACTTCATCGAAAATGATACTTGAATCTCTTTTTTCAACACCCAAATTAATGAGATTTTGTTGTCAAAACTCTTGTGGAAGGATCTGTATAGGTAAACACATCTGATTAAAACTTAATATAATCATTAATGAATTGTGTAATATTCCGTGCAAATATTAAGGTAAGAGTTTCACCATTTTTAGAGACTGTCAATATTTTCCAGCATACACATTCTGTAACAAAATATTCTATTTGTTAACCGACTCTCCACAATTAAAATAGTACAAATTATATCATTTCTAAGTAAATGATGAAGCTCTCTTAACTTCCACATTCCCTGTGTAGATTCTACAAAAAGAAAACAACAAAAAACAAAATAAACAAACAAACTCATCTATATTAAAATAATAATCAAATTATTAAAAAAATGTGTTTTCCAAATAAGTTTAAAATAAGTTTTTAATTATACCTTTGTTAAAAGTAATTGGAGTGTCAGAATCTTTGTAGATATTCTTCTTTGAACACATAGTGGACGTAAGTATGTCAACATGAATGACAGCATAATTCTTCATAGTGAAAACAATTAAATCACCAAAGTTTAAATTATTAAATAAAATAAAAGGAAACAATCTCTGTCTAAAATACACTCTACCATCAGTGTTCATAACAGCTTGAGCATACCATTCATCACCATATTCATTTTTCAAAGTGTAACAATTTGGAAGAATTCATTTTATTATTGGATTGTACGCTTGAGGAATACGCTGCAATCATTTTATGAATAAACAACATTAAAAATATGAAACAAAAAATGAAAGAAACAAAATTAATAATAATAAATATCTTTAAAATTTATTCACACATTGGTTTTCGTCACAACCATTTTCCGAAAAGCATGGTTGATAGTTGATACAACCTGTAAAATTTCTCATTTCGAATGAAATTACCGTCGGCAGACATTTTTTTTCTTTTTTGTTTGTTTATTTTATATTTAATATACATTTAAAAAAAGTTGGATGAGTTTGTTAATTAATAAGTTGTAGGTATTTATTTGAGGAAATTGTGTTTCATCTAAATTAAGGCAGATGGATAGTTTCAATTATTACAAAATTAATGATGACAATAATTTCATATAGTTTTAATTAATTATGTACTTTTTCACTGACTTACTACAAATGATGATCATAACTATAGAAAATATATCCATCATAATATAATTTTGAATTAAATTTGATTTACTAAAATATTGAATGATTTTTTTATTTTATTTATTGTATTTTCACTTTGTTTAAATTTTATGTTTCAATTAAGTTAACATTTACAATTATTTTTAACACAAAAATCATTAAACTTGTTTATTTATGCAAATTAAACCCAATTCAAAATACATTTTTCTTTATTTTAATATAAATTATAATTGTAACTAACAATTTAAAATGATAATTGTAATAAATTATAAAATAAAATGCAATTATGAAATACTCCCTCCGTCCCGGCTGAGTTTGCACACTTTCCTTTTCGGGACGTCCCATCTAAGTTTGCACACCCCTAAAAAGGAAAATTTTCTCACAATCTCCACCCTTAAAATCTCCACTTTTAATCTCCACCTTTAAAAAAGTCAACCAAAAAGCAAAAAGCAATTTTTCTTAATATACGTGCCGGCTCACATGTGCAAACTCAGCCGGGACGGAGGGAGTATATATTTAAGTAAAAAAATGGAAACAACTCTGATAGATGCATTATGAACCATTGTTGAAATCTCATTATTTTCACTACTGATTTTTTTTATTTTTATGTTTAAATTAAAATGGAATTAAACCTGTTAGTGACATTTATCCATCATTGTCTTTATTATATTTGACTTTATAATTGAATGATTCATCACAATCAAAATTATATGGCGAAATATAAACTATAATTTAAAAAATTGAACTGCATCAACGGAAGAAATAGATAACATACTTATAAAAATGTTCAAAAGAACTAATATACTTTAACATTGGATAATTAAAAAAATGGCTTCAAAGATTGATTGAAATGGTGATAGAAATCATATCCTCGGAAATTGTATGAAATTCTCCATAAAAGGGCTTCAAAGATTGACTAAAAATTGCTTAATATTCTTAAATAGTTATCGTAAATTGTATGAAATTAAATAACGCGCCTTAGTAGTATATGCTAGACTTTTTATACATAATGCATATTGAAATTATGGAATATTTTGTTATGATACAAATGTTGAATACAATGAACATTCCTTAAGTTGTTTAGAGAAATGGTGATTAACATTTCTATACATAATGTTTGGAATTGTGGAATATTTTGTTATGATACGAAGGTTGAATACAATGAATATTCTTTAAGTTAATGTCCAATCAAATCTTCTTTATGCTTACATGATTTTAGAACAAAATTGAAGCCGTTAAAAGAACTTTAAATACCATTATTTATTTATTATGTGCGATCATTTAGCATCAGTATTAAATCTTATTCAATAATATGTTGTTAGATTATTAGGTTTTTTGAATTTATGCAATTTTTTTATATTGTGAAATTTAATTTCAAAATATTATTCAGAAAAATAATGTAAATATCTTAACTTGCAGCATTACTTTTTGCACTAAAATATCTCTATAGATTTGCCAACATTCTTCTTAACTTACTCCAAATGATTAGAACAATTATGGTTGTAATACGTTACATTTAATATGTTATAACAAAAATATATGTAAACCAATGATATAAATATATTTTGCAATACAAATCAATTCCAGTTAGTTATGTATAAAATTTATACTCACGATTAACGAAAACTTGTATACAACAAACAAAAATCAACGACAACTTATATTGCAACAATCTTTAAATTTATTTTATATATATGCAAATTTGCATAAATAATAATTGAATATGCTTTGGTGAATATATGAAAAAACTAATCTTTTTAATTATTAATATTGCATAATAGTACAATCTAAACTCTTATGGTTCTTGATATCGCAACATGTTATCTTTCGATGGTGTCCTTGAAAATCTGAACTGTTTTTTTTCAAGAAAAAATTAATTTGTCACAACTTGCTTCGAAACTCCTTTTTATAATTATGTATTACAAAAATAATTTTGACAATCTGCAAGATAAAAAATGATGCGCATGCAAAACGGTATATTTGACTTTTATCTCACTAATTAACCGGCTAATTGAATTGTACCAATAATTAGATATTATTTTTATAATTAATAATAATAATAATAAAAGTGATAAAAATATTAAAAAAACACAAAATTTAATAGCATTAAAAAACTGTTAACTTTTAGATTTTTATCCTTAGTATATTGTTGTATATTTTTTGTAAAGAACTATAGATCTCTAGAATTACGATTAGTATAACTATCACCCTGTATAATAATTGTGTCCATTATGTATTTCAATTAGCCTATCAAACTTATATTGTCCAATTAATTATCTCTATATGCCACGTCAAGTCCCAGATATAATTAATTATATATCATTTTTATGTTAATTATAATCATGTTATTGAAAAGGTAAATCTGAAAAACAAAAATCAATTTGAAATTCCAATCTGAATCCTAATATCTTGCTTCTATTTAAAAGGAAGATTTGTTAATTCCTAATTCTGCAGTCAACTTTCTGCTAATAAATTAATGTAATACTACCAATTTCAAATTATATACAGTTTGAATCCGATTTGATTATTTCTTCAAAAAATACATGAATGAGATTTATTGTAGATAAATTAATAAACTTAATAGCTCTTAATAAGATAAATTAATTGGTATAAAATTTGAAAGTATATCCAACTTACTTGCCGTTTGAATATCAATTAAAAAATATATTGATGAGATATATATTGAAGATTTTGTTGCATATATTTGATATGTATGAAGACTTGCTAAAAAAAATGATTAAAAATCAATATCTCTATAACATCATTATAAAATCAACCAAATATTATAAAGATTTGCTAAACAAAATCTAGTTCCATCTACACTAAAAGCCAAATATTATGAAGATTTGCTAAACAATATCTCTATAACATCATTATATAATCAACCAAATCTAGTTCCATCTACACTAAAAGCCAAGCGTTTTTGGCAACCAATTCCCTGCACTGGAGGTTGTTCTCTTTCAGTTAGTTTTATTTTATCTTCCTGGCTATACAACTCGAACAATCTGCAAGTTTCACATAATATTACTTGGTATTAAATGAAAAAATGAAGGCAAAATTGTGACAAAAACATCAGGTAGACTGGCCAAACTAACAGCTTGAACTTAAAACCTTTGTTCCACCAAACTTTGATCAGCGAGAGGGGGTGGGCGGCTAAAATATCTACCGAAATAATTTACCATTTGTTTTCCTAAAGAAAGAAAAAAAAATTATGTTTTTCATATTCCTATTCCATTAAGCAGAATATCCACCAAATTAAACTTCGAACTTCCTTAAGTGGAAACTGCAAACGTACTTCACCGTAAAAAAATTCATATCCAATTCGATCCATTTAACTCAAGACGATAGAACTCTGAATAATTCTCTGACTTATTTTAAAGAGATGAATTGCAAAAGACAAAAAAAGAGGCTATGAATGTCAATGCAAAAAAAAAAAAAAAAAAAATTAAATAATGGCCATAAATCAAAAGAGCACGAAAGATATCTAAATTAAAATATCATAAAAGAATCAAAGATCCAAAGTTTACATAAAGCGCAAAATTAACAAATACAATAGTTTAAACGCAAAGATGAACGTTCCTGTTTCTTCATTAGTATATATACAATTTCAACATCTGTAATACAATGAGATAAAAAAAAAACTTAGATAATGCAAACAATATTAAACAAACAAAAACGTTACACAATGGCGATGAATTAAAAGAGCACGAAAAAATCTGGAAAAAAAATCACGAAAAAGACCATATGTGACCGGAATGGAAGAATAGATGCAGAGAAAAAAAAAGAATTCACACAGTTTAAACCGGAAATAATGAATTGAGACCACAATTATGTGGTAGAAATACTGCCTTGAAGTTGAATAGATATGGAAAGTTTGAAAATCATTAAAATGATTGATGAAAGATATCAATACAATTGCCAAATAAAACAGGATACTTAAAGGAAATTAGTATTAATTAAAAATTATGGAATTAATTGATCATTAATCGGACGAATATGATGATGCCACATGTCATTGCCAGAAGAGGTAATGTGGTTTGGGCGGGAAAATGATAAAGTTGTCAATAGTGGCAAGTTATTGTGTTATTATATATATACTCCCTCCGTTCCAAAATAGATGATGTTTTAGAAAAAAACAGAATAATTAAGAAACAAATATATTACCAAATATAACCCCCTAAAATTTATGCAGATAAGATTTAATGATATCAAATGTGAGTGGGAGGTTGAAAAGTCAAAGATATTTTTGGATTTACATAGGGGTAAAATAGAGAGAAATGGTAAAAAAAACCTAGAACATCAATTATTTTGGAATTTGTTTAAGAAGCTAAAACATCATCTATTTTGGAACGAAGGGAGTATATATATATATTTAAATCTAATATAGTCTATCTTTATCATTTGACAGTTACAAGAGCCTAAATATTAAACTTAACTTATTTAGATTTGAAATTAAGAGAATATGAAGAAAAAAATAGAAATTAAAGTAAATTCAAAGAGTTTTTTGGTGAGGATTCCTAACCCTAGTTGATTAACATTAAGGGCCCGTTTGGTTGGGGGGTTTAGGGGTAAGGAATTAGAATGAATGATGACTCATTCCCATTTATGGTGCTTGATACATAATAAATAAGTTAATCATTACCCTCTTTTATTAACAATTACCCCCATTTCATTCCAGAATATGATTGACCCCTCATTCATACTCATTACCATTGTCATTGATGATTTGCAACCAAGCGGGCCCTAAATCTGTTAGACATTTTTTCCCCCACAATCATAGATAAGGAATAACCAACAAGAATATGCAAATTATGTGGACTTAGTAAAAAATAATAATTAGAATAATAAAAATCATAATACAAAAAAGAGTAGTTCAACAAATTTTGTCCTGGGCTGACCTTTAAGCATAACCGAGTTGGCTTAGGATTCGTAACTCTAGTTGATTAACATTAGAATTCTAACACTTTTTTTCCATAATCATAGGAATAACCAACACAAATACCCAAATTGGGTGGGCGTAGTAAAAAATATAACTAGAATAATAAAGATTATAATATACTCCCTTCGTCCCGAATGAACTTGCACACTTTTTCGTTTCCGTCCGTCCCAATCAAAATTGCATACCCTTAAAAAGGAAAGTTATAACACAATCTCCACCCTCAATCAATCTTTGAAAAGTCAACAAAATCTCAAAAAATAACTTTTTCTTAATATGTGTGCCGATTCCCTTGTGCAAGTTCATTTGGGACGGAGGAAGTAAAAAATATATTTTTTTACAAATTTTGCCCGAGATTGATCTTTAAGCATAACTGTTAGATAAAAATTATAAGTGGTCAGTTACGGCTAATAAGGTCACCGGGTTAACTTATATACTATTTCACATCTGTGATCGTGTTGTCCATTTTGAATGGTGAACCTTGTAGCCTTAAATGAGGTATTTCTTTTTACAATGGAAGCTTCTAGCGTGGACTGTATCGTTTGGCAAGATTGCATGGAATTCACCAGATATTGCATCGACTACATTATATTTTTAAAAGAGGACACCAACCATTGTCAATTTGACGGAGCTGCATTCTATTTCTAAACAAAGAGAGAATGACCTTTTGTGCTTACTACAAAGTACCCCGCACGCAGACGGTGGGTAACATCCAACTTTCAGAATCGGATGGAACTTCGCGAAATGGCGCGTTACTTATTGAGCTACATGGCGCCCTGAATTACCCTCTAGTCGACAGTGGAATCAGCAGAGTGCAAGACAAGATTTCCTAAGTTTATTGAGATTTCAACTCTTCGTCATTCGTACTGGAATACATAATTGAGAACTTCCGGAATTGAAACTCAAAATTGAGACATATTTTTAAAATTCAGATCTTCTAGTAAAAAAGTTTCCGCATAATTTGGGGTCTTTTTTTTCATGATGTTAAATTACTTTTAAATGAGAAATTATATTTTAATGTATGATCAGATTTAAAACTATTTTGCTTAAATATATAATCCCTTCTTGATATAACATCCTAGTGGATCTGTATTGTATTTTTGGGCAGCGTTTGTTGGGATTTTTAACTGGGCCCTTATTCAATATAAATTGGGCTTCATTTAGCTATACACATATTGGTTCAGTTTGGACATATCATCTGGTCAGGCCCATTATAAGGAGGCCTATTAACTTAGAGGTGGTAAAATTGATCCGATTGGATTGGTAGGCTCAGCCCGTTCGATATTGTAAATTGGAAGGGCCATATAACTATTGACCCGACATAGCACGGGCGCAACAGGCCCAACCTAATGAGCCAAAATTCTGACGATCCCGAGTTGGTCCCGAAATCTTAGTGTATTATATGAGGATGGTTGTGTTGGGTTTTAATTTTAGGTCCCATAAAATTTCAATCCGACCCACCATATTGCGTTGGCTCGATGGGCTAGGCCGGACTGTCCAAATTATCACCTCTACCTATTTTTTATTTTTTATTAAGGTAAAATCGTAAAAGTAATACATCCTTGTTCTTATCACTCTGTCCTTGCCTCTTCTAGAGGAGACAAGTCAAAGCTGCCAAGTCAGTCTAAGAACTTTTCTCTAGTTCAATTTTAGTTGATTTTTTCCCACACAAGTTCATGAGCCAAGCATCCAAAAACACTAGACTTATATTTAGATCATCAAAGTAAAGGCTCGATAATCTTCAATCTTAGACTGCGCCAATTTTGCATTCTCTAACGCCACTTCTTCTTGACACACACGAATATTTAAGAAAATATTGTTGTGAAATTTAAAAAGTAGTTCAAACTTCGAACCATTAACCTTTAAAAATATTAGAAAGTAAATGAGAAAATTGCGATTTTGGTCCCACACGATATGGGCTTGTTTCATTTTGGTCCCAGCCCTGACAGAAATTACCCCAGTTTTTTTTTTTTTTTTTTTTTGTTATTTTGGCCCCAAATCCATTTTTCATTGCAAGACTAACCCTATGTACTAGCAATATTAGTCCCATACCGCAAAAAAACTAATATTTTTTAAACTGACTCTTAAAAGAAAAAAAAACGAAATTAAACAAGAGATAAACTCCCGTTTTCCCATTTCAAACAAAAAAAACTCAATTTCTTTGCGAAGAACCCCAATTTAGTAATATCCTCAAAATTCTTCCAATAACGGAAGATATTGCATTAATCATTTAACCTGGAGACCCAACATGGTGATGAGAAGGAAGTGGATGGCCAAAAAGTGAAGGGGGTGTTTAACTGCAGAGAGAGACTATGGCGGCAGCAGGGCTGGTGTGGTTCATCGACGGAATGCGCAGGTCGCTGATCTTGGCATTACTGAGGAGATTGAAAAAGTCGGTGACTCTGTGGCAAAGGTTGTTGCCCAGTCTTTTCTCCAAAATCTGCAATTTGTGGCATATGGAATCAAAGTTCTTTCGACCCAGCTTTTTGTTGTGAAACTTTGTCAAGATCTTTCTTCAAAGATATTGCTTCCCTCTTGGCCCTCTCCCAACCTGAGTAATGAGTAAATCCAGATATCAAATTCACGAAGTATACACATAGTAGTCTAACTCCTCTCAACTTTTTGAATATTTGGTTATTTTGTAAAAAAAATTGATGTGGTAGGTTGAATAATTTTGATGGCCACATCAACAATTTTCTGGTAAGAAGGAGCAAATGTGCAAAAAGATGGAAGTTAGTGCACTGCTTCTACAATTTGTGAAGTCAGTTTGCCGAAAGCAGAGAAGGATACTCGGCAAAGAAACTTTGCAATTTTCTCTTTTAAGAATTATAGGATGTTGTCGGGGAAGGGAATGTCAACGATGGAAACATCGGTTGTGGGAGGAGATTGAGAGATAAAGTTTAGGGTTTTGTGGTATGGTGAAGATGGTTACGGTGACACCACAGTTCAGGAAAAGTTATGCTAGGTGTAGCAGTGGGATTGTGTGGCCTTTCGCCATGAATGGAAATAGAATCATATGAGGTTTTGAATTAAAAGAAGAAAAGGAAGCCATTCTCTCTTTCTCTCTCTCTCTCTCTCTCTGTTGTGTATTGTTGTAAAGTCAGATTACATCTTATATTATGATTTGTAGTTGTAATTTGCAGTAGATATTCATGGCGGTTGCCAATTCATTGGTTTTCGGGTGGAATAACGATTTGAAGGGATTCTATCAAGGCCAGTGATGTTATTGCAGTATGTATAAGACTAAATTTGAGTCTTTGTGACACATTTATTCCAAAATATGTCTGAAAAATTCAGCTACTTATTTGCTTCCAAATGAATAGTCACAGTGCGGGGCTCGCGTTTTGCTCGAATTGAGCCGAACTCGAGTACAGTGCTCAAGCTTTTATAGTCATATTCGAGTTCGATTCGACTTATGTCACACTCTTTTGTTGCATGGTAAGCATTAATCCACCACACCCTTCCTCATAGAGCCACGTACGTAAACACATATACACTGAGTTATCATTTTTTTTTTTCACATGTGTCATGCCTGATTATCTATTCTTGATGATTATGAGTGAGATAAAACTTGATTGTTGTAGAGGACAATTCACTGGTCTCAATTGATTTATTTGATTAATTTGAATAGTGTTCAGTTTTTCTTATTTTAAATTGGTTGCTAGGATTACTTTGGATCGTATCTCTGATGTTTCTTGTGCTGAATGGCTTGAAATTAACATCAATTAATATGTATGTTTAATAATTCAATTAGGGTGTGTGATGGTTACTTACGACTATTTAATTTCTAAATTGCTTTGTGTGCTTGGAACCATAGGTTTTGACTCCAAAAAGAGCCATTTTTCACTCTTTTAAAACATTGTTTTTCACCCAATCTGTAATCACAGAAGTGGGACTAAACGAGCAAAAATGAATGGGACCAAAATTGTAAAAAATTTAACGAATTTCGTAACGGCAGGACCAAAAGTGCAACAAAAAACTTTTTTTGGGTCATTTCTGCTAGGGCTGGGACCAAAATGAAGCTCGTGTCCTGTGGGACCAAAACCGCAATTAACCAAATCCATACAATATTGCACACCATATTCTCAAGCAAAGGACACATATTTTATTGTGAAAACCCCTAAAACTAGCATTTTATGTAGTAAACATATTAATTTTGACAACTTTGTAAAAACATATTAATTCTAGCATTTTTTTGTCATTTTCCACCCCAAACCACCAGTGACCCGACCCCTACCCCACACACCCCTACGCAACCTTTTTGCATTCCCCATACCCACACCACCTGACACCCAACCAACCCCTAGACTGAGACCCTACTCAGCTACTCTCTCTCTCCCTCTCTCTCTCTCTCTCTCTCTCTTCTCATGTGGTGGATGAAATACACACCACCACTTTTATCCTTTAATCATATGTGTCGCCATTGTTATTATGTCATACATTCTGAAGCTTGTGTCTTAATTTTATGTTTTGATTTAATTTATATATATTAGGGTTGCTATGACCAGATGTACCATTATTAGTCAATGATGGGTAAGCAAAAAAACAAGGTCATAATCTTCCACGGATCGATGCTCCTTTTTGAACATGCCGAGAATATGAACAATAGCAGACCACAGTGGTAATCGAAGACACGACGGTTGCATCTAGACGGAACGACCCATTGAAATTGTGGCACGAGGAATATCTTCTGAGGGAAAGCAATTGCATGAGTTGATATTCCTTGAGAGGCTAAATGACAAGCCATATATATCTCAGATACTTTCACTACAAAATCAGACAAGTCAAAATATATAATTAGGCCGAGGATGGATTATAAGCAAGTATGCAAAATGCACACTATTATCGACTTAAAATGCATGCATACACGTGTATCAAGATGCACCTTGTTGGTATGAATAACACTAATCAATTCTGTAAGCCCTCTTCAACTATGCAGTCCTATACCTGCATAGTCTTGGAATGCTCTTTAAAGCCGACTATACGGTCTCATACCTGCACAGCCTCAGGATACCCTCTTTTTTTGGGTGTGGAGTCGATTCGTTCATATCTTCCTTCACCTAGAAGCCTGTCAGGAGTTGCTCCTTATCCGTGCCTTTCATTCTTATTGCACCGGCGATCACTCCCTGCACTCGTTGTTCCCGAGCGTCATATTTTGTATTTCGATCATATTCTTTAATAATATATTACTAGTCATGCTAAATCTAATAATTTTGCCATTTTAATCTCCCGGCCATAAAAAAATGAAATTTTGCCATTTCTCGGCTTCTGCTGCATGATGTTGTCAATTGATTTAAGCTTACTCACCGGAATTGGAGCTAACAAATCAGTGCTACTCAATGGGCCAATTCAGTTTGCCCGATATTTTAGATGGATTGGGTTATAGAATTTACGCCCACAAAACCATCATGCCCAATAAGTTCGACTTGATGGCTAAAAGCCCGACGGACCACTAATCAATCCAAAAATCTTAGTATAATTAAGGGAGACGGGTTAGGATGAGCTGAATAATTTTTGGCCTGATAGAACTTTGGGCCGGCCCGACATGTGGTTTTGTCCCGATGGATTGAGTCAGGTCAGGTCACCCGAATTGCCACCTCTAGCTGGAATCCTTTTAGTATCTAGTCGGTGTTTTTAATTGTGTTGCTTATGGTATTGCAACACTGTTATGTTCCTAAATAGAGTTACGTGACACTTTAAAATAAAAGAAAAATAAAATTCAATTTCACATAGACAGACACAATAAAACAATGAAGTTATGAATCTTATCGGTTGGAAGATTGAAACGTCGAAAATGTGAAATTTAATAGGATTAAGTCACATCTTTCATATTTAACAAGACTAAAATGCAAACATATATTATTTAGAGGACCAATTTTACATTTTTCACGCTTTCGAACAACTTCAGGCACGACTTAGAGAGTATTTGGCTAAGCTTATAAACTCCTCAAAATATCTTATAAGATGTTTGAGAGTTTATAAACTCTTCAAATGTGTTTGACAAAATAAAATGTTAGACAATTTATCTATGTTAATATAAAAGGAGAACACTCTATAAATAGTAAAATTCCACCAATTTTTAGTTTCTAAATATAGAAACAATTTTGAGAATCCTATTATATTAGAAAAAAATTGATAATATCCTATGTAAAAAGCGGTGTTTCCTTTTTTAATTATTTTATAAAAAGTAAATCCAATTTTTCAAACACAAATAATTCTTACATTCCTTATTCGTCTTTATATTAATATTTATATTGCATATATATTGAAATAAAGTATTAGATCCGAAATACTAACTTAATTATTTTTTTCTTTTGTTGAATTATTTATTTTATGTTTTTGGCAATGAAATTGTATTAGATTGTAATTAATGTAATTTTTTTTTTTATTTTAAGGGAGATATCCGATGCGCACATGATTTTTTTTGAAAATTTGAAATTATGGTGAATTTAATTTTATCATCATACATGTTAAATTCAACAAAAAATTAATTTTTGTGGTTGAAGTCTTAATTTTATTAAATATAATGGTAATATTTTCATGGTGAACTTAAAATTAGTAAAATAATTTTTTATAATAATAAAAAACTAAATATTAAAAGTATCATCAAAACCTTCAATGTCCTCATCGAAAAAGTAACTAACGAATTTGTAGCTATTGCATGCATCATGTCTTAATGTATTGACATTGGACCAAATAATATTTTATGTGCAGACCTTAAAGATTGGTATACACTGTACTTGGTTGTTTTATATATAAGAAAGTCGAATGGTCGGTAGCATAGTATATATAATTACTCAATTCAATTTCATATTATAAATATTTTTACCTCCCACTTTATAATCTAAGTCTCCTAAAAACTAAAAAAGAGGGAGAGAGAGAGAGAGAAGTTGGCACATAATTTTTCATGCATCTTTTATTATCCACTAGTTATGCCCCCATGCGATGCACGATATGTTATTTATCAATATAAATAGTATTTTAAAACTATACCATTTTAGTATAATAATTTTTATAAGGATAATTGATAATATATACTTGTCAAATTTAAAAGTTTAAATCATCATTACAGGGTACTTATAATTTAAGTTTCTTAAAATTACTAAAACTGTAAAAATATCCATCATCTTCGATCAAAGAATATTCATAATAAACTTAAACATAAAATATATCTATTGAAAAATAAATAAAAATAAAAATATTTTGAGTTAAATAGTCAAGGACGAAAATATCGATTTTTACAGAAATATCGATGTCTCAATTTTAGGGAAATATCTGTACCAATGTTTTTTTTTCAAAATACTGAAAAATGTACTAAAAATCTGAAAATTTAACATGATATTTTACAGATTTTTATAAATGTTAAACCATATAAATGTTCTATGATAATATGGATATAACACATTTTTTTAATTTAATATCCAAATTAGAAAATAATAATATATATATATATATATATTGTATATAAATAAATGTACGGCACGTAATTGTAATGAAAAAACCAATAGTTATTTTAGTTAGGTTTTGGTCTTTATTTTGAGAAGACTCATTCCTATGGGTTTCTCTATTTAATTTCATAAATCAATTTTAAAGGCCCATTATTTGACCCTAGCTATTCAATTGAATTAAGAAAGAGTTGTCCCTCCTTCATTTGTTTACCATCTCCAACGTCTTACTCTGCAAAAGAGGCATCTACAATCACCTCTGGTACATCTGCATCAACCAACACTCCAACCTCAATCAAACATCAGACTTCGAAAAACAGCAGAGTGAGTTCTTCTTTTATTTTGTTAAAGTCAAGGGAAAAAAAATGAAAATGAAGCATACTGATAAATCTGGCGAAACACCAATATTTCTAGAGATATTCAAAAAAAATTGGAACAACCACACGGTCCACACCGACATCGATACAGAAATCAAAATTGCACAGATAACTTCAAAATTTGTTCGATAGCTTTCTAAAAAAGAACAACACCTATCTTTCCATTTCGGTTCTCTGAAAATTCCAAAATTTCAGCGAAATATCCCAATAATTTACATCCCTCGTAATAGTTGATAAAATATATTTTCTACAAACTTTGTAACACTTTCCTATAAATAAATCAAGCTTTGCAATCCTCTGCAATTCGTCATCGTAGAAATTGCTCATATAACTACTAATGGCTTGACATTTTTTCATAGTACTTCACATAAAAAACATCATTTGATATATCAACAAAAAAGACATTGACAGGATATAAATATTGTTGAATAAGCTTATCATTTTAGTGGCATGAAAATCTAAGAAATTTACTAATGTTATAATATTGTTAAACATTAAGTTGTTGACCTCTCCATGATTTATTTTTTATCTTTAGGAAAAAGTAATAACTTTGTAACATACATACATATATATATATATATGAAGTACTACCACCGCTTCCTTTAGATACATGTTTAAGTTCCGTGAAATATTTATCAATAGACAGTCTTGTTATTTTTTTCACCATTTTTTTAATACTACCATATCATGATCCATAGAAATTATTTAATTTTTTAACCTATCATATTAAATACCATAAATTAATGGAAACAAAGACAATATAAATGAGATGAGAGGGAGAAATTTAAAAAATGTAATTGAAAGTTTAGTTGTGTGTTCCTCTACCTCTTAATTCTCTTATCCGAAGCTAAAAGTGCATTCTGAAAAATTAAAAGTAGTACTAGATTAAATATATGAGTAAAAAAACGATAAGTAGCGTAGGTGATAGTAGAAAGAGAAAAAGAAAAAATGATAGTTCAAGCGTAAATTTTCGACTATACATAACATGGTATTTGTATGCCCAAATATTTAATTAATATGGTAGGATGTTTTACTTGGAATATGCAATGCATAAGTCAATAGTTACTAATGTTAAGTATGAGAATGTTACATTACCTCAAAAAAAAGTATAAAGATGTTACAATATAGACTTAGTGCTAAACTATGCAAGTCCATATGCATTTTTAAGAAAATAACCAAATTAATTAATAGAAAAATTAAATTAAGAAAAATAGGGCTTTACCATGAGATGCTAATTAGATTTATTAAGATTTCTTAAAAAGAAAAAAGTAAATTTATTAAAGAAGGTGATACTTAATATTGCATTGATTAGAAGGAAAATAATATAGTTAATGCTTTAGGAGAAATGGAGAATACATTAAAGACAAATTTTATGCGGGAAATAATAAGTTACAGAAAAACCCCTCATTTAGCTTATATATATATATATGTATGTGTACATATATATATATATATATATATAGATTAGTTTACTATTTAATAATGATTTTATATATATATGATAATATCAATTTCTATTATATATTTATATTACATTAATTAACCGAGAATTGCACAGGAACATTACTAATAAGATGTAAAAATAAGCTCTTAGAGCTTATAAGCTAAAAATGAAAATAAGTTCCTCTAGTCCAAGTCCAACTTATTTTTTAAGATCTTATAAGGTGCACTCAAAATTCACCTACTACACACTACACACGCTACACACACTACACACACTTCACACATTTACACACACTACACACACTTCACACATTTACACACACTTCATACACTACACACCTTTCACACACTACACACACTTCATAGCTAAATCACTGATTCATTTGCTAGCTTATAAGATTTTTTATTCAAACATTTTATTAACTTATAAGTTTAATAAATTGTATCTTATAAACTCTTTGAATAACTTATAAGATATTGAAGCTTATAAAATATTTGAAATAAGCTAGCCAAACACCCTTTCAAAATGTAGGGAACCGGAGGGAGTATCACAGGACCGAAACCAGGAACTCAGCGATGTATATGTATATATATCCCCGCCATAATTCAAACTTTACCGCCTTGTGTAGAAATGAGGATTACTCAGTTTCAAACGCCGCAGAGAGATCAAAATTCTGCTAATCGCCGACAGAAATCCACTCCAGATCTCAGTAAAAATCCGATCAAGGTACGATTTAATTTGTCAAACCCTAAGCATATGCATAATCTTAGAACGATTAATAAATGTTTGGTAATTGTTGTTAGGTTACGAAGAAGAGCTTGAATCCTGCGTTTAAAGCTGTTTCAGAAGACGATTCTGCTGTTTTGGAGACTCTGGAGGAGTTTTCAGAAGCTTCTGATGAAAATCCTTTTGCTGAATCTCCTGAGGTAGTTAGATTTTCATTTCTTTGTTTGTTCGGCCTAGTGATTGTTTGACGTCTTTGTGATAAGGTTCAATAGTTCATTCTAAGCAGTTAAGCATGAATTTGGCTCAGAATTTCTGTTGAGTTTTCTCGTTGCATGAAGATCTCTAGTTCGCAGTGTGCAAGTTCTTTTGAGTTAATTTGTTGTGATTGTTTGACATCTTTGCGATTGTGCTCAATTGTTCATCCAAATCTGTTATGCAGGAATTTGTCGCATTCTATTTGAGTTTTCTCGTTGATGAAGATCTCTATATTTTTCACAGTTTGTGCTTTTGAATTTATTTCTCTTTGATTGTTTGTAGCCCTTGTGATTAGTGCTCCGTTCATCCTAGTCTGTTAAGCATGAACATGTCTCAAAATTTCTGTTGCGTTTTCTCTTTGCGTGAAGATATCTATATTTTTCACAGTTTGCAAGTGCTTTTGAGTTCATTTTTCTGTGATTGTTTGACGTCTTTGCAATTAGTGCTCAATCGTTCATCCTGATCTGTTAAGCATGAATGTGTCTCAGAAATTCCGTTGAGTTTTCTTGTGGCATGAAAATCTCTATAACTTTCACAATTTGCAAGTGTTTTTGAATTCATTTTCTTCGATTGTAGCCTAAAAAGTTCTTAAATGCTCGGAAAATCTGATTGGGATGTGTTTGGCTTCTTTTGTAATTTATAATACTGTTAAGAAGTTCATGGAAGTAATAATTCCTAATTTATTAGTCAAGACTACAAACATTTTACTTGGTAAGCAGCTCATCACAAACTCATCTACTTAACCAGTGACTAGGAATGATATACAACTGACATTGCCAAGTTAAGTAACTTCAACAATATATTCTTTGATGATTAAAAGTAAAATGACTAAATGAGGAAAAAAATCGTCGGATTGCAGTTTATTCACTCGGTTGTACACAGAGTAGGTTCTTTCAGATGCTTGATTGCCAGATAAGTACTTAGATTGTTTTGTAGATGCATCAAAATTTATTATTGTAGTTTAATTATGTGGTTGTTTTGAGAATATGGAAGTTTTATGAAGAATTCTGGGGAGCAATAATTCCTTTTTACTTTTCGAAATCCGAAACTTTATGTTTTGTTGATGTTGTTGCTTACAAGTTCAACTAATAAATCTGCAAGTAGGAAGCTCATTCGATCCACAGTCACAAGTCTGTTACATTGAAATGTGGTCTTATTTCAGTATTATGTTCCAGTTCTCTTAGATGATTCAGTGGTAAAATTAGGAGGAAAATATCAATTGGATTTGTAAGCCATTCACATTGTTTGAGCAAATAGTATATTCCGTTTGATTCTTTCTTGGTTGTTCAAGTAATTATATATGATTCCTCGAGTTGTTTCATGATGTCGATTATATCTATCTATTTCCAGAACTTCATTGCTCCAATGCATGCGTACTTATTCAACTAAATAATCTGCAAGTAGGAAGCTCGTTGGATCCACAGTATCAAGTCTATTACATTGAAATGTGGTGTTGATTTCAATATTAGGGTCCAGTTTTACTTTCCTTAGATGATTCAATCGTAAAATTGATGCTTTCTTGGTTGTTTAAGTAACAGATGATTTCTCTAGTTGTTTCATAATGCCCATATATCTGTCTATTTCAGAACTTCATTTCTCCGATTCATCCAGTCGACACACATTCATCAGAAACTGTTGCTATCTCTGATCTGACCTCACTATCACGATCCTGCTCCTCTATAACATCTTCTCTCAAGCAAGCAGCGATTGATGAGACAAACACCAAAACTCCTGAAGTCGATAGTTCCAGCAAAACAGTATCAATTGAGGCCGAGGTGGTGATAAAATATCTAAGAGAAGCTAGCGTTCAGGTCATGAAATCAAAAGATTTGGGCCCATCAAAGAAACTTCTACAGGGCATCATAAATATCATCATCAAAGAGTTCCATGGCGGTCTGTATGAAGAGCACGAATGGCTTGATAAGCTCCTCTCCAGAAAATCCAATCTGGTTATCCTGATATTTGGTATGATGATATTACCTTTGTTCATGCTCTGGTTCTTCAATTCAAGCTCGAGCGAATCCTTCACCGTACCACCTACTTGACATCGAGAGGTAAACTTTCTATTGCTGATAGATATTATACATAATCTCCATATAAATGTGCTGATAACATACAGTGATTGAAACCTCATAAGATAATAACCATGTCCTTATTATATGCAAATCCTATTCATATGTCTACAAATTTAATCACATTGTATAACTTTAGTTCACTCTAAAGCACAATTTCTTGTTATCCTTGTATTAGGTATGATGATGTTTGGTGGTTCGATTCAAGTTCGAGCGGGTCCTTCACCACACGAACAGGTGCCACACCAATTTGATGCAGGGAGGTAAGCTTTCAATTGCTGATAAATAATATACATAATCTCTAAAATGTGCTGACAACAGATAGAGATGGAAACCTAATAGCCTTATAGACATGTCATTATAACATGTAAATCCTATTTCATATGCCTCTGTGAATTCCTATTCCAATATGCCACAAATTTCATCATATTGTATAACTTCATCTCACTTTTGAGCATAATTCATTGTTATCCATTGGACTTTTGGAACTAAATGAGTTAGTTCAAAATCTTAATAGCTTCAACGGTTCTTCTTTTAGCATACTTGTTCCCTCATAAAGACGGAGCCAGGACAACTAGGTGGGGGGAAAGTTGTTTTTTGCAAGGTTTTTGCAATTTGACACGGCAAAACCTACCCATATAATTAAATCTATATATTGTGTATATACATATATATAATCATATTGTATAACTCAATCTCACTTTTAAGCACAATTTGTTGTTACCCATTGAAATGGTGGAACAAAATGGATTCAAATCTTAATATCTTCAAAGGTTCTTTTAGCATAATTATCCCCTCCTAGAGACAAAGCCAGGATTTCAATTAGGTTGGAGAGGGGGGAATTCGTTTTGGGGGATAACTATTAAAGCTTTTGCAATTTGAGACAACAAAAGCTACTAGAACTATATTTTGTGTATATACAATTATACATACAACATACTTGTTAAGAATTCGGGGGTGGCAGCCACCATTCCTCGCCCACTCTAGCTCCGTTCCTAATCCCTTCTATTATTTCATTATGTTCATGTGGTTAGGAATCCATCTATTCTTAATGCATGGGCATACAACTTACTATACTACTAAATTTGATTTTTGGGGATAAGCTAACTATCAAAGTTTTTGCAGTTTGATTGGGCAAAAGCTACCTATGCTAAACTGCATTTTGTGTATATTCATATAGCATATTTGTTAAAAACTTGACAGCAAAAGCTACCTATACTAAACTACGTTTTATGTACATACATATAGCATATTTGTTAAAAACTTGACGGCATAAGCTACCTATGTAACTAAAACTATATTTTGTGTATATACATGTTGAAAATCTTATTGTATAACTTCATCTCACTTTTAAGCACAATTTCTTGTCCTTCGAACTTTTGGACGAAATGAGTTCAAAATCTTAATAGCTTCAAAGCCTCGTCTAGCGTAATTGTTCCCTCCTAGAGACGCAACCAGGATTTACAATCAGGTCGGGGGAGGGGAAATTTGTTTTTGGGGATAACTAATAAAGCTTTTGCAATTTGAGACGGCAAAGCTACCTATAAACTAAAACTATATTTTATACATTTAGCATACTCGTTAAAAATTAGGGGGTGGCAGCCACCATCGGCAGTCCACCCTAGCTCTGTCCCTAATCCCTTCTATTATTTCATTGTGATTTGTGTGTATGTGGGTGGAATCCATCTAATCTTAATGCATGGCTTCAACCTTACTAAATTACTAAATTTGATTTTTGCTACAAGATAACTATCAAAGTTTTTGCAATTTAATTGGGCAAAAGCTACATATATACCTAAAACTATATTTTGCTTATATATATATAGCATACTCGTTAAAAATTTGGGGCGCCGTCCACCCCTGCTCCGTCCCGATCCCTTCCATTATTTCATTATGTGCATGTGGGTAGGAATCCATCTATTCTTAATGCAAAGGCATAGAACTGACTAAACTACAAATATTCCAGGCTGTCTAGAACCAACTCTTATGCATGCTTTATACTATTTAGCTATATGTGGTCAGATACACTTGGGTGATTGTACAGGAAATTATCATTCTTGTCTTGTAATTGTTTGCCTATTTTGGTGCTCCATTTTTAATGTGGATTAAGACCAGTTTTTTCTTTTTTTGGGTTGAGATAAGTTTTGGATTATCGTATCTTAATCAAATATAATTGAGCTGTATATACTGATCCCTAGATTTTTTCCTAAATCTGTTCTTAAATGCATTGGATATCCAAATTCTAAAAGGGTGGTTCCTAAATCCGAAGCCTCTTTCACCTCCCCTCCGAAATTATTTCTAAATTCCTTCATTAGTTTAGGGGTGGACTCTATAGAGGTGGGTTTAGATACTCGTTCTGTGCGGATTTTACCCGAGTAGATTGGGTATTTTCTAGTTCAGCGGGTTTCGGATATTTGGGTTGAATTTTAGAGTTATGGATTTTTTCGGGTGTTCTATTTTACTAGAATCTGTCATAATTTCGCAAATCTTTCAACAGTCTTAAAAAGTAAAAACAAATTCAATTTTAGAAAAGTAGCCTTGAGAAAAACTTGATCCAACCTTTCGGGTACTTGAAGGGGCGGGTACCCACCCAAAACCTGCAGAAATCCGACCCAAAACCACCCCCGGGTTAGTTGCTATGTTCAACTGTGTGATAACATATTTTGTAAGTCAAAAAATCTACTCCCTCTGTCTCGGCCTAATTGACCTACTTTTCGTTTTTGTTTGTCCCAAGACTCCCAACTTAATTGTCCTAGCCCATAATTGACAAATTTCCCTCACAATCTTCACTCTCAAAATCTCCACTCTTAATCTCCATCTTTGAAAAAGTCAAAGATTTCAAAAAAATTATTTTTTCTTAGTTTCCGTGCCCGGTCAAGATATGTCCGGCCAATGTATGCCCGGCCAAGATAGGTCAATTAGGCCGGGACGGAGGGAGTATTATTTTTAAAACCTGTCTCTTACCAACTTTAATATTAACAGTAATGACCATTTCATCACATGATAAGATTCATTTAAAAAAGTACAACTACTTAGTTTTTATCAATTTGATGAAGGTACATGTTACTAAAAACCATTATTCCATTAATACGAACTTAGATGACTTATTTCTATTTGACCTATTTAATGAGATTTAACTGGTCAAAAATTACTTTTGGTCCCATAAGTATTTGCTTTTTCGATTTTAGTCCCATAAGTACTTGCTTTTTCAATTTGGTCCTGTAAGTGCTAAAATTGTCTAATTTAAGGACAATTTTAGCCGGAGAACACCAAACTGACCGGAAATAGTCACGTGCAAGTCACATGACCTGAATAATTAATAGATTCCGACGAGTCATGCTGATGTGGCACAAGTCCGCTGAGTTGGAATTTTTTTGGGTGAGTTGTACTAATTTCCTTTCATCTTTTTAATTATAAACAAAAATTATATCCATGTCATCAATTTAATCTTTTGTCAATTGATTAAATATACATATCATCAAATCAGTTTCTGATAAAACAATTAAAGTCATTCTTCTCTCGTTCTTCACCTCGCTTTAACAAATTTGTGAAATAAAAGAATTTTATTTTGTTACTAAGCAACACATTAATTTTTAAAAATTAACTCTTATTTTCAGATATATTTTTTTCAAATCTAATTCTATTAAAATTTTATGATAAAAGTAATTTATATGCTAAGTAAGTGCATCCGTAAGGCATCATTAAGTGCTTGCCTTTATTTTTTCAGTGCCTATAATAGAACTGGCTGGATGTAAAATTGAAGCAAAACTGAAATTAATGATTTTACATGTTTACCCTTGGAAAGCAATTTGTTGCCTAATCCATAACTCCAACCTAATCCTGAGGTTATAATAGTCTTAATTTTCTTGATCTTCCTAAATTATGCTGTCTGCTCAAGCTAGAACATCATGTGCAGTAAATTGAACATGCTCTCTCTCTCCATCCCATCAAACAATAATCATCCTAATCATGCTTTTTGCAAAAGCAAATTCATATGGTATGCATTGTTTCTCAAAAAGATAATGCATTGCACAACTGCATGTGTCTTGCACCTCTTTTCACCGGTTAGTGATTTCCAATTCCCCAAAACAAGAATATAGATATTTGCATTAGAGGCTGTAAAATTGGCTGCCATTGTCCTACCGCATTTTCATTACAGTAAAAGTTGCTAGGAGCAAGTTAGACAGGGGTTAAATGACTAGTCGAGTTCACACACATTTCATTCCTATAAAAGTTGCTAGGAGCTAGTCAGACAATAAATCGGGGTCTAAAATTAATTGAGTCCTATCACATTCTCGTTCCAGTAAAAGTTGTTAGAAGCTAGTCAGACAGTAGATCACGACTCCCCAACTAGTCGAGTACTACCACATTTACATTCTTGTAAAAGTTGTTAGAAGCTAATCAGCAGTATATCGGGACACATCGACTAGTCGAGATTAGACAGGCCTAGATGGTACATAGGTATGGTTAGGCGACTTTCGACTATAGCCCGTCTAGGCGTTGGAAAGTCCTTGGTCGATTATGTTTTTTCCTCGACTCTACTCCGCCTAACCCTGCTCAGATCCAATAAACTTCGCCTAGACCCAGTGAGGTCCTAGCAGACTAGCGCCTATCGTCTTTTAGAGTATTAGACGCATGGATGGATCTAGGATTTCATCCTAAGAAGGCATATTTTTATTTTAACTATATTATAGTGTACTGAGATGAAATTTTATAGTTGAGGGAGCGAACTCTAAAGAAGTTAGAGGGGTGAACTCTTATATACTAAAAGTATTAATGAAAATCATTAAACAAAATTAAATATTAACTTTTTAAAAAAAAATCCAAGAAGGCGACCACCACCTCGCGAACACCACCTCTCTCCCCCTTCCCCACCCCATCCCTATCCCCAAAATCCATATGTGTTTAAGGCAGGTGTATCGAGAATAAAATGATAGGACATTTTAGATGGAAATTAGTGGGAGCTAATCGGAGATATTTGTAATATAGGACATTTTATATGGGTCAGATTAAAGAAATTTTAGCACGAAGTACCATCGAATCCATCAGACCCGATTAATGAGTCAATAGCTCGACGGGCTGTGAGCTGGCCCACAATCTTAATGTATTTTCTATGTCAAAGTTGATATAACCATCTTTCAGCTTGATGAATTCAGGCTTATTTGGACATATGATGTTGACTCGGCAGATCGAATGGGCTGGATGATCTGAAGTCCCCTCTAATTTGCGTGGTTCACCCCAAAGAACAATAAAATTATGTACAGCTCACGTATTTGACGTTCGTTGTACAAACATTATTCCCATTGAGAAAACAAAATAAACATCTATAAATAAATATGTGTCAAGACATACACATTCGAAATAAATTATTTGTTTGAAAGCTTATTAATTGTTTAACAGTGTCTTAAGGTGGGGAACAATATAATCTGCTTATGATGATAATACTTACATAAAATCTTTTGTTTAGGGTATTTAAATTGAGAAAGTTTCAACAGAAGACCTGTACTTTGGAAAATGTTTAAATTCGACTTTGGAATTTTGGTAATTTTAAATTAAGGCCTAAATTTTGAATTTTTCTTAGGTGTCTAGATTGTAAATTTTAAGCACAATTTAGAGTTTGCGTTGAAAAATAAGAAACATTATTTGATGTATGAAGGATTCAATACGACATATAAAAAAAATTCGATATACTCCTTACTACAAATTTCAATCCACTCCTTACCAAATCTAATAAATGTTTCATATTCTTAAAGACGTAAAATCTGAATTGACAATAAAATTTAAAATCTAGGCCCGTAATTGAGAAAAAATAAAAAAAATTAAGTCCCATAGTAGAAACTTCTAAAATTCAGGTCTTCTGCTAAAATTCTCTTATTTAGAATTTTGTTTTGCATCTTTCTTTGTGCATGCAAGCATTATTATATTTAATTTAAATTATCCTAAAAGAGAAGACAATTAATTAACAAAGCCTCCCTTAGCTGTTAACAATGCAGATTATTGAAGGTGCTATACAACCAACATGCATTGTCTTTTTGGTTTATTTCCAACCCTCATGTTAGTGTTAATATTTTAGTATTTTTTTGGAAATTATTGATCAGGAATGCAATTAATTATTGTAGGGAAAGAGTGCCAGAAATTATTGAGGGACGTGACACATTTTTTTATTTTTTTTATATGTGGGATAAATATATATTTTACATGGGTGGTATGTATTTTCTATCTACTATTACGTGAGATTGAGATTAGGCCACATTTCCTAGGGTCAAATTGGTAAAACATAAGTGTCCATAAGTTAGATTTTGGTACCTTTTATTATGTTAGATTCTTTAGTTATAAAAATCTCCCTTTTAATCGGGACTAGTCGTTTGATTGTCCTCGCTATATATATTTTTTCTTCATTTTCTCTTTTAGCCCCTTCTAAACCCTGTCTAAATTTAAATAAGCGCTAAATCCTATTCGTCGTTCTACTAGCATCTAACATCTTTTAGAATATTATATTTGTCGCCATATAATTATTTTTAAGGACACAAAAACATATGTAAGATTGTTCTACGGTAAAAAAATTTGTACAAAAATAACAATTTTTTTAAATAATAATATTGTTTCCAAAAGAACAATATTTTTTTACCTAAAGTTACTATTTTCTAGAAAGTTGATATTTTTTACGAACCAGAAAAATGAATTTTTTTAAGAGAGTACTTTGTAACGTAACATCTGTCTTGCGGGAAATCCAAATTACCACAAGTTTAATTTTTAGTTTTTTTCTTCTATTTGAATACAAATTTATCGATTGGTTTCCTCTAAATAAAATCTATCTTTTTTTTTGTCTTTATCTGTCTGAATAACTATTTAAAAACTTACCACGTGATTAAAATTTATTTCACCGACCTATGATCTTATTAAATTATATGAAATAGGCAAAATTCAAAACTTTTAGCAGGATGAGTAATATGCTTGTACATCAACGGTATGAATTTTAGATCGGTGTAATTTGGACAATTTTTTATAAATGATATTAGTATTTGTGCTGAAATATATTATTTGTTCTGTAAAAAATATTATTTTGAAAAAGATATTACTGTTTATGTTAAAGATATATTACTTGTTATGAAGAAAAATATTATTGTAAAAAACGTATTATTGTTTATGTTGAAATATTTTACTTGTTTTGAAGATAAATATTATTTAGTAATATTATATTTTTCTTAAGAATAAGTAATACTTTTAAATATAAATAATGGTACATTTTTATAGATCCGTCCACAAGACGATTGTACCAATCCAAAATCCGTGCTCTTAGTGCATATAAGAATTTGTGTAGCAAGATATGTGAATATGTATAAACTTTTGGAAATGATTTTCCAATTTATAGAATGTGAATGTTACGTTTTTCATCTAATTTTTTTGTATTTCAGGCAAGGTCGTAAAAGTCATTAAGCGCTAGTTAGGATGTGGATTTGGGCTTAGCAATTAGTTGAGATCTAGTCGGGGTTAATCGGGGCATAAGCGTAGTTAGATGGGAAGGAATTAAAAAATAAACATAGACGGTTAATGAAAATTTATCATTTAAGTGGAGATTTATCGGAGCTAATCGAGATTAAATTAGATTCTAGATTTGGCTAAATTTTTCTTTTTCTTTTTTATCCTATAATATGACTTTTTTTAAGTGACAGAATAAAGGCTATTATCAACCATTTATTTGCAATTTAAAATGAAGCAAATGTGCTTCTTTTACATCTCTGTTTGGATTAAAAAAATATAAAAGTGCTTATTCCCCTTAACAGCCTGTCTATCTTTTTGCAAAGTTATTAAAGGACTAATTTAATGTTTTCATAATAATGTTTTCTTTTAAATTAAGTCTAATTAGTACAGCTGAAAATTATGGACTCTTCAAATCAATCATTTATATATACAGCTACAAGAGGCTAACGGCAATTGAATTAAAATAATCAACAAACGTAGAATGCTTTGTTGCTAAGAAGGAGATAAATTGAATTTATAAATAGTTGAAATCCCTTCGACCCTATGCTGAGTTGGTCTGGGGTCTCGCTCCTCGATCAGTGAGTCGGGGTACAAAGGGCGATGCATCTCTGATCCCGAATTTTGTGATGTATGTTATGTTTGACCTCAATTTGTGTTTTGGGCATATTTTTTAGCCTAGTCAGTTAAAGGTTTTAATAACCTTATTATTTTGACCTAGGGTCATTCTGTACTCTGGATAATCTTGATCACATAATATATGTTTTCTCTTTTCTGTCCGTGGACGTAGTTAACACATTGTTAATGAACCATTTAAATATTATGTTCGTCTATGCATATTTCTCGCATCCCGTTATAACATAAATACTGGATTGGGACTAAAGTTACATTTCGTCTCATAATATTTTCTTCGTTCGACTTTTGGCCCAAAATTTATTATTCTTCTAATTTTGTCTCATAATCAAAACATTTGCTTGTATTTGAACAAATTTCCACTGCAGATGAGCAAATTGATCGAAAAAGTGCATGTATCTATCACGTAAATCATTTTCTGTCTCATTATTTTTCACTCGTCCAATTTTTGTCCCAAAAAAATCAACGCAATGGCTGAAAATTGGTGTTATGTCACGGACATGTGTTTTTTGGGCTAATTTTTTCATTGGCGACGAAAATTGGTCGAAGTATGAGTAATTTTTTTAGTTATGAAACAAAATAAAAAAAATCAACAAATTTTAAAACAAAAAATTAAACAAGCAAAAACTATGAGAGTAAAAGTGATTTTAGTCCTATTGAATTGAATTTTCATCTACTTCACTGAATGAGTTTTCCCAGTTTCGATTTGCTATACGGGGAAGAGTTTGCTTAAGTTTGACTAAATTTGAGGATGAGTTGGCAAACTACATCATTAATTTGGTTAGGACGTGTAAAGGGTTAATTGAGTCAAGCTATACATAATATTTAAACTTGTTTCAAATATTATCGAGCTTATCATATTATATTTGAACTTGTTCGATTATCAATTGAGTCATACCAAACATGGATCGAGCTCAAATAATTTAATATTTTTATACTTATTTTAACACTTTTTACTTGTGAAGCTCGAGTCGAACTTTAAGTTTTGTTAAACGTAAAAATATGCTAAAGTGTATTTGATATTTTTAATCAATATAGTTCACAAGCTTTTAAAAATAATTTTAAATTAAATATTGAATTGGACTCCATCAGAAACCCGCAACTTGGCTCTTTATCGTTACTCTCCCAATATATAATATAATGATATTGAAGAATTAGTTGTTGTCCTGAATTTAATAAAAGAAAAAAGATAAGCTAGCCAAACCTTGGGATATATAAGTGTAGTTATAACAAAAACTTTTAGAATTATCAATTAAACAACCTTTAACATTATATGCAATTTTGGACAAATTAAAACTTTGATCAAGTTTAGACACCTGTGACGTGGAAAATTGATTTTTTTTCAATTAATGAAAAAAGGGTGCCAAAAACTTGAGATTTGTTATGCTGAATTCTTGGTATTGTATAATTAAACATTTGTAGTTGTGATAGTGAAAATCATGATTTGGACTCCGTATCAGCAAGCCAAAAACTTATTTAGGTATATTAAATTGAAAAATTATTAAGGGTGAGTAATTCTATGTTATGTCTGAAAACTCTTGTTGTAAATAATAATTTATTAAAATGTCATAAATTTTCACGTAAGTAACCGTATTAAAATTTATAGGCGTATATCTTCCTAAATTTGATTTTACCTGATTGATATTTATTTAACTCTCATATAAAAATGAATAATTTTGTGTGAAAAATGTATCTTCTAATCAAACACAAGATATTATAATATTATATAAGAATCTTTTTGTCAATTGATGCTTAACTTGTAAACATATTGTTTTTGTCCCTCGGTATAAAGATAAGAACAACTTAAAATGACGACAATAATGTTGCACAAAACAGAATTCTGCAGAAAAAATATTTTGCGACATATGAATTAATTTTTAATTGAATAAAAAAATTATGTTATAACTTCTTTTTAATTTATTAAATTAAGAAAGAAAAGTAAATGCAGTTATTATTAATTAATTTGTAAACGACAGAAGTCAGACAGAAGCGCACATGAGGATGGGCCCCAACACCTATGCGGGCCCATGTTGACCATATGGCCCAACATCACAATTTCATTAAATAAAACGAATAAATACGTAATTAATCCTTTTTTTTTCTTTATAGAAAATTATAGAATTCTAAACTGGAAAAATTTCCACTTAAAGCCATGAATATTAGAAATATTAAATACAGGTCCAGAATTTTGAAAAATTTCAATATGGAGCTTGGATCTATATTTTAAAATTTATGCTTAATTCCGAGCTTACTTCTTACAAAACAAGAAACATTATCTGATGTACGGAAGGTTTTGTATGATATATAAAAAAATTCAATCGTACTGATTGAAATTTTAATCTACTCCGTAATGAATCTTCTGTATATCGGGTACTGTTTTTTGTTTTTCAAGACGTAAGTCTAAATTGAGAATAAAATTTAAAATTAATTGAAAATAAACTCAAAATTCAGACCTCGAATTAAGGCCATTATAAAAAATTTATGTCTTCCACTTACATTTTCTCGAAATGGAATTATTTATTTTTTCTTTTTCTTTGTTTGGAGGAAATTGTAGAATTCTACGCTTCATATATTTCGATTTACTTAAACTTGAAGGACATGGTGGAAAAAAAAACATGATTCACAATTTGATTGTCTTGAATTTATGTATATATTAGGTCTAATTCTCCAGAATTATTGAAAGTCAAGATTTTACTTACATTTTAAATTCTTAAGACGATCTATTCATTTACTTTACATTTATTTATCTTTTAAATTTTTGATTTCGACTTATGTCAATATTGGTAACCGTATAAATCAAGACAAACCAATAACCCGCCTCTATTTTCAGTATGTTTTAAAATTAAATCGAACTCGTACTTGATTTGAGATCATTGGATAAATTGAACATACTTTACTTTTTGACAAAACTTAAAGTTTGGCTCAAATTCGAGCTCGATAAATGAAATTGTTAAACCACATGTAAAAAGATCAAATTACTGAAGTTCGATCCATGTTTGGCTGGATGAAAGCTTGTTCAAGCTCGATTTAGTTGATAATCAAACAAGTTCAAATATAATATTAAAATGTAATAACAGTGCGAACCCACTTAAACAATAGCACATTTATTATGGTTCGACTCGATTAGTTTACGGCTCTAGTTAGGAGAGACCAATATTTTATATACCAAGATCAAATATAAAATCAAAGAATTATTTAAAGAAATAAAAATTAAATAATTATATTGAAATTAATTATAAGATTAGTAGTTTTTTAGTTCATTAAGTTTTACTATTTTTTAAGGACGTTATCATTTGTCATTTCAATTTTGGTCTTTTAACTTCTAAAATTTGACAAATTGCTCCCCTAACTTTTAAAATTCGAAAATATATATATTCACGAAAGACTGCTTTTAAAAGTTAAAATCACGACTTTTCCAAAGTTCAAAAGTTAATATCCAAAATTAAACTTATCAATCATCAAGTTATTGTTAAATAAAAACATAGGGAAAATTAATTGACTGAAAGCTATTCAGCCTTACTTATATCAAAATTTGACGGAAGTTGCAATTATACAATTCGTGGACTTTAGGTTGGAATTGATCAAAAAATAAAATTTAGATATTAAAGTGTAAAAGATGACAAAGTTGAAGTTGATTTTAGTATTTGGCCCAAATAAATATGAATCACAATACATAAGTATGAAATTCCGAAAGTGCCCCCGTACATTGCTGATCCATATTCCCGTGATTCCCTTTAAAGCCTCCTCCACACCCACCCCACCACCATTTCTTCTCCTCCAATCTCCGTTAGCCCCCTCCACCCCCCACACACACTACACCATAAATAAAAATCGAGATTCTCTCCAAAATCAAATTTCAATTTGTTTTATAGATACACATGTACGCATATCTTCCTCAATTCATCTGGTGCATATCGATCCTAAAGCAATAAGAGGAACTGCTTCGCAAAATTCCAGGTAACGATCTATTCTATTATTGTTTATCTTTTTTAAATTTAAATTTTGGATGATTCGAGAAGAAATCTGTATTTCTGCCGAATTATTGTGGTGTTTTGATTCGATTATTATGATTCATCGTGTTCTTATTCATAATTTTGAATTTCCGATTACTGATTTTAAGTTAATCATCATTTATTGCGTGATTCAATTCGCATTAATTTTGTCTAACTTTATTAGGTTCCACCTTTGAATCTGCTCTGTAATTGTTCTGATTCTAATCAGATTTCATTTATCCATTCAATTGAATCTGCAGCTCCGAAATCCCCAAAAAATCATTTAAATATGATGTCATCGCTGTTATCATCGAATCCAGTAGTAAATTCCGACAGATCATCCACCAGAAGAAAGAAGAAGAAGAAAATCCACAATCAAAGCCAAAATCAAATCGAAGATCTCGAAAACAATTCAGTAACGAAGTGGAAATGCGACACACAGCAGCAAATCTACTCATCTAAGCTTCTTCAGGCGCTGCAACAAGTCCGCCTAAGCGGCGGCTCGTCGGCAGCGGCGCAGCCGTCGGCTCCGAAGCGAGTGAGCGAAGCGGCGTACAGAGTTTTAGCCGCGACGGCGAAAGGCCGGACGAGATGGAGCCGAGCCATACTCACGAACCGGCTCAAGCTGAAGTTCATGAAGAAGAACAGCCTCGCGAAACGACAGCGTAAGGTGATGACTGTGATCACCACCGGCAGCAGCCGGTCGCAGAAGAAATCGAAGGTGAGTGTTTTGCGATTGAAATCGAAGTGTATGCCGACTGTTCAGCGGAAAGTGCGGGTTTTGGGACGGCTGGTTCCAGGTTGCCGGAAACAACCGTTGCCGGTGGTTTTGGAGGAGGCGACGGATTATATTGCTGCACTTGAAATGCAGGTATATTTGCGTGTGAAATACATGCGTGTGTATATATATTACATCAAATATTATTTCATCAACAGCATTTCATAAATAAAACGCGAATATGCAATAGAAAAACTCAATCATAAATGCTTAAATTAAGTGCTTTTTGGCTATGATCTTAAATAAACTGAATAGAGTGTTTGTAATTGTTTCTGATTTAAATTAAAAGCTGCAAACTAAAAATTATTATTTTTCAGAATTACTTATTTTAAACATTTCTCTAAAAATAAAAACAATTGCAAATACTGCACAAACATCTGTTCATTGCAGACATTATTTTGTACGATTTAAATTGATTTTTATGGAAAAATCCGAATGAACTAATATTTAAAAATATCGTAATTTTGATCTAGAATTTGCTTAAGTTGGGTGAAGAGTTTCTTATAATTAAATTTTAAGTGATTCTGGTAATTAATTTAAGCATTTACTGACACTTCAAATTATGTTTGTTACAAACAAATGATTTTAAGTTCCCAAAAGAGTTTGCAAACGCCTCCTTAATATATTATCAAATTGTTGTAGCATTGTAAACGAATTGAGTCGGATATTATGAAATTTCTAATTATATTATATTTGAGGTTTTTTTATTATTATTAATTGAATCGAGTTGAACATGAGCCGAGTTCAAGTATTTGACATTTTACACTTATTTTAACATTTTTTACTTATCAAACTCTGAGCTATTACCCAGCTTAGACTTTATCAAACTTATTTGATATGTTTAGTGAGCATAATTCAAACGAGGTTGTGTAGCTTGGTTAAATCCTTAGTCCTAAATTCGTATTTCTTACCCTAAAAGAAAATAGAGTACTTAAAGAAATTTTAATTTTTTTACCTTAATTTCCTATTTATAATACCAAACTATCAAATATTATAATCAATAATATATTTTTTCAAATTAACAAATTATGATTTTTGCAATTGCAGGTACGAGCCATGAGTGCCTTAGCCGAGCTACTTTCCAGAGCCAGCTCATCGTCTAGCGGCTCTGCTTCAACTAGTGGGATTAATCAGCTTAGCTCATTTGTGGCTCCGCCCAGCTAATTTTTCTTTTTTTAATTTTATTTTCTCGACTATTTGGATATTCTTCCACCTTATGAATATCCTATGTGAATTATATTTTCTAATTTTCTTTTCTTTGGAAAATTGATAATTTGTTGTGAGTTTTGTACTTAGAATAATGATATATTATTTTATGAAATGGAGATAATTAGGAGGAAATAACATGGGTTAGGTGCTTGGCAAGGTCACCATCTTCTTTATTCACGTGGTCTCAACTTTTAATATTTGCAAATGGGGTCCTTTAATGGGTTTCGAATTATATAAAAAAAAACATATTTACTTTACCCTTATTGTCCACAAATTAATAGATTTTTTTTACTATAAAGTCTAAATTTAGCAAAATGAATCATTACAACACTTGAATTTTGAAAGTTATTAATTCAATTTTTGAATTTAAGTTTTTTCTTTTTCAATTAGGGGAATAGATTTTGAATTTTATCCTCGATTCATGACTTATGATATATAAAAATTTTACGGAAGGTTCATTACGATATATCGAAAATTTCAATGTACTCTGTACAGAAATATACTCGGTCAATGAAAATCTAGTGTCTCCGTACAGAAAAATATACGCGGTCAATAAAAGCCTTGTATCTAGACGAAAATTAGTAGAAGTTAATCGAAGATTTTAGCAACGTGGCCAATTAATCGTACTAGGAAAAGATGGGGGGTGTCGGGGGGGGGGGGGGGGGGGGGGAGGGGTCAAACTCTAAATAGACCAAGGGTCTGTTTGTTTGTGGTTGAGCTCAACCGTTCAGGATTGAGCTCAACCAATGGTGTGTTTGGCAAGTGGTTGTGCCCAATATATTGTGGACAGCAAAATATCAATCATCAATCCACTAACTAACTCTTACACACATCATCAATCAAACATCATTCCTAATACACACTTTAACCAATAATCAATCATTCACTAACTAACTCTTACACACATCAAATCAACTTTAACACATTTTATATTATAATTACCTCACAATCCAATCTCCAACCAACCTAAACAAACACTTACTTATTTACCACAGCCTCCATATTCCACTTTATTCCCCACAGCCTACAGTACTCCAGCCACCCACAGCCATAAACAAACAGAGCCCAAATATTAAAAATTGACGTCGAGTGTTCTAAAAGATGTTAGGTGCTAGTCACATAGTAACTAAAGTGGGAGTCTAACGTCTAAACGAGAATTAGTCGGAGTTAATTGGAGATTTAGCAACAGAGCCAATTAATCGTACTAGAAAACGGGATCAAACATTAACTAGGACAAGGAGTTTTACCTATCATTCAGGTCCTTGACCAATAAAAAATCAATAAAAAACTATTGAAAATTGATTTGGAGTTGACGTTCTAAAAAAATATTAAGAGGTAATAAGACGACACATTGAGGTCTAATACTTAACCGAAGTTTAAACTGAACTAAAAACGAGTCCAAACGAGATTAGGCGCAATGTAAAGAGAAAAAGTAGATTGTCAAGAATAATTTACCGCCTAAACGAACTTTGTGAGAATTAGACGGAGATTTTTAAAGCGGACATATATCTTATCTGAAACGGTACACGCAAAAGGAGAATCTTAGCTTGTATTTTGGGATTTGTGAAATTCCGGAAGTGACCTTTTAGTTATGAAGTAGTAGAGTTGGTTAAGAAATCTGTTGTTGATGCCATGCCTTATCATAGTTAGTGACTGAAAATGACACAATCTCTTTTGGTATTATTGAAACTTAAATTGACCTCTTACATGATGTGAGAGCTTTTTAGTTTATATAGTGCTTTATATTTCAATTATTCAATATTTTATCATTGGATAATATTTCCTTTTGTATTTCCTTTAAATTTAATTTCATATATATATATATATATAGATTTTTATCTAGTTGCTTTCCTCGTGCATTTATGAGCATCATTAGAATTTCAATTATTCAATATTTTATCATTGAATAATATTTCCTTTTGTATTATTTTTACAGATTTATTTTCATTTGTGTATGGAGAGATTTTTACTAGTTGCTTTTTCTCGCGTATTTACAACAACAAAATACACATAAACATGTGCGTAGAAAGTTTTTTTAGTACAAATATTAGCAAGGATAGAGTCGGTAGGGATCAAATCCTAGTCAATTCACTAGGTTGTAAGATGCTTTACCAACTAAGTTACAATCAATTCATGTGCTTAGAAAGTATTTTCAAGAAATATATGGGGCCGTGCTTCATCCATCCCATAATGTTAAAAAAATATAACCTTTTATTTTTATCAATTTTACGAAGGTACACTATCTAAATATTATTAATTTACATTTACATAACTTCTTTTATTTTATTTTTGTATTTATATGTTCAAATGTATCTAATTCGTGGAATAAAAAGGGAATTATTTCAGTTAGATTATAAAGCATGTTATGAACTTTTGAGATACGCCTTTCATTTTGAGATTTATTTTTTGGGTTAAATACTTAAATCGATTTGTACTTAACAAGCTTATACTTAAGTATTTAAACTTGATTTTTTAACTGATTACATTCTGAAGTCCTCGACGTTGCAATCTCCGTCGAACTTTTCTGATCAAATATTGAACACGTGACAATCACATGTCAAATTGAGGGGTTTTTGGCTATTTACATGATTTGTTGAGCATATTCACAATTCGAAGGAGGTTGCAACTTGACAATAAAAAAATGATTGTCACGTGTTTGACATGTGAATCTGCCTCAACAAATCATAGAATCGCAAAAATCCTCCCAATTCAGCATGTGATTGTCACGTGTATATTTGACCTGAAAATTCGACAGAGGTTGCAACTTGTACAATTCGTGAACTTCAGGTTATAATCGATAAAAAAGATAAAATTTAAGCACTGAAATGTAAAAACTGACAAAATACTGGTTGATTTAAGTATTTAACCCTTCGTTTTTAAAATATAACTGTTATTGTAAGTATTTTTTGTGTGTGACATGGTGAGGCGTGAAGGCATGTGTTTGTACGACAAATACTACCAAAATAGATTCATTTAATGTGGAGTTGATCACTAGATATGATTTATGAATTTGGTGCAAAAAAAAATTGGGCTGTGAAATTTAATGATTGAAAAAAGGACCACAAAATGGAAACATGTAAAAAAGAGGGGCCTAAAGTCGGACAAATGACAGTGCACACATTTGTGTAGAGAGAGAATGGGCCAATCAATTGGGTCTCTATATTACAAAAGCACATGCACACCCACCCACCCATTTGCCTTACTACAATAAAAAAATTATTTCATTTTAATTATATTTTTTCTTTTTTCTTTTAGAAACATGCGAATGTTTCTTGTGCATCAGTTGCACGAATCTCAAATTCGTACAATTCAGATCATGAGTCAAAAGATATTTGTATTTACTTTTAAAGGTATTACATGTTCTGAATAAATGTATCACACTAAAAATGTATCACGATTTATGTTTAAATGTATTACTGGTTTCGGATAAAAGTATTGCAATACTTTTATTAGAACAAAGAATACTTTTAAGAGTAAATGGTAATACTGAATCCGAATTGCACCGTGCAACTGGTGCACATGAGAAATTATCTTACGACATACCATTTCCACCTTTACGTCTTTTTACAGTTTGTCATATAAACTTATATTGTTACAAAATTGTCATATAAAATAAATTTCAGGGTAATTCTTCTGTGCAACCGTTGCACTTATGCAATCATAGAATATTTTTATCATTTTAAGTGTTTGTACTGGGACCCATTATTGTTTTCTAAAAATTTGAATTCACCCCATTATTATTTTTTAATAATTCGAATCGAGGACCTCTAAAAAAGGGATGTCCCGACGGAGTTGCACATGCCTGTTGAGGTCGACGGCGGCGGTGCTGTTGAAGGAAGCTTTGCTCTCGTTCGACATGGTACGTCTATGTGAGGGGGTAAAGACGGATTGGTGTAAAACCGGAATATGTTGCGCAGAAGCAAAGAAAAAAATTTATTTGAAAAGCTTGGCTAATGGAGGATTATTTTTTATACAGAGGGAGATAGAGTGTTGCACTTAGTTTTCATAAAGGTTTTTTTTGGACTTGTGATAATTTATGGGGAAGATGAGAGAATGATTTGACATTTCAGCTCTTTTTTTTTTTTTTTTAATTTATTCGAATTAAATGAACGTTCAAATCGAAATGGAACAAATCTAACAGTGGAAAAAGGAGGGTTGTATGGGTGTAACGGTTGCGCAGAAGTTGGACTCTAAATTTCAACCATTGATTGTCAGCTTATGGGTGACTGATATTTTTTTCATATGGTAATTTGCAACAAATTCATCAATTCACATGGTAAATTGCAACAAAAAATATATATATATATATATATATATATATATATATATATATATATATATATATATATATATGGGGTAAAAGTGTAAAACATACGAAAAGTTTAAATGATAATTTATAATTTTCTATATGGCAAAGTAAAAAATACCAAAAATTTGGATGACAATTTGTAATTATCCATTTCTTTTACTAGTTTGAAATTTCAAATCATTAGGGTAAAAGTAATTGATTAGGGTTTCTCTTAGGCCTAAAGGATGTTTTTGTTTATATTTTAATGTATTATGATGATAAATGTAACATGGCTATTGTATAATACATATTGGAAAAATTACAAAAGTTAGTTTGTAAAATTCGTCCGGTAATTTATGAGCTATTTTAAATTAGTTATTTAACTTTTTAATATTTCGAAGTTGGTTATTTTTAAACTGTGAATTTAAAAATTACACCAGACAATTGCACGTGCATCATATATAACCCTGTTAAATTGAGAATTTTTCATTTTCTCAACTTTGCAAATAACGTGGACTTGCCACATTGATAAATGTGACATAAAAAAAAATACAAAAAATGACTATGAGGACCACAAAGATCATCAAGAAATGAAATCGCCTATTTGGGAATCTCATGTATGGTGCACAAGCGGGTGCATAAGCGATTATCCAGCAATTTTTTTAAATTTCAGCTAAAATTAACTAGATTTAAATAATTAAAAGAAAATTTTCTAATTTTGGAACAATTCTTAAATTACAAAACGAGTTTTGTAATTTTTCCATACATATGATGTATTATTAATTTAATGTTTATGTATATTTGTATATTGTATTAATTTGTGCACAGAAAAGGGACTAATTATGCTAAAGGCTTTGCTGTTTTGACACTCATGTCTCAAGTACCTTTAATAACTAGTACATGTTGAACAAAAGACATTGTGGCATGAAATAAAGGGCATCCAATTTTTTTAAAAAGGTAATAATATTATATTATGGCAATACAAGATTATGAAAATATATACACCAATATGGTTGAAGTCGCTAATCGGGTATTTTACAATAAAGATATGCACCCTCACACATTTTCTAATGAGAGCTTATTAATAGTATGATACATATTAAAAAAAACATATCTTTACCGGCGCATATTTTTCGTCTCTAAGTTTTAGACTATTTTTAGAGATGACAAGTCACAGTAAAGAACATAAAAAAATATTTTAAACATTATTAATATTCTCAAATAAATTATGTGTTTGAGTATTTTTTTTTGTTTCGCAGTTCTTGTGACTATTAATAATCGTATATCGCCTCAAGTAATGCATGTGTGTCCACTTGCAACTATTTGATTTTTTTTCCTTAACTACTGAATTATTGATTAGGTTAAATGTTAATGTTGAACACCGAACAAAAACACGGTCTCAATAATGTCGCATCTAGACACAACAGTATCTTGATTAATTCATATATAGACACCTATGTAGTGTATGTTTATAATTTTAAATAAGTTAAAAGTAAATAAAAGCATAATAATAAGACATATATAAAACTTGTTGATCACAAAAGTTAATAAAGACATAATCACGAAACATGTCTTTAATCTCCCACTTGACACATATATTATCTTAATTAATCATCAAATATTTTTGGCCATAAAATATTACCTAAGTGGGAACCTTAAATAGTGGTTTTGATCAATCAAAAAGTACCAAAGCACATGGGGCAATGGGCCCTACTATTATTAAATAATTGGGTGAAATTTAAGTTGACAGTTTCAAAAAAAAGTGACTAAAATCCATTAAGCAGAAACTATAAGAAATGTGTCACAAAAGAGGAATGTGGGCTCCACTTACCTTTAATTTTAGAGTGGCAGCCATGTGATCAAATGCACCAAAAAAGCATTTTTTATTGCCATAGTGGTTGAAAATATTAGGCCCTATGCAACCATCATGCTATATTTATTAATTTTACATTTTCATAAATAATACTTCCTTCGCTTCATATTTATTGTTGTTTTAGAAAAAATGAAATCATTCAAAATGAAATATTTTAACAGATATAACATAAACTAATGTTAAAGGATAGATATTTGACCAAATAAAATATCTGTTATAGGTTGAAAAGTAAGATATTCTTGGATTGAACCAGGGAGAAGATTAGTAGAATTGATGAAAAATATCTAAAACGTCAAAGAAGTAACTAGAACGACAATTAATATGGAAATGAGGGAGTATGACAAATCGTTGTTTTAGCCTATTAAGTTTTGTATTTTCTATTTAAGAATATTAGCTTTGGTCATCTTTTCGAATAAATGAAGGTCCCGTCAAAATACATCTCGTCAAAAAAGTCGTCGACATAATTGAAAAAAAAAAATCGACGGTTGGTGACCTACAATTACAAATTTTGAAAGTTGTATTGCAATTAAAAATTGGATCAACTTTGATCATTCTTTTAGTAATTAATCCTATAATTATAATTAATATGTATTCCATATATTTCACTAGATACAAATTTTGCAATATCTTGATTAGCTTATTAGTTTTTCTGGACAATCTTGTGAAGTACAACATAGTTAATTGACTATACTAAGTAATTATGATCATGATCAAAGTGGTACTTAGCTTGTGTCAGGCAAATAATCATTTGTTTGCTTTCTTGATAATTTTTTTTTTTTTTTTTTTTGGCTTTTCTTGATTCTTAACTATATGGGATTTAGATAAAGTTGATAGATAACTTATATGGTTAGCAAGAGTGATCCTACACTTATAATGTTGTCCCAAATAACTGCAACATGGGTTAGCTATGAAATCAGTATCAACCCCACCTCATAATTTAGTTCATTGCTCGGGTTGTGTTCGGTTTTGAATCGATTCGAATTATATATTAAATATTATTTGAAATATTTACATTTTAATATAAAGTATTGATTTCATATTGTTTCGGATTAAATTTGAGATAATCGCGTTTGTATTGAGCTGATTTCGAGTTTCTCTATAAATTCGGATTGAATCGGATCCGTTAAATTGGATAGAAATTATCACCCTATCCCCACCTCTTGTATTATTCTAAATTATCTTGAGAAATTGAATTTTGAAATGGCTATAGTAATCCATCTTTTAAAGATTTTAAACTCTTGCAAAGAACATTTGGTGGCGGATTGCTTTCAAAATTTTTGCTCCTTAGATTTTCGTCTTAAATTAATTATTTTTTTTAATTTAAAAAGAATTATTCGTATTTGGATCAATTTCCGTGCCGATTAGCAAATTTGCCTAAATACACACGTAACAGTCACGTAAAATTACTTTTGTGCCATGACTTTCTGCTCGTTCAATCTTCCTTCCACATCAGCATGGGTGCCACGTTGATTAAAATCGGTTAGAAGTTGGTATTACGCAACAATCACGAGTGCTTTTTCTGACTGATTTGTTCATTTGCAGCGAAATTGATCCAAATACAAGCAAGTTCTTTAATTGTGAGACGAAATTAAAACACAACAAAATTTCGAACAAAAATTGAATAAGCTAAAATTATAGGACAAAAAAAATTTTGGCCCCTTTTTAACCTTTTTTCAATTATTTCCTTGGTGCTACGGAATTCATAGTTATGACCTAAATTGGTGTAGGAGATATGACCAAATTGGATAACTTTTAATAGAGGTAGCGAAATCGATTACGCCTGTACTGCATTTCAAATAGATATCGTAGGAGTTTTAGTCGAATTATTAATGATCCGAAAATTTTAGAGTATTTTTAAGAGAATAGATTCAACTGGACTCATCAATTTTCTACATGATAAAATATATCTATCCGATATCTAATGTTGGCCCGGCACACTAAGCCGGGCTGGGCGACTCGAATAGCCGAATAACCACGCTAGCTTTCAGTCATGTCATGTACCACTAACTAGCAGATAGATCTTATTATAGATAATGGGATATCAACAGAGACAAAATTTGAGCTTTAAAATACTTGATGGTTTGGAATCGCATGAAAAAAAAAAGCGAAAATTAAAATGCGTATTCCCTTTGTACTATTCAATTGAATTGCAAACTCACCTACTATTTGCAAGAATTAAAGGTGGCAATGTGGGATGGCTGACCGTCATGCGTAGAGTTGTGAAATCGGCTAGCTTCAATAAATGGGGTGAACTATATAAATATAGGTTCGATATCATTGGGCTCAATAAGTCCGTCCCGATCGACTAATGTCCTTGGATTTTGAGTCGGCCCAAAAGTTTTAGTATATTTAGGGAGATAGATTGAGCCTAACCCATAGGTTGTCGGGCTTTTGATTCATTGGATCAAGTCTATGAGACCTCATAGTATTTCGAGTTTAGATTCCTATAACCTAAATTATTTAAGATTTTAGACGGGTTGGACTAGTTCTTATATTTGGAGAAGAAAAATTACAAAAACAAATTATGGATTAGATTACAATATTATAGTGGATTCAATTGTAGACAAGCAGATAGCCCACATAGAAAATAGAAAAATACATAAAAGATGCAATTAATACTTTTAAAAAGGCCCAATAAAACAAATGGGCCATCAAGCCCATAAAAACTTGGTCCAGTGACAGTTTTGAATGGCCAGTCCAACTATGTTATTCCGACTAAAAGAAGTCCATACCGAAACTAAATATAGTAAATGCCCAGCTAAGTTGAGTGAACTATTGGGCGAATAAGTAATAGGACAGTCTATTAAGACGAAGTTGGATAACTCAAGTGCCAGAGCATCTAGTATCTAGGCCCTTGATCCTGAATTCGAGTCACTGTGAAGGAGGGGAGGGTTTTTTTTTTTTTCTTAGATTAGGGATTTTTTTTTAATTAAGTTTCATCATTTTTTATTCAAGAATACTATTTATATCATTTTAATTTTGGTAATTTAACTTTCGAGAGTAGGTAATATCAAGGTTTTAAAAATGTTAAACGCTAGTAGGGCTGCAGGCAAGGGCCTAATTATGATTAATCGGGTCTAAAGTCTAAACAGGGTTAAGCGGGAGGAGTCGAAAAAAGATATAGGCGGCCAAGAACCGCCTAACACCTAGACGGAATATAGTTGAAAGTAGACGGAGAATTTTAGAACGAGAATAATATAATCGTATTCTGTGAGTCCATATTTTTTTAATTTCGAAATTTAAAGGACGAAAATCAAACTGATAGAAAGATAATTTCCTTGAAAAAAATATGAAACTTGATGAACTAAATACATTATTTACCCTAAGGGATAACAATGATAATAGCAGTGGGAATATGAGAAGATTTCAGTGAAAAAAATTCCACAAATTATAATAATTTGAAAATATCCCTCAAACTATAATTTAAATTCGTGAGAAAACGGAATTAGAAAGACAGTAGGAAGTGTAATACCGGAATGTTGAGTAAACAACCACAGCGAATTTTAAGCAAATTTCTGTTGTTGCTTAAGTTCAGCTAAAAAAGAGTATTTACATTCTTCTATTTATGCTTAAATATAGTACGTTTAATTTTAAATCTTGAAGTAGGGGATATGGTGCATCAAACTGCTATTTGGTAAAATTAATTATTTGGCAAATATTACAACTTATCATTTTACTATAAGTATTTTTTCTTCTCACTACACACTTTTGATTTTAAGCAATTTTTTTTAAAAATCTATAATTTTAATTACTTTCTGAAAAATAAAAACAATTTAGATTGAACAAAATTGCAGAAAGGCAAAACAATATATGGGAATATATATATATATGTACTTGTGCGTGTTTTAACCAATCGTGTCGGATATTTTATAGGCCGACAGGTTTCGGGTTCTATCCGAACCCGATTCACGTCTCTCAAAATTAGAATTATTGGATTTTTTGGGTATCATATTTAGAAAAATAACTATAATTTTGCATATCTTTCAACAATCTTAAAGAAGCAAAAACAAATTCAATCCCAAAAATTTAGCTTTAAAAAAAATGACGTGACAGGGATATCGTAAGATCCGGTGGAAGTCTGAACATTTTTTTATCAGGTACTCAGTGTGATAGGTTCCGATCCGACAACCCAAAACCTTAAAAAACCCAATCCATTCCCACCCTTAATCCATAAGATTTTAAGGGCTACCCTAAAAAAAGTTTGTAAGAGGCCACTTCCAAATCCAATTGCAACGGGCCCATGAACCCCAAGAAAGCTGCAGCCCAATAAGCTATCCAAGGGGGAATAAAACATCAAACGGGCCGGTATTATTAGCTGCATGTGTGGCCCACTATTGCCCATTGGGCCTGGAAAAATGTTGTATATGGCCTTCTCAATCCGTGTGCAATTGGGCTGGGCTGGAAATGTTCACACGTGCTTCAATTATATATTCTTGGAACTTCACTTTCCCTTTTCACTATTCTTGGGCCCTAAGTGTGATAAAAAAACCCCTCAAACTTTTGCTATATTTTTCAATTTGCGCAATTCTTTTGAAATTGCGGATTGTTATCTTTCGCAATTCGAGCCAGTCTTACCCGACACAATCTGCAGGTCCAACGCCATATATGAGTTGGCGAGATCAAAATTATATCGCTCTGAAAATGGATAAGTTCAACACAATTTGTCGCTTTAAAATGCAATATTGGGCCGGTCCAAGACCTATTGGGTCAGTGGTCTGTTAGTTGGATCTGATGGTCCGATGGTATTTTAAGCTAAGATTCTTATAATTCAATCCATTTAAAATGTCGATCATTTAGCTAGGCCGATTTGCAACTTCTATTACATACAATTAAACACATTTGTGAACTGTGCTTTAGATTTCTATTCTAAAAAAAATCATCTACTTTTGACTATATCTTGTCTGGAAGTTAGACGATTCTCGACCGTTTATGTCTTTTATCTGCCGATCTAGCGACACAAATGTCGGGTCGGTCAGACCGAAATCCTATCACACTGAAAATTATTGGTGAATCCAATACAACCCAACCCCTCGCAAATGCACTTTGATTCTTAGGGCGGGTCCACGACCTGTTGGGACATTGGCCCGTCGGTCGAATTTGATGAGTTCGATGGTATTTCGCGCTAAAGTTTTTATAACTCAACCCATCTAAAAGTGGGGCGAGATGAATCGGCCATTTAATTAGACCAATCTTGTGACTTCTATCATACAATTACTTACATTTATGTGTATTTGTGAAATATGAGGTGATAACATACATCACAGATAATATCTCTATTACAAAAAAATTCAACTATGTCCGACAATTTTTGGGTCAGACGCTAGATCCTCATTGATCGTCTATATTTTTCTCTCAATTTCCGTTCATCCAACCACGTATATACTTTGTTTTGCATCGTATATGTCCCAATTAATCGCTAGACACTTATATACTAACAAGAAACTAGCTACTAACTATTTTGACAGTATGGAACCAAAGTGATGTAGCATGTTGTAGAGCTAAGTTGAAATAAAATTAAGGGAGAGGAGTGCGTGGAAAGGGCATGTACACAAAGTTTTTTTATTTTTGGGGCCAAAAAAGTGAAAAGAGACGCACATAAATTATGGAAAAAGTATTATTTTTAACATAAAAAATACCACACAAAACAAGGCAGATTTTGTCGAGACTTGCTTTTGTCTTCTTTTGTCTTTGACGCGTAAACCCTTTCAAAAATCAAATAATTTTTTAATATTATTATTATTATTATGATATGATATAGCTATATAATATATTTCGGACAAAAACAGCTGTTGACTTTGACCTCTTGATCATGTGATGACACAATTCAGTATTTTTATTTTTTTTATATAATTTTAATTTTTTTTAAAAAAAGGTTGAGTAATTTTGAGGGATAATGGCCGCAATCATCGGTGGATTTTTCAAACTTCTAGAGAGATTAAGTCAACCTCTGGTGCAGTTCCTCAGTCTTTGCTTATTTTATCTCTCTATATTATTTTTTAGATATTTGTACTGATTAATGTACTACTTCATCCATATGATTTGATCATTCAAATCATTTTTTTATCCTGGTAAATGAGTTGAGTCGAATCAAATATACTGTCGTTTAAATTTGTTTGAAATATTATCGAGCTTTCATTATAATATTTGAGCTTGTTTGATATTAATCAAATTAAGTTAAAACGAGTTTTAACTCGAGTAGTTTGACGTTTTCATATCTGCTTTAACATTTTTTACTTATCGAGTTCGAGTTAAACTTCAATTTTATTATACGTAAAAGAATGCTGAGGCAATATACTCAATCTAGCATAATTCAAACGAGCTTTTAAAGAATAATCTCGAATCGAGTAACTTGATTTTATTTTCAACCTGACCCCTTTAATTGATCATCACTTCTGTAAGTCTGTAACACTGAGTGCCGTAAGACAAAAGTTACTTTCTATTAGTGTTAATTTTTAGCATGAAAAAGGTTACTTTTTATAAATATTTACTTTTTTATGAACATTAACATTTAAGAGTAATAAATTTTCATTAAAAATAACATTTTTTATTGTAAAAGTAACTGTCATCTTACAAAAGGGCATCCGTAGGACCGTGTTTTTTAAGTATTTGTCCAAATTTAATACCAAATTATTTTTTGCTTTGCCATGAGATAGTAGAATATCTGAACTTCACAACTTAAATAGACAAATTGCAGAAAAAAAATATTTATTATTACTTAAATAAGTGTCAAAAGTCAATACGACTTCCTAAAAATAAAGTATTTTAGACGAATCTCATCTACATTTATTGATACCAATGAAATATACATAAAACCCAAAACATCATTTTTAATCATAGAAATTTGAAAGGTCAGTGTAGATTTGCATGGAATGTCCATTTAAAATTGACCTATAAAATGCTATTTACAGAAACTGATGGCAGAGAGTATAATTTTGTATAAATTTCATGGCTAAAAGTCAAACAACTTGTGTCAGTCTTTGGCATATCATTTTGATCGAGGAAAAGTATTTATTCTCTTTCGTTACTTCTCGTAAATTCTTCCTAATTACTGTGGATATATATTAACGTGCTTACTGCTTACGTGCAATGATCTTATTCAATTATTTCTATATTTAGAATTCGATATGTGTTTTCCTTTTGCATACACCTCAAAATGCACTTGGTAAGAAATATATTAAACTATTTAAAAAATGTAAAATAAGTTTTTAGAGCTTATAAGTTAAAAAAATACCTTTATAGTCTATATTATTTCCTTAGATCTTTATGTATGCCACACTCAAATTAGACATACTATAAATACTACGCTAAAAAGACATTTTTTTGTAACAATTTTTTGAGAAGCCAGCTGTGTTTTTAGTAATAAGTTTATGTGACGACTTATCATCACAAGATGATCTCTAGTTCATTAAAATCAGTTTTAAACTTTTTTAGAGATAACTAATTATCCAAAAAAAGTTTTGATATGCATTTGAGAGAATTTTCATCTGTCTCCATTAACATTATTGAGATCGGGTGATTAAAACTACTAATTAGTAACGACATGTGTCACTAATGATATGGTTGGGATAAATGCATATTATTTGAGATAACTTTTTGTTATCTTAAAAGATCATTTTTTTTTTGCTTGTAGTGACACTCTTCATGTGCACTATACACACTCCTTCACAAACTCGACACGATACACAAACACCACACAGATTACGCACACTGATAAAAATGTGTCTTTAGTGATCAAATTCATAGCTAACTTATTTCATTTAATTACAAAATTATATGCATCATTATTTAAATAATTTATCAACTTATAAATACTTGAAATATTTTATAAAATATTTAAAATAAGCTTAGCCTCCTATAAATTTTCGACAACTAGTTGTTGTGTCCGAGTCTTAGGCCATCTATATAAATTATAATTAACTACTACATATATACTATTTATAAAAATGCTTAAGTAAGGGATGATGATAACTGATATCCAGAAAAAGAATCTTAACCAAAAATAATCACATGAGAAAAGAATATTGCATACACATATATAATATAATTTGCTTTGGAAAAGAAAACAAAAATAGGATTCCGTGAACAAAATGGGTTTTGCTTTCATATTTAAATTGATGAGATGAAATTTAAAAAAGAATAAATTATAATCAATATTATAAAAGTTGTTAAGCACTAATTAGATGATGCATGAATGGAGTTGGACATAACATAGACATGATTAGAGCGAAAGAATCAGAAAAAAAATATAAATGGTAAATAGAAGACTAAAAGCCTAGAAGATAACCAGTCGAAGTTAATCGAAATTTTTTGTAATAGAATTGCAAATTATAAATATTAATGCATAGAAATATAATCAAACCAAACTTTCGCAAACTATTTAGATTTTCGGCTCGAAAAAATATTTCATTTGGGATCGTGCGTTGACCTAAACGAACCGAGCTCGATTTCGATCTCGGTAAAAATTTCGAGCCGAACTCAAGCCAATAGGTATTTGGTTCGTAAGCTCGCGAGCTTGTTCACGAACCCAAACTCGCAAGGCCAGCTCACGAGGCCAACTCGCGTATATATATTAATTAAAAATATATATACTTGTGTTTAGCGTGATTCGAACACTAGACTAATATGTTTCACAAACTTGTGTTCGATCTATGCTATCGAGCTTTTTCGAACCGTGCTAAAGCTATTTACGAGTTTAATAATTATACTTTTAACAAATTCGAATTCGAACTATGTTCATTTATTACGTAATTAAGCTTTTACCGAATTGAGTTCGAACTATGTAAATAACAAAGTAGAGAAGATAATAGAATAGGATTTTAGTTGGTTACAAAATCTAGCTTCTTGAATCGAAACAAACATAATTGAAATTCCAAATAAATCTTAAAAAATACACCCTATATAAATGTTTGTTCAGGATTAAATTCTTCATTTGAGATCCTCTATTGTAGTTCATCCTCTATAACAAAATAATCACTACATACCATACGTATTAAGTAACATTACTAATTAATATTTGTTATATATATCAAACATATAAACAATTTAACATAAGATGAAACATCAAGTGTATATAGAGGAATGAATTTGCAAATTCTTTACTTTTTTTAAACCAACGATAGATATGCAACAAAAAATAAAAACATATAATAAACGATAAATTAATATTTATGATATGTTTCGAATTCTTGATATTTTTCAAATTGAGGATTATAATATGAACAAAAATTTATATTTAAATGAAAACAATTACCTAAATGATTTTTTTTCTTTCTAAAAAGTATTAATAACTAAAAGTAATTAATTAACAAAAATTAGCACAAATTTGGGATAAAGAATAAAGAGTTGGTACATAGAGATAGATTGAGCCATGTGAGAGTTATTATCATCATGTGTATGGTCTCTTTTCTTACACAAATATTAGCCATACAAAGAAGATCAAAAGGACCACCCTAGTGTATAGCCCTAAACCTAAACATCCTCCCTATGTAAATAATAATGAACACTATAGTCTATATATGTATGGAATGAAAAATATTGCAATATTCATGATACCCATTATATATTATATGATTATGAATGGAATTGAATTATTGTTTTCTAGAACTCGAATCTCTTATGACATTGTTCTATGTTTGTCATCACACTCAAACATAATGTATTTAGATTCGGTACAGTTACGATAGTAAATACAATGTATCCTCTCTTCATACACAATACATTGTATCATTTCTCTCGCTATTTCTCTCTCACACATGTACGGATCCTTTCTCTTTCTCTCATACATACACACACTGACTTCGGTGCTGTAACTGAACCTGATCTAAATCTATACGCATATATACTGACACACACATAAAATTTGTTAGAATTTTGTGGTGCACCAGGAGCATGTTGCCTAGTATGTTAGGTAACAAATGGGTGTTTTGGGCAGATGTGGTAATTTGAACAGTCCAATTTGGCTTGGCCAGCTCGTAGGACCAACATCATATATTGGACTGCAAAAAATTATTGGGCAAAAAATAAGTGAGTAATGATGACTCACTCCTCTAAAATATACTATGATTTTTGAGCTGACCTCTGTTTGATCTAATGATACTTCGAGCCAATATTTTATGGTCCAACCTGTTTAAAATATTGACGGATTGAATCGAATAAGGTCGATTTTGCCACAATTTTATTTTTAGGTTTCTTTTTACTTTTTATTAAGATATTAGAGGTTTAGTGACTTACATTTATACGGTTCCGTTTTGAACCAATATATGTATTAATTATTCAAAGTAGCACTCTAAAAATTAAGCATCCAGAAGATGTGGGAGGGGATAGTTTTCATAGATCTTAATTGTGGTATGAATTATTTACAACATCTTGGCAAAAAGCGTGGTATAATCTCTATTGCCCAAAAAAAAAAAAAAAAAATCAACTTCTTCAACTAATTCCTTTGAACATTAGTTGTTGTTTCTCAAATTTTCCTTATCTAAATCAATTATACTTAAACCCCGATTAGTCACTGGGGTCGCAGTCTACAACCTCACTAACCACCTAGCAATTTTTACAACCAAGTTGAAGAGAACGAGTCATTTTTCGTGGATAATTCTTATGTGCAACCGTTGTACCTATGCAATCGTAAGGTATTTTTGTCATTTTAAGTGTTATACTGTGACCCATTATTATTTTTTAATAATTCGAATCGAGGACCTCTGAAAAAGGGGATGTCCTGACGGAGGTGGACATGTCTGTTGGGGTTGACAGTGGCGACGCTGTTGGAGGAAGCCTTACTCTCATTCGACATGGTACGTCTATGTGAGGAGTGAAGACGGATTGGTATAAAACCGCAATATGTTGCGGAGAAGCAAAGAAAAAAAATTGTTTGAAAAGCTTGGCTAATGGAAGATTATTTTCGAAACAGAGGGAGATAGAGTGTTGAACTTAAATTTCATAAAGATTTTTTGGGGACTTGTAATAACTTATGGGGGAGAGGAGAGAATGATTTGACATTTCAGTCTTTTTTTCTTTTCTTTTTTTAAATTATTCGAATTAAATGAACGTTCAGATCGAAATGAAATAAATCTAACAGTGAAAAAAAGAGGATTGCATGGGTGCAACGGTTGCGCAGAAATTAAATTCTATTTTTATGATGATCGATCTAATTGGTGAATAAAATTTGTAAGAGTGTTATTATAGTGATGAGAGGTGTTGATTGTTATCCTAGAAAGAAGCATTGTAATTTCATCTACTATACGTGAAAGTTATTTAATCTGATTTATTTATAATCTTAAATCCACGAAGAGGGAAAGTGGTTCAGTTTCGTATTTTCCGAAGGCCCTAACAAACGAGCAGTATATATGTTACTACTATTACTCATCTATACATTAGTAGTTCTTTTCTTAATTTAATAAATAAGGACTTTTTGTGTGTGTATATATAAAACCCTAGGGAAAGTAAAAAAATAAAGTTACTATATTAAGTTGATTAAGCGTTAAGTACGCATTAGTTGGCATGTTTACCGTAAAACATGGGCAATTTTAATATAATTAAATATATGGAATAACACAAACTTCAATAGTAAGTAAAACACCAGTCAATTTGTTTTCTAGTATGTTTTCTCAATTTTAGGAAAACAAATAATTTCTTTTGGATCAAACCTAAAGATTTCCTTATTTAAAACACCAAAAACACTTATTATTAATTAATTCAAAACATCTTAATGATCATTTACAACGAAGCTTTAATTAACTTGTTTCTAATAATTATATCTGCACAATAAGTTTTTATAACACGGGGATTGAAATATTATGTTTAAGTTTATTCGATTATTAATCAAATCAAACTTTAATCGAGTCGAACTCGAGCAATTAGATATTTTTACACTTGTTTTAACATATTTTGCTTATCAAGGCCGAGCTGAGTTGAGCTTCGGAAGTTTAATCAAACGTAAAAATATCCTCAAGTTTATGATATCTTTGATCGAACATAATCAAATGAACTTTTATAAATGATCTTGAATCTGATATCGCGCGAATAATTTTGTTTGATTTTCAACCATAAATTTACATGGTATTCCATCTGATTTTTCAAAACAACCACCATATGCTATTTGTAGTATAGCTAGTAATATCATGATCAATTAACTTTAACATACTTTAGATTAATCACTATATGATATTATCAATTTATTATTTCCCTTTCCTTTTCTTAGAATGACCTTAAAAATAATTTAGATTATAAGTGGGTTAGGTCCGCTTAACTTTTGTTGATTAGGTAGAAAATCAATTTGATTTTAAAGATTACTTTATTATTTAAAATATTTACTATTTCTTGGGATACCCATAAACACACACACACACACACGTGTATAGAGATAAAAGAAGGGATTCTTTTAATTTGTCCATGTGAAAAAAAACTTTAGAATGAGATATTTTACGCAGAAAATCGATTCGATCTGATGAACTGAGTCAACTCGCTCGACAATTTAAGACAAAATGAGTTACATAATATTAATCCAAAATACTCATCATGCACAGTATGTTTGATCTAATATGTCCGACGGACCTCAAGCCGATCTATTAAATTTTTAGTTTATTTTATGTGAATTAATTCTCCAATTTCCAGCCCACGTAGAATTTCATACCATCTTCACTTAGTCCGTACATGACATTGGTCCTACAAGCTTGGGGCTGATTCGGGTTTAGATCGAGGTAGGCCAATCGAATTGTCATCTCTGGTTTTAAGAAGGTAATCAATCAACATTAAAAATATAATTAGTTGCTTGTCACACCTTTTGTTTTCTTTATATTTTAACATTAATTACTTCTGGAAATTACCATGAAACTTCCAAACCTATGTGTTTTATCATGATACCGACAATAACTTGTGTCTAAGATGTATCTCTAGAAGATAATAAAAAAAAAACATTAAAATCACTTAAATATATGCATGTATTTATATTTTTTTGTTGGTCAAAATTAAAGAAAAATAAATTATGACAAGTACATTTTATGTTGACATTCTAGGAAGAATAGATGTATGTCAACCCCGAAAGTGATGAAAGAAAATGGTGACACATTATCTACCATGACTTTTTCTCTCTTTAATAAACTCACTAATTTATTCCGGTTAATTTCTATCTAAGCGATAAACTGTTTTTGATTATTTGTATTTTTTCCAACTTCTCCGACTTAACTTCAGCTACATCTCGTTTAATTTCGTCTAATCCTAATTAGGTACTAACTCCTAATCTAGTGTCTGAATAGAACATAACATCTTAGAACATTACCCACCACCATTAATATGCTCAAATTTCCCATATACTTCCCTTTCTGCTTTTTCCTTCATGCAATTAAAGTTGCATTTATAAACTTATATGTCAACATATTAATAGATGAAAAATACATAAAACTTAATTAACACCACAAAATTAGATAATTATACGTACACATGCACGTACACACATATAACTGTACGGCCCAAATATCGACTAGGCGGCCACCTAAATTTAATCATTTTTTTTGTTTTTCTATTTTTATTGTTTCTATCCTGTTTCTAATATTTTTTAATTATTGTACTATTTATATTATAATTCTATATATCATACTGTATAATTGTGAAAAGATATTAAAAAATATTTTAAAAATTACAGAAAAATAATGAAAGAAAATTATTTGGGCATTTAGGCTGACCGTGACTAGTCACTTGACTAACTCAACTAGGACCTAAAACGTGTAGCAGTACCTTCTATTACAAAATCAAGTTGGCAAGGCACGGTCTAGTGATTAGACGACCGCCTAAGCTGATTACTGCTTGGAATTTGGATTATATTAGTCCGGCCTAACCCCTTTCTTCAGTTAATTAGATAAATACATAATCTAAAACTTAAAAAGATCAGAGGGTTAATATAGATAAAATAGAAATAAAAGCGTGTAATTGAAGAAAGATTTAATAATTAACCCGAAACCGCGTTAGATTTGCATGTGACGATGTCGCCTAGATTTTGTTTAATCAAAAAGTGCAATTTTTTTATCTGACACATGCAGCACGCATTAAAGGTTGTACTCTATGCTACACGGTTGTACCTTCCTCCGACATAAGTTGCTGCGTATATCGTGGCTATTTAATCTTCTTTCATTAATTTGAAATCAAGTCAACTATAATAATATTATATCTTTAAGATAGTTTATACTTTTATTTACAAAATATCAGGAACCTGAATAAGCTGATAAATTTGATTCGGTTTAATAGGTTAGTCCAGTTCGCGACATTGTAAATGGATTAAGCTATACAAATTTAGGTTTAAAGTACTATTGGGACCCAACTGCCCTGATCCAATGGGTCAAGCATCCGACGGATCATGGATTGACCTGAATTTTTTTGTATATTTAAGGAAATGGACTGAGCTACACTCAATAATATTTGCCCAATAATTTTCTTTTACCACTATGGCGTTGGCCCGATAGACTTGGTTCAACCGGACCGGACTTTTCGAATTGCCACATCTAATTATGATAGTGAATGTCGACGGAATGGAAATTGTTGTCTGAGTGAGTTGGAAGGGTGTTTTGAGAAATGCCCGAGACAGCCCAGTGTAGACCAATCGAGTCAGGCTAGTACTGGTCAACATTCGATTGGACTAAAAATGTTGAGCCAGGTCTTACCTATTCTCGTAAGATGTATATGCTAAGATTCTTTTTGTTGAACTGTGGCATGTTGAACTACTGTCCTTAAATTTTCTACATTACAGTCAACCAAAAGTGTCGGACAAGCTTGCCGGCGATCAGACTGAGCCAATTTCGCTATCGCTGATGCAATTGGAGCTTATCGGCAGAAACGAAACAATTTAGATAGTTCTTTGTGGCTTCGGTGGCGACTAGATCAACATGTTATTGCTTCAAGAGAAACTCATATCGAAGTTCACTATGAATCCTTAGGAAATTATTATGAGATTTATGGACACTATCTAACAGTAAGAAGTATAAAAAAGAAATTATTTTTCTATACATTCGAACCATTGTTGGTCATATTTTTCTTTATCGAGAAATCGAAGAAGCCATACAGGGGTTTTCTAAAGCTTGTACATATAGTACGTAACTAGGCTAAGCTAAAGAATTCTATGATACCGGTAAGAATGCAGACCTATTCATTTCAACTAGGTTATAGTTCCAGACATTGAAGAAGTATAAAAAAAGAAATTATTTTTATATACATCCGAACCACTGTTGCTCATATTTCTCTTTATTGAGAAATCGAAGAAGCCATATAGGGATTTCCTAAAGCCTGTTCATATGGTAGCTAATTAGGCTAAGCTAAAGAATTTTATGATACCATTAAGAATTCAGATATATTCACTTCAATTAGGTCCAAAGTTCCAAAATTTCTACGCGAATAAAGATCCAAGAAAGGAAGTTCTCCAATTACTAACTCAAACCCATTATCGAATCGAACTCAGTAAAATATGGAGGTACTTATGGCATCATCCTCCTGTGTGTGTACATGTATTCACCCAAATATTACACTCATTCTTTTCAGAAATATAAGCATTTTTATTTTAATGTTATAAAAAGACTACTTTTAATTTAGAAGAAGAGAGTAATAAATAAAGATGCAACACATTTGTACTACCATCAACAATTATTTGATATATAATGATTTCAAAATCTTTTGGGCTCTGAAAAATATCCACTATTCAATTATTTTAACTTGGATGTATTGGTGTTCTGTGCAATTATAACATTTGGAAACATAAATGTTTCATCATTACAAGTAGTGTACCAACGGAAAGGGACACACATGTAATTTTGCATCAACTCGAAATTAACTTTGTATCAATGGATTTAAAGCTAATTATTAAAATAAAATCGTCAGATTTCTCCTCGTAAGAATGAAGTTATTTTTATTTATATATAAAAGGTATTACGTTAAGTGCTAACTTTTATACCAAAATAATAATTTTTAAAAAGTAACAGTTTTTCTGTGATAAAAATAATTTTTTTTTACGTAAAAAGTAATCGTTTTACTATGAAAGTAACACCCCTCTTATAGAAGACGGTTTTACACAAGTAAAACATAATAATTTTTTGTGTTCTTTTTTCACTTAATTCCCTTTTTTTTTGCTATAATTCTTCGTTCTTTAAAAAGAAAAAGAAAAGAAGAGTTTGTGAAAATTAAAATCTTGAAGCTTAAATTTAGTAGGGCTAATAATTAATTCAAGTTATGATATCACATATATATTTCAAATTGTGTATTATCTACTATTTCAATCCCTCTATCACATGCACTTAGAGGAAATTTTAAATCAGAGATTGAAATTAGTAATCGACAGTATCAATCACTAAATAAAATGAAATAAGGATATAAAGTGACATAAATATTTATGTGGGAGAAATTCATTTTTAGTCCAGTATGTTAGGCCTTATCCAATAAAAGTTATGTATGTTTGAAAATTTCAACTTTAGTCCTGTATACTTCAAAAGTTATCCAATTTAAAGACATTAACCATCACCCACGATTAATTTAGCCGGAATTGGACTAATAAATTTAGGGCTTTTAAGTGTGAATGCTTATGGGTTAAGTATTTGTCCAGATAACATATCAAATCATTAAATTACTTTAGTAGCTCGCCCAAAAAAGAAAAAGAAAAAGGTAAACCCTAATTTTCGTATGAGGTGTATTTCATTTTATTTTTCTTTCTTTCTTCATATTTCTCAAATTTATTAGTCACATGCGTCACACGTAATTAATTGTGGCCAAATTGACCATTTCTGATGGTTAGCGTTCTTAAATTGGACAACTTTTGAAACATACATGACTAAAATTGAAATTTTATTACATACATGATTTTTACTAGACAAGGTCTAATATACAGGACTAAAAATGAATTTTTCCCCATTTAGGGAAAAATATCATTAGTGACGAAATAGTAATTGAATATTAAAGACAAACATAATATGTCTCTATTTCCATCGATAGTTCAGTCTCTAATTTCATATATGAGACGAAATTCCCCACTAAATTTCGAGACGGAATATTAGAGATGATTCATCTCTAAATTTTATCACTACTTTAATTTAGAGATAAATATTACGTGATTACAATGGATATTTCCATCTCTAATTCGATCTTTTCTTGTAATGATAAGCCACTTACGTAAATTAATTGTTAGAATATACTCCCTCCGTCCCTAGATAATTTGCACACTCTCCCGGGCACGTGGAATAAAAGACAAATATTTTTTGCTTTTTAATTGACTTTTTTAAAGGTGGAGATTGAGGGTGGAGATTTTAAGGATGGAGATTGTAAGAGAAATTTTTTTTTAAGGGTGTGCAAATTATCTCGGGACACTGCGAAAAGGAAAGTATGCAAATTATCTCGGGACAGAGGGAGTACTCCCGTTTCATAATATTGACGTTCTAGCTACTTTTTTTTTTTTTTCTAATTAATTGACGTTTTAGATGCTTTTCATAAGTTCTACCAATTTTTTCTCTGGTCTCAATCTTAAAATATCTTTACTTTTTAACCTATCACAGGTTTGGTCAAATCTTATCCTTAAAATAGATATTAGCTGAGGGTATATTTGTCAAGTTATTTAATTCTTAATTCTTTCTTTTTATCATAAAATGTCAATTATTGTGGAACTCAAAGAGTAGTAAATAATAGAAAAGATAAACTAAGAAATAACTCCAAATATTTTATTTTTTATCCTCGGATCATTAATTGACTTGAATAAATTAGATTATGACCACCCCAAGAGGGGCCTCATAAGCTCTACATGGACTACTACTCAGATGACGGCCCCTACCTATTCAATGATTAAAAAAATTAATAAAATAATATTTCATATAAATCTTGATCAATAAAATAATTTTACTTAGAGAAAAATAAAAAATTGATCATCAAACTATTATCACTTTTATACTTTCGAGATATGAACATAAGTTTTAATAAATCTCTACTCATTATAACAAAAAATGTCATTTCTGATGCATTTTCTTATACCATCATTACGGTCACTATTATAAGTTATTTGCAATTAGCTGTCGTCACAGAACTCTTTAAAAATTATTTGAGATCACTTTAAGACTAATTTTATAGTGTATGTAATAGTCCAAAATGAACCAGTATCAACTGATATAAATATATTTCAATTAATATCGTGTCGTTAGAGGTGACAAAATCAGCAAGGCCTAATCCGTCTACCTGCCTCAAGCCGCCGACTTTTTAGACAAATTGGGTAATATACTAATATGATCTTAGTCTGAAGTACATCGACTTCAACTAGTCTAATCCGATGGGCTAATAATTTGATGAATCGTAATCCTGCCAGACAATTTTAATGTATTTTAGGGGATATGCTACGTCCACAAATTTCTAGGTCAACAAAATTTCAATCAGATCGAGTCTGATCTGCCATGTGTTGACCCGACATGCTGGGTGGCCCGAAATGTTTATTTATAATATAGTGTCATAAAAAATAAAAAAATAAAAATAGTATTTTTTAGGGTATACTAGAAAAACAGGGTACTATGGAAGAGGAAATATGAAACGGGTAGAGAAATTTTGCATTGGGTAAAAGGCTAAAATAAGAAGGGCAATTTGAGTTGGTGATGATGAAATGCGGTCAGCATATCTGGACCACACGAGATCATTTCTTACTTCACACGCTTCTCCCACGTGTAGTAATTTCTCCTGAGCTCTTTTTAAAGTCCCCGTCTAATATTGACTAAACTCCGTTTAGGTGTTAGAGAGTATTTGTAATTATTTCTATTTTAAAATAATTAATTAACTTTAGAGATTATGAAAAAGTTGCTTTTAAGTAAAAGTAAAGAGTGTTTGCAATAATAAGTGATTTATACAAAAAGTAGAAGTTGTATATATAAGCAGAAAAAAAAAATGATGACTTGCTTCCAACTTCTATTTAAAATAAGTTATTTTAAACTACTATTAAAGCAAAAACTTGTATTTAAAAAAAAAACTTACGTATACTATATTTAAGCCAAAAGTGCTGATGGGTTGAGCTATAAGAATCTAGGCCCGAAGTACTATCCGACCCAACAGACCTGACCGATGGACCACATGCCTACTAGAAAATCTTAGTATGTTTTACGGGGGATGGGCTATGGTGGACTCAACAATATTTTGCACGATAAATTTTGGGCCGAACCGGCTTATGATATTGGCCTAATGGACCGGATCTGATAGGGTAGGACCTCCTGAATTGTTATCTTTAACGATTGCCTATGTTTCTTCGTCGATGTTTCTCGCTTTACCCTACTTAAGGCTTAATTAATCATAGTCTGCCGCCGTCCCAACATCTAGCGTCTTTTAAAACATTATGTCCCTAGTATATATATGGAAATACTCCCCTATCCACAGTGGACACAAGTTAATGTGCCCACTGTTAACGTATAAAGATCTCATCCCAAATTAATGATAAGGTAATTAGTTATATTTAATAAGATCTTGACACATCAGCTGGTGGATACATTAACTTGTATCCTCTGCGAATAGAGGAGCGAAATTGTGTGTGTGTATATATATATATATGTATCTAAATGATATGAGACACACTTATAATGAGTATATCGTGAACATTTGCTTATGTGACTAATATAGCGCGTTATTAAAACTAACACATGTGATCACAAAAGTGCTTGCCATAAATATGCTAATTTTCATATATATTTATTACACCCGTTAGTTCTATAATTAAAACCATGTTCACAATAGTAATCTTTTTACGTAAGAATATACAACTCTATTAAAATCATAAAGTGGCTTATAAAATTTAATGTATTTTTGCCATTTAATTTTCTCAATCAAATATAACGTTGTTAGGGAATCAGAGCAAATGCCGTGTAAGACAACACATGAAATATTTTTTTGAGTATTCTTGTATGAAAATAGTGGCATTTTTTAATATTCCCTTTGTAGTTTTAAGTTTTGTTATACATTTATAAAATATTTGTCCTTTTACCTTTACTTTTTTACATTATTTTCAGTACCATCCATGTATAATTTCAAAGAGATATAATATAAATGAATGAGTGGAGAAATTTTAGAAATTTAAGTAGAGAGAAAAATTAATATCTAAATGCATAATGTAAGTTTGTAAGCTAAAACTAGAATTAAAAAAAAAATCAAAGGTAGTGATTAATAAGTATCTTAATCCATAATCCAAGCAATTTTATTTCACATAGTTGGCTAATTAATATCTTAATCATTATGAAGGCACATTAGAAATCATTTGATTGTTGCAATTAGGTACCAAATTTGGGGGCCCTTTTAAGTGAATATAATCTATGCCTTTACAACAAAATCTATTTTGGTTTCCATAATATTATCACATTAATTTCACTTTATCATGGCTAGATCATGCAACTGATTAAGTTTAAAAGGTGAGGGGCCTACACCCCCACCCCACCCCCCTAAATTCCAATGGATTTATATGCATGTAAAAAGCAAATCCCTACCTTTAGGAAACATCACAAAAAATAGGGTTTGAGACAATATTTTATGCTAAAATCAACTTATTTACAACAAAAAAGTTCACTTGTCGTACAGTCTTTAAGACGACAATTATGATCATTAATAATAAGTTTTTTGTTACGACTTGTCGTAAAAAATGCTCAACATATTTTTAAAGGTCCTTTTTCGATTATTTTTAGAGACAACTGGTTGCTGCAAAAAAATATTTAAGACGACTTTTATCGTCTCAAATATATTATTTGCGACAGGCTATTAAGACGACGGAACAGTGATCATACATTGTCTTTAATAATATAATCGTGCAAATTTTAATTTTTTTAGACAACAAGGGAAAAAATTATTGTAGTGACTCTCAAAATTAATCAAATGAAAAGTGTAACATAAACTTTATAATCATAGTGTTTAATAATTTTTTGTTAAAAAAATTGTTTGTAATTTTGATTGAATTGCAGATGGAAATGTTGAAACACATTGGTTAAGGAAAGTCCATATATAGTAAAACTTTTTGTTATTAAGTCCAGATCAAGTTGAAGCCAACAAACTATGAATCACATCAACTTGATTACTGAAGTATTATTTATGGGAATTAAATGAAGTGTGTACCACGTAATTAAATACCGATTAAATCACAAAAATAGGTGACATGGTTTATGGAGGAAACTTCCAAATAATTTAAATAATAAAGGAAAAAACAAATTAGTCATACAAAAAGGTGAAACAGAACAAACAATTTCTCATGAATTGATGGGACAAATATGAGCCATATTTCTTAGAGGTACAACCTATATATATTTACTTAATTCAACGAAGGTATAATATATATTTAAACAAAATATATAAATTAGATATTTTTAAGTTGATTATAACTTTTACTTATTCGCGAAATGGCGAATTTTAAATTTCTACTCTAACCAATTAAATGACACATATACTTTTAAAACTGAACTTTTCATTTAGGACAAAAAAAGGTTTTTGGACATGGCACATTTTTTCGGAAAAAAAGAGAGTACTAATTGTTAAGATTTCTTTTTTGTTTTTTATGATCTTCCATTAATTTAGTTCTTTAAAATGGATATGGCAAAATCGATTTGACCTTAATATTTTAGGTGAATTAGATTATATGAACCTTGGTCTAAAATAATCGGGTCTAACATGCCTAATTCAATGAATCAAGAACTAATTTGACAAATTTTAGTGTAGTTTAAGGAAATAGGTTGGATTGGACTGGTCTCTACAGATTTTGGGCCCACAAAATTTTGATCCATTTCGACATATGTATTAGCTTTGACTGACTTAGGTAGGCCAGACGGATTGAATTGCCACCTCTAACTAGGGATGCAAGTCAAATCAAATTATACTAATTCGATTCGTGATTCGATTTCGTTTAGGATGATTCGATTCGGTAAAATTCGAATTCGAATTCGAATTCAAATCATATTTTTTATTCGTTTACATTTCGAATCGAATTCGAATATATATGTATTCGATTCGTCAAATTTGATGATTCGATTCGATTCGATATATATATATATATATATATATATATATATATATAATATAATTATAATAAATAAAAATATATTTAATAGTAAATATATACAAATTCCCTTAGTACATATGGTTTCTAATATTCGAATCTAGACAAATTTGATCTCGAATCGAATTCGAATCGAATATTTTCTAAATAACAATATTTTTTTTGTTGAAAATTTCAAATTTACGAATCACGAATTGAATCGAATATATTCGGAAAAGAAATTCGAATCGAATTCGAATCAGATTTAAAATTCGATCAACGAATCGAATCGAATTCGAATCGAAGCCAAATTTCACGAATTCGAATCGAATCTCTTAATATTCGCTTCGATTCGATTCGTTTGCATCCCTACCTCTAACGTCTGATTTGGATACATTGTTGTAGAGTTAATTACAACAACCTTCAAACTATCAATGATTTTGCAGATAAATCACTAAATTTATGTTTTGTGACACCGATACATATAAACTATTATGGGTTCTACAGATAAACCACCAAACTTATTTTTATATGCCGGAATTCCGCACGTGACTTGCGCATTATACATTTAAAGTTTTTTTTGTCCAAATAAGCTTTTTAGTAGGCTGAGGAGCTGCTGATTTTCAACAATGAAGATTTTAGATATTGGGGGAGAGAATTGTTGGTGATTCAAAGGAATTGTTAGGAAAAAGAAAGGTGTGAATGAATTTTACACTTTTAGTACTAAAAAGGTTGTTTGAACAAAAAAAGTCCTTAAAATGTTTATCACGCGCAAGTCACGTGCGAAATTTCGGCGAAAAATGATCGAAAATTAAGTTTAGTGATTATCTGTCAAATTCTTAATAATTTATACGTATGAATATCAGATATTTTTTTTAATAATTTATGTAAAAAATAGTGATAATTTGATGGATTACTGCAATTAACTTATTTTTTTATTAAAAAGAGAAGTAATTAGCTTGAGAGAAGCGACAAGTCTCAAAAGTTTGTTGTGAACTTTATTAGTTTCTTTTTCTCTTTGTGATTAAATTCATGTGAAACCCAAACCCCGTTCGCACCATACCCGGTTACCGGTCAACTGCTACCGTATGAAAACGTGTACAAAAATTTGGAGTCGGTCATAGAGCATTTAATGCCAACAGGCAACAGCACCCCCTCTATTAGTTCCGTACCAACTGTCCACCGGCATTTCCCAGTCAACTCATTAACCTTCTTTCAGTTCTCATTAGTCACTACCCTGATATGTGGATACAGAGGCAAGGCTGGTCCAGTCGAGCCCGCTCGATATTTCAAACGAGTTGAACCGTAAGAATTTCAGTGTAGAATATAATTGGATCAAAAAGTCCTGATTAGATGGAGTAATAGTCCAATAATTTATTGTATTTTAGGGATTGATGAGTTGGGCTCATCAATTTTCAGTCTGATGAAATTTTAGTTCGGATCCAGCCAATCGATCAAGGTTGATTTTTATTTATACTCTTAATATATAAGAGTTCATCTCCTTTACTTTTTGAAGCTTTGCCCCCTCTCCTCGCTCGATTAAAAAAATCTTAGAAACTTTTTCCATCCCTACAACAAAATTCTAGATCTGCCTTTGAACTTGGCTATGTATGGGGTTGGCCTAGCGGACTGATTTGGCCTGGGCTGGCCCGACTTGCCACATCTTAAAATTGTAATTACAGTGAACACATTTAAATATGTCAACAATGGATAGATGTATGTTCTATATATTATTATATTCGTATTTTATAATATTATGTTGTATGGTATGTATCACGTACCTATGTATGAGGGATAATTATACAAACACAAATTGTGTAAGTGCTTGAAATATTCTTGAAAGTCAACTGTAAATTGTATGATAATGCTCCCTCCATCCCAAATAAAATTCATGTTAATGAATAGTCGGGATCCTTTATTATATTTATATACTATTCATCATCTATTATATTATATTTTTAATACATGATATGTATTAACTTTTGATAATAATATAAAGAAAACATGAAACCAAAATATAACATGTGATCTTACGACGTTTAGTAAATATACAACTTTTAGTTTTTGTCTATTTGATGAAGCTACAACATTCTAAATAATATAATTTTTCATTTGTATGTCGTCATGTATTTGTTGAATTGATTTATTCAATCATGTGTAGGTATCGATTTTTTAAACATGACTCTTTTTCAGTTTGGTCTAGGTAAGAATTCACAAAATGTGTATTACATAATAACCCGTCTTTTTTATCTTGGTAGATCATACACCAGGTGAAATACATTCGATACATTATTCGCTACATATTCACACATAATGAAACACACACACCCATGTTGGTATGTATAAGATATGTGATAAAACACAAAAGTATATTACACCAGTTGTAGATAAGAAACCACCCTTTGTGGGCTTGGTAAATCCCACACAGGTGGAATACACTTAACTAAGTTATCTACTACATATTCACACATAATCAGATATCATGTTAGTATGTGTAAGCTACGTGGTGTAAAACACAAAAAGTACATTATACTTGGTGTAGGTAAGAATCGACTTCTTTTTCTAAGATAGAGACTATTGGTGGCAATTTGAGATGTCCTACCTGGTCCGGCCCGAGCAATTTCATATGTTGGACCGGTTTAAACTAGGTCGGGCCGAAATTATGTCGAACCAGAAAAATGTGAGCTAAAATACCTTCCTAAAAATACACTGTATTTTGTCGGACCAACCCACAGACCGTCAAACATGTTGGCTATTGGCCCATCGCTTTGGGCCTGTCGTGCCCAGCAGCTAAAGCTATTAAAACCAGTTCGACTCGATATTTTAGAGGAGTTGGGCCATATGAATGTAGTTTCGAAGTACCCTTGGCCCCAATAGACCCTATTCGATGGGCTAAAAGCCCGATGCGTCACATGCCGGTCAAAAAATTTAGTATACTTAAGGGGATAGGCTTAGTTGGGCTCAATAATTTTTTGCCAGATGAAACTTCGGCCCAATTCGACCCAACATGATGTTGGTCCGATAAGCTGGACCCGACCGAGTGGGGCTGCCGAATTGCCACCTCTACCGACAGTACTTCAGACTCTTAGTCTTGTAACATGGTCCGTACAAAATGTCGTGCATACCGAACCATTTTGCATAGTGTCTATGAGATCATCTGTCACATTTTGATGTTATATTTTAGTATATCATCTTTTATTTCATTATATACATTAATCGACACGTGTATTAAATGATATTATAAGTTAATACATGTCGAATAGCGTCACTAAAAAAGTGAGTATCTGGTAATTAATGGAGAGAAAATAAAGGGGCCAAGATATTAAGAAAGTATATATACACACACATAATATATATATATATAGAAATATGCAAACAAAAGAAACTACGCGGGGCCAAGCTGTACTCCAAACCCCCCATCAAAAGATCAAAATCCCCCTCTCTTCATTCACACTTCAAATCTCCCCAAAACCAAACACTCTCTCTCTCCTGTTTCTCTCTACACCATCCAATCAACAATCCATGCTCGTAACCATACTCATCCATGGCGGATCACCAAAACCAGCCGACAACAACCAATAATCCACCATTCTCCAATCCAGAATTCGATATCTCAGCTGATCATCACAATTCGTTTGTCGATTTCAACTGCCCTAATTCCTCCACCACATTCGACGATTTTCTGCAGAGCATAATCACCGACACCTTGATTCCGACGGAGCCGCCGCCGCCAGAGTATTCCGAGGTAGTTAATACTCCGGCGACGCCGAACTCGTCGTCTATCTCGTCGTCTTCGACCGAGGCGGCGCCAAATGAGGATCAGAAGAAAAGCGAAGCTCGTTGTGATGAAGATGGAGATGAACATCAAGACAAAACTAAGAATAAGCTGTAAGTTTACTCGTACCCTCTATCATCCTAAATACTAGTTTTTTTTTTCATTGCGAAAAACATGTCTTTTTTTCTAAATTAGCCTTGTAGGTATCTAATAAATTAAAAATCTTATATTTTTATCAATTATTCGGAATACTAGTCTTTCAGAGAAATTGATTTGTTGCAAAAAATCATGTTTTTTTTTTTTTTTTTTTCTAAATTAGCCTCGTAGATGTCTAATAAATTGAAAACCTTATAATTTTATCATTTCTTCCAATATAAACATTTTTATATGATTCTAGTAAAAAACATTTTTTTTTTCAAAATTACCCTCATAGATATCTAATAAATCTTCTTAAAAATATCATTTCTTCCGACACAAACATGTTATTATGTTATTCTAGAAAAAAGTTACATTTTTTTCAAAATTACCCGAATAAATCTTACAAATTTTGTCATTCTTCTGATATTAGACTAATTTTATAGTACATCTTCCGATAATTATTCTACTAAAAAATCACATTTTCTTTTTCAAAATTACCCTCGTAGATGTCAATAAATTTCTTAAAACTCTTCTAATTTTATCATTCCTTTTAATATTACACAAAAATATTATAGTATGATGTCTACTCGTTTTAGAGTAAATTACTTCGCAGAAAGAAACAGGTTATTTAATTTGTTATTCTCGTAAAAAAAATCACATCTTTTTCAAAATTACCCTCGTAGATATCCAATAAACTTTCTTAAAAATCTTGTAATTATTATTTCTTTCAATACTACACTAATTTCTTGCAGTACGAGAAAAGAGAGTGAACAAAATTATAGGTAAGTAAGATTTTTCAGAGAACAAAAAGGAGATTTACAGTGAGAATACATGTCTATTTCAGAAGTTCGTAATTTCTCCTACAAAGTCTAAAATGACGACTATTTAGCATCAGGAAAACATATCATCTCTTGTCTGCATGATCTGATTACAGTGAAGAAAATCCAGTGGATTTGATGCATATATAATCTTTTTGTCTTATTTTGATTGCACTTTTCGATCTTGCTAAAAGATGTTCTTTTTTTAATTTTTTTATAATTTTTATATATTTAGTTGATTTTTATTTTAGGTTGAAGCCCAAAAAGAAGAATCAGAAAAGGCAAAGAGAGCCCAGATTTGCTTTCATGACGAAGAGTGAAATTGATCATTTGGATGATGGTTTCAGATGGAGAAAGTACGGCCAAAAAGCTGTCAAAAACAGCCCTTTTCCGAGGTATATTCACACACACTCACACACACTTGTTTGTTTTTTAATGGAATAATTTTTAATTTTTTATAAACCTATTTTGTTTTTTTTTTTTTTGAGGATACACATTTTGCTTGTTTATTAAAAAGGGATTGAGCTAAAAAAATATATAATTAATGGTTGCAAATTATTTTTTTTATTCACACTCACACTAGTTTTTTTAATTATGGAGTAAAATTTCCCACACACTTTTATTTAGTGGAGTAAAATTTATTTATAAACCCATTTGCTTGTTTATCTATGAAGGGTTGCTAATCTAAGCCAACTACGATGTCTCAACAGTGTTTCATGACATCGTGTTGAGAAGTCGGTAAGAATCATAAGATTCAGGGTGAAATCAAAACGACATAGTTATATGTGTAGAACAGGTTGGAACATCGTAGTTGGAACAGAGAATCTGAAATTGAAAAAAAAAAAAAGATAATTAACGGTTGCAATTAAATTTTTTATTCACACACACTCACACTTGTTTTCTAATTATGGAGTAAAATTTATTTATATACCCATTTTGCTTGCTTAATAAAGAGGTCATGCTAAAAGAATATCTATAAAACCATTTATTTATCTATATACCCATTTATTTATATATAGTTGTGCAATTAGATTTTTTTATTCACACACACATTTTTTTTGTTTAATTATGGAGTAAAGTTTATTTGTAAAGCCATTTTTAAATGTTTATCAATAAACGGACTGTGCTAAAAAGCTAGATAATTAATCATTGAATTTAAATCTTTTTATTCACACACACTTTTTTTCTTCAGTCATGGAGTAAAATTAATTTATAAACCTATTCTTGATTGTTTATCAATAAAGGGGTCATGTTGTGCAAAAAATTAAACAATATTAGATAATTAATGCTTGCAAGTAGATTTCTTAAAATTAATCTAATATTTATAATGTATATATATTCACACACAAACACTCACACGCACTAGTTTTTTTAATTATGGAGTAAAATTATTTACAACCCAGTTTTCCTTGTTTATCAATAAAGTGCTTGTGCTAAAAAAATCGATAATTAATGGCTGCAATTAATTTTATTTTTTTTAAATCTTCTACTAATTATATATGACATATATATATTTTAGGAGCTACTATCGTTGCACTAGTACAGCATGTGGAGTGAAAAAGAGAGTGGAAAGATCCTGTGAGGATCCATCCATTGTTGTCACTACTTATGAAGGTACACACACACACCCCTGCCCCCTTACGCCACGTGGCACCTTCGGAATCTTGCCGGAAACCACCACATTCGGCAGCAACGGCAGCGGCGGTGCCGGCAATGCAGCCCTTTTTGCTGTGCCTCAAATGCTTCATTACCAGCAGCAATCACAACAATCCTATTTTCACAACTTCAGACAGCCAATATTGAGTTCTTTTAATAATAATAATAGTAATAATAACAATATTACAAAAAATATTAATTCTAGGGTTCCTCAAGGAAGAGACCATGGTTTGCTTCAAGATATGTTGCCATCTAAGATGTTAAAAGAGGCAAAAGAGGAGTAGAAATGAGGGTTTTCGCCGACATTCTGTTCAAGGTTCCAAATTCAACGATGATGCGCGATAAGTATGTTTCAATTTTCGTCGTTTTTTTTATGTCGGCTCTTCGCAACTTGGGGTTGTAGCACGTTTCAAGGGTTCAATTGTTTGCCTACTATAGCAGTACGTGAGTTGGGTTCAAAACGTCGTGGGACGGTTCGATCATGGTGATTAGAGTGTTCTAATTTTCATCATATTACTAACTAAATTTGAAGGTTTTAGGGGGTTTTCTTTATATATAAAACCCACTTCTTAGGTAGTTAGTTTTTGCCTCTATTTATCATGTAAAATTCACTAGTTTTGATTAAATAGTTGGTATTGGAGGAACTAGTTATTTTAATTAATGTTCTTTTGTTATTTTTTGTACTTAAAAATAATTTTATATATGATCTAGTAATAGTGGCGGATTTTTCTTTACTTTTGATTTACATATTAATTATTAAATTTCTGATATATCATTCAATGACTGCATCCAAGTGCATTATTATTGTCCTTTTGTGTATGAATTACACAGAGAATGTAGGGTTAGGGTTTGTGCATTGAGGATATTATTGACACTACCCTGGAAAAGATTTTAGTGGTTATTTTTATAGACGAAAATTATTGTTTCTGATAGTTTATGTCACGATTTATCGTCATAAAATGCTCGACAAATTATTTAACTTATATTTTAGAAAGACAACTAATTGCAAATTATTCTTGATACACCATGCTATTGGCACGAGCACGACTAATTAGTAACGACGTGCTATTTCTAATAATTTAATTGTCACTGTGGTAAAATTTTCCGACTAACTCAGATTAATCTTCGTATAAGTGCTAGGCTCCCACTGGCCGCCGACGTTTATTTTCCTATTCCTCCCTATCTAACCTTGGCTATGTCCTACTCAGACTCTGATTAGTCGTTAGGCACCAGTCCACTGTCTAACTAGCGCCTTTACAACCTTGACAAATATACTTATTATTTGAGACAACTTTTTATTGTCTCAAAATACTATTTTTGTTGTAGTGTGATCATAAGAATAAGCATAGGGAATTGATCTTATAAATTCTTGGAAATGAAGTAAAAACTCTGAAATAAATGAAGTGGGATTTTTGGAATGTGAAATCATGTGAAGTCTTTTGTAATCTGTTTAGAATTTTTGTGCAGGTGCAAAAATGAGTCATTAATTGATTGCTATTTTATTATGGTTCATTGAATGTGTAAAAATGTTCTTTTTTTTTTTTTTTTTCTTATAATTAATTACCCTATTTCATTTACTTATACATTTAGGATAAAGATATGAACCATCGATAGCTATAGCTTCAATTATTGCTACTTTCCTTATATACTGCAAAACTTTGGGGGTCCTGTGTGTTTACAAGGGAATAGACCCTTCTATACTCAAGGTAGTACTATTTTAATTTATCTACAACTCCATAGGGGTATAATAATAAACATTGTAACTATTACCACCTCCGTTTTTTTAGTTATAATTTTATGTCTCCTGAAATGTTTATAATATTTGTTTTTTGAAGTTTTTTCCACGTTTTTGTAATACTACCCATTAATAATTGGAAAGAGAGATCATATAAAAGAAATAATGGAGAAAATATAGAAACTTGAGGGAAGAGTGAAAATTTAATTGACAATATATTTGTCAATTTCACCTACTTCTTATATTTTTATCCTAAGTTATACTCCCTCTGTTCACAAATAAGTGTCGTTTTAGAATAAAACTATTTTTTCACAAAAGAGTGTCATTCTAGCATTTTTTTGGATGTTTCTTCCAATATTATCCTTAGCTAAATTTTAAAAAAATTCCATACAAATCTTTATAATATTAAATAAAGAAGGTACGGAGAAATTCATGGTAATAAAGAAAATGATGGAAAGAAAAATGAAGAGGTGTTGTTGTCTATTTTGGAATTTCTTAAATTTAACATGAAACTCTAAAATAACATTTATTTATGAACGGAGGGAGTATTTATAACCGAAGAAAATGGAGGTAGTATATTTGTGTGTATTTAGAAAGATGCAGAAACCTAATTACTAATTTATGCAGAAGACAGTCTTATAAGATGTCATTTTATAAGACGCGAACTACTTTTATTAGGAAAAATGTTTCTTCTGAGTGTTAATTAACATTTGTACAGATGCAATAGTTTTCATAAAGTAGCAGTTTTTTTGGTAAAAGTAATGCTTTTATAATTAAAAATAACACATTTAATGATGAAAGTAATTTTCATCTTATGAAAGACGGTCTTACACAAATATATCGTTAATTAATTGTAAAATTATAAATGAAAAAACACAGTAAAAAATTAATATACATGTGATTACTTGTGTTGGTGAATATTTACATCAATGTAAAATCCTTTTAGTAATGAATTTTAGTTTTTAAATAATTATAATTGTTAAAATATCTGAAAGTATAATATATGTAGGTCGTTTTTGCATTAAATTTAGAGGTTAGGCCTCCATAAATGACAATGATTAAATGTTTACCCCATCATCATAAATATGAAATAGTACTACCTAAATGTTTAATTTTCAACTTATATATTTTCATGCCTTATGTGTGTAGATGTGCAGTCCATTACCTAAATTTGCAACAGGGGACCAAACTAATTATGTTTAGCTTCTTTCTTTAAAATAAATAAAAACAAAAAAATTATTTCTACTGAAATCTTTTTATGGACAAAAAATCAACTTTAAGTATCTATAACATGGCCAATAGTATGAGGTTATCTGTGTTGCACATAATACATGTGTTAATTAAATGCAGGCTTAGTTACATAAAAAGTTGTGACGCTTTTGTCGATTATTAATTACAATATGGAATTTTAGAGTCCAACTTCTACGCAACCGTCGCACCCATGCAATCTTCCTTTTTTCACCTTTTGATTTATTTCATTTCGATCTGAACGTTCATTTAATTCGAATAATTAAAAAAAAAAAGCCTGAAATGTCAAATCATTCTCTCATCTTCCCCATAAGTTATTACAAGTTTCCAAAAAACCTTTATGAAAACTAAGTTCAACACTCTATCTCCTCTGTATCGAAAATATTCTTCATTAGCCAAGTTTTTCAAACAAATTTTTCTCTTTGCTTCTGCTCAACATATTGCGATTTTACACTAATCCGTCTTCACCCCCTCACATAGACGTATCATGTCGAACGAGAGCAAAGCTTCCTCCAACAGCGTCACCGCCGTCGATCTCAACAGGCATGTCCACATCCGTCGGGACATCCCCTTTTCCAGAGGTCCTCGATCCGAATTATTAGAAAATAATAATGAGGTGAATTCAAATTATTAAAAAACAATAATTGGTCTCAGTAAGACACTTAAAATGACAAAAATACCCTACGATTGCATAGATGCAACGGTTGCACATAAGAATTACCCGAAATTTTAACTGTAGCATAGAAAATTATCACCGTAATAATTTCCTCAATTTGACACCAAAATAAGTTTTCGGCTCCAGATATTGATATGGAGAATTGAACTGAAATTTTAACACGCTCAATTGCAAAAATGCACGTAACTATATGACTTCTTTAAACTCCCGATTAAATACAAATAGCATTATTTTTCGTTAAACCAAATTATTAATCGTTGCGATATTCATTTAATCGCATCTTTACACCACGTATGTAGCTGAGATGACCGGATACTAATTTTGGACTCTACATCATTAATTGAAGCTCAAAAACTACTTGGATGCATTGCCTTAAAAATGTAAAAGTAATGCATTTTATGTAATGTTTGAAAAAATGTTGCAAATAATAATTCATTAAAAGATCATGAATTTCTACGTAATTAATCCTTAAATAAAATTTGGAACCAAATAGAGAATATGATACGAACAAAAACACATTTTGTGTGTAAATTGGTACATCATAAATATCAGATGGATTTTTCAGTTGTAAACGATATTCCATCTTGTATTCAGTGCTTTCAATTACATAATACATTATATTTGTTACTTTCTCAGTCGCACAATAAATAGTCACATTTCTATTTACACAAATTAAGAAAAATTTAATGTACTTGGAAAAGTAAATTTGATCACATATTTCTTTATATACCCTTATTTATTTTGGAGTACTTGGAATTAGTGGTTAGTCCAACAAACATTAAGTGAGATATTTTTTTAAAAATGTAACAATATTTAATAAGAAATGGACTATAATTTGAAACTTGGGGCTGAAAATCAGTGCATTATGAATCCACCCAAGATAGAGTGATTTCAAATTCATCTAAGAGGGTGTTTGCAAATAATTATATCACGCCAAAAATAGTTTTGGCAAGTAAAATTGATTTTGTATGTGTTCGAAAACTCATTTTTTTGCTTTTTAGAATCATTTAATATCTGATTCCAAAAAGTTGTTATCACCGAACTTCAAGCAAATTTTAGGCTAAAATCAATTTAAATTAATTTTTAGAAACACAATTATTTACAAATACCCCATATATCTCTCGAAAAATCAGTTATAAATGAAAAACTATCCATGCAGGACAATCCAAATAACATTTGATATTTTCGATTAAAAATTCATCCTCGTATCATTACATCCAAATGCAACTTTATTTTGTTCATGAAATCATATTATCAACTAAAATCTCTAATAATTACCTAACGTGATAATAATTAAGTTTTCAAGTTTAATGTAAATATTATATCAATAAAAAAATGGCTTTATGCAATCATGACTATATATTGGAAACATTTTAGATAACAACCATGCAAAAGGAATCAGAATTCAGGAACACAATTTTCTACATGGAAAGAGAGATGAATAATATTTAATTGTTCGTTTCAGAAATATTCTCTGCCAATAGTAGAGGAATTATATTCATCATTGCTGGAAATAAAAAAAGATTTCTTCCAATATTAATCAATATTTAGAGTCGTTAGGCGCTAGTGAATCGATAAATTTACTACAATATATTTTTTGAACTACAATTATAATCATTAATAATAAGTTATTTGTGATCACTTGTTGTCACAAAACTCTTTATAAATTATATGGGATTATTTTCAAACTACTTTTTGAGACAATTTACAAAAAATATTCGAGATGACTAATTAGTGACGACATATCGTCTCTAATAATAAAGTTGTGACATATACTACATTATTTGTGATCACTTTTAATTATCTCAAAAGACTATTTTTCTTGTAGTGACTGGGATAGAGCGATTAGTTGGGGATGAGCGAGGTACATACGTGGTTAAAAGGGGAGAAATCGAAAAAAAGATACAGATATCTAGCACCTAACTGAGAGTTAGTCGAATATTTTCGCAATAGATATTTAATATAATTTCTAATTGCTTGCATTGCTAGCTATCCTTTGCATTTGGCATTTAATGATTGGAAAAGATTTGATAAATTAAAGGCAATGATCTTTTCTATAGTCAAAAGTAGATCCTCTAATGTGGCTTACAGAAAGAACACACTACTTTTAATGGAAAAAAACAAGTTTTCGAACTTATTTTTTCCTAAATTAATTTATTTATTCATCTTTTAGACATGTACTATATATGTTCTTATATAAATTTTATGCTTCGCAACATGCATACTACACGTGATGAAGTACATAAAATGCTTGAATGTATGCCACATATGTTTGTGTACATAAATGGTAGGGTAAAGTATCTTACGCGAGGTTCTTACGTAATTATAAAATTGTACGAAACTTTCACATGGTTCGGTGATTTTGCTAATGCCCCCTTTTTTAGAAGAAACGTTTACGTTTTCTATTGTTTCTTGTTATTTTCTCAACTACCAGCTAATTGTTACAAAGATTATTCAAGCGTTTAACTAGAAAACGTGAACTGTATCAATGCAATTTTTTTACTCGAGAAAAAGATAATGGATATTGAAACCATGCGTGGATTTCTTACAAAACCAAATAAAATTTTGCACAAGAATGTAAATTTATAGGGGAACATGGTGCAATTTACTCATAAATGATAGATACATTGGAGACAACATAGCAAGTCTGATCACACTTGGATCGCCCAATTTATAATTTTTCGAAATTTAAAGATGTATATGTAAAAGATTATTATATCTTAGAAAATATATGCATACTTTTGAAAGCTGTTTTCATATAATTATATGCATGAAACAAATTAAAATCAAAATTATATAAAAATAAATGTTGCGGTATGGCTGGACTGGGTTGGGAGCCCTTTTTGTCCTATTGTATTAAATTAAGCTCAACACTGATGTTCATTAACATTATCCCACCATATATGGGAGTTAAAGTGTATTTCAATTGGTCGAGTCTTTTGTAATTTGAGTCAGAGATATTAGATTGACTTCCATCAATCATTTCTTGACCCGAGACGAAAGAGGGCACAGAGTGATTGCTAGCGAAAGCATGGCCAACGAGCAGCTTTTGACATACTTCGAGTTAAAGAGAGACATGAACCAACATATTTTACAATAGAAGAAAAATATATCCTGAAATAGTCTTGGTATTGAATCGTAAAGTGAAAGAGAGCGTAGGAGAATTGATTAGTGCTACATATACACTGACAATGTGTTTTAAGGTTGAGAGTGCTCGGGTTTGAGCAGTTTCATGATGGATGATCCATTACTAAATTTCTCAAAATACGCGTGAGTAAGAACAAAACTTACTGAGAGATATTACATTGATTTCTTGAGACGCTTTGTCAAATCTAGAAAGCGGGCCGCTACAGCTCGAGGGAAAAGGGTTTACTTTTAATAAATTTAGAATAGTAAGTACAAAAGACTATTTAACGGTAGCATTCTTGTGGAATAAAATCAAACACGTATTAAGCTTAGTGGTGGATCAGATTTTTTAAATTTGGTTGTGCACATTTATAAGAACAATAATATATGATATAAATTCGATTTCATACAATTTAAAGTTTCAAATTGGCACTAAATTATTCAAAAGATAAAAAGGCACAATACAAATTATCATGCAAATTAAAGGGTGCAACAAAATATATAACAGAAGTCAATATATACTAAACTTGAATAAGGTGCATCTTCGAGAACCTATATTCGACATAATAAGATATTCAACGAAATTTAAAATTCTGGGTTTGAGTCATCTTGGTTAACCTCATGTTCAATCAGTCCAGTCTGTCGAAACCAGCAACATATGTCATTAGGTCAGACCGAGACAAAATTCATTTAATCGTCTTAAAATACACTAAGATTGTGAGAACGATATACAACCCATCTCGCATTAATCCTTCGAACCGGGCTTATTTAGCCTGATATATTTCGATTTTAAGATCCCTATGGCCCAACCCATACACCAACATTGGATGGAACCCAATTTGCACCTCTGAAATAGAGTTCTTTCTTTTATATATTCCAACATGTCCATGAGGAAATGCATCTTCAGCATGAGTAATTTTTTTGTACATTAATAAGATTCATTAATTCGAGTTATGGTTAGTTTTTCATGTATTAGCGTTTCTACTGAAACATATTGCTTGTTCTGAAAAAAAAAAAATATCATGATGAAAATGTATTGATGTTCGGTGAAAGGAATTACTATCTTTCTTTAGAACAAACACTACAATTCAGTATAAACAGTGATACATTTCCATAGATCTGCACAATCCCTAACCCGACCTGACACACCCTACGAACCCGACACAAGCCAACCCCACACGAATTAGTTGAGGAAAACCCGGTAATCAATCCTACACGAACTGATTAACCCAATTTTAACCCGAATCGATTCGAAATCAATCTTTTCTTAAAATGTAATAACTATATACTTCAAATTACCCAAATTAATCTAAAATCAAACACGAACAGACCCGATGACCCAAATTATCACTCCTAGATCTGTTCTTTAAACCTAATTGTATAAATTTACGATCTATATTGTACACCTGGTGTACACGAGATTTAGTGTCGGCATATACCAACACTGCCTATCCTATACTGGTAGTGCATACACATATTTCTTCTAAAATACTGTACAAACATAATGGATTTGTCTGTATTGAATTGCATTTAAAATTCGGAAAGCAACACCATAGACCTACCCACCCTATAGAAGCATAAGTGTACAACTTAATCAAGCCAACTTTCATACTCACATAATTCTATACGCAAATAAGTCGAGTTGAGCCGAGTTTGAACGCAATAGTAACCGACAAATCAACGATCCAGTCTCATATCATACCTAAAATTTTAATTGCTTACCCCTAATTTTTATTTACATTAAACATTTTACAAAAAGCGCGTTACGAAAAAGTGCTTTTTTCCCTCTCTATTTCACTTAAAATAACGAATCTGAGTCGATCTAGTTTGTTAAATTCGCCAGTAGAACTTGAGCTTAGAATTGAAATCCAATGAGGTGGCCAGATCTAGACCAACCAAGCCCACACAACATTTTAGACGACTAAGTTATAAGAAACACGACCCAAATATCATCGAGCTCAGAAGACCAAACCCGATTGATCAATGGCTTGAATGACCTGACCACAAGCCAGTCCAAGAATTTTATATCTCTAATTCGCTTTTTAGTATTAGTTATCCTAACTAGTTGGGCGTTTCGTGTTTTAGTTTATAGCCAGTATAGGACATGTTGCCCGGTCTAAAATTGGTGATATACTTCAAATGGTGTTGCAAAAATTGCTAGGCACTAGTCAAACAGTAGACTAGGACCTAGCGCCAGGCGGGAAAAATTCGGGTTTAGGTGGATAGTAATCGGAACTAGTCGAGAATTTTTTCAACAATGACTTCAAACTAAACATACTTTTTAATAATAATGAACAGTGCAATCCTGCACCATATTATCTATTTTACCTATCCCAACTCCAAAACCAAATGAAACCTCAGTATATTTTGGAGGATAAGTTGCGACCACCAAATTCCAGCCCGATTATTTTGGCCCAACTGGCCAGGCAACCCAAATTACCACCTCTAACTCCGAGTTTCTACATTTACTGGGTTAAAAGGAACATTGCCCTTATTGCACTCTAACACCATTCAGACAATCCAATCCCAAAACAGACACACATTAGGTAAATGAATATCCTAGTTAATTCTGATCAGACAAACTTCTCTTAGCTACATTAACTGATACATTATCAGATCCCTACAGCATCGAATTTATACGAAATATAAAGCTGTTCCTAGCTGAAAATCGAACTAAGATGACAACATTATACAACACTCAGTTTCAAGATAATCATAAGGGAAGCTTCAAATGGAGTAGATTTTCAAACATAGAAGAGCATTTACTGATGGAGGATGCAGGCCCGGAATCGGAAGGGTCCGAATTTTCTCGTCTCTACTTCCGCCCTGATTTTGATATCGTCACAAAGAGGATCAGTTTCCTGCTGACAAGACGAATGTAAGTTGATATCTTCACGCAGCAACACGTTTTTAGTATGTAGAAATGTCCTATTATTTTCGTAATTAGAACTTTGGGGGCTTATTTGATGCATTTTAAAAGTTATAAGGCTTTATCTAAATATATATAATAGAGTTCATTGAACTTGAGATACTAATTCAAGGCTAATTTGCACCTTTTTCGTATTAATATGATGCCAAACCGACAAAACAACCCATATCGCCCAGTAATCCAATCATGAATAATTTGGATATTTCTGAATATCCGTCAAAATAAATCATAACACCCCAATTTGGCAAAATGCACGTGCAGGTCCTTTAACTATTGACAGTGTTCTAAAAATCGCTAGGCGCTAGTCGGTCGGTTCACTGGGGCCTAGCGCCTAGAGCTAGACGGCGCCATCTTAGACGAATAATTTAATATTTGATAAATAAATAATACATACAAAAAATATTAAAAACAATAAAATAAACACCACCAACTTCAAATTTTGAAGAGTTAATAGTGGGTGGAGGGGAAATTACTAAATTAGGAGTGTGAAAAGAAATTAAAATTTTAAACGGGCTCACCTAAAGTTAAACTCACTGACAAGATAAAAAAAGTAAAAAATAAAAAAGAAATAAAACAATTATAAAATTATGAAAAAATTAAATAAAATTGTGCAGTCAGGCGGGTTAGGCGGCGCCTAATCGGGTTAGGCGACGCCGAACTCGGTGACCGCCTAAAATGACCGTTTTTTAGAAATTTGGATCGGCCTGGGGCCGCCTAGCGCCTAGGCGGCCGCCTTGGCAGATTTTTAGAACAATGTGTTTGTATAGGTCCCTCAATTATTAAAATGTTTGTTATGGTCCTTTAATTATTGGCAAATGTTTGTATAGGTTCCCTAGTTAGCAAAATATTTTATCAGGTCTATGAACTATATTAAATATCATCATGTTCAAGCCCACCCGTCCCCGACGGAAGTGGATTTGGTTGAACATAACGATTTTTTATAGTGGATCTATAAGCTTCACATGAATATCTAAGATCATAAAAAGAATGAAAGATGCAAGAACAGCATATAATGTTTTTTATACAACATTTTTAATAACATAAGAGTGAAGCGAAGTGCAAACCTGGGTGTTTATTCTTCCACATCCATTCTTGCGATGCCTGAACGCTCTATGAAACAGAAGACCGATAAAAGAGTTAAAATCGAAAGAATCAAAAGAAGATTGGAAAGTGAATTTCTCAGTTCTGACCTGCTGATATCGAGCCGGATCATTCACTTGACCAGCCCCAGCAGGTACTTGTGCATAGCCAAATTCCTGTCCAGATAAAAATCAGCTTAGTTTGAAATACAATATTACAAAGCTGCGAACCCGAATGGAAAATGCTCATACCTTAGAGCCTTGTTTTGCTGAAAATCCAGGAACCTGGTACTGAAAATATTAAACAAATAGCATAAGAATAGCAATTGTAAATGTCAAATGGCAAAGATTAGAGGTGGCGGGCCGGGCCAGGCAAAAAATTCTATCGGACCAAAAATTAGAAAGTAAAGACCGGCTCATCTCCCTATATTATACTACAATTTGACACTTTGGGCCAAAAATCCTATCGGTCAGCCCATCTAAAATGTCGAGCGGGCTAGGCCGATCCATGGCCCAGGCCAATTTTGCCACCTCTAGCAAAGACGGATAATTTTTTAATTAATAATTCACCGAAGATTGGGCCGCCTGCTGGAATTGCTTGGTTTGGTTGGGGATCTGGGACTGAAGTTGAACTTGAAATTGCCCTTGCATCGGAGCGGCCTGCTGCACAGATGGCCCTGATGGGTGAGACTGCACTTGAGGATGCTGGTTAGAAGGCTTATGTTGTTGTTCGTATACTGTCAGCTCTTCAGGTTTTTCCCACTACAACACAAGAAGGCGAAATGAGATCCTCGAAAACATGTAGATAGTACAATTATTTCTTTACGTTTGTTTATTTATAAGACACATAACATCATTGAAAAGGTTGAAATAGTAACAAGGGACATAATATATATGTGAATATATATATATATATATATATATATATATATATATATATTAACAATTAAAAAAACTAAATTAAGAAATAAGTTTCAAAAAATAAATTAATAAACTCGAAAACGTATATCCAATCTCTAGTTATGCCGAAACAAGCTAAGTTTGGGGCTAAATCAGTTTTGGTCCCGTAACTCTTCACTTGTACAATTTTGTTCCCAAAAAAAGTTAAAAATTCAATTTAGTCCTGTAACTTTGAAATTGGTTCAGATTTAGTCCCTTTTCTTTCCGAAAGTGACCAATCTAATTGGAAAATTACATGTATCATTCACATGACTCATTTTTGCAACATAATTTTTAATATGTAGCACCAACAAGTGATGAGAAGCGAGAAAAAATAAAAAAATAAAAAAAATCCTCTTTCTTTTATTTTTTTTAATTTTTAATGTTATTTTTACTTCAAAATCACTTGTCGATGCCAGGTATAGAAAAATTGGATGAAAAAATGAGTCTGGTGGCCAACACGTGCAATTTTTCGGCCAAATTAATCACCGACGGTGAAAAAAGGGACTAAATTTGGACCAATTCCTAAGTTACAGGACTAAATTAAATTTTTAACTTTTTTTGGGACCAAAATTGTACAAGTGAAAAGTTACGGGACCAAAAATGATTTCAGCCCGCTAAGTTTTGAAATCTCTATAGTTTGACACCCAAATTTAAATATTCTATCCTATGTTATTTACCTTGCTTTCACCAGTCAAGCTGTTATAATAATACTTGTATCCATCAGGTGATGTATGCTCTGACCAATTACAAGCAGGAGCAGACGAGGCACTAGTAGCAGCTGAATCTCCAGCTGTCTGACTATTACCAGGGGCATTGGCGACTGGCTGGGTCAATGTTCCCGCCCACTGAGACTAGAGGAAGGAGCAAGAAATCAGGGAGAAATCAGTTAACTTTAGTGGTCGTGTTGTAGTGCAACATAAACTCAATCGTCAGAAAATACAGACTAACCAAAATTACAGGCATAAGCAGTAAGCACAAAATACTGTGTAACAAATAATCACTTACTAGGTTACTAGGTGGAATTGTAAAGGTGTGCTGGTATTTGCATGAAAATGAAGATATGTTTGGACGAATAGGTATGAAAATGGTTCAGCGAAGTATTTGAAGTGGTGAATATTCAACCGATTTGTAATAATTTTGAACAGAATATGTTTTTGATATAGGCATCTTTATTGGGTTTTGGAGAAGTGAAAAGCAGTATTTTCAGTGGAATCAGAGGAAACAAACATGATTTCCATGTTCACATAGTAGGTGAATGGAAATGTTTATATGAAATCAAACAAAATATGCTGCAAGTATCACAAAATACGCCGAACAGGCATTTACATGAAAAACTGTGACACCCGCAGAAAAGTTTATGATTTGGATTCCATATGCCAAATTCTATATCATCAGAGTATGTCACTAGAGAAGAGTTTGTTCAAAATTTGTTGAGATATAAAAAACATGAGAATTCATTTCTAAAACAAAAACTGCTTAAATAGAAGACGATGTGTCTCTCAAATTTAAAATTGCCAATACCTGTTGTTTAGCAGCTAGCTGACTCTGCTGAGTTGTCATATTCTGATTCGATGGTTGCATCTGTTGAAGCTGCTGCTGGAGCTGATTTAAGGCTTGCTGTGACGACTGGAATGTTGCCTGTAGCGTTTGTTTCTGATGTGACAGCATTTGAGCCAACCCCGATGGTGATTGACTAAGAGCTTGTAGCTGGTGAGGATGTGGCTGTTGTTGATTTGCCATTCCAGGAGCTTGTCCATGAGTTGATGGTGCACCGTGCTGCACTTGATTCTGGGGCACCGAGAGCTGACCGTTCTGCCCAGGAAGCTGGTGAGCTGATGGAGCTTGACCATATGAAGACTGTCCAGCAGACGGACGGGTCTGCATCTGACCAGGTTGCATGTGAGACCCCTGTGAACCGTAAACATTGGAGAAAGAGGCAGCATTCAAGGGCTGTAACTGCCCAGAATGCGGCAAGGGCTGTGGGGACTGGACAGGTCTCTGCACAGGTGAGATTTTTGAGCCAAATGGTGGGCCTTGTGGCGTGGACTGGTTAAAATTCTGAAACAAAAGAGCGAGGGTAGAATCAGTTTCTTAAAGGAAAAATACCGTCACACTAAAGCTCCAACCCCGACACCCCACCCCACCCCAACCATACACAAAAGAAAACCCAAAAAGGAGAAGGCAAGACCTATGGTGTAAAATCGCCAAACGTCGTTTTGCCAAATAAGACCCCATTACATAATTACAATCCTAATGCACTCTACCAGTAATAAATACATTGCATACCATATACTTGAGAATTCATAATTAACTCAATTCTTTAATATACCTTCAGAACGCTTAATAACCCATACCTCTGATTATCTATTTCTAATAGAATACAGAAGAGTATACTTCAAGGAGGAGATTTTGAATACCTCCTCCTATAGAATGCAACCACAGTACACAAGCCACGAGCCCACGATCCCCCCGGAAGAACCCAACCAGAAATATCCCCAATTATAACCCCCCCCCCCCCCAACCCCCCTCTTCTCCCAACCCCCAACTCCTCGCTTCACAAAAAGTAAAATCACAAATTTATAACCTGCCTTAAACCAACCTATATACAATTCAAAACTATAGTATACCTTATATCACTTAACACATCTTTCTTGTATCTTTCATTATCTATTTTTGTAAAAGCTGAATTTTCCTACATACCAGCTGCGACGTAGGAGCAGAAGAAACGGTAGGTTTAGGAAATGAACCATCTGCATTTCCAGGACGGTTTCCAGTAGGACCCTGTAGTTGTGCACAGAAAAAAAAATAAGAAACATATTGTGAAAAGCAAGAAAGAACAGCCATATTTATACAATGCTGTTTATTTCACACCTAAGTCATATGAGAATTTCCAGTACCAAAAGACAGCCACCCCCAAAATGAATGCATCATGACATGATAACACTGACCACTTGTACAATATAGACCTAACCAAGTTCACAGAGCAACAAATACAGGGAACAGATGCTATTTAAATTACAGTCAAAATAACATCACTAGAAATGTTGCGCACACGAATCTAAGGGATGTTTGATTTCATTTTTAACCCCTATTTCCACTTCACTGTACCCAATGTCGTTTAGGTTGAAGTGGGAACATATTTGGATAGATGATTGTGAAAATTTAGATTCATAAATTTGAAATGGAATATATTTTTCTCTGCATTTTGACGTTTGTGCGCATGAGATCCTTCTGTGATGATTGTATTGTATAGTAGGGGTAGGTCTTAATCTGTTTGTATAAAGAAGAAATTGGTGTTTTCACTGAAATGAGATGAAACAGACATGACTTCTTACAATATAAAAAAGTAAGAAGTTTCTTTGGACTATGAGAACAAAGACAGCCTAAGATTGTATACTGCCCAGAAAAAAGGTTGTCAATGCTCTCTTACCGCATCACCCGATCTAGGAGGAAACTGATTCCCGAAACTGTGATTGCCAGCATGAGAAGGCGGTCCTGGATTTTGCGGGCTCACAGCCACAGGAGGCCAGGAGTTGGGAGCGGGGCCCCGGAATTGCTCATGGCTGTCTGGTGGGGGTCTAGAATGGGAAAGAAAGGGTCAGATCAAATATGATGAATTTCAAAACATAGAAGTTAAGAAGTTTAGCAAGAAGAGGCTAATCACAAGCATGTAAAATGGAGAAGTACCTGATTCCAGGGGCAGGGAAACGAGGACCAAAACCAGGTCCACCAAAGGAAGGACCCCCTCTGGGACAGGATAAACAACATATGAACTTTATTACACATAATACAATCTTGATAGATATCAGTTGAAGTTTGAACATAAAAATAACCATACACCATAACCAAAGATTCCCACCATAAGAATATAAATTGCAGAACTACCTTAAATCATTTAAAAAAGAAACAGAAGTTCTTAAACATTAAATGCACAACAAGCTTCATGAGCATGCATGACTCTCTAACAAGCATATACAAGGAGAAGTTAAATCAGAAAAAAGAAACAAAAAATCAGCTGCAACATGTTCTGAAAATATCTTATCGTCTTCAGGCTGCATAAGTCGAGAGGGGATTTAGTCATTCGAAAAAGGTACCTTGCCTCTGCAGGTCTAGGTCTCTTAGGGTCTGCAAATCTAACAGTTAAGGGTTGATCGCAACCCTGCAATACGAAGTCAGACAATTTTACTATCGATTATGATAAGGGTAATTGAAAATAAAGCACAGCCGAGAAAATGAAAGGAGCATACTCTCATAGTATATATTCCATTAAGAGCATTGATGGCTGCTTGTGCCATCTCTCTCTGATAATATTTTACAAATCCACAACCTTCAAAAAATTTATCACGAGTTAGGAGAAAATAGAAAGGGATAAAAAACAACTCAAATATTAAATGTCAATGCCAGCATGTCATACAACACGTCCCCACCTTCAATCTAACTAGTTATATAGGTGATCCTATCAGTCTAACTACAATATTAAATTAATCTACTATATTCCTACTCTTATCCAATACGTATCTTGAGTGGGGCACACTAATTATGGGTCAGACACATACTATAATTCAGGGAACCAGCAAATATATTGTATCCATATTGTGGCAAACTTCAATTCAGTAGTCAGTGAAAAAGGAAACACAGCCCAGACTAATGCAAGGAGACATACCGCGGCTCTGCTTCATTTCGTCGCGCATAAGATAGACATCTTCAACCCTACCATACGGTGAAAATATCTGGAGAAGAAAACTCGGTGGATTCATTCGAAGTGTTCCACGAGTAAAGTTGCAGTAAATCAAAATTATACTAGTAATAAACATATTGATAAAATTAATTCAATTACTAAGCTAAACGACAAAATGTGTTATGTCGCTTCAATGAAAACAATAGTCAAGCATTGACCATCTGAAATGCACAAAACCCACTCCCCACCCCAAACAACAAAAGAAAACAGAAAAGTGAATATGCATTGTAACAGGAAGATTTGCTCATCTCAAGCCCTGTGACATCAAGCACTTTTATTTGATCACAGAAAATGTAGAATGTATAAGCATTGAGCAACAGAACATACTTCTTCAACTTCTTTCTCTGAAGCTTGTTTGTTCAATGACCCAACAAACAACTTGTACTCTGTTGCACCTGCAATCAGGTCAAAAGACCAGCAAAGACGGATATAAAGCTTTTTACCAAATAAATTAAGAAATTAAGAAATAAATATAATAATAGCTATAATTTAAAATACTCCATAAGCTTACAGAACAGAGTTGTGCCAAGAGCAAAATTCAGAAGAAGAAAAAATAGAATTAAAAGCATGTACAAAATCAAGATGATCACAAAGTACCAAGGCGTTCCCGCTCTCCATCAGCATATCTGACTTGGATAGGACCCATTCCCTGTATAATCCATGAATAAATAAAAAATACTGGAGCGCAATCTATCAGCACCAGGAGAATTGAGAAGAAAAATATACCCCTGGTAATGTGTACTGGTTATGTAATGCTCCAATGGCCCTATCAGCATCTTCAGGAGAGGCATATTTAATGAAACAGCATCCTGCATTAGCCAAACGTTGGTATCCAGATTTTACAAAGACATTCTTCATCCAAGAAAGTGGACAGGAGCAGTAACATTGAAACTCAAAATACATTATTTCGGATAGATAATAAAGCTAAAAGATTATGAATAAAAAGTAGGTGTAACAGACGCACGTAATAGACCTTGAAACAAACCACAAAACTCAAATGTCCAAAGTTTAACGACCAATATACATACTGAAAATAGAGACAAGGCACCACAGTAGCTACCACTACATTATTCATAACTTAACTAGGGAATCAGAGCTTACAAAGGCAACAGAAGTTAACCATCGGCAAAAATAAAAATGCCACTCAACTACAACAAGATAACTTTGGCCCCAACTAGTCAAATCACAAACCAAGGGACCAATAAAATAATATTGTTTTGAACACGTTCATACATATTCCAAATAAATACTAGCAAATATTAACAAAATGATGTACCAAGAATTCCTCATCTATTGTGGATATCCAGACCAGAAATTGGCGAAGACTAGAAAGATTAACTCATAATCAAGACCGTAATTGTTCACCATACTTGCTCACTAAATTGATTCAATTGAAGAATACGAATAGATTTTTCACTGTAATGTCAGTGCAGATGCTGATGCGCAGTTTTACTAGTTAGCTATCTCTACCACATTAACATGTGAGCCTCTCCGATAAAGCGCCATCACACGTAATAGTCATTAACACACAATATCCATTAATACTATCACTGCTACTGGCACCTGTGAAACGTAATATAAAAATACTGAACTAACCTCAATCATCATACCCCAATGTCAGGACATGTGGAACACTTTGTATAAATAAGATCAAAACAATACCCAGATTTTGCACTGAAGTAAAATGGCATCAATTACCAACCTGTGTTTAGACACAGATTTATCTTTGTAATTTAGACTAAATCTATTAGCAGAGGAACCGTGTTGAACCACTGAATGGAGAAACCAACTACAAATATTAACGTAGATTAAGGTATCAACATATCAACACTAAACTCAAGTCATTTAATACACTACCACCATTTCCATCTACTTAGCAAAGCAAACACAACCAAAGAAACATGACAGAACACGAGCTTAAATACTCAAGTGGATCTTAATTAACCAACAGCAGTCCTAAAAGAGATTCGTTGACAATGGGTTGCTTTAAGTAATTGAAATAAAATAAATATAACAAAATAAATAACTGATGCAGAATGTACCAAACCATAGCCCCAACACTCCAGAAAGGTGGAAAGATCAAGAAAGATTAATAAGGCGACCACTGTAACAGAATTACTTCGAACAAGAAGTCACACGCATCATTAATGAATGAAGACACATGAACGTTTTAGTCAAAGATCAACCATCCGAAAAGGACTGCTAGCACGAAATTAAAAATCGAAAGGAGTTCATCTAGCGAGCCAAACATAATAGTATCACCACAGACAGGATATAATCCCTTCCTATCATACATTTAAGAGAGTGAAATGAATCAATGGATTACGATTGGATCAATCACCTAAAAATCGTAGCTCTTTGCATTCATCAGAAATATCTACGCCGTAAAAACTTCAAATATGATAAATCCATCCACACAAAAATTATCACCTACGGCACTCAAATGGTGTGCTCATTCATACTTAACAGGCATAACAAGATTAGGAAACGGAAGGAGGGGCAAGTTCCAACCAGATTTGAAACTGAAAGGACAGCAAATTAGTACATTCAGCCTCCCCATCATATTTAAACACAAAAATTCAAGATTATGTGATATCTCAAAAGCCAAAATTGCCACACCACTAATTCAGAACAAGGGCGAACTAAAATGTAGAGAAACACATCTAACCACATCACAAATCACTAACTTCTACCTTTCAAGGTGAAAAGTCAAGTAAATAAAATAATCTATTGAGTCAGTGAGACTAAATTAAGTCAGCCCAAAACTACTCTGCCTGGTCCCGTTGTACATAATTGTAGGTCCGTGGTGATGAGATTTATGATTGAATATAAATCACCATGACTATTAAATCAAGTAATAGACTACATCCAAGCATCACAGCATATCTAATATCGCATAATGTGAAACTTCTAGAGCTGTTCATCACTGCTAGGTGTTCTACGAAACGATGGCAAAACAATAAAAATTAAAAATGCTCACTCCATTCACCCACATGTGCAAGTCACCCAGCACAATGAAGATAGAAGTAAATAACCAGAAGGATGTTGAAGTCCTCGCCTCAAAATCATAAACTGTGCATTCTTAACGTCCTTATTACCATTATCATCTAAAACTCACATCACATCACATCTAATCAACAAATACACAAAGTTGCAAAAGCCGACATTGTAACTCAAGCACATGATTTGGGAGACATGAGAAGGCGACAAATAACCACAACAGAGAAGCCCAAGCACAATATTAGCGACTGACATTCAGAAAGCCATACACCCATGATCCATAGCATTGAAATTAAACATGAAAAAAATAGTCAATCTCATCAAGAACCTTCTCTGAAATACTTTACCATCATAGAAATGAGGATAAGAATGTATCCAAAAACAGTACAAACCAACAATTCACCGTCACTCACTGAAAGATGTCGTATATAACTCACACATTTAAAGCGAAGAGTAAGCTAGAGAAAAACCAAAGGGCCATGATTACAGAGCAAGGTACACCATTATGACTCCCAATGCCAATTATTTCCATCACCTAATCATATAACGTCTCTAAATTAGCTACAATTATCAAAATGTTAACCAACTAAAACCATGTTCTGTACAATGACCGTAATAATATGCATACATCAAAAGATATACGCAATCTCATCACATGGTACCCGAGATGAAATAAGATCACTACGTATTCAAACTAAAACCAACAATGATCAAGAAACATTTTGCAGGGACGAACTTGAGCTTATAAGAATCAAGCATCTACCAACTACATCCAAATGGGAGATAATCCAATTCTTATAAGAGCAAACTCTATGAGAAATTAATATCATATTGTTGCCTCCCGTGCTGTACAACAACAGAATTTCTCACACAAAACATGCTCTAAAGCAAAAGCAAACGGTGTCCTAGACTATGTCATAACTAATGAGGTTTACAAACAAACTATATTCTTGTTGATCAGTACATGGATCAACTTTTATAATGTTTAATCTTGTCTTCTTCTTGGATGATGGAGTATGAACAGAAAAGATGAGAGCGAATGAACAACGGACGAGAAACATAAGGTTACAGTGGCTTCCTTCAGCCCCCACTTAAGGACCTGAAAAGACATTACACAAAAATCACAATTGCATGACAGAGCTTATGCACATACCTTGTTGTTGACCAGTCCTTTTATCCCTGATCAAAGCAACTTCCATCACACGCCCATGCTTTTCAAAGAGAGGTCGAATCTAGAATCATGAAACCAAAATTAAGGCCGAAGATGACCAAGTTTTTGCCTCAAAGAAACTTAAACACATTATAAAACAAAAACAACATGTTACAATACAAATCTTAAGCTTCCACAGTTTCTCGGACAAGAGTCAGTTTGCAATGCATCATATTGAGAGAAATGCCTTTAAAATAATCATAAAAAATCCATTAAATAAATTGCTTTCGCCCTTATGAGCCCTTGGAAAATAATGACAGGAGACGTGGAAAATTATGGTATTACTCTGTACCACAGACAACATAGAAATTTATTAAAATAAAAACAACAAAATATGGCTCTACAGAATTTCTATGTAACACCAAGCCATAAATGCAGTGCAAAAGCATGTCCATGAATGATCATTGACCAACTTTAAATTCAACCATTTTCATTCAATTACAAATAACTTACGTCGTCTTCAGTGGCCGTTCTTGGAACAGATCCAACAAATAACTTGGCAAAACTAGCTCCTTCTCTACCTATTAAGAAAATGAAAAATATTGTGATAGTGCAACTATTAGAAAAATGAATTTCATTGTGAAAATGCAACTAATAAAAACTGAAAATATTACTATACTGCAACTAATACTAATGATACACATGGCAATGAACCAAGAACAATGCATTAGAGATACATGCATCAAAAAATCTGCAAGTAATGTAATAACACTCAATAGCGCACATTCATAATCGGAGAAAATGAGGTCATTTAATAATGTTATCAAGAACCATAATAAGAAATAAAAATATGAAAGGAAATTCAAGGTGAAAATGCAGCACAAAACACCGCAAACCCAAATGACAGGTTTTTTTAACTACAAAGAACTTCATATTCGTCAAATCTAAGGAATGGCCCAGCTTAAAGTTCTCCAAACTGCGTGCACTACTGCACTAAACCGTTCAAATTTAAATGTCTTCTAAGAAATTGAAACTAATCGTTTCATATTCTGCAATATCATATTCCCTGTATCCATGATTATGGAATTTTTTAATGTTTAATTGCAGAGCAAGTAGGCAAAAGCAATAGACCACACAAATTACATAATTCTCAAAATACAGTCTCAATATAGATACACAAATTGCATGTCTAAGCGGCAACGGCCAGTACCATTATCTCAATAAGTTTCAATGCCTGACATCATCATATAAGACAAATTAAAGATCCAACACAACATTATATTCAATTTACCCACCATGTAACTAGAAATTAAGGTTTATAAAGCTAATCAGAATCTAAACAGATGCAAACAAACCAACTGAACCTAAACACATTACTACAAACCAAAAACTAAATCTAAACAGGTTTTTCCAGACCAAACTAAATTCCACTATCAGAACTCAAGCTAGGTACCTGGAGACTTTTCTCTAGGTTTCAACATCTAGCAGCATCATATAAGACAAATCAAAGATCCCACACCACGCCATATTCAATTTACCTACCATGTAACCAGAACCTAAGGCTTATAAAGCTAATCGATAACTGTTATCACGATGAATATTAATATTAAGAACTAATTTAAACAGATTCAAACAAACCAACAACTGAATCTAAAGAGATTTTTACAAACCAACAACTAAACGAAAACAGAATTTTTACAAACCAAAACTAAATTCCCCTATCAGAACTCAAGCTTTGTACCTGGAGACCTTTCTCTAGCAGAAAAAGGGTAACCTCTTTTCTGACCAGTGAGAGGAGGTGGAGGCATACCCATATGGTAGTTATCCAAACCAAAACCTACACCATCACCGCCACCTCCACCCATCATCGGAAACCTTCCACCATCACCACCGCCCCCCATCATCCCCGGAAATCCATCAATTCCGCCACCATCACCACCCATTGGTCGAAACATGCCTCCTCCCATAGGTCCTCCCATAGGTCGAAACCCTCTCGCACCACCACCGCCCATCGGCCCAAACCCTTCCCCACCGCCCATCATCGGCGGAAACCCTCCGATTCCATCACCAACAGGTCTCAATCCGCCACTTCCACCACTAGGAGGCGAAGGGTACGGCGGCGGACTATCAAACGGCCGGCTGTCCCTCCCACTGCTTCCACCACCCCTGCCGCCGCCGGAGAATCCGCTCCGGTAACCATGAGGACTATCGCGCCGGAAATTTTCCTGATGGCGGTGGTGGAACGGAGCACCGCCACCGCGGGGGTGCCGGCCACCTGTATTAATAAGGATTTCTTCACTGCTGTTGCTGAATCTATCCCCACCTCTATTTCTATCGAATTTATCCATCGAATTAGGAGATTGGAGATAAACCCTAACCCCTCTTGTATCAAATTGAAGCTGAATATTTGTAAACTACAGGAGTGCGTGATTCAGACAAAATTACGAAGAAACGATGAGCGTTGACTGCGTGTATCAAAACCTTAAACGACATCGTCACCTGTCCTGACTCGTTTTATGGGCTTGATAAGTAACACTACAGGCTAGTAATGGATTGGGCCTCAAAACTTGCTGCTGTGAAATGCGTACGTCTGAAAATTCGAGATGGTTCATTAAAAATTTGTTTAAACTATGTTTGAGTGAAAATATCAAATAAATTTGAATATATTTTTATATTTATTAAGATCTAAAACTCGATTCGACCTAAAAAATGTTAAAACAAGTGTACAATTGTCAAACTATCCAAACTCGACTCATGTTTGGCTCGGTAAGAGCTCGTTCAAGCTCGATTTGATTAATAATTAAAAAAATCAAAATAATATTAGAAGTTCGATAACATTTCAAATAAATTTAAATAAATGTACGTTCATCTCGACTCGAATCATTTATAGCCCTAAGTACGTTCAGAAAAAAAGAAGAATATATATATATATATATATGGGGGCAATTATGAACAAGTAAATTGGTTAAATTAGTGTTGACAAAGCTTATAAATTACTCAAAATATTTTGTAAAATATTTTTAAAAGTTTACAAGTTGTTAAAATATGTTTGGCAAAATAAATAACTTATAACTTATATAATAAGATATAAAAGTAGGCTATTTAAAACTTCTAAGTTCCAAAATAGAACATTTAGAGGGTGTTTGACTAAACTTATTTTAAACATCTTATAAGCTCCAACATGTTATAAGTTGTTTCAAGAGCTTATAAGATGTAATTTGTAAGGAGCTTATAAGTTAATAAAGTGTTTGGATAAAAGAGTTTATAAACTTGCAATTGAATATAGTGATTTAGCTATAAATTTGGGGTTAATTTGAAGTTAATATTAAACACACATTTTGATTAGTGTGTGAATTATGTATAGTGTGTGAAATGTGTGAAGGGTGTGTGTAGTGTGTGTAGTGTGTGAAGTGTGAGAAGTGTGTGAAATGTGTATAGTGTGTGTAAGTGTGTGAATTGTGTGTAATTTGAATGTAATAATTAAGATCTTAAAAAATAAGATGGGGGTATAGCAACTTATTTTTTTTTAGAGCTTATAAGCTCTTAGAGCTTATTTTTTGGTCTTATAAGCTCTTAAACATGTTTTTTTGCCAAACACTTTGCAAGAGCTTATAAGCTCCTAAAAAACATCTTATATGATGTTTGGCTAACACCCTCTTAATTTATCTTATAGGATGTTTGGCTAACCTATTTAAAACATCTTATATCTTATAAACCATAATCAATTACACACACACACACACATATATATATATATATATATATTAATTTTTTAAGACATAATTTAAGCTTGTCTCGATTTTGTACTGCTGATTTATCCTCAATAGTCACTTGATCATTATTATTCATCTCAAATGGCCACTTAATCTCGACCATCTACGTATTTATTGAAAAAAAATTATTTGTAAACCGCAACAATTCAACCGATAATTCACTATTTGGAAAGGGGTCGAAACCAAAATCAATCCTTAATTTATCCAGTTTCAATTCCAATTTCGAATTAAAATCGGATCAACAATTTTTAAACTGTTGATCGATAGTGTAATAACAAATTTCGTGTATAAATAGATAAACACAAAAAAGATGTACAAAATAGATTTATTTGGATCAAAAGAGTAAATTTTACAACTTTATGGATCATATCTCTATTTTCCTTCTGATTCTTCTCTTCATATATGTCTTCAAATTTGTGGATTTGAAAAATGTCAATCCAAAGCTTGTAAGCTTAATTTTTTGGATTAAACGCCGTTTGTTGTCGATTTTCTCGAAGAACGTCGAAGAACACCGAAGAATGTTGAAATTCCTTTGTACCGGAATTCTTCACTTGATTCTTGACTTGTGTTGTTGATGATTTTGGTGGAGAATGAGATCCTATTTATAGTTATAGGATGAAAAAAACCTAATGAGCTTGAGTTTGAATGGAGCAATATGATTGGTTATCCACAAGATAATTATTAAATTACTTGTATTTAATTTAATAATTACTACAACAATTTGACACATGGAGCATTCTGATTGCTCCACCATGACTTGATGTTTATCTTCATCTTCTTGGATAATTACTAAATTAATTTAATTTAATTTAGTAATATCTGCATCATCTTTGTCATGTGGCGGTTTTCGATTGGCCAATAAAATATATAGTAAATCCAAGGACAAAAAAATCGCGAGAAATCGGCGATTTCTCGCCGATTTCTCGCCATATCAGACTCACCGAGACGACATCACCGGAACATTGCGTTCTGTAATGTTCTCGCCGAGATTTCGCGATATCTCGCGAAATTCTCGGCGAGAAATCGTCCTTCTTTCGCGGCCACTATCTGCTGTGCAATTTTGTCGGATTCTGGCAATATTTCGGCGATATTTCGCCGAAATATCGCTGAAAATATATATTTTTTTTTTCTTTTTCTGCTTGCAGGTTGTGCGTTCGCCTGTTCCTTGTGCGTAGTAAAGACTAAAGAGATGGTCTGTTCATGGGTTTATAGTTCTTTTTGGAGAACATGGGAGAGTAGAGTGTATCAGTTCTGCTGCAACTTCAGAGATATGAATAATGGAGGTGACAGAGGCATCTTGAATATTTGATTTTTATGGTGGACAGAGGCACGAGGCTGTGCAGAGATAATGGAGGTGTGCAGCTGTAAAGTAGTGTAAAGAAGAAGTGGAGGTGACAAATGGATTGATTGGTGTGACATTTGGAGAGATAATTTGTTCAGCATGAGGGTTCCAATATATGTGTATAAATGGAGTGCAGAGTTCACTTCTTCATTCTACAAAAATATTGACGTAGTTTAGTGAATTTTTTTATCAAATACCGGGTAGTAGAGAGATCGAGATATAAACAGGCGCAATAGCAATTTTGCAGTTGAATAAGAATTGTCTATCCAGTCTGAAGGTCATGAAGAACAACGGTAATTTAATTTATGTTACCATTTTTTTTATTTCAGTCTTTCCGGTTCAGTTATAGGTTTAGTATATAATTCTTCAATCAATTTTAGTCTCAATCGTCTAGCCCTTTTGTTGAGACAATTGAAATAATTGTGACTCCGTTGATTAACCCGTTTATAATTCATATCAATAATCAAGATTTAAATTCTGCCAAATCTCTAAAATCAGAACTATACATAAAAAAACGACCCTAATTTAGTAGAATTGGAATAATTAACCCTATAATTTATTTACAGAAAATTATCATCTTTAATAATAATTTATGTCTCAACTTATCGTAACAATTGTGACTCCGTTGATTAACCCGTTTATAATTCATATCAATAATCAAGATTTAAATTTTGCCAAATCTCTAAAATCAGAACTATACACAAAAAAACGACCCTAATTTAGTAGAGGAGGAATAATTAACCCTATAATTTATTTACAGAAAATTATCAATAGGGGGAACTTGTGCGTTGGAGTCTATTTATGCAGAAGGACTCTTGCTTCTATGTAGCTAGTGGTCTTGCTCTTACGGTTAGAGTTGATTTCTGACTATCGCAAATGCTACTTTCCATTAAATGCTAATTTATTTATATACATTTAATTGGTTTGAAAAGATTAGTTTTTTTGTGAAAAATATAATCTTCCTTTTATTCTTAAAAACAACACATATGCATATTGATATATTCATATATATAGAGAGAGAGGGAGAGAAAGGGTGTATTTTGTGAATGAGTTTAATTTAAACCATAAAATATTTTATTAGTAATTTTGTAAATAAATAAAAATTACGTAATAATTATTAGAATTTCAATTGAGCTCCATAAGAAACCAACATTAAATTTCAACATTGAATTTCATTTCATTTACTAGAATTGGACATGTATCAATTGAGCTCCATAAGAAACTAACATTGAATTTCATTTCATTTACTAGAATTGGACAACATAATAATGTTATAAACTGTGTAGGTGGAAACTAATGGCGAGCGGGAGCGATGCTGGTGATCGCAGGTCTTCAAGACTTGATTACGCTTGGAGGTACGCTACTGCCGTTCCAGGGAATAAAACCGCTACCGTTTGTAATTTTTGCGGAGTCCAAAATTCCGGGGGTATAACCAGATTCAAATATCATCTTAGCGGTACGGATCCAGAAAAGAACGTTGCACCGTGTAGGAAAGTCCCACCAGATGTGAAGAAAGAAATTCGTCGCTTAATTATTGCTAAAAATATGGCCAAAGGGAAGAAGGCTGAAAAAATAGGTGATATAAGAGCAGAATTGCGACAGGGACTCACCCGGGGAGACGAAGACGAAGACGAAGACGATGACGACGATGATGAATACATCGCATGTCCGCCAGATCTTACACCGGAGGAGCGAAGCGACTACCGTGCCGCTGTAAGAGCGTCGAAGGCGAGTGAGTGGGAGAGGGAACATACGAGACAGTATGGTGGCAGCAGAGGAGGTAGTTCGAGTATGCGTTCGGGATCACAACCTACCCAATTCCGTCGTTCACAGAGTGGTCGATCAACCCACTTCGAACCTTGTCCGGCCCCTTCACTGTACAAATCCGCTGATGCACGTCAAAAGAGGATAAAAAGTATGTTTTCTGGTACCAACTTAAAGGAAAAGTTGGGCAAGGCCATCAGTAAATTTTTTATTTACGATAATTTACCGCCGAACAAAGCTTCGTCACATCACTTCAAGAATATGATTGCTTGTGCTCAAGACGTAGGGCCGGCTGTTGCAACCCCTACTCCATATGAGATAAAGCACAAGTATCTAGACGCGGAGTATGAGGAAATGCAGGAATACGTCAGAACCCAAAAGAAAAAATGGGAGACGTATGGCTGCACAATTATGGCGGATGGATGGACCGGGCCGACGAAGCTGTCCATAATCAATTTTATGGTTTACAGTAAGGGGACAACGGCGTTTCTGAAATCAGTGGATGCATCGAACCGGATAAAAGATCACAAATACATCTATGGGCTGCTCAAGGACATTGTGAAGGAAGTCGGGCAGTCCAGAGTTGTGCAAATTGTTACAGACAATGGATCGGCCTATGTGAAAGCCGGCAGAAAGCTACAAGAGCGCTACAACTTATACTGGACTCCATGCGCTGCTCATTGTATTGACCTTATCTTGGAAGAGATTGGGAATAGAGATAACGTCAAAAGCGGTCATTGTAGCTGCGAGGCAAATAACCAACTTCATATATAAACACGGTTGGTTACTTGCGCGTGTGAGAGAGGTATGCCAAGGTGATATTATTAGACCCGGAGCGACACGTTTTGCCACTAACTATATCGCCTTGGAGAGTTTGTATAAGAAAAAATCGCCCCTGAAGCAGATTTTCACCAGTGATGAATGGGCAGCCAATAGACTCAGTCGTACGAAAGTTGGCATAGAAGTAGAGAAAAACGTGCTTGATCATTCGTTTTGGGAAGGAGTGCAACACGCAGTGGCTTTATTTGAGCCAATATATCAAGTGCTCCGAGTGGTTGACACAGAGGTCGTTCCAACTATGCCAATCTTGTACGATCTGATTCAGGTAATGAAAGAGAAAGTCCAATCACTAAGATCTACGCAGTGGGTGACTAGGATTATTGAGTCCAGGTGGGACAAAACACTATCTCACCCACTCCACGCAGCAGGTAATAAAGTCCATAATCAATTTTTTATTTTTAACTTTAAACCTTGATTTTGCAATGATTGACTGACATTTCCTAAACAATATTTGATTAATTTTCGTAGCATACTACCTTAACCCCAAAACCCAGTACCAGGCCGGAGTTGGCGAGGACACAGACCTTATACAGGCAATCCTTCGTGTTTATGATAAGCTATATCCCGGACCAACGGGGGTTGCCGATTTTGGGAATGAGGTAACGTTAACGCAACTGAAAATCAATATCGAATTAGTGACTTAATCATTCTTGATTTTTCATTTCGTGCAGCTAATTTATTTCCGCGATGCAAAAAAATCATTCGGAAACCGAACCGCTGTAGCTGCTCGAAATACTATGGCGGCATGTGAGTTTATTTTAAATTTGTTTTTAATTTGGTTTAGATTGCATCAACCTAAAACCATTCAATTTATTGACCTAAATCCTTATTTGACAGCTGACTGGTGGGTTATGCACGGTAGTTCAGCACCAACACTGAAAGGGTTAGCCGTTAGAGTACTGGCGCAGACTGCATCATCTTCCGCATGTGAGCGAAACTGGAGCACGTTTGCCTTGATACACACTAAACAACGAAATCGTCTTGCTTATCCAAAACTCGAGAAGCTCGTATTTTGCTACTACAACATGAAGTTAAGAATACGAGATTTGGAGGCTGAAGCAGATAGGGTTGCTGAGCAAGAATTCATAGATTTAGTGGACATCACCGGTGAAACCGACAACGAAGAGGGTGATCAGCTCTATCAATGGATTCGACCAGCACACCTAGACGACGAAGCAGGCAATCCTGATCCTCAGGTCGCTGAAGCGGCAAGCGAATTCGGAATTGATGTGGATCAGGTAATGCGTGATGAAGTGGGTGTATCAAGTAGTGAAACACAGACAGGGAGCTCTACAGATGAAGATGGAAGTAATGACGATGGGAGTGGCGGTGGTAGACGTAATGATGACCATCAAGATTATAACCTAAGTCCAAGGGAAATGAGTCCATTCACTGTTGAAGGGTTGTACACACACTCTACACAAGATGCAGATCACGGAAGTAGGGCTGGGGGTCCAGGGATCGGTGCTATTGGAAAAGATTTCACGAGCAGACGGGGGCGGAACCGAGGAACAAGCTCAAACGCAGACTTTGCTTCCCTCTCGTCGAATTTTGACTCGATGAGTGTGAGCACCGATCGGGAAGATCTGTATCCTAATTTATTTCCACATAGAATAGCAGACAGATCCCGAGATTCAGCCTGGACTGATCGTAGCCCCCTTGAGGACACAGCCCCTCACGTGATTTATGAAGAACAACAGTACAATTCTTGGGTAAATCCGAATTATCCAGTATATGGACAGACGGTTGGACGAGACGCTTCAACATATTTATATTATCTTGATGATTATCTTCAAAATTACGCTAACTCCCTTAGCTGGTACCACTATTGTAATTACATCGATAACCAATACTCTCAGGTTGAGCCTCACCGGAATTCATTTTGGTGTTAGGAGGTAGTATTGTATGATGAAAATAGTTCATAATGGTAATCCCATCAGCGGACAGTGTATGTAATGTTTATTCTTTATCGAATAGGTGTAAATGTGTGTATTTTGATCTATGTTACTCCATTAGAAACTAGAATTAAGCTATTTTATTGACAATCTAACAAATATAGTGATAAATTAAGTGTTTTAATACATTTTACGCCGATTTCCATAAAATTGCACCGATATTCCGATATTAATCGATATCTCACCGATATCTCCGTAAATTGAAAGACCGATATCTCCGCGAATACCGATTTTTTCGTCCTTGAGTAAATCACCAATTAAATTGATCATTTAATTTGGGAATTTTATTTAATTAATTCCTAATATTAAAATAATCAATATAAAATGGATCTTCAACTTATATTTTATTACGTGGCGCATTTTAATTGGATACAAATTTTATGTATCAACAAATGCCCCTCGAGACTTGTTCACGGACGAGGCGTCTTGAAGTGGATGAGTCTCGAATTATATTTTGAAATTTTGTTTGGAACATTTTGACATTTTATACTCTTGTCAACGAGTTCTTGAATTTGGATTTGATTTGATTTTCAGACCTTTTAAACTCGTGTTAAGGAATCTTGAATTTGAATTTGGTATATGTTGATAGTTTATACTTGTATCAAAGAGCCTTGAATTTTATGGACAATTTGAGATACCATAAGATTTTCCATAATCCATATGGACTAGACTTTCGCAAGACGGTCTTAAAATCATTATTTCTTGAACTATCATTATCATATCCCAAATATTAGTGTTTGAGCTTATCATGTTGAGCAGCCCAGTGTATAGTAAATAATATCAACCCAAATCTTGTCCTTTTTCCATTTTTTTATTAAGCAGACCCATGTGCAAGAGATAGCCCACCTCTATGTCTCATGTGTATAGGAAAGTTGAAGTCTAATCTTCATATTGAGGCATCTGACGTCCATATGCCTTCTGGTACACGTAATTATGCGTGCATAATAGGTCGATTAAATTGTCTAGTTAATAACATTTGCATGCATAACTAGTCGTGTAGTGCTCATATTGATATTATTGGACAAATTAATGTTGTTTGACTTGTTTTGAAGCATTAAGGTGAAATTAGACCAAAAAGTCGAATTCGACTTAAACTGGATGCAAGAACAAGTTTCGCAAGTAAAAAACCGAGGGAAAATTGATCCAAGGTTGCTGGGAATTAGTCTCGGCCGAGCCAGAGGAGTTCGGCCGAGCTTAAAGGTCAGCGAAAGAAGTAAAATTGGCTGTTAAAGATTCTCGGCCGAGCCATATATTCTCGGCCGAGCCACTTTTATAGGCAGCTCGGCCGAGCCTGAAATTCTCGGCCGAGACAGGTGGCGGCCCAGCCCAAGTCATACGCGGATAAGTCCTTTTTCAGTCCAAATTGAGCCCAATTGATCCTCAACTATAAATAGAAGATCCAAAAGTACGAAAATAACACTTTTATATTGATTCAAGAGCTCGGACGTGGAAATTTTGAAGAACACGGAGATTCAAGATTTAGCAACTCGAGTTTTATAGTTTTATAGTTTTATGTTTTCTTTTGTTAGTTTGTTCTTAGCGATCGCTATGATCGGCTAAGCTTTTACTTTCCCGTCTTTGACTATGTTGAAACCTAGACTGTTATTTATGTAATTAATTCAGTAATTGTTTATTTTAATTATGTTCTGAGATTACTTGTGTTATTGGATTACTCTATCTTTTATATATTTATTATGTGGACTGATCACCCTAGTAATAGGCATATAGCTGTCGCTACGTCATAAATTCATAATCCGTAGTTGTTATGCGTGTGTGCCCAAAAGTAGGGCTGTGCATCGGTCGGTTTCGGTAACCGAACCGACCGAAAATTCATAACCGACCGAAACCGAAATTACAATTTTAAAAACCGAACCGACCGACCAACGATTGAGGACCGACCAAAACCGAACCGAAAGTTTCGGTCGGTTTTGAGTCGGTTAACCGAAACCGAATTTAAATTATTTTCATTAATTCATATTCTTCCTCAATACAATGTGACAGTTGACACCTCCTGTTAATTCCAGGTCGAATAAGTTTTGTTTCCATAAAATTTAACCCATGAAAACACAAACTATTTTATACTGGAAGTCTGGAAATGATAAGCGATATGATCCACAAAAATTGTTAACAGGAAGGATTAATTGCCGAAACGCAAATCATAGCAACAAACAAATAACAGGGCTTTACATCAAAATTCTAACACAAAAGATAATTTCATCTACAAAATGCGCCCCAAAGCTTATTCCAAACAATCAAAAAAATCAGAATGATATCACTGCCTATACGGCTATACATACAATGATACATTGATACATATTATTCAAATTTGAAACCTCGGAAAAAATGAATAAAATCAATATGTATACAAACAAATTCATGTTACTCACTAGTCACTCCGACGCGGCCACGCGAGCGACGATACAGGGAAGACTGGAAGGGCGCCGAGGTGTGAGCGAGGTAGCGCCGACGGCGTGAGCCTGTCGGAGTACGAGAATCTGAGAGAGATGAGCGTGACTGGGTGAGGGTTTGACTGCGAGAGATGAGAGAGGCGAGAGGCAACACTGCGAGACGCGGCCGAGAGCAGCTAGGGAGTAGGGAGGGAAGAATTGAATTAGGGTTTTGCTTTTATACTTATTAATAAATCGGTTCGGTTCGGTCAATTCGGTTTTTAATTTCAGAAAACCGACACCGACCGACAAAACCGATATTTTACAATTTTGAAACCGATAACCGATTTTTTTAACTAAAAACCGAACCGACCGAAAAAATTCGGTCGGTTATGGTCGGTTATTTCGGTCAGGACCGAAATCTGCACACCCCTACCCAAAAGTAGCAAAAAGTGGTTACTCGCTAGGATAACATAAAGTCGCGGTCACTTGTACCGAGTTTGTGAGTACAACACCGTACCTACTCCGTTACCTTAGTTCCCTATGCGTTTGATTAATATTGTTCTAGCGAGCGTCTCCGAGGACTACTTAATTGGATATGATTAATTACCAAGTTCTTATGATTAATTACACTTAAGGGGTAACAAGGGTTAGCTAAGCGTACCTGTTAATTCTTGGAGTAGGGGTCTCAGAACTAATTAGTTAAGTAGTTGCATTAGTTACATGGATATTCAGGCTAGGGGGATACTGGGTTAAAGGCGGGAATACTTTTTATTCATTAGTTAATTCATCTTTAGTTTACTTGTTATTGCATTAGTTAATTAAATCTCATCAAAACTCCCCCCATATTATATTTATATTATTATAATTAGTTATATAAATTAGTTAGTACAATAATACAATTAGTTCCTGTTCCCTGAGGGATCGACCCTGACTTACTCTACCTACTATTAGGAAAGAAGGTTAGGAAATAAATAACTAATTTGACGTGCCTCGACAACGCGGTCAAATTTTGGCGCCGTTGCCGGAGAACGGTTAAAATTAATTAAATTTTACTATTAACTATTATTTGTTTAAGTTTCGTTGTTTATTGTAAATATACAGTTTTGGTTACTTACGTCATACCTTGCATCTCATTACAATAGTGAATGATCACTCGTTCACGTGGTGACAAAGAGCTACAATTTGATCTTGAGATTACTCGAAGAGATCGAGTTCTAAGGAAGAAGGCGAGAGAAAATAGAGAGCAAGTCGAAGCTTTACCATACACTACTGAAACCCTGTTTGAGTAAGAAATTGAACAAGAGGAAATGACACAAGAAAAGTCTATGAAGGAACTGGCCAAAGCTGGAGTCACTCATCAGCCCTTATGCATTACTTTCCCGACTTTGGGAGAGAACACTACATTCGAACTCAAATCGGGGCTGATCCATCTTTTACCCTCATTCCATGGCCTTTCAGGTGAGGATCCCCACAAGCACCTAAAGGAGTTTCACACTGTCTGCTCGAGTATGAAGCCCATTACTGTTACTGAAGAGGAAATCAAGCTGCGAGCCTTCCCCTTCTCTTTAAAGGATTTGGCCAAAGATTGGCTCTACTACTTGCCTCCGTCACCCGTCACCACTTACACAGAAATGGAGAGACTATTTTTGGAGAAGTATTTCCCCGCCTCTAGAGCTACGAACCTCCGAAAAGAGATTAGTGGAGCTAGACAATCGCATGGGGAGAATTTATATGAATATTGGGAACGGTTCAAGAAGCTGGAGTCGAGCTGTCCTCAACACCAGATCACTGACCAATTACTTATCCAATATTTTTATGAAGGGTTGTCAGTAGCAGATCGGAACATGATAGACTCAGCTAGTGATGGAGTTTTAGTTGAGAAATCTCCAAGAGCAGCAAGGGAACTAACATCCAAGATGGTTGCGAATGCACAACAATTTGGGTATAGGGATGCACCACTCAGGCCAGTGAGGGAGATGACTGATTCAGCCATAGAAGACAAATTGGAAGCATTAACGACTCTAGTAAGAAAGGTTGCCTCTGAGGGCAAGGCTATTGTCAAACCCTGTCGTATTTGTGAGACATTGGAGCATTCGACCGACGAGTGCCAGGTTCTAGGGAATGAGTTGGAGGCCCATGCTAATGCCATAGGCTCGGATAATTTTCGACAGAGAAAATATGACCCCTACTCCCAATCCTATAATCCGGGATGGAGGGATCACCAAAATTTGAGGTATGGAAATCAGCCACAGCAGAATCAGCCGCAGCAATAGGGAGAGCCAAACCGCTTTCCGCGGGGTATGTACCAACAAAAACAGCCGGTTGAACAAGCACCCAGCTCCTCGTTAGAAGACATTGTCAAGAACCTGGCCACCAACACGTTGCAGTTTCAGAAAGCCACCCAGTCGAGCATCAGAACTCTTGAGACTCAAATGAGTCAACTAGCTACTGCGGTGAGTCGATTGGAGAATGCAAACAGTGGCAAACTACCCGCTCAGCCTGAGATTAATCCAAGGAATGTTAGTGCAATTACACTTAGGAGTGGAACGAAGCTTGGAGAGCCTAAGAAGCTGGGGGAAAGTGCAGATGAGGAAATTGGCGAAAACAGAGACAAAACTAACGAACAAGACGAGCAGCCAGTCTCAGCCGAGAAAATCTGTCTCGGCCGAGAAAGTGATGAGGTGGCCACCAGGCTCGGTCGAGAATCATCTGTCTCGGCCGAGACTCAGCTCCAGCAGAAGAAGATTCCTGCGGCACCTATTCAGACTCGACCATTGCCGTTTCCGAGTCGACTCGCACCTAAAGTGAAGGATAATAAGGAAAAAGAGATCGTGGATGTATTCAAGAAAGTTGAGATAAACATGTCCTCAAGTGTTTGTATTGTCCTTTTTGACTGACCATCAGTTTGCGGATGATAAGTTGTACTGAAATTCAACTTAGTTCCCAAAGATTCTTGCAGACTACCCCAAAAACATGATGTGAAGCGAGTATCTCTATCCGAGATGATAGAAATAGGCACTCCATGTAACTTCAAAATCTCTTGGATATACAGTTGAGCATATTGGTGCATCTTGAAACTCATCTTTACTAGGATGAAGTGAGTTGACTTCGTGAGTCGATCAACTACAACCCAGATTGCATGACTTCCTCTTTCCGATCGTGGTAAACCCACCACAAAGTCCATAATGATGTTTTCCCACTTCCACTCTGGAATCTCAAGAGACTTTAATAATCCTAAAGGACGTTGATGCTCAACTTTCACTTGCTGACAAACTATACATTTCCTGACAAAATCGGCAACATCTCTCTTCATACCGTCCCACCAAAACATTCCTCTCAAGTCTTGATACATCTTTCTACTACCCGGGTGAGCAGTATATGTAGTATTGGGCACACAAATTCTCCCCTCAAAATACAACGTATTATCCTTAGATAATTCAAACCATTTGCCTTCTCCGGCAAGAACATACTTTCTTATCTTGAGTAGAAATGCATCTCGAGTTTGACCTTCCTTAATTCTCTCATTTAGAGTTGGTTGTACCACTAAAGCTGCTAAAACTGAATTCACAGACTTTGGTGGTGTAACTATCTCAAGGTTCATCTTTGAGAATTCCTTGACCAGTTTCTCCTCTCTAGTCAAGATACAGGTCAATTCTCCTGTTGCTTTGCGGCTAAGTGCGTCTGCTACCACGTTAGCCTTCCCGGGATGGTAGTGAATAGTACAGTCATAGTCTTTCACTAACTCTAACCATCTCCATTGCCTCATATTTAGCTCATTCTGTGTGAAAAGATACTTCAGACTCTTGTAATCCGTGTATATTTCACACTTACCTCCGTAAAGGTAATGTCGCCAAATCTTCAAGGCATGAACTACTGCAGCTAGTTCCAAGGCATGAGTTGGATAGTTCAACTCATGTGGCTTTAGTTGCCTTGAGGCATAAGCAACTACCTTTCCATTTTGCATCCAAACGCATCCTAAACCTTGCTTCGATGCATCACTATAGATCACGAACTCCTTCGTCGGATCAGGGATGGTCAAAACCGGTGCAGTAGTGAGTTTGTGTTTCAGTTCTTGGAAAATTTTCTCACACTTCTCGTTCCACAAAAAACCTTTCTCCTTTCCTTGTCAATCGAGTCATTGCAGTAGATATCTTCGAAAATCCTTCAATAAACCTTCAATAGTAACTGGCGAGTCCTAGAAAGCTACGCACTTCGTTAGCATTGGTTGGTGTCTTCCAATCATTGACAGCCTCAAACTTCGTCGGATCAACCTCAATTCCTCGAGCAGTGATTACATGACCAAGAAACGCAACTCGATTGAGAAAAAATTCACACGTACTGAACTTCGCATACAACTTCTCCTTGCGAAGTGTCTCAAGAACAATCTTCAAATATTATTCATGCTTGGTTTCATTCTTCGAATACACTAGTATGTCATCTATAAACACAATGACAAACTGATCCAAATAGGGATGAAAGACTCGGTTCATTAGATCTATGAAAACCGCAGGCGCATTACTCAAACCAAAAGGCATTACGACAAACTTGTAATGACCATACCTCGTTCGAAACGCCGTTTTTGGGATATTACTATTCTTTGATCTTTAACTGGTGATAGCCAGATCTCAGATCAATCTTAGAGAATATTTAGAACCTCTAAGCTGTTCAAACAAGTCTTCTATCCTTGGGAGAGGATACTTGTTCTTTATCGTGAGTTGGTTAAGTTCATGATAGTCGATACACATCCTCATCGAACGATCCTGCTTCTTCACAAACAACACTGGCGCACCCCTTGGCGACACGCTCGGTCAGTCAAAGCCCAAATCAAGAAACTCTTGAATTTGCACCGTCAACTCTTGCAATTCCTTTGGCGCCATTCTATAAGGGGCTTTTGATATTGGCGCTGTTCCAGACACCAAATGAATTGTGAACTCCATTTTTCTATCCGGTGGGATTCCTGGTAATGTCTCGGGGAAAACATTCGGATATTCCTTGACAAAAAATACGTCAGCTACTGTCTTCTCTGAGGTTGCCACTCCCATTATATTCACCAAAAATCCTTGACACTCCTCTTTCCTTAACAACTTTACCGCCTTCATAGATGATATAACGCGTGGACTTGCATTACGCTTTGCTCCTTGGAAGGTGATTTCTTCGTTGTTTGGTGAACGTAATGTTACTCTTCTCTTCGAACAATCTATGTCGGCCTTATGCTTACTTAACCAATCCATACCCAAGATCACATCAAATTCATTCATAGCTAGCACATAAGGGTCAGCTAAGAGTGTATGCTCATTTATCTCTACAGTTATACTATTAGCTATTGAGTCAGTAGTAACCGCTTTACCCGAAGGTATGCTGATCTCAAGTGGTTCAAAAGCTTTAACACATTTATAGCCAGTCATAGTATAAAACTTCTTAGAGATAAAACTATGGGAAGCACCAGTATCAAATAGTACAAAAGCAGGAATACCAGCACTTGTTAACATACCTGACATAGTTCCGATTTCACCCTTCACTTCCACCTCAGGTAGTCCGAACATACGTGCTCTTCCACCTGATCCCTGATTCTGACTCCGTCTATCAGGTACATTCTTCTTTGGACAACTTTAAATCATATGGCCTTCCTCATGGCATCCAAAGCATATGGTCTGTCCTTGCAGACACATTCCACTTTGCTTCTTTCCACATGCACTTGGGACAAGTGGGGTTTTCACCTTGCCTTCTTGGCCTAGGCGGCAGCTCTACCCTACCTTTCTTCCCACTGGTATCACCACTCTGGCCCCGAAACTTCCTCTTGTTCGAATTCTCAGTAGGTGACACACGTGGCCTTTCCATCTTAAAACTAGTGGATATGTCCTCCGCCCTTATCACGGCCTCCGCATATGTTATATTCCCATGTCCAGAAAGGTGATGGTGAATCTGATGTATTAAGCCTTGACTTAACCTTCTTGCTTTCCTCTAAGATGTATCCACCAGGGTGGGAGAAAAACGGCACATCTTATTGAACTTCCTCTCGTACTCGGTTACAGTCATACTTCCTTGAGTTAAATCCATAAACTCCTTCTGCATTTGGTCCTTATAGATGCGTGGATAGTACTTCTCCATCACCACCTCCATAAACATAGCCCAAGTAAGGGCATTCCTCTCCTCCACCGTCCTTATTCTCCAATAGTCATTCCACCATACTCTTGCATCTTCCTTGAGTTGGAAAACAACACATGAAATCTTCTGAGCATCCGAACAGGCCATGTACTCATAGACATCCTCTAGAGTCCTGGTCCACTCTTCAAGCACCTTAGGGCCCTCGTAGCCATGAAATGTAGGGGTCTTGAACTGATTGAACTGGTTTATCACTCTAGACTTCACTTGTTCAGGCGTTGCAACTGGAGTGATGATTGCTCCTCGAAGGAGAGCAGCTATCCCAGTAAGTAGTTGTTCGGGATTGGGGTTCGCAGCTTGAGGATCAGCTTCTTGATTTGCATTTCGAGCACCTTGAACGGGGTCACATGGAGTAACGTTCGGGTTATTAGTTCGATTAGCCATTGTCCTGTCAAGGGTTCCAAAGGGCATGTGCCTCCATGCGAATGTTCCGAACGGGCATGTGAAAGTAGTCTTTTCTTGATCTTCGAGCGCGATTGGTACTTGAAAGTACCCCAAGAATCCATCCAAGAAGCAATATAAAGGATGCCCTGCTAGCCTCTCAAGCATTTGATCGATGAAGGGTAGTGGAAAATGATCTTTCCTTGTTACTGCGTTCAACTTCCTGTAGTATATGCAAACCCTCCAACCTGTCTATAGGCGCTTAGGTACCATTTCACCATCCTTCCCTTCTATCACTGTCACTCCAGAATTCTTCGGAACCACCTGGGTCGGGCTCACAAACTTACTATCGAATATGGGGTAGATGATCCCCACATCCAACAGTTTGATCACTTCTTTCTTGACGACCTCCATCAGTGGCGGGTTGAGTCGTCGTTGAGGCTTCCGACTAGGCTTGGCATCATCCTCAAGCAGTATTCGATGCATGGGCTGGGTTAATGCCTTTGGTATCGGCAATAGTCCACCCTATAGCTTCCTTGTTCACCTTGAGGACCTTGATCAACGCTTGTTCTTGAGTGGGTGTGAGCTTTGATGAGATAATCACCGGTAAGTTTTCTCCCTCTCCAAGATATGTGTATTTGAGATGGGAGGGGAGGGTCTTGAGTTCAAAGGTTGGTGCTTTGATGGTAGAGGGTAGCACTTTTTCTTGAGATTCCGGTAATGGTATGAATTTGGGAACGGGCTTGGTTCGGAATGACTTTGAAGATTGTGATTGTTCCACTATCCCTACCAACTCTTCCTTGGCGTCCATTGGCTCCATCTCCTCTAGATCATTTGCCAATTCAATTGTCTCTTGATCCCTGCAATAATACTCAAGCACTTCCTCTGCAGGGTCAATAACATCAATAACATCAAAGAATACACATTATGCAAATCTTCGGGATACTTCATCGATTCAAAGATGTTGAATTGCAGCACTTGGCCATTAAATTCCATGCTAAGAGTTCCCTCTCGCACGTCAATCTTTGTTTGGGAGGTATTCAAGAATGGCCTCCCAAGCAAGATTGGAGTGGAATTTGACGAATCTCCATGCGTATCCAGCACATAGAAATCCGCTGGAAATATAAGGTTATCCACCTCAACTAACACGTCCTCAATCACCCCATCCAGAAACGATGTGCTTCTGTTGGCTAATTAGATGGCCACCCTCGTATCCTTTAGTGGCCCCAAGTTTAAGCTATCGAAAATAAAACGGTGCATCACATTGATGGATGCCCCTAGATCCAACATGGATTTCTTTATTCTAGTGCTACCAATTTTACATGGGATGATGAACATTCCCAAATCCTTGCATTTCTGTGGCATCTTTTTCTGGAAAATCGCCGAAACACTTTCTCCCATAAGGACTTTCTCATTGCCTTGTAGCCGCCTTTTGTTTGTGCACAAGTCTTTCAGAAACTTAGCGTATCGAGGAATCTGTTTTACGGCCTCCACCAAGGGAATACTGATTTAAACCTTCTTGAATACCTCCATTGTCTCCTTGTCTCTATTTATGTCTGGAATCCTCTTTATTTGACTGGGAAACGGAAGTGGAGGAGTTGCATAATTGATCTGTCCCTCCTGAGAATCTCGACCGAGATTGCCTTGTGCCTCGGCCGAGACAAGTGTGCAACACTTTCTTCCTTCATTCAGGGTTGCTTGATCTCAGCCGAGATGCACTTCCTTCTCGGCCGAGATAGGTGGACAGAGAATTTGCTTTTCTGGACGAGGTTAGCCATCTCGGCCGAGATTTCATTCTCAGCAATTTCCTCTTCACTTTCGATTCTCCTCTCTTCACCTCTCAACTTCCCTTTCTCGAGTACCTTCCCGCTTCTCAAGATTCCCACGCTGACATTTTCAGTTTCGTTCTGTGAAGCGTATCTCTTGGTAGGAAAAGACAGTAAGTGAGCAGGAAAGCATGCAGCTAATGCCTCTTTTTGTCTTCTCAACTCCGTAGCAATCTTTCACTTCGGTGTCCGAAGTTGAACCTCGGCCACTTGGGGAGTTGGTATCTCTTCTATCCTCGAATTTTCATGAAATTCTTCAGTCTTTGCCTGTGAAGTATACCCGGACTTTTCAGGCTCTCCAAGTAAATCTTTATTCATAACAACAATGGCACTTACATTTTTCGGATTGACTTCCGGTTGAGCCGGTAACTTTCCCCCTTGGTTGTTTTCTAGCCTTGACATGGTAGAGGCTATTTGGCTCAATTGAGTTTCAAGATTGGTGAATCTCGAATTGTTGTCCTTCTGCAGCTAGATTGTACTATTTGCAAGATCCGAAAGGGATGGGTCCGAAGGATTTGACTCGACCGATGCTTTCTGTTGGTAAACTCCCTTTGGGAAAGGAGGCCTATTTTGATGACTCTGTTCTTCCGGTTTCTGGACATTCTGATTCTGTGGACCGTAGCTGAAATTCGGATGATTCCACCATCCCGGATTGTAGCTATTCGAATACGGGTCATTTTTCCTTCTTTTCGGAGGTGACCTTGGCCTCTCATACCAATTGTGACAAGAATTTGCATGGGCCTCAATATCCTCTCCTAGAACCGGGCAATTGTTGGTGTTGTGATCTGTGACATGACACACTCTGTACGGTTTAGGGCTAGGCATACTTCTAGCACCTACTTTTCTCACAAGGGTTGTCAACTGATCCAACCGGTCTTCTATATCGGATCCTTGAGTTCCTCGACTTGATTTGACACTCTTTCTAGTCCCAATCTGCTGCGTATTCGCTGTCTTCGAAATGAGAGCCCAAGCCTCAGTAGGGGTTTTGTCTGATAATGCACCTCCACTAGCACTGTCGATCATATTTCTGTCAACTACGCACAAGCCCTCATAAAAGTATTGTATCAGCAGCTGCTCAGTTATTTGATGTTGAGGACAACTCGACACGAGCTTCTTAAATCTTTCCCAATACTCATATAACGTCTCCTCTTGCATCTGCAAGATACCGCTTATCCCCTTTCGAATGTTTGTGGCCCTTGATGCTGGGAAATACTTTTCCAAAAACAGAGATTCCGTCTGATCCCACGTGGTAACCGAGCCGGCCGGAAGATAGTAAAGCCAATCACGAGCCAAATCTTTGAGAGAAAATGGGAAGGCTCGAAGCTTAATCTGTTTATCGGTGACTCGTGCCGGTTTCATTGAAGAGCATACCACGTGAAATTCCTTTAGATGCTTATGTGGATCATCCCCAGCCATGCCATGAAAGGAGGGTAGTAAGTTCACTACCCCTGTCTTCAGTTCGAACTGTGTATCAGCTCCAATCTCGGGGAAAGTAATACACAAGGGTTCTTGGTTAACCCTTGTGTTGGCCAGTTCTTTCAATGTCTTCTCAGGTGCTCGTTCTGCTACCATTGCTTCAGGTTCACTTGATTCTCCGCTCTCAATGTCGAGGCTTTCAAAAGACTTCCGGATCTCGTCAAGCAATCGAGCTCGTCTTCTCAGTATTCTTTCTTTCTCAATGATATTCGGTTCACACCAAAGCCCTTTGTCTCCTTGGGAGCGGGTGAACATGCACTACAAAACTAAAATCACACAAACTAGTGAGTGTCAATTACTAGTGAAGCAATACAATAGATAATTAATATGCTAGAGATGATTCTTGAAAAGAAAATAACATTACACACACCGTTCCCGGTAACGACACCAAAATTTGGTAAGGCATTTTGGAACGCGTCGTCGAAACATTCGCCCCACCAAATTAGAATGATTTAAAATTGAATTCCGAACTGTCCCGACTTTACTAGGTAAAGTGGTAAGTCCGAGTATATCCCACGGAGAACGATGAGTAGTGTTGATTCAAATACTTCAAGCAATTAGTGATTTAGGTTGTAATAAAAGCAATAAACATAAGCAAGTAAACGGGGGAAGAGGGTGTTTGATTGAGTCTAACAACTAAAGTCTACCAAGAATTAACTATCAACCTAGAAAAATAATAGATGTTTTTGGTGTTTTAGATTAATCAAAGTGTCAAAGAAAGACCACAAGTAAATATTTTCGGGTTTTTGAATATGTTAAAGAGATCTACCCTTGATCTTATCCCCTTGAATCCGACTACCTATAGATTATTGTTGATGCCCCAATTCAATGCAATTTAAACCCTTATCCCACAATCTACAAGGTCCGCTTATGTAAATTGTGTTGTTCCTTAATTGTGGATAATCGAAGGTCTGCTTATCGATTTATCCCTACCCAAATCAATTAGTGATCCGAACAAGCTCTTTTCACACTAATTGATATTGGATGATCACAAACTAGAACAACGAGATAAATAAGGCATAAACCTCGAATCGATCGGGTTTAGAGGCCAAACTCTATAATGCTACCAATGATATCAAGCATTGTTCACTACTAAGGGAGATTGAAGCTTCAACAATCACGGAACGTGAATTCCAATCTCGAGCAACATACAATAAATGCTTCTAAAAGGTGATCAATCCTAAAACAAGCATCTAGGCATGAGACAATTCAAACAAGCATTATAGAACATTTAAATTGCAATAAAAGGGTAACACCAAAAGTCAATATTCACATATTCATCTTCAATCAAGGTTCAACATGATCAAGGGTAGAATTAAGGGTGCTAGCCACCCATTACTCCTAATACAATCAGTAAATCAAAGGAAATACAAGAATTCATAAAAATGAAATGATAGAACCAAAGGTTGATCAATGGGGAAGATGGGATGACTCCTTCTTGCCCTTCTCTCCTCCTTGGAAGTGATGGTGGCTGAAAAAGTTCTCCAAATTTGTGCCCAAGATAGGTTAATTTCGAAAGGGAGGATATATATATAGGAGAAGAGTTGTTACTTCAGTTTAAGACAAAATCGCGTACAAGAATTTAAAACAGGGCAAGGAATCTCGACCGAGATGCAAGTGTGTCTCGACCGAGACGTGAAAAAGGGCTTTTTCAAATTGTAAATCGAGGGGTGATCTCGACCGAGATTGGGTTGCATCTCGGCTGAGACGTGAAAAGGGAAATTTAGGGCTTTTAGGGTTTAGGTTATCTCAGTCGAGATTGAATTTCATCTCGCGCGAGATCATCTCTTGAATCTCTGATTTTTCCTTGGAGAGGTATCTCGGCCGAGATGCAATATCCGTCTCGGCCGAGATCTTCAGTCTCTCAAAATTCCAGGATTCCCCTGGAGAGGTATCTCGGCCGAGATTTGTGTCCTGTCTCTGCCGAGATCAATCCTTCAGCCCTGTCCCTTGTTGCCTCGATTGATCCATCGACTCAGCGATCGTTTGATGTTCTTTTCCGATCCTTTTGCACCTGTTTTAACACATAAACACCACAAACACACTATTTTTCCCATGAGAATACAAAAGCACTAAATACACGTGATTGTGCACATTATTGACATTAAAATGGCACTAAAAGCGCCCTAAAGTACGTGCACGGAACACGTGTACCAAGGGTTCACCGATTTGACAAGTTATAGGGATGCGAGAAACGGGATAAGATAGTGATAACGTATAATAGTATTAATAATCAAACAACACATAAAGGATAAGTAATGAGATAAGGTGAAATGAAATGATTAATTCAAATTGCTAATGATCATAACCCATGTGTGAAAATGTCAATGTCTACAACTGAAAAGAAATCAAGAACTAACAAAATACAACTAAAATAGGGAAATGCAATACTATCTAAATCAAAGTGAAATAACGTATGCGTCATCATCACTGCTCAGGATCTCAATGAATGGCACAGGTGGTGGAATTTCAATCCACGAAATGATATCATCATTAGAATCAGCCTCGTAGTTGCCCATTTCGGGCTCCTCCTCCATGGGCTCTAGCTTAGACTCGGGCTCAAGCACAGGCTCGAGCTCAGGCACGGTTAAAGGTACATGAGGAAGGTCCTCATCCTTGTCTGTCTCATCATCATCATTGTACAGAATCATGTCCCAAGCAAAACTCGTTAAAAGCTCACTCGTCGTGTACTGAAATCCATCTATCACTTCTTTTGCCTCTGGGTTCCTCACTTGTGACTGGTACCAACAGTCAAGAATAGTATCGTTCCAGTTCTTAGGTAAAGCATTTATCAGGTGGTTGACCTGCTCTACAACAGATCCTTCTCTTCCAAAAGCATTCCACTTCTCAAGTCGATTAATTATGTAATGGGGTGCGTTCTCGGGAAGTCTGGGATCGTCCCACCAATCAGCTTGTGCCAAAGGGGGAGGGTGAACATGAGTGGCGGTACTCTTACGTGCTGTCTGTCGTATGAGTGCCATGCAAACAATAATGTATATATATTGGGTTATGATAATGCAACTATAATGAAACATGCACACAATAATACAATGACGGGATAATGTATTGATTGATTGTATTGCAATATGATGTGAATGATTGAATGCATTGAAATGAATAATTGAACGGGTACCTTGGAACTGAGCAATGAAGTAGAGACGGCCGAAAGCATATGGTACTTGTGATCATGATTTTTTTTTTTAATTCAATCTATTTAACATAAAAATTTAAAAGTGACGGGTCTACAGGAAAGTAAACCGTGCTCTAATACCACACTGTAACAGCCCGATTTTCTAGACTATTTTAAACAAATATAAAGTGGCGAAAATATTTAATTTATTTATTTAGAAATGATTGTTTTTGTTAAATCAAGACATTACTAAAAATACTATTCTTATAAACTTTCAAATTTATCATATCCTAATATAATATTCATTAAGGTACATTACAATAGCTTGAAATTTTGAATTATGTTAAAATATTTGAAAATTTAATGCATAATATCAATTATTTGCAACGCAATATAAATAAAACAAGTTGAACTAACATAACTAAACATGCAATTTAATTTAATTAGAAATCTAGCATAAATCTCTATTATTTTAAATAAACTATACCAAGAAATAACTTAATCAAAAGTATTCCCTAAGTATGCACCTATTATGAGAAATCATAAATGAAAATTTGAATATGCCAACAACCATATTTTAAAATTTTAATAACCCCAATTATACTAACAACTCACATAATATTCTAACATTCACCTAGTAATTGTTCAAACATACGAGAATAAATTGACTTCAAATAACATAAACAATCCAGTTCAAATAATCCAATACCAAGTTTAAATAAAGTTTCATTACTAATTGACACCACCATATGCCACCCCGGCTCCGTCTCAGCTTCAATCACTCTCTCCATTTCTACCTGAGGATCAATAATGAGCAGGGGTGAGCTTTTTTTAGCTCGTAGGAGTCACAGTTTATTACAATAATCATAAAGACAAAGAGACATACAATGTAACATTTATTAAAATGATGTGCTTGTATTGGCAAGACACATAGAGCTAACTCGTATTGGCAAGTAGCATACTGATAATGGGCTAAACTTGTATTGACAAGTAGCATAATAACAATAAGCAAAACTTGTATTGGCAAGTAGTGAATTGTAAATCACTTGTATTGGCAAGTAATAAAAAAAATAAAGGTACACGTATACAGTCAAGTAGTTATAATTAAAGCAATGAACAGTTAGGACCCCCACCTGGAAAATGAGATGATTGAATGCAAATGCTCAAGTTAGTCCGAAGTCCTAGGTTCTTATCCACACTCCTCAATCCCTACAATTGATAGAGTAGAAAATATTTTAATATAATTAATAAAAGGCAACTTATAGTTGATAAAAGAATTTAAGAAGAAAGAAAAAAAAAATGAAAATAGATTAAAGGTAATAGGAATCTGGTGGCAGAATTCCAGCCATTCTAGATGATTTGTGGCCAAAGTTGACTATTGTTAATAAGATGATTTGGGCTTAAATGAAAGAACACGGGTAATGTGCCACATAACGCATTTTGGGCTTTTGAAACTTGAATTAGAGTTTCTAATTGGAAATCAATATCCTGACTTCCACATTCCTACTCCCTTGTCGTCGACTCGTCGGTATCTCCTTCACCCATTTTCCCCAAAATATTCATCTCTCCTCCATATCCTCTTCATCCTCGACTCGTTCGCACCAGACCAGAATCAGTCCCGATTCTCTCCTTTTTCATCTTCTTCATTTACCCCATCTCTGCATCCATGAAGAAACCGAAGAATAATAGTCCCCTTTTAAAGTCGGCGATTGATCTCCGACGGAAGTGATTGGCGGAGGGTTTCCACCAGAATTGGACAATCGGCGACAACACCGATCCGGGTGCCGTCGAGGCCGCATAATCTGATCCGAGGCTGAACGCCAGTCTATTTTCAAAAGAAAAAGTCTCCTTCTTCGTCGAATTGGAATTGCAGGTAATAAATAAATAAATAAAAGAGAGAATATGTATTGTCTAATTTTCAATTTTGGTGTTAGTGAATAATTGTGAGGCTGAAAAAGGGCTATAATGTTTGATGGAATAGTGGCGGGCGGGTATGGAGACGATGGACGCGGAGATGCTGAAAAAAGTTGTTACAGAAGAATGGGAGAAGAGTTTACCTTTCCTTCTGTGAATTCGCAACTAGTGAATGAAAATAACCCAGAGTAAAGGTTTTAATAGAATTTGGGAAGACAGTTTTCAGTCAACCACTACCCCAGGCGACCATAAACCCCATGATTATCACTTCTTCCACGTTTAGCACAAGCTCACATTTAAGCGGTTGTAGAAAGGTTCCGTTATTGACTCCTACTTGTTCCCTATTGTACTTTGGGCTCAAGGTTTGAGTCCACCAATTAATAAATAGAGGAAGAGTATTGTGCCCATATATCGATGTGGGTGTAATATGTATGTAAATGGACCTAATTGAAATTTATTCCTACAAAATAAAATTAATGGGCCACTAATAATATATTTGGGCTCGGAAGTCTAGATATAAAATATTAGTTATATGAAATGGGTCGGTCCAATCTCAAATAAAATGATGATTGTCATAGATCACGTAAATTGGTATAATAAATAGACGTAAAAATTCCCAGGCGTTACATATATACATCATGGATGTCAAATCAAAGATCATGAAAAGAAAATTAATTTAATATAACTTACATAGAAAACGAAGTTGAGACGAAAAAGTTATCACACTTTTAAAATTTGAGTGGAAAAGATAAAAAAAAAAAAAAGAGTGAGTCTTGTGTGTGAATGGTCACACATGTGACGAAATGCACTTTTACAAAAAATATTGATACTTTTACAGGAAAAAATGATACTTTTACAGGAAAAAGTGATACTTTTACTACATTGATACTTTTACAGATAAATGTGTTACTTTTACTACAAAAAGTGATACTTTTTTTTTTTTTTTTTAAAATGATATTTTTACAGATAAAAGTAATACTTTTACCACAAAAAGTGATACTTTTTCCTGTCACACCATGTGATGGCGTGTGACGGTCGCATACGAGTTTTTGCCAAAAAAAAAAGGTTAAACTAACGTGACATAGGATAAAAGTTAACATCCCAAAAAAATAGGGACAGTTAGGTTTTATATCATGACATTTAAAAATTTGAAAATTCAAATTCAAACTACACAATTTATGATTACATATAATATATTTTTGTAGAAAAAAAAAATAAAAGCGGACACGTGTCACAGCTAAAAAAAAGGAATTTAAGTAGATGGCTGACTGACACGTGTCTTGAGATTCTCTTTTAATAGTAAAGGAGGATTGTTATACTCTTTTAAGTAATTTATTTAAAAATACATAAAAAATAAAAAAACAAATTGAAAAATAACCATCAACTTCATCTTCTTCCTACCCCCACGCAAGCTATTTCATCAATAATCCCCGGGGAAATCCCACATTACATATAGAACAGATGCTTCCGATTCTTCACTATCGCAATCATACTGTGCAACAACTGCGGTAATTCCGGCGGTTTCATCTTCTTCACTAGACTCTGTTCGCCGATGTTTCCCCTTTTTGGGAAGCGGATTCTCATCGATGATTTTTTGCAACCCCTTCTAGCAGCTCGAAAACCGTCTGGTAAGACCAATTAACTCCTTCTCAAAAGCATTTTCCGATACTTTTAAAACTTTCGACTTCTCTTCCGACGATGGCGACGTAGCTTTCGACGGTGGCGGTACAGTTTTCTTCAATTCCTATTGAAGGCCTTGTTTTCCATGGCAAAGTCCTCTGCCATCGAGAATTTCGTAGAGGTTGAATATGGCAGTGGAAGTATTCTTTGATGGATATTTGAGGAACGGGAGAGTGGATTTTGTAGGAGTGGAATGGAGCAGCCAAGATTTTGTGCGATGGATGAGTGTCAATGGTGGGCGGATAATTTCTCAGATCAAGGGTGGGAAGGGGAGGTTCAGGCCATGGAAGTACAGGTTTGGGTTAAAGTCTTAGGCTTTTTTTTTTTTTTTTTTTTTTAAATTTTAATTTTAAGTTTTTAATGTATTTTCTAATGAAACTAGTGTCATACTCGTGCGATGCACGGGAAGAACTTTCACACACTAATATTTATTCTAATTGCAATTTAAAATGTTCTCGAACGTGGATAAGTATTTACAATGAAAATATATAATTCGATGACTACCCTAAAAAAACGTTGTCTGTGTTCACGTAATATATACTACAATGATACGAAAAGTATCAAGATAATACAAATAAATCAATTGTTTATATTAACATATAATGCTTGACAAAAATAAACGTAACGTTTACAATTTTTGAAAAAAAAAATCTTATTGACAACATATGTGAAAAATATATAGTTGATCAAAGATGGGAATGTTTTTCTTTTGTCTAAAGAATGGTTGTTGAACTACTATTGACCAAATATATTATTATTGAGCTTCCAAAGAAACATTTCAGTTAATTTGAACCCAATTTTCTAATATGTGTCTATTAATTGCATTTAAAAAAAAATCAAATATAAATATAAATATTTTGTATATTTATATAATTGTTAACAATTGGGGGAAATGATAATAACATTTAATTTTATAATTTTGATACATTTATAAATATAAAATATAATTAAATACAATAAATTAATAAATCATGCACATAACATATATCCAAGTCCAAATATTGTAAGTCCGAAAAACTTTAGCCATCAATTAAAAAAATTAAATCAAGCCCAATTATTTTGATCTACTGCTGGGCCCATTATTTATTTTGGGTTCATCACCCAAAAACATGGATGCAAAAGGCGGTCTAGGCAGCCGCTTAAGCGCTAGGTGCCGCCAATCTGTTCCGCTTTTTCCCAAATCGCCCTCCCTAGGCATTTTTGGGCCTAGGCGGTCTCATTTTTTTTTATTGAAAATGTCGTCATTTTTTGAACTAGCAATTTATTAAATTAAAAAGATAAAAATTAAAAGTTAAAATGCTCACTCTCCTCATTTCAATGGCAGAAAAAATGAAACAAAAGTTAAAACTCTCTTCCCCACAATTCGAGTTCCTCCGTCGCCTCTCTTTTCATTCCATCTTGCATAATTAACCTTTAAATTAGACATGTAAAATTAAGTTTGACATGTAAAAAACGAGGAATTCTCTAGGCGCTAGGCGGGCCCAAACCACTCCGCCTCCGCTTTCCGCCTTCTGCAATCATGCCCAAAAATAACAATGAAAAAGCCCAACATAGCCAAATATATTATTATTGTTGTGCATATTTTCCAATTTGGACACAATTTTCTAATATGCCACTATTAAGTGCATTTTAAAAAAAAACATACAAAAATATATAATTATATATATATATTGTATATGTATATATAAAATCGTTACACAATTGGTGGAATGATAATAACATTTAATTTCATAATTTATGTACATCTATAGATAAAATAAATTAATAAAGGATGTATATAACATATACTCAAACCCAAATATTGGAGGTCCAAAAACTTTAGTCCGACAATTAAAAAAATTAAATCAAACCCAATTATCTTGATTTGTTGTTGGGCCCATTATTAATTTTAGGTTTAACACCCAAAACCAACAGAGCCCATTATTTAAATATAGCACCACACACCCTGTATTGGCCCACTCCAAAATCGGAAGCCCACACATATATATATATATATATATTACTGGCCCAGATTTTACCAGTTTCTCTCAAGCCACAAATATCCAGCTGGCATTTTCAGAGTCTTCCCACACTTTTGACTCTTCAGCTCTACCGTCTTCATCCATCTCACTTTCTCTGTCTACACTCTTTTGTGTCTCGTCGTTGCGTATTCACTTTCCAGAAATCCTTAACCCATCTTCGTCTCTTATCCTGTATTTGAATCGTCTAGATCCAAACCATCTTTGAACCATTGTAGGCTATTTGAAATGATTATTTTGTTTTTCTAAAATGGTTCGAATCTATGCAATCTCTTTACAGATTCACTTCGCCGCTCGAAATTTTTTCAATTCTGAGTCAAAATGAAGTGTACAGTGGTTTGATGACTCATATCCAAGGTTGGATAGAGTGCTGAATGAAGAATCGGTAAGGGTTTCCCAATAAATCAAACCTTTTTTGAGGTATTCTTCTAGATATGTTCACTTTCTGTTTCAAGCAAAGGTAAAAATACATATTATTTCAATTTTTAGTTAATTTCTCATTGTGATTATATATGTTTGAAGTATGGCGTTGTGACTTTTATTACCTAAAACACTTGATTTATGTCTTAGATCTTCGCATGCAGTAGAATTCCAGAGTTGATTTTGAAAGTTGTGCGTCATTATGTCGTCCTTTTAGTGCATTGTCCCTAATTTTGTGTTTGTGTTTAGATTTGTTCAATTTTTTAGCATGATGTTTTCTGTTTGAAGCATCTGTCTCGCGTTGTGATTTTTTTTTTTCACTTGATATTTACCTTAGATCTTCGTATGCAGTAAAACTTCAAGGTTGATTTCCAAAGTAGTCTGTTCATTATGTCATTGTAAGTAACATTAACCCTGATTTTGTGGTTGTGCTTCAAAATTACTGGATATGTACACATTCCCATTGCTATGTTTTAGTTGGATGATCATGAAATGGTAAGAACTGTAAAATATGTCCTCAAATGTTCGGGTTGTGTCAAATTGTGTTTTTATTATCTTGAACATTTGCTTTCGATCATAGCATGTTGTAACATTTGAGAGAATGATGAATTTATCTATGTAGATATAATGTGCCTGTTTTGGATATCGTCTGAATTTTATGTGAAAATTTTACTACGCTGCTAAACAAAAAAAAATGATCATTAGCCTATTTTATTACAATTATGTGCTGACAATTAGTTATGTCAAATATGGCTTGCAATGGATCTCCACAAGTCTATGTTTAGATAAAAAAAAAAAATCCCTCAAAACCAGCAAATTAATATGCAAATAGGACCAAAGTACTCGTATAAATAGACATAAATGCATGCATATACTACGTGTATTACTAATCAGTTTGAAAATTCTAATTTGTAATTCTAAATCCTATCTTTTTTTTTTTTTAGTCGGCAGATTTTAGGTGGAGATTGAAAGCTACTGTAATTTAGAGAAAAAGTGGACGTCCAACTGTTTGCAGAGATACTATATCAGATAAGTATTCATAATTTAAGCAATTGAGTAAGTATATAACTTAATGACCTACTTCTTTCTAGAATTAAATAACTACTTGTATTTTTCAATTTTTATAAATTAAGTTATAGGAATTACTCATAGACCATTTCAAAGTAATGTTCATAGTTCTTTTGTCTGTCAGTTAATAAGGTTGGATGGCTAATATATTTCCTTGCTAACATGTCAAGTGCGCTAGTGTTTTACCAATTAGGAGGTGTCTGCAAATTATAGTGTTAGTATACATCTCTTGTAATTCGCATATTAGTTAAGGGATTAAAAAGGTTGAAGTTAATAAAGAGATGGAAACTATGTAACATGATGATGAGTGGGAAGATAAATATAAATACACAGAGAAAAAGTAGTAGGAAAGGTAATTGTGGCAATTGTCATCAGTGATTTTTGTCTGAGTATGAAATTATCCATGAGTTTATCTTATAAAAAACTAATTTCAGTAAAAGGAAATAAAATATTAGTAAAATTGCAGGTACAACATCATGATTTGTCAAGAAGACGAAAAGCATGAAAAGACCCCAGCAAATGAATAATCATTAAATTAAATCATCAGATAAGTAAAATCTTTTTACTATAAAAGCTGCTACATATTTCATACAGATATAAGTTACATTCTATGCATAATCACAACATAAACATGAAAACTTTACAAAAGGAAAACAAAAACAGAACTTACCATTGTCCTCATGACACTACTTTATTTGAAAATGTTTTCGGGAAAACAATTTTCTTTTTCACTCATATAGCACCATGTCCACCCCCATCAGATAGGGTTGCATATAATGATGGTATATCTGTAAAAAGTCAGAACTTATGCTTTCACTTTGTCGTTAGGGGCAGAAAAAAAGCTCTATTGTTTTTATTGTGACATGGTAACCGACCACATACATGTTCGGAGAAGCAATGATCCTTAAAAACAATTACATCCAATTTAAAAGATATCAACGTTGAATTAAAAATAATCAGATCGATCATGCATTACTCATTCAGAAGGCTTCTTGTTTCTTAAATATCATTCATCTCCTAGACATTGTAATTCACAAACATTTTAGTGCAGTTGTGGGTATTCAACACCTTCACATCATCTAAAATTTAGCAATTCACACATTCATATTTCTGCAGTAAAATATTTCAAAACAAAATATTGTGTAGTAAAAAATAATAAGTACAAAAAAATAAAAAATAAATAGATTTTCATAAAACAGTGCTTTCCACTTGTCAATATTAGTATAGCACACTTTAGGCCCTCTTACTGGAAGCATATAGCACTTTGTTAGTTGGTTTTTGAGATTTCTATACCACTTTTTCCGGATTTTTAAAGTGGATTACCACTTTATTACTTTGCTTGAACAGTCTGTGTGAAGAAATAATGACATATAATTGCATAAATCTATAATTTGAGTTCAGAAAACATAATAAAAAAAAATGTCATCTACTTTTGAGTACACAAACAAATTTCAGAATATATATATATATATATATATATATATATCAGTTCCTTACCTTTAAACACCTCTGATGATCCTACAGAATTGCATTACTATGACAACTGGGTCAAACGTAGGTGATTATAGAAAGGTAACAAACTTCTCAACAAATGTCAAATGTCATTAAATGATTAGCTATTTATTTGAAATCATGTAATAGTATTGTCTGAAAATGAGATAATATTATTTTTTTAGAAGTATACCTCATGTCTTCTAATTCAATTTCCATTGCATTGTCTGTGGAGCGTGCACTTCATCCAGCCTGCCAATAATGTCTTCATTTTTTCTTTTATTGATTAAGAATGAACAAACATTAGATATATCTTTAAAAAAATCATTCACTGAAATAAAGTATTGATAGAATAATATCAAATTAAACCAACTTAACGTATTATTTGGAAAGAATAGGTCATGTATCGCCTTAATCTTAATTTTCACATAGAATGAGAACCTATGTGTGTGAGTTGCATTTTTGCAACACAGCTCGTCTTTCAACACCATGAAGTTACTGATAATGTACATCCTGCCTTCCTTGAGTTGTTGGCTAACTGTCTCAATATGAGGCGATCTTGTGGATCCCCTTATAGTTGAACCTAACCAGATTTTGTTGGTCATAGGAAAGCAAAAGTATAATAGTTTGCGATATATATAAACACCAAAAAGATATTCTGAGCAAAGATTGCGTTTGTTCTAAAAGCATTTGAAATTCTTGTACTTTGTATTTTAGGTATTTTCATTTGATTAGGATTATGGTTTTCTGTATAGATTATAAAAACATCAAATAGAATTTCAGAATTGATCAATCCACAAGGCTAATAATTAGTACATATTGATGTAGGTAACACTCTTCCTTAAACTTCTAATATATTTTTTAATTGCCAATAATTGATTCAAGGAAATAAGTAATATATATATTAGAAGAGAACATCTTTGCTTAAAACATTTTCTTTTGAGATGTAGAAACCATGTTGTCTTGGATAACCAATTTCCAGATTATATGCATTCTAAGTAATGTAAATCAGATTTTTGTAACTAATAAGTTGAAACTGACTTCAATAACGGCATATTCTTGCGCTATGTGTGGTGTTAGATGGAACTGATGAAACATTCAATACATAGATGAAACTGATAGTTAATGACTTGATTGATTTATGTTGAATTGCATCATTCAATTTCAAGTTGCACTATCTTTAACGACTTCATTCTAAAATTCATCGATATTGCTCGAGTAATTTTTTCAATTCAGATAGTGCAACATGAAGAAAACCTTTGTTTTTCATCAACTTTTATTTTTTGTTGTAGAGATCGACAACAGAACTGTTATGGATCAATAAAGAAATTTCAACAATTTCATTCGTTTATGCTATTTGCGGCATTCATTTTCAAGTTGGACTATCTTTGATCTACTTCATACTTGTTATGCTCACAAGAATTCACAATCAGCACAAACACAAAATTGTTCGTCCATAAACAAGCCCAACCAGATGAATTATAGCTAATTGTTCGAACACAGAACTCTTAAGAACAACTAAACACCAACTCACGCAGAAATGAAGATTCAAACAACAAGAACACCTTGGTTTTACGTGGTTTGATCTATGATCTACGTCCACGGAGGTTATTCACACCCCAATCCACTAATTCACTCAATCAATTACAAGTAATCCAGTTGAATTACATAAAACCCAAATTAGAACCCTAATTTACCCTAATTCAACCCTAACTTGTAATTCTCCAATTGATGTGAACAATACAGAGGGAATACTTGACAATAAGAATCTACATATCACCACGAGTCTATCAGTATATATCTTGTATTTCGAATCATCCAGAAACGCCATTAGTTGAAGAAGAAAGCAATGCAGTTATTCTTGAACAGAAAACTGTTATAAAACCTTTGTCTTTGACAATAACAACAGCTAAGTCATAACTGACAGTTCATGCTTAACTGATCCACTGATTTTCTCCTCCAGCACCGTTCTTCATGTGTTGAACCCGGTTCCCAACTTCTTGGGCCCAAATACATTTGCATACCATATAAACTTGATGAATTTGACTCACATAACAATACTGAAATTCAATAACATTGTTCAAGTAAGTATACCATATGATTTGTTCACATTTGGATACTCAACAATATAAAACAATTATTTCGCATAAGTTTTGAAGTCAATCAAAGAGAATATAAAGAGCAGTTTCATATTGAATACACAAATAACAAATAACAAACACCAAATATATCAATATAATGATTATATCACAAAATGGAGAAGTGCGAATGTATGAATGTTTACCTCAACATCCCGGAGTACACATTCGAAACTCTGGATCTGAGCAGGGTTTTTGAACACAAGTATGGTGTATACCCTGATCAGTCACAACTTTAGTGCCCAATCATGCCTCTTATCATGGACGTCATTTATTTTTGCAAAAACAGGAGCCATTTTGTTATCATACTTTTGTTTTGAAGAGTGATTAAACTGAAAGTGTACGTCATTTATTTTTGCAAAAACAGGAGCCATTTTGTTATCATACTTTTGTTTTGAAGAGTGATTAAACTGAAAGTGTATTTGAGAGTGAACGATGGAGAATACGTATTTGTAATGTATCTATATAGTTGTAAAATAGGGTTTGTAATTCATAGTTGTTCCCTAAATTTATGCGATAAAATAAATTTGTAGATCTTGGTGTTGAGTAAATCCTGTGGTATAGCTAATTTATTGAAAATTGTAACAAAAAAAATATCGGTAAAGATTGATTTTGCTGATACGATTTGTTTTGTTTGTAAAGTAAATCTGCATATAACAAATTATCCTTGATCTTTGGGATCAAAAGCTTATCACCAAAAATTCAGCAACAAATTTCCTTTTGTTACGAAACAGAAACGTGACTTTCAATATTAAACACCTAAAAAAATGGTGGGTTGCCGGGCCCACTATATTCGAATAATTCTTTTTTTACAATTTTCGGAAAAAAAAAAGTTACCCAGAATAGTATGTGCAAATGGGCGGGAAAAATGCCTTGTTTCCAATTCTAGCATAAATTCATTTTGTTATTAGATATATATATATAGATTGTTTAGAAAATATATTAAAATTTATGTGTTAAGCTAAATGTACAATAAAATTGAAAAAATTAAAGGCACGTCAGAAAAAAAATGTCACATTTGATCCTTTGACTGCCACATGACTCTCTAACCGATTAGTGTACCTGTGATAGTCGGTCATAGGGTATTTTTAACAATTTTTTGTAACAGAGGATATTTATATAAAGTGCAAAACATAAAGGGCATTTATCTAAATAGTGAAAACATACTAGGCATTTTTATCAATATTTCCTAAAATATATCACATGAGTTCGTCTACCCTACTTTTACCTATTCCAACTGTGTCCCATCTAGACAGTCGATTAATTATAATTATGGTTTGTAATTTAATGTTCTATTATTTAGCCAATATATAATTTTCGGTGTTCTTTTCAGAATAAAAATATATGGAGCATTATTCTGTCAATTCTCAGTTGTCGCTAGCTGTAGAATTAAGGGGATATTTGAGCTCATATTGGGCCATTTAGAGATGGCGCAGTCCATTTTTATTTTATTTTATGGATCGGTTATTTAATTGCTCAATTTCTTCTCATCCACCTCCCATTATCTACATCATTATCTATATCAATTTTTACAATTCTCAATTCATCTTTTTATCATATTACCTAACATCCTACCTCACCTTTTACATATATCAATTTTTACAATTCTATATTCACATTTTTATCATATTACCTAACATCCTACCTCACCTTTTACAGTTACCACTTACCAATACACATTTTATAATTTTCAATACACTTTTTTTTTTAATCATTACTCAATCAACCATTCGTTATAAATCTACAGTGCATATTATATCCTATTATATCCTTAAACAAAAATATGTCTTTTATAGTTTAATTGGATGAACCAACTGTTGTCCAGCAAACGTGGCACATTGCACTACGTCCCAATCCAAATATCCCCTAAATGTTCCACGAATGACATCTCATAATTCTCCTTGAATCACTGCAAAATGCTACAAAGAAAATGGAGGAAAAATATCTAACCAAATGCAAAATCTGAAGCCAGGTGGAAACAAAAAATTGGATGGAAAATATGCAGGCTGCTTCAATTCATTATCAAGATGCTAAAGTGTGTTTAACAGTTGGATAAAAGAGTAGTTATATTGTGGAACGATCTTCAACCATAAAAAAACTATGGTGATTGTTGTACAAAATTTACAATTTTAGTGTACACATCCAGATCAAATCATCTAAATTCCTAAAACATAAAACATGAAATATGAATAGTAAATTCATGAATCACGAAAAAAAAAACTATGAAATAATAAATTTGTTCGTGAAACCGTGTTGTTTGGTATATAAGTTGGCTCAACAACAACGATTATACTATACCGTTGTTGTTTAGGACTTGAATTTTTTCTATTTTTTAAAATTATTTTTTGTTTTAAATAATGAATTTTTCCAACTTTGTAAAATAAAATAATAGAATAACAAATATTAGACATAATTTCGAGTTCAGAAAATTCTCCTAACCTAGTTGCAGCCCGTTGTTGCCCTGCTCCCGTTGTCTCACTGCGCCCCGGCCGTCTCCCTACTCACGTCGCCGTCTTTCTCTCGCCCTCATCGTGTCGCCGCTTCCAAGGTTGCATACATCGATTCCTCCTCATTTGACCTCAAAGCCGCTGCGAGGACCGCCAACGACAAGGTCTCATTCACATTCAACATGTAAGTATGCCAACACAAACCTAGAACCGCGCATCAATTTTTCTTGATATTTGATTTTGTATTGATGTACAAAACCTAGAAATGCTAAATTTGGTGCTTCCTTATGACGACTTGTATGTTTTCGTTCAAATAATGTGCCAATGTCCGTGCTTTCTGGCATAAGTTGGACCCATTTTTTTATATTGCTATGAATTTACATCTAGGGATTTGGATTGCGAGGCTTTTAGTTACTTTTATGGCTGATTTACTAAAAAATATCATTTTACCTCTGTATGGCGTTATAACATTTGATAACAAATGGAATTATTGTTAGTATTTTTGCTAAGTTCGTTCTGGAGATGCTAGATTGATAGTTGTGATGTCTGTATATAGTTTTGGTTTTGTTTGATTATGACTACATCAACAATTTTGATGAATGATTGAGATGATTGCTTGCACATGTTGACAGTGTATGCAAGAACATAACTTATTTCTTTCTTTTCCCCCCTTTTTGTAGTTGTAGGAATCCTATTCTGCAGTTTGTTACTTCTCGTTTGGTGGTTTACTTGGAGGTGAATTATAGAAGCTAGTTACTTTATATAGAATGTAATCTAATAAGCTTTTGTGTTACTTTCACCCAAGCATGTGCGTCAGTAGAAGTTATGATTTAATTATTGTATGAATGTGGATGATTTGTTGTCGACTATGCCAAACTTTATTTTTTCATTTGGTTATTTTCCTGGGGCTCATTTTGATAAAATTTAAAGCGAGGAACGATCTTCAGACTCGTAATTCAGGGATACAAGTGGGATTATGGGTCAGTTTAGGCCATCTAAGTGAGGCAGTAGGACGGTCGCTTCTAATGCTAGGAGTGCTTTATTTCCATCAATGTTGGTACCAACTACTTTTCCACGTTCTTCGGTTAGTACTATTCTGGAGATTTTTCATTGATATTATCTTGACACGTTGCATGATCGTAAAGTTTATTGGTCTCGTTATTAACACATATATAAATGGGTGTCATTATTCAGGTAGAGAAAAAACGCCTAGTTAAATAATTGGTTGTTGGACACCGAATTTTGCTTGCTCTAGAAGATATAGATGGAGGTCCATCCTTCTTGGAAAAAACACTTTGGTTTCTTGAGATGTATGCTAAGATTTTTCCTTTTGCAACCTGAAACTACCTTGATTATTATCTTGAGATATTTAGTATGTTGACCTTGTTCTCACAAACTGTGTAATAATTTCAAGCTGACCAAAGTTGTGTGGTGTTTGTCACACGATTGGAAGGATATTTGTAACACCCCAAAACCAAAAGCACCAGACTTTCCTGTTGCCTTTTTAATAAATTTTCTATAAGAATTATTTAAATTATTTTAAAGTTTTTCAAATCAAATTCTTCATCCAAATGTTGAGGCTAATGAAGTTTCAAGGAACAAAGTGTAATCACTCAGTTTTACATGAGGAGCTATCAAGGAGACCGAGTCCACTCGTATCACTTGTTCGACATAAGAAACAAAGGTATCAATAAATAAGATGTATTAAAAGGTATTTTTTTTTAACCTACGAGTAGAAATTACGGGTAAAATTTTACTACGAAATATAGTAAATTATTACTATAAGTTTACATGAATCTTTGTATATATATAACATAACCAACATAATTTCCGAACCCCTTACCCTAATCTTTAGTGTAATTTTTGGAACATACGGGGGGGAAGGGATTGCACTAACTAGCTATTACCCTACTTGATAGTTAGATTAAATTTTATTAACTACTATCTCCTAAGTAATACTACACGATAATACACCACTCTCATTTCCCTACACTAATATTACCCCATAAATATTGTGTTAAGTACATACAATTATAATAATAATAATAATAATAATAATAATAATAATAATAATAATAATAATAATAATAATATTAAACAAACTATAGACGAACTCACCACATTTACACTTAAATATACAATATATAAAGATCTATATACATATGGCTAACTTATTAGGTAATTATAGCTATGTAGGGACATCTGGTAATTTGTAAAGCATAACACACATAGGTATACAATAATCCTTTCTTTGTAGATCCACATAGGAGCTCACCATTCAACATGCAGATATGAAGTCTTGAGATTAAGATATAGATGTTATGTTCTGGAAACATATTGGCCACGTCTTCAAGAGCCATGCAATACCAAGCAATATATTTAGCCGCCACTTTTCAGAACAAAAGACAAGATTTCATTTGAATCCCACATCAATAAGAAAGCAAAAGCGAACCAATTACTAAACCTATAAATAGAATATACCTTTCTTTTTAAGACAATAAGAAACACATACTAAAAATATGTAAATGTTTATAAAGGGATTTCTTTAATTAGGAGACCCTTAGTAGTTTATTTTTAAAGTGACAACTAAAGGTTCGGTGTGTCCAACGGTGTTTGGAGGTTCGACATTTTTAGGAATCATTATTTTAGTGTATCTATTTAACGTATGTCTTCTTTCATAATTTACTTTCTTATTTTTGTAATTTATATAGATTTAGAAATTTAATTATTTTAGTAATTTATGCTAAGTAGATGTCATATAAAATGCATATTAGTAAGTGTACATGAACTTAAGGGTCTTATATGGTTGACCGTCAATTTACCGATTTTGCTACGTGGTGCAAACTCGGCATACATATGTTAAGTATATGTGTTTTGTAATATTTAATATATTGATCATTTATTTATTTATATAGTTATAAGTAGAGATTATATTATCTAAATGTGTGAACTTTATTTGAACACTTTATTAGTAGAAGTTCATGTTATCCATGCAACTTTGAAAAATTATATAAAAGTATTACTTATTATTTTCCAAAACTGTTATACTATGTTATTTTATATGATGTTAGTAGTATATGGTTAACATTTGAAGGCATTTTGTTAAGTTTTTTTTTTTTTTTTTAATTTTTGATGAATTTTACAAGATAAGCTGATTTTAGTTATAAAATAGTCAAATTGCTTCTAGAAAATGAATTTTATAATATTATTCCCTACATCTTTTTGAAAACTAATTTAGTATTTCATATTATATAAAGTTAGAAGTTTATAATTAAAATTTTATGAAATATATGATTTATATATGAATTTTACAAGACAGACTAGTCAGAGACCTAACACTAGCTATTTTTAACTATAAAAACATACACTTGGATTTAATAAACTATTTTGGTATGTTAAATTTATATCATATAATGTATAGATATGTAAATGTTCATGATTATACGAATTATGTGAACATAAATATATTAATAAGTTAATTAAGTTACACTCATGTTACTATACATAGTATGTTGTTATGTCAATATATTATAAATGTGATTAAATGTATAAGTATACATGTGCACTAATTATATATACGAGCTAAGGTTATGATGGATATAATAATTTATGAGGAAAGAATAATAAATAAATATATAAGGCTAAATGTAACAAATCGGCGAGTTGGAGCTTTTTCAAAGCAATTCAATCAAAGAATATCAACGTCAATAAAAGGACGTCTTCATGAAAAATGGGTAACTATGTAGCATTTATACTATTAATTTTTTTTTTTGTGATTTATATGTTCGCCTTCGGGCATATGATTACTCTGAAGTCGTAAAATGGGCATTTGAGTAAGGCTTTTGAGTCATAAGATTGACTCTTAAGTCGAATGCTTTCGAATCGTAAGATTGACTCTTAAGTGATCTTAACAATATGGTTTTGAGTTGTAAGATGGGCTCCTAGTCAGACTTTTGAGTCGTAAGATTGACTCTTAAGTCACACAATATGGCTTCCGAGTCGTAAGATTGGCTCCAAAGTCAAATGCTATTGAGTCGTAAGATTGACTCCTTAGTCAATGATGTATTTCTTATGGTGCATATTCATTTAGTACAACTGCTTACAGAGTTTACCACTGGGTTCGCATAATTCATGATGCTATGCTTAAAATATTTTCAGGACCAATTGATGGCAGGGGATCTAGCTAGCGCAGACAAGTTCCCAACACGAAGAATAAATCATAAAGTTAATGCATTTAAAGTTAAGTATCGCATTAGAAGTCATTTACATTTATTAATTAAAGTAGTTGCAAAGGTGTTGAAAGTAGTTTTAAAGTTTAAGTATTATAGTAAAATACATATTTAAATTATATACATTATGTTAAAGTTATAATGGCATGATTGGTATGAGTGAATGGAATAATGTCTGAATTGAATCAATTTAGGAATGGAATGGAGATGGGAAATGAATGATATAATTACAATCATTCCAATGATTGGTATGCTCAAGGAATGAAAAATCAATTATCTTAATAAAATATCAAAACAGTAATATTGATAACATATTATTATTATCATCATCATCATCATCATCATCATCGACGATAATTGTAGCTAATTTAATAATTTAATAAATTATCAATGAATGATAATGATGATGATAATCATAATAATCATGATAATTTAAATAGTAATGATGGTAGTAATAATAATAATTACTATTAAACGTAATTATAAATTATGAAAATATATTATTAATAACTAAATTAGAAATAATAGTGAATATAGTAATTAGTTAATTAATAATATCAACAACAACAACAACCACAAGAACAAGAACAAGAACAAGAACATCATTATTGTCCGCCAATAAATTAATTAATAATGGTTAATTGAGAATATTAAAAAATATTAAAATATTGATAATAAATTATTATAGAAATAATAAAAACTAATTAATGATGATGATGATGATGACATCATCATCTCATTCCTTGTTGCGAGGAATAACTAATACCATGTGGGGTGGGAGGAATGGCTAATCCCATGGATATGAGAGTAGCTATTCCTTTGGGAATGACTATTTCCATCACAAATTCATACCAATCAAAGGTATAAGAATGAACAAGTGAATGAACATTCCATTCCCACATCATTCCTTTATACCAATCATGCCCTAAGTATTTTATCTTTTAAATACTGTTAAATTAGAAGTATCTACTACTTATGATTTTGACTTAAAGATGTGGGTTTTCATATGAGTTGGTTTTATGCAAAGAATAGTTTAATTAATTGTTAAGAAAATTTTCTAACTCATATTTTATTGAAAAGGTCTTCCGCAGATAAATATTCTAAAAATAGAAGTATATTTTAGTGACAACCCTTCACCTGCATGCCGGACCGGGGTGTTACAACATTAATACCACAAACAACTTTGAGGCTATTTATACGATTGATGCAGCTAGATCATGGGAATCTGCAACAAAGAGTTGATTATCTTCTCTTCTCTTCTTACTGTTGATAACAATTACTGGTAGCTTTGTGTTTGCCAACGGCAACGGGAAGGATATCTAGTATGATTAGGTGAATCCATTTACAATGTACCTTGCGTTACCTGGTGAAAATTCACCAGCTTATTTTTTTCTGTTGGTAGGTTTGATTTTGAAGAACCCCGTTATTTTTCTAGTTTGATAAGTGAAGTTAGGTTTTTTGATCATTCATATTGGTGGCATTTGATTTTCCAATTCAATATTCTAAATCTGCGTGTAGACACCCTAGATTCGTTGTTGGCTTTAAGTGATGACCTATTGAAGTGAGTACTTTAAAAATTAACTTTGAACTAATTTTAATGGCATTGTTTAGTGGTTTTGGGAAAGAAAAGGTTTTATTGGATTTGATATGTATTGCAGTAAAAAAAACTTTATTGAAGATTGAGGAGTTGGAGAGGGTCTTGGGAGTTGTTAGTAGCTCCATTACATTGACGGAGTTCCCATTGATTCTTATCTCATTAGGTAATCGTAATTTTTTGAAATTGTCCGTTCATATGTTCAATCTTGTCGAGTGCTTAGATTTCATAATTATTGTATGATTTGTGTGTAATGAGGAAAAGTATCCGAAAATGTCACCTTTTACGGAGATTGTTGATGGAATTCATGTACATATTGCAAAAATTGAGGATGATATAAAGCATGCTCATCTAAAGTTGATTTAAATTATAAATTTTTATTAAATATACATCTCTTACCTTGTAAATTAACGTGAAGATGTTATACACGAAGAAATGCTACCAGATTAGCTTCAGTTGTATATCTTAAGTCTCGTGAACATTTTTTTTCCCTTCAAACTTTTTGGATCATCTTATGGCATAATAGTCTCTGTTGCATCATATTTCTTTACCTCTTGTATTTTTTAATCATAATATGAATATGAATAAAGAAATCCATCTTGATTCTTATAGTTCGGAGTAACAGGTAAGTTATTGATAGTAATTTTTTTGTTGAACAAAATCTAAAGCTTACACTACACTAAATCTCGCTGGAAAGGCCGAGTTGTGCAATTGAGTTGATTTTGGTATTAGTACATATGTTTGATAAAGAATATTTACTTAAAAATTATATACGAACGTTACATTTCATCTTTATGTTAAGGCTGATTGCTTTGTTCAAAAGTCATAATTCCTTTTATACATGTTCAAAATTTCATCATTTATATGGTTGCTACATAGGATACATAAATTATCCATTTGGTTAAAAGGAAAATATCTCCCAAATATGATAGTAGGCTCCATTGTATTTATCATCTGCATGATAAAATTATGGTGAAATCCCAAATCATGGTTAAGAAATAAGAATAGAAAGAAGATAATTAAAATTCTAAAATTATGGAAAATAGAATCTCTTCCTTGAGCTTCCCGCTTGCTTTTTGGTTTCCGTTGAATTTCCTCATCTTCTGTTCTTCACGAGAGTTCGATGATTTCTTCTATCTCTAATGAAAGCGCGCTATTAAATTTAGCCCAGAATTTGATTCTTTCTTCCCTATGACTGAGTGGATAGGCGCTCGACGCTACAACTTTTCTTTTGCTATATTATCTTCTTTGAGCATCTACACTCCCAAACTCTGGCGCTTAAGCTTGAGATCTTGTTTGCTCCCCTTTCATTGCATGCATCTCACTCTTTATTTCTTGCTTGATCCGTGCAACAAATGAGTACACATAATTCTGCTTTTGGTCACAAAGTATTCAATCACTCTAACATCCTTTATTGCAGATCATATTCAGTTGAAATTTGACAGGTAATTTCTACCAATGCGAAGAAAAAAGTACACTTTTATTTTCGTTTACTTCTCTTTGATTTTGTAATCAAGTTGAATTGCAAAATGCCATGCATGAGTGCGTTGTTAAATTGATTAATGACAATGTTTAATTCGGATGGAAAGCTTCAACGAGCCCTCGATTTGCTAACTATACTATAAGTTTCTTGATTGAAATAAACTACAGTGTTTCAGTTGCCTCTGGACCTATTATAATAAACATACCACTTTTACCCGCTCCCGTCTATCCCAAGCAAACAATTACATGTAAAGAAAGCTGTTGATAACAATATGATCCCAATTTATTCACCTTCTTGGAGTTAAACAAATGCCAGAGGGTGAGTTAATGGAAATCGTAATTTGTCGTTACATACAGAAAAGGGTCTTAAGTTACCTGAGAATTTTGATGCACAAACAACTTTGCCTCAATGTACTACAATTAGGGACATTCTTAGTCAGTTATTTCGCCCTTATTGATTTAACGTTTGAATACGGATTTTTAAATATTTCATATCACAAGTTAGTAACTGCATCTATGTTCTGTTATTCAATAAAGTTTTCTTAATTCTCTCTTTTTGTTTTTAAATATCTACAACCATCAATCCCTAGATTTAAAGTGGTTCAGTCAGATCATTGATAAGCTTGCATTTCAATTATATAGGATATGCATATCTGTAGCGCTTAATGAATTTTTTCTCTTGTAGTGTGATCCTTACTTCGATAACATTGGTTGTGAACCTGCATATCTCACCCCTAAATGTGAGATGAAATGTGAAAAATAGAGCCTGCTCTGGCAGGATACAAAGCACTACATTGTCGACACATATAGAATTACTTTTGATCCATACATTATAATGCCTGAGGTTTTCGCGAATGGACTGGTTGATGTCTCTTTCACTGTCTACGAGGTAAAGGAAGAAATTCAATTTTTTAATTCTTAAATTACTATGAAAATCTTTAAGTTCTGATTATGTTCATCAAGATTTCCAAACAGCCTGAATATTATTTGTGAGGCAGCCGGCTCCACTTAAGATTTTTGTTATTTTAAATATATTTCTATGGAATATATATGGTTTCTGTAGCCTTGAATCATTTTGTTTAACCCATAGTAGCTATTTTTTCCTTCGCTCAGGACCTTGCTCATTATAAGTAAGAAGGAATACCGGGTAGGTCATAGCTTCTTTGATGTCTTTTTAGTTTCAAATTTGATGTAATAGTTGGACTTGAAACATACTTTTGGTTTGTCCGTGCAACTTTTAGCCAATCAGTGGAATAGAAGCTAGGTGATGTTTGTTCTCTCTTTGATCCTAGAAATACTTACCTTGTCAAAGCTAAAAAGAGGGACTTTATGCTCGTACGAATATTGCATCCTTTTGAACCTGCTATAACTTACGGTTGCATTTGGATTTGTGGACATGAATATTGTATCCAATTCGTTCCTGTATTGAATGCCATATGAATAAGAACAACTCCACAACAAATGCATTCGACATGTATCATTGGGCCTGTGTTTCATATTATACGTTCTTTAGATCAGTTAGATATAATTATAAGATTTTTCCTAAAATTCCTGTATACAAGTATAAGTATTGCTTTTATTGTTATTATTTTTAATACCTTAATGTTCCTCAGGGGCAAACAAAGAAATCGTTTCCTAGTTGTCATGGAAACCAAAATAGAGAGGTTGCAAGAGAGTATTTCTAGAATTTTGAAAATAAGAAAGGGAAGAAATGGTTAAGGATTGCTTTTCTTCGTCATAAACTTTGCTTGCACTCAACACACTTTATACATATATATGTATATATATACACACACACATCATACACGCGTATATCATATTTATTTTAACTTTATTTTTCCATGAATAAAAGATGTGCAACTTTGGAGGGCAACGGACGAGGAAAGAAAGAAGCGAACGAGAAGAAGAACGTTGGACCAACTTGAACAGATCCCCCTTTGATTCAGCTTTTTGTTTGCTTCAACAATTTTATACTACTACTACTACTATTTGAGGCACTAAAATTTGGACCCATGCATTTACAAGTCAACATCTTCAATTATGTAAGATATGAATAAATGAAGCAAATACTTAATTACTTATTGATTAGCGCCTCAAATTTGCCCTTTAGTAGCAATTATATTTTGTTTCGTTTATGATGTCATTTTAAAGTTTCTTTTTTGTGTGTTTTATTTATTGTGGTTTCTTTTGTTGTGAGGATTGCAGTTTTGGAGGTCAGTCATTCTTCTGCCCTGTTCCTTTTTGTCTACACTTTATCTATTTTCTTTTAGCCCTTGCATGTTCAATTCCCTTTTCTTCTTAGTATAAACTATAGTGCTTGCTTATTCTATGTTCATTGGAATGCAAACTTTTGTAAACTGATTATTATGTCCTAAAAGGAATTTCTTTTAATCTCTTATTAAAAGAAATTTTTTTTGTCCTAAAATTATAATCAAATTCTGTTAGTCTATTATATGCATCTTAGTTTACTTCCTAATATGCCTTAATGTTAAATGAAATGATTATATATATGTATAAACCATATTTTCAAGTTTTGATTATTCAAAAGCTTGTTTTTCAGTTCTAATTATCCAATTGTGTTTGCAGGACATCTAGATTAGAACTGAATAGAGTTCAAGGATGGGATGCTACTAAATTTTAGACGTGTATCTTATGAAGAATTTACAATTTAGATATAGATGAAATATTTACATTTATATGGTGAACCTTTTTTCTGGATATAATGATGTTCTGTTGATAAGATTATAATTAATATAAAGTTTTTTTTTTTATTGGTTTCAACTTTCATTTAATATACATGGTATGTAATTTATGGTTTGTAATTTATGGTTTGACCATTTTTTTTTATAAATATTTGGAAAATAATGGATAGAAAAGACATCAGATATTCACTGTTGTTTAAGAAAAACGTTTGAGTTGTAGTATATCTCCTCTACGACAACGCATATTTTTATTGTCTTAAATATCAAAGACAACAGTATAAATTGTGAACAAAAGGTAAAAAGCGTTGTGTTATGCGTAAACAACAACACGGTTTATATTAGTTGTTTTATATGAGAGTTTACCACAACGCCATCTACGACAACAGTTTTTTCAGTGAACTACAACAGTTAATACCTGTTGTTGTTTAGCGAATTTTTTGTAGTGTACATTTCTATCTATAATCTATTTATACATATACCTATATATATACCTGTACTTATTAAAGATGGTAATGAGTCGGATATGGGATAGGTTTAGCTAAATTTGTAATCGCCCCGTGAAAGAAATTCTAAACCAATAACTTGCTTCGCCCCACCGGATTACCCACCCCGTCCCGAAGTACAAAAATTGAATAAAATATTAAATATTTTAAAGATATTCTTCAAATATCAAATAAACAACTTGATATATTAATTAAGGCACTGACTACTGAATACCTCAAAGAAGTACATCAATATATATTCATTCAACATAAAAACAAGCATATATAAGGAATACATACCAATGTTAATATCATATGAATAATAAACAATATCCTTAAAAAAAATTAATATTAAAACAAAGTATCATTATCGAGATGGGAAGGGGTGTGGACTATTTTAAAGTAGCTTGTCTTGTGTTATCTATTTATAAAATTATAATATATATATATATATATATATATATATATTTAATATACCAGGGTCGGGTTTGGGGTGAGTTTAGCAAAATCATTTACCCGCTTCAGACCCGCTAATACCCTTTTAATCGGATTTTTAACATGTTTGTGTGAAGCTGGTTTCATGCGGCTTGGAGTTTGAACCTACCCCATTGCCATCACTCAGCACAAAATTATTTGGTTAGGTTTAAAGATAAAATGATGACACTTTTATATAATTTAGCAGTAAAAATAAAGTCGTGCAATTACACATTTGTAACTAGGTAAGGTAACGTCCTAATTTGGGCTCCACATCAGCGATTGAACTAAAAGTTGGTATGTATGTATTGAATCGAAGAGAGTTCTAAGGTAGTACATTTTTATACTCCCTCCACTCATAAATAAGTGTCATTTTAGGGGAAAATATTCTTTTCACAAACGAGTGTCATTCTAACATTTTTTGCATGTTTGTTCAAATATTGTCTTTAGCTAAATTTAAGGAAATTTCCATACAAATCTTATAATATTATGTAAATAAGGTATGGGAGAAAAGATGGAGAGCTTTATGGCAATAAAAAAATTGATGGAGAAAAAAATGGAGAGGTGTTGTCCATTTCGTAATTTCTTAAATTTTAATTGAAAATTTAAAATGACACAAAATTTGTAAACAGAGGGAGTATTATAAATGAAAAGTCATATTGCTAGTAGTAATAATGGATTAAAAGTTTGTAACCTTTTATATAATTAAGCTAAAAAAGTTGTTCAACCTTTAATCATATTCCGTGGATGTGGTCGGGACATTAACTATAGAGTACCGTAATAATGAAAATCACTAAATTACTTGTATGGGAAGTTGTGGTGTCAATTGGACGAAATAGATGTTTCATTACTTTTTTCTCTAAAAATGGGTTTTTAATTACTTTATGGCCCCTTTGATTTGGTGTATTAGGAGGTACTGTGGCTATAATAGTGTGAATAATGTCGGCTTCTCACAAGCCATCTGTTGTTTGGTACGTTACACAAATAATGGTACGAATCCTAGGCTATAGCTAAGCCCGACTTATAGCCCGACTCTAAAATATTATAGGCAGGTGTATTACCAATACCCACGATTTGTACTATATTGCTAATCCCCTCACAAACAACAGCTATGTACAAATTACGAAATTACCTTGTAGCACTTATCAATTAATAAACTGATGAACGTAAAAGTTACCGTTTTTCTTGCACTTTTCACGTTCATATTTTGTGGAGAATTATGTGTAATTGTTGTGTTTATGTGCAATTTTATGTTTTATTGTATTTCTGTGTTGATTTTCCTTTTTAATATAATTTGATGCACTTTTAGGTATTTTTTAGTCGTACTTTGAAGGTTAGGAAACTCGAAAGAATTTAGAAGATCGCTCGCATCCATTTTCATAATCCAGCCTGCATCCTGAGGCCCAAACATGCCCAAATTGGGTCGGGGTCAGGCCTAAATTGAAGATCATCAATCCACTAGAAAAGTTCGTGAAGAAATCGGGCCGAGAAGATGGATAGAAAAGCCCCAAATTGAGAAGGAAAGAAGATGAGGGCAATCGCACATGCCTTGTGTTCCATCCCACAAATCGAGGCCTAAACGAACCCAAATCAGACCTAACAAGAGCCCAAATCGAACTTTGTCGTGTCACTAATAAAGTTGTGAAGGGGTCAGGTCGAGAAAACGAGAGAAAAAGCTCCGAAACGACGACGGAAGACGGAGGCACAAAGTAGGGGTTGAACCGGACCAACCCGCCGTAGCACCTACTGGATCGGCAGGACTGCCGACAGTTGGTCCAAAACAACCCAGGAAGTCAGCCGGCCATGCTGCCGGCCCGGATACCTGTCCGGCGGCAGTTCCAACGGTTCGCGCGCCGCCCAATTTTTCAGCGTGCTATTTTTGTATTTTGGCCGTAACTTCATCGTTCAAACTCCGATTTGAGTGATTCAAGTTGTCACATGTAGCCGAGACAAAGATCTACAACTTTGTAGTTGAAGTTAAAGGCTGATTCTGAACAGACGTTTCCCAGAAATTACGAGAAGGTCGAGTCGAACGCGCAGAGCCTCGACTCAACAACTTATGATCCCTTGCTTTTCTATTTGTATTTACTTTTATACCTGGTACACGTGGTAGTGCACACACTTTTAGATCAATTTAAGTGTCTTTTTACGGACTTTTGTGTGCATATTCACGTGTGTTTTGTGCGTTTATTTCTCATTGGGCAATTTGACGTGTTTGTGCTATTTCTGTGTTAAGACAGGTGAAAAGGATCGAAAAAAGAAAGTCAAACGATCACAAGTCGGTGGATTGATCGAGGCAACAAAAGGAAGGGGCTAACTGAAGATCTCGGCCGAGACAGGATGAAAATCTCGGCCGAGATGAGTCTCCAGGGCAAACATGAAGAAATTGCAGAACTGAAGATCTCGACCGAGATGTAATGCAATCTCGGCCGAGATGAGTCAAGCCCTAGCTAGCCCAATTTCTCCTTTTTTCACGTCTCGGTCGAGATGCAAGTTGAATCTTGGCCGAGATCAACCTTTGGACCAACTTTCTTTCACGTCTCGGCCGAGACACACTTGCATCTCGGCCGAGATTTTTTACCCTGTTTTAAAATCCTGAATGCGATTTTGCCTATTTTTTACTAGCACTTTCTCCCCTTATATGTATATCATCCCATTCGATTTTGATCTAACCTAGAACCCATCCCCAACACATATTTAGCCACTATTTTCCATTAGAAGCAAGGGAATGGAAGGGGGTTGAAGATCTTGATCTTCAACCCTAACCTTTGGTTCTTTCTATCTTATTTTCATGTTTTCTTTAATTTTCTGTTATTTTATCTTTGTAATAGTTGTAATGGGTGGCTAGCACCATAGAATTCACTCTTGATCATTAGTTGAACCTTGAGTTTAAGGCATTTATGTGATTGTTGCAGTTAATATTACCGATTCGATTATGCTTTGTGAATGTTCTATGTTATGTGGGATTGTTGACTCACACTTATGAATTAAATTGTGGTTTGATCACTGACACGTCGGTTTCTAACCTAGTGTTCCGCAAGTGTACGGATGTAGGTGTAGTACTATTGTCAAGGTCGATCCCACAAGGAATAGTTTTAGGTAGTTTGATACCCTAATACTCTAGGAATGTCCTAACTAGATACTAAGTTTTAAAGGTTGATTTTACTAATTAAACTACTCAATTAAATATAACTTCAAACTTAGGAAACACGAAAACTAACAATCAAAGAGAAAAGGTATCCTAGGGCTTCGATTTCAGGATATTATTTCAATATTGAATATGATTAACCTATTAAGTTACCAATTCTAGTGTTTATTAGGCGGCACGACAATAATCTAATCCTTCTCTCGAAGCGATTAAACCGTTGATTAATTAAGCTAATTACCCTCTCGAGTCAATTAAACCTAATAACTCCCAAACGATCTTAAGCCACGGCCTACACAGTCATAGACAACTGCGCTCTATGTTCTAAGTCTGATAACAATTCCCTCCTCTCGAAGCGGAATTGTTAAACTAAATTACTAAATCTAGGTGATCAAGCTAAATTCAGTTTAAGCATAAACATAGAGATAAAACACATAAAGAATGGAATTAATAGATTAAATCATAAATCAAAACATTGTTATAAAAATCCCTACTTTCTAACCCTAGGACACGAATAGCTTAGCTATCCATGCCTAGTAATAATCCAATACAAAATTCTATGAAAAACATTGTAAGAATTAAAACTAAGAAAGAACAATTAAACCCGGATGACTCCGTCTCGATGATCTTCGTCTTCCTTGTCTTCCAAGGTGATGTAATGTATGTTCTTGATGATTGATCCCCTTTTCCTAGAGCTTGGGGTCCTTTTTATAGAGTTGGGGACGAATCTTGGAGAAGATAGGCTTAAAATCCTATTAAAACCCGATTTCTCTTATCGGTGGACTTTTTGACACGGCCGTGTTGCTTAAATGACACGGCCGTGTTGCTTTGCAATTCTTCAATTTCTGCGCAACATTTGACACGGCCGTGTTGCTTGAGTGACACGGCCGTGTTCTATTCCAGAATCAACAGCACATTGTGGACCACTTTTGACACGGCCGTGTTGTCGGTTCTTGCCCGGTTTTGCTCCTGGACCGGTTCAGACCGGTTCGGACCGGTTTGGACCGGTTCTTCGACGGTTCTCACTCTTTTGGGCCGGTTTTCACTCTTTTCCAACTTGTTTCCTCGTCCGGTAGCCTGAAAATGCTCAAAATACCTTAAAACAAGTCGAAACACATCAAATGACCCAAATATTGTTAATATAAATAAATGCCGGTCAAATATGCACGTAATTGATACAAAATATGATCCTAAATCGACCTAAATACATGCATAAATAACGTGTTATCAAACTCCCCCAAACTTAAACTGTTGTTCGTCCCGAACATCATAACAAAAGACACAAAGATGACAAGTGATTATGCATTTGTTTAGGGCGACTAGATGATGAATTCAGTTTCAGTCTGATTTTTCTTACAACAACTAGGCAACACAATTCACTTGAGCATATATGATAACGCGTAAATCAACTAATCTCGAGACTTTGAACTTTCGAATTATTCAACCCTCACCGGGTAAGTGTTTCACTCATCTCTCAAGTGTTTAGGCTAACATAATTTCCACTCATATTGAATTACATGCAAAATCTACCATATGCTTGCCAATCGACTAGACTAGACCTCGTACTTGCTATGTGTGACAAAGGATCAAAAAGGTCTTTATTTTGGTTGTAATGTGGGCTTAAGGTAAGGTGGGATACATTTGGATATAAGTGACTTATTCATTGGACTAATCAAGTTACGTCTAACCCGACTACCCCTCAATACAATCACTCAACCTCACTCTTCAAATTTCAGCAAATCACCTTGCAAAGTGACTTCTTCACCTTCCCAAGTCCATACAACTTAAGTGCTTTTGAATTCTGTGGGTACCACATTTTTGGGACTACCCGAATGTTCTAAGCAAATTCATAATTTGAGCACTTTATTTTCTAGCCTCTCCTTTATAATACAACTTTTCTTTTTCTTTTTTTTTAAATCTTTCTTTCTCTTTTTTTTTTTTTTTTCTTTTCCTTTTTTTTTTCTTCTTTTTTTTTTCTTTTTCTTTTTTTTTTTCTTTTTTTTTTTTCTAGGAGAGGCCATTCTTCGCTTTTCACCTATCACTTTTCTTTTATTCCCTTCATCTTTTGAAAATATCCCTATTTCCCATTCCTTCCCACAAATTGTTCACCCAAAATTCCTTCCAATTTTCCTCCCTCTAACTTGATTAATCCAATTAGGGTCAAAAGAATTAAATCAAAAAGGTTTCGGCTGACATTGTTAGGTTATGAATAAATAAGGCTATAAGGCTCAATTGGGCTAACTAGGGACAATTTTTTTCAATATGGGTCAAAGGCAATTTTCATGGTTCAAAGAAATAGGCTTAAACAAAGAGTTGACTAAGATCATTTCCTAAATCACGACACATACTTGACACATTCTTAGTAAAGACTCAAGGCAAGTTCTAGAGGCTAGTACACATATTCAATCAAATTCACACCGAAAGAAAGTATATTACTCCGAAAATTGGAGTATAATTTAGGCTCAAATTCTCACAAGGTAAATTTTGATTGAATATTCTCAGTTCAAGCTCAATTTCGTCTCAAAACACCTCTCATGCTCTATTATGTGCCATTTTTCATCTACTTCTCAAAATCATCTCATCATCAACTATTCATCATCCATCTTTCCCTAATTTTCTCTTTTTATTTTTCTCACTTGTTACCTATTTCCGGGTTTTATTATTCTTATTGACTCTAAAAACTGCACTACTAAGACTCAAAACTCTAACTCCTAAGACTCAACATAGAAACGATATGCAATCAACTTGGGCTCACAGACCCAATAACACCGATAAATCAGATAACTGGGCTCACAGACCCGATAACATCAATCAAAACAATAAAAATCAGCACAATGGGCACACGGACCCACAATCAGCGAACCTCGAACGATCAACTAAAATGTAAATCAAACTGGAACTATAGCTGCCAAGACGTCCCACGGTCTACCCCCTCCCCCAAACTTGGCTGAAAGCCAATGTTTGGAGGAAAAACGTGGTACGCCTTGGTGCTAACTTACAAATCGTTCGACGATGGCGTTTTGAAACCCCTACGAGCTCCGAAATCGTGCCATTTTGCTCCTACTGAATCTTGGTTCGGCCGTCTCCGCATCACGCTCTGAATTTTCCATTTTTTTTCTGTTGACGTACTAACACGGCCGTGTTGAATGTTGTGACACGGCCGTGTTACGTTTGAGCCAAACTTGATGTTTTTGGGCTGATTTTGACACGGCCGTGTTATAATGCTGACGCGGCCGTGTTCTAATTGAATCAAAAAACCGGTTTCTGTGGCGTTTTTGACACGGCCGTGTTAAGTAATGTGACACGGCCGTGTTGCATTCTAGTGCATTTTACCTTTTGGAGCGATCTTTTGACACGGCCGTGTCATGTGTGAGACGCGGCCGTGTTACTTTGAGCTGACGTTGACGCGGCCGTGTCATTTTGTGACACGGCCGTGTTGCATTCCAGAAGATTTCTTCCTTTGACGTCAATTTTGACACGGCCGTGTTGAAAAGTGACACGGCCGTGTTACTCTGATTTCCATCTTCATGCGATTTTTCGTCTTTTCGACCCCCGTTTCTTGCAACACTCGTCCATGTTGATTCCTAAAAACATAAAACACTAAAACACACGTAAAACATAATATTAACGCAATAAAAAAATATAAACATAAAACATTAAACATCGGGTTGCCTCCCGACAAGCGCTTTGTTTTACGTCTTCAGCCGGACGTCCTTTTCCTATCAACCTTCTTCTAGCCACCCCGAGTTGGAAGTTTTCTGAACACTTAAGAGCTATTTGGGGCACGAGGATTTTCTATAGCAGCTAGGGTAGTGTAAATAATGCTACAATTGTGCCTACCCCTTAGACCCGATTTATGTATGTTGAGTGTGATTATTTCGTTTTGAACCCGAAAAACCAACTCCCCTTTAGGTACATCTATTAGTGTTTGGCTAGTCGCCAAGAAGGGTCTTCCTAAGATAAAAGGGAATTCATCACTCCCTTTCATGTCAACAACTAAGAAATCACTAGGGAATTCAAAATTTAGCACTTTTACCACTACATCCTCTGCTACTCCCAACGGCGTTAATGAAGATCCATCTGCCAATTTGATAGTAGTAAAGGACCGTTTAATTTCCCTTAGTCCTAATTGTCTATACTGCTTAAGAGACATCAAGTTTATGCTAGACCCTAAGTCACACATGACATTATGAAATTCATGACTACCAATTGAGCAAGAAATAGTAAAACTCCCTGGATCTTTTGCTTTTGTTGCTCTTCTTGGTTTCATGCTTGTGTTTGCGTTCTTCTTGGGCCTGCTCGGCCTCTTCTTTGTCGCCTCTTTTCCATCCTCCCACTCCTTTGTTTTCTCTTTAACTTCGATTCTCTCCTTTAGTGGTTCCTGTTTCACAACAACAACTCTAGATTGCTCTAAAGGATCAAGGTTAGCAAAGAACGAATTTTTAAAACAAAAATCAAAAGACTCATCAAGAATAGGAGATGAAGTTTTCTTATCTATGATTGTATTGACCTCCTCCTTCTCAATGTTTTTGACTTCCTCGCTTGATTCCTTTGCTTCTTGATCCTTCAAGCTCTCTTCATGCTCATCTAGCTCCACAATATTGCAGTGCTCCTTCGGGTTAACCACTGTATCACTCGGGTATTGGCCTTGCTTGTGTTGAGCTCCTACTATCTTTATCAGCTGACTCATGTTTGATGTCAACTCTCCAATGCTAGCTTGGGTCTGCACCAACGTGTTCTCGAGCCTCTTGATGTCTGCCCCTTGCCCAGTGATATGCTTGTTTAGCTCCATGAATTTTCCATCCACTTTCTTCTCCAACTGAGCTAACTTTTCATCATACTTTTCGAATTGTGACATCGCGATCTCTTCTTGTGATGGCTTCTTACCGTCATGGATCATGCCATTTGTAACAGCAAATCCGGGTGGCGGATTAAGTGTATTTTGCGCGTTCCCATATGAAAAGTTCTGATGATTCTGAGGGTACTGATTGTACCGAGGCTGATTGTTCTGGAAGTTGTTGAAGTTTCGTTGATTCACAAATTTTACTTCTTCAACTTCTTCCGGAACCCCTGGCTGTTGTGCTAACGTTAGATTAGTTAGCAAATTCACCTGGCTCGTCAATGCTGTTACTTGTGCTGTGAGCTTTTCAATTGGCTCATTATTGACGGGCTCGACTTTTTGGACACTTGCTACCCTCCTTGGCATGTTTCTCTCGTTCGACCATTGGTAGCTTGTTCTGGCCATCGCGTCCAGGATTGAGAATGCCATCCTCACTGACTTCTCCATCAAACTTCCACCCGCAGCTGCATCCACTTGGTTTCTAGTCGGAGCAAGTAGACCATTGTAGAACTTGCATACTTGCTGCTTCTTGGTGAACCCATGTTGAGGGCAACTCCGGATAAGATCCCGGAATCGCTCCCAAGCCTCTCCGAATGGCTCTTGGTCCAGCTGTTTGAACTGATTAATTTGATTCTGCAAGTCGAGCATCTTGCTCAGTGGAAAGTACTTCAACAGGAAAGAAGTACTCAAGTCTTCCCAATCTCTGATGTCTTCTAGTGAATTGAACCACTGTAGTGCTCTGTCCTTCAGTGAGAAAGGGAACAATCTCATCTTGACTTGCTCGTGCGGCACATGATTGATCTTGATTGTGTCAGCCAGTCTGCGAAACTTGATAAGATGCGCATTCGGATCCTCCAACGCACTTCCTCCATACTGGTTTTGCTGCACTATATTGATTAGTGCAGGCTTCAGCTCGAAATTGTTGGCATTGAGTGGTGGAGGTTGTACTCCTCCTGCCTGCTGATTTGGACTGGGCTTCAAGCAGTCGCTAATAGGCGTGTCATCTTCATCGCCTGCAGCTGGGTCTATCTGAATTGGGCCGTACTGCTGTTGTAGCTGTGGCCCTTGTGGAGGTAGCTGCTGCTGTATGTTCGTGACTCGATCATCCAACCGTGCCAGAGCTGTCAGTACTCTGTTAAGTGCGTCATCTTGATTCGAATGCTGTGGTGGGTTCTCCATCTCAGCTGTGAAGTTTCTTCTCGTTCGGTGTCTGCGAGCTGTCGCTTCAATTTCCGGATCGAAAGGAAGAAGGGTTTCTTTCCCTTTTGATCTGGTGAGCATACGAAGCCTGAAAACACCAAAAACAAGAACTACCGCGTAACACTAAAATTAAATAAAAAAATAAAACGAAAATTAAAATTAAAAATACGAAAAGATAAAATCTAGTCTAGTTTCCTCCTATTTTTCAAGATAAAAACTAAGCGCTAAATCCTATTCCCCGGCAACGGCGCCAAAAACTTGACACGTCGGTTTCTAACCTAGTGTTCCGCAAGTGTACGGATGTAGGTGTAGTACTATTGTCAAGGTCGATCCCACAAGGAATAGTTTTAGGTAGTTTGATACCCTAATACTCTAGGAATGTCCTAACTAGATACTAAGTTTTAAAGGTTGATTTTACTAATTAAACTACTCAATTAAATATAACTTCAAACTTAGGAAACACGAAAACTAACAATCAAAGAGAAAAGGTATCCTAGGGCTTCGATTTCAGGATATTATTTCAATATTGAATATGATTAACCTATTAAGTTACCAATTCTAGTGTTTATTAGGCGGCACGACAATAATCTAATCCTTCTCTCGAAGCGATTAAACCGTTGATTAATTAAGCTAATTACCCTCTCGAGTCAATTAAACCTAATAACTCCCAAACGATCTTAAGCCACGGCCTACACAGTCATAGACAACTGCGCTCTATGTTCTAAGTCTGATAACAATTCCCTCCTCTCGAAGCGGAATTGTTAAACTAAATTACTAAATCTAGGTGATCAAGCTAAATTCAGTTTAAGCATAAACATAGAGATAAAACACATAAAGAATGGAATTAATAGATTAAATCATAAATCAAAACATTGTTATAAAAATCCCTACTTTCTAACCCTAGGACACGAATAGCTTAGCTATCCATGCCTAGTAATAATCCAATACAAAATTCTATGAAAAACATTGTAAGAATTAAAACTAAGAAAGAACAATTAAACCCGGATGACTCCGTCTCGATGATCTTCGTCTTCCTTGTCTTCCAAGGTGATGTAATGTATGTTCTTGATGATTGATCCCCTTTTCCTAGAGCTTGGGGTCCCTTTTATAGAGTTGGGGACGAATCTTGGAGAAGATAGGCTTAAAATCCTATTAAAACCCGATTTCTCTTATCGGTGGACTTTTTGACACGGCCGTGTTGCTTAAATGACACGGCCGTGTTGCTTTGCAATTCTTCAATTTCTGCGCAACATTTGACACGGCCGTGTTGCTTGAGTGACACGGCCGTGTTCTATTCCAGAATCAACAGCACATTGTGGACCACTTTTGACACGGCCGTGTTGCTTTGTGACGCGGCCGTGTCGGTTCTTGCCCGGTTTTGCTCCTGGACCGGTTCAGACCGGTTCGGACCGGTTTGGACCGGTTCTTCGACGGTTCTCACTCTTTTGGGCCGGTTTTCACTCTTTTCCAACTTATTTCCTCGTCCGGTAGCCTGAAAATGCTCAAAATACCTTAAAACAAGTCGAAACACATCAAATGACCCAAATATTGTTAATATAAATAAATGCCGGTCAAATATGCACGTAATTGATACAAAATATGATCCTAAATCGACCTAAATACATGCATAAATAACGTGTTATCAATCACCCATTTGGATATTTGTTTGTGTGTTGCTAGAATTGGAAATTACTATCCGTAATTGTAGGATTTCCGATTCCCGTGTAGCAAACAATAGATTTATTTTATTGGGAATAACATAGAGTTCGACCACTAGAACCGAACTTACGAGTTTTATATCGAATCTAATTCGTTATCTCAAATCTTAATGCACTCAACTATTGATTCTTAAAGAGTTTGTTTTAGGATTTGATAAGTTGAGTAGGATTAATTGAAGAGCTTATTTATTTTGATTAATCATACTTAAGAGACAACAAGATTGGTAGAGCTTGTTATCAATCTTGGAGTAGGAGTTCTAAGGCTAACTAATTGGGTATTAACAATAGTTGCATAAATCGTCCAAGACCAAGGTGAAACATGATCAAGGGTGAATCGTGTTATTATTTGAAAACCAAAAACCGAAAAAAAATCTCTTCTATTATCTTTGATTATTTGAATTGTTAAATTGTTAGTTGTTATTTCATTAAAATCCCCCCCCCCCCAACTTCTTTATTGTTTTTCTAGTTTATTTACATTATATTTCTTGATCATAATAGTTTAATACAATAAAGTAAAATTGTTCGACTGTTCCTCGTGGGATCGGCTCCTACTTACCACTCTACTAGTTAGAGTAGTAGGATAAGGATAAGTATATTTCTATACTAATTAATTTGGTACGGTCCAACGACACGTACCAATGCCCTTACTATTAGGTCAAGTATCTACAGATTTTAGGGGTTGGGGGACCTATATATATCTCTTCCCCTCTCATTTATAAGGGATCCAATATCAATTTAACATTTGCCTCCTTTTGAATCTTCCCCACTACTCTTTCTCTCTTTCTTCTTCTATTTTCAGATTTTAACTTAGAAAAGTTAGGGTTTCTTCCTCCTCTTTAAGGAGGAAGCCATCTATGGTGGAGAACTCGAAGGCCAGTCACGGGCTTGTGACACCTGTCAAGATTGTCGGAGTATTTCAAGGATTCGTCAAATTATTTAGTATTTTCTCTCCCCTTTTCTTTATTTTCAGTTTTTATTATTTTTATTACTTGATATGGATGATTTTTGTTCATGCTTTGATGATTTGTGAGTAATTTTCATGTTTTCTGAAGCCCGGAAGTAGCCCAAGCTTCGGGATTGATGATTAATTGATTGATTATTGGATTGTTGTGAGTTGTGGTAACCTAGTTTAGGATTTGATTGATTTATTATGATTTTCATATGAAATTAGGGCTTGATTATAGGCTTGACACGACTTGAGCTTTCGATAACTTAGTTATTTTGTATGATTGTGCAGGGTTTGCCACCCTTTTGAGGAAATTCGATTTGATCTTAAATGAGCTTAGGATTGAATTTATGTGCTTTAGATTGTTAGGAAAGGGGAATTCAACCCTAGAACGTGAATCAATCAAGACCCAATTTCTAGGACTGAGACCTATGGAGGAGATGACCTATCGAAAGGGGGAGTAGAGCCTAGGGGGTCTTGGCTAGGATGGATGGAATTAGGTTTAGTTGCGTGTGTAAGAACTACACCCCTACGCTGGTCTTTAGCGTAGGAGAAGTTGGGCTAACCTCTTCCAGCCTTCCGTAGTTGGTAACTCGGGGCCCGGGGTTGAGTTTGTACATCTCATTTGATAGATCAATTAACTCACAAAATCACCTCAACACTCAAGAATGAAAATGAAATGCACTAGAATTGAAGAACACACACTACTCACAAAGAACTAATCAAAAACAAACAACAACACCTTTTAACGTGGTTCAGTCAATGTGACCTACATCCACGAAGGATCATATGACCTCAATCCACTAATATCTAGAGTCAATTTACAAGAAATGCAAGGAATTCTCACAATCCCCAAAATAGAATCAATTTTGGAGTAAGAACCCTAATTCTCTAATCCTCACTCTAAGATGTTAATTGAATGGAGAAACTATTACAAGATATTTATATCAGCAAGAAGAGTCCACGAGATCAAGATTTGAACTGAAAAACGTCCAGAAACAGAATCAGAAACGAGCTGAAATCAAACTACAAAAAAATGTCAAACCGTTGTAAAAGACCTGAATACCGTTGTCAAAGACTGTTAGACATAACTGAATCCTAACTGCTGGTTCTCTTCTATTATTCATCCGATTTTTTCTGCCTGAGTTGGTTTTCTCCATTCTGACTCCGATTCTGAGTTAATTGATCCAAAATGCACTTGACCACATATAACTTGGATGATATTAACCTCTTTTCATCATTCATGTAGGTAGTCTACATCGAACCCCGATTACTTACCTATCTTAGGGGAATACGGCACCTCAACCGTATTCCAAAATTATCATCCAATTAGGATATCGTTTGGGTCGAGAATTCAACCACATAGGATTCATACTAGTTTCATTTAATCATCTTCGAATTGTTAATTTCATCTTGCTTGTGTGAAACTGAGCTTCGGGAATATCTCCCCATCGATCGGTTCCCTCCTTGCTTTTATTTCTTGTTTTATGTTGTTTAGTTTAGTCCACACTCTCTATTTGCATCTGACCTAACTTGCTCGAACGTGCTTAAGCTGATTCTCACGGAAAATCCTCCTTGTGGATACAATATCTTATATACTACCTCTGTTATGAACCGTACGCTTGCGGTTTGAGAAGGTCGTTCTAATCACAACTATTTGGAGCGATTTTCGCGACAAATTCATAAACCCACCAAACTTCACCCTTCCCCCAAATTAATTTAAACACATTTGCCACTGGAGTTTATAACTCCATATCTAGGGTTCTCGCGTCTTCAGGTTCTTTCAGACGATTTAGTTGTAGGTCGAATCAAGTTTTCGGCAAATCAAGGCTACTTCAACACACAATGGTACGTAACATCACTGATTTCATAAAGTCTATTTTACACCGTTTCAAGTTTTAAATCCGCAACTATTTGAATTAGGGTTTTGGGAGAGGTCTTTGTGATTGGGTCGACACACCCATCTGATTTAGTGTTTAATTTCTGACCTTGCATTCGAAGGTTAGTGTAATATGAAAGACCCATACGCATATGTTTCTGCATACATGCAATTAGGGATGTAAACGAATCGAATCGAACCGAATATTAAGAAATTCGATTCGAATTCGTAAAAATAAACTCGAATTCGAATTCGAATCGAATATTAATCGAATTTAAATAGTTGATTCGAATTCTATTCGTGAGAAATATTCGAATTATTCGATTCGATTCGAGATTCGAAAAATTCTTTTCTATTTTTATATTATATATTATTTATTTTTAAATATTTAAATATTATTATTTTTTATTTTTTTCAATTATAAATTTAAATAATATATATTATATATAAAATTTATTTAAATATATAGCTATAAAAATATATTATATACATATATTTAGTATTACATGTATTATTTAATTTTTAAAATATATTACATTATAAACGAATCGAATATTCGAATTATTCGAATCGAATACAACTATATTCGAATTCGAATTCGAATATTATTCGAATCTTATAATTAATTCGTATTCGAATTCGAATTTGATTTTTTCGAATTCGAATCATCTTAATCGAATTCGAATCACGAATCGAATAAAAAATATTTGATTTGCTTACAACCCAACATGCAATACAATGTGAACAACCCCGAACTCATTCTGGCGGAAGTTAAAATTTCACGATTTGTCTAATCTGATATTGGAATCCAATCATTCTACGCCGATGAGTATGAAGTATGATAATTAGTTATTGTTTTTAGCTTGTTGGTGCTCTGATGTTGAGTCATCCTAATTGACTGGAAATTAGTCATCTGATTTAGTGTTTAATTTCTGACCCTGCATTCGAAGGTTAGTGTAATATGAAAGACTCATGCACATATGTTTCTGCGTATGTGAAATATAATGTGAACAACCCCCAACTCATTCCGACGGAAGTTAAAATTTCACAATTTGTCTAATTTGATATTGGAATCCAACCATTCTACGCCGATGAGTATGAAGTATGATAATTAGTTGTTGTATTTAGCATGTTGGTGCTCTGATGTTGAGTCATCCTAATTAACTTAAAATGAGGAGTATGTGTTCTGTGCACATTAATAGATATATATTTCTACACTTATTGGACGGTTCAAATCATAATTCAAATCAGAATTCGACTATAACTGAAAATTGTTGTTGTGTGTGAACCTATGAAATTTCATTGTTGAGACTAATATTTTTGTTAATAAATTAACGTAGCCTTAGCGGTAAGAACTGGAAATGGCACGTTTACATAGGAAAAACAAATTATTTTATTTTGAAAAATATATTCTTTTGTCGTGAACCTATTCTATAATGTCATGCTTCTAAACAAATTAATAAGGAATTTTTCTGAAGAAAATAAAGCACATTTTTTATAAAATTTTATTCTTTTATTATATTGGTAATTTCTTAGGAGATCAATATCATAATAGCATTACAATTATTCCTAAGAACTATAGCTCAATAAACGAAAAAGGTCACAAAGAAAATATTCAACCACTTTAAGGTGAAATAATATTTAATTCTATAATTAGCATTGTTTTGGAATCGGATCGGAACGAGCGGTTCAACCGTGAACTGCTCGCTTGTCCGGTCCGGAGAGGCTACAAAACCTTAGATAATGTTAGACCGTAAATACCCGGTAAAACCCGACTAAAATCATAAAAATTGGGAACAAAGGTTGAACCGCTAAATCTCGTTGTTGTACTTTCTTTGAGATTCTCCTCGTGCTCTTAGATAAAAAAGAGGAACAGAAAAATGTAAAAAAATGTAGAGGAGGTCTAAAATTGTGGAATCACGCAAACTTGATTCAGCCAAGGTACTTAAGAAAGGAAGGGCAAAATACTTTTGCAGACGAGACCAAAGCAGCAACCATGGGGAAGGGCGGGCAAAATATTTCTGTAGACGAGACTAAAGCAGCAATCACGGCGAGCATGAAATTCCAGTATAATTATTTTGCTATTTGTCACGAAGCTGGTTTCACTAGAATACAGACGTCTAATTAAAAGAGATGAGATGAGAACAGATTTGAGTTTTGGGCAATTTAAAGAGCAGAAAAGAAAACTGTGCAAATGGTGAGAAGGGGAGATTTACAGTTGGAAAATCTCTTTATTGAATAATAAATTATTAAAAATAAATAATTATTTTATTATATGACATACATGTTGAAGGTTGAATGGGGCATGAATCCTGATGACTTTACAGATGGGGCCTACCAGTAGAAATATAGTGGGCTGAGCCAATTCAGTGGTTCGACCGCGGTGAAATCGGTTGAACCGATTGAACCTCGACATGGTAATATTTTCAGTTTAATCACCGGTCCAATTCCACAAACGCTGATAATTAGTAATAAAATTCTAAAAAATATAACAAATCATGCAATGCACGAGTGACATACTAAATTCAGAAACCCATCAATAAATGATGAGATGCTTCCTTAATGAGAAAAGATAAAGAATAACAAATGTTTAATTACGAGGGTCCCACGGTCAATACCAATCTTGCCATTTAGTGGTGGTGGAAGTACCTCAATGGCACCCTAGAATTACCCCACATTTATACAAATGTAAAATTTTTAAAGTGAAAATTCATGTAAAACAAGCTGATTTCTTATATTTCGTAAATGTGAACATGAGCTTATGAGGGATTATTTGGACCAGTCCAAGGCCTAATCCACTCTGGTTGGGATTTAGTGAGATTGATATATACCTAAAGTAAACAGACCCTTATAATATTACGACACATCAACGAATGAGTATATTAAACACATGCTCATGATGCGGAGCCGGATCTTAATAAATTATATTTTTTTTAATTTTTAGGAAGGAGACATTAATTAAATGCTAAGGCCTTAGTAATATATACTCCATCCGTTCCACTTAAATTTGCACACTTTTCTTTTTGGTTCGTCCCACTTAATTTTGCACATTCTTAAAAAGGAAATTTCTTTCACAATCTCCACCCTCAATCTTCACGTCAAGATACTTCAAAATCTGTTTTTTCTTAACATTCATGTTCGGTCAACCACGCAAAATTAAGTAGGATGGAGGTAGTATTTTTGATAATAATAAATCGTAACCTATATAATTTTTTGTTGTTTTTATTTTTCCTTTTCTTCCAAAGGTGTGTTTAAAAAGGAGCATGTGAAGCATCAAATAACTTGGTGAAATTGCAAATAATAAAGGGGTTCTTGACACTGTAGTCTGTCAGATTCATAGTGTAATGTTTTGTGCATAGTTTAATTTTTTACTTGTAAAAGTAGCCTGTAATATCCCAAAATTCTAGTGTATTATTTAATTCTAAAATATTATTTTACATGTTCAATAATTATATATATAATTTATTACGTCTTTCTAAACTAGTGTCTTGGTATCCTTTTGTAAAACAAAATATTAGTGCTTGAATTAAGCTCAAAATCTTATCTATAAATATTTAAGATTCTAGGCTAGTTATAAAATTTATATAATATATTTGGCCCTCGTCTTGATCAAATAACACTCGATATTCTATTTTTATATATGTTTTCAATGTATTCGCTCATTTATTGATTTATTAAATTGGACCAACTCATTAATATTTTCAATGCATAGTTGGGCCTACGGCCTAAGAATAAGTCAATTTGGTCCGTTTAATATTTCCAAGCCTAATCATATTGGAAATCATTATTATTATTAATTCCAAACTCATTTGTTGGTAATTTGTTGGTTAATTTTAAGCTCAATGTCTCAATAGGAAATATTATTTATTTATTTGAGTCTCTTTTACATTCATTATTCATCTTATTGTTAACACTACAAGAAATTCTCAAAATAGCGACCGATTTTAGCGACAGAGATTTTTTGTCGTTAAGTACCGACAAAATTACGACTATATATCGACAAAAATAAAAAATCGTTCAAAAATAAAATTCGTCGACGGATTACCGACAGACTAATGACGCTATTTAAGGGCCAATATACTAATTTTATATGCGACAAAATAGCGACCAATTTAGTGACGGAATTTTACCGACGGATATAATTCGGTCGATAAATTTTTTTTATTTGAAACATGCCGACCAGTTAGCGACAGAAATGTACCGACGGAAAAAATTCAGTCGGTAAATTCTATATTTTAAAAGTGTCGACTAAATTCAAAATCATACCGACCAATATAATTTTGTCGTAATTTTTTTATGAAAAATATAGACGAATGTAGTAGTCGCTAAATACCGACCAAATTTTAGTCGGTAGTATAAATTAAAAATAAGCTGAAAATGAATTAAAGAAATTAATTTTAGCACAAAATCAATTTAAATTCTCTCTCTCTCTCTCTCTTCCTTCCCACTCTCTCACGCTCGCAGCTCGCCATCTCTCTCTCTCTCTCTCGCGCGTGCACGCGCAGCTCTGCAGCTCCGTAGCTTTCTCTCTCTCGCCTCCAATTCTTTTGTGATTTGGAAACACGGCTATTTCCAATTCTTTTGTGATTTCGAAACGCCCCTCGCTTCATTTCTCATCTGGTAAATATTTCGATCTATTTCGTTAATTGTCGATTCATGTTTCTATTTCTTATCATATTGTGTTGTTCGTGGTTTTGTTGATTCAGAGTTGATGGATACCATTATCCTTCCTAATGCAGGAATTAATTGTGCGTGTGTGCGTCGAAATCGCAATATGTTTCGATTTGTTGTTTTCCGGATATATTTGTTGGATTGTTTGATTATCCAGATAGGAAATAGTTGTTTAACTAAATTGGAACTGCAAGTAAAGTGGATTTTGAGCAGCTTAGCTGCCTTAGCATTTCTCAGCTCGCTTTATCGAATTGATTGGCTTATTTCTTTCATATCAGTTCTTGACTTTGTGGATTGGCCCTCATTATGCTCGTTTTCTATGTAGAATTTATGGTTCTTTGATTTTTCTGATTGTTCATCTCTTACTTATCGTTAACCATAACACAGTTGAATTTTTAAACAAAATCGATTTGATTTTATACTCGCATCTATTCCTTTTCAATTTTTGGAATTATTAAGATTGGAACTCTTTTCCTCTTATTGATGGCTTGGGAGTAGTAGGAAGCAATATCCTAGGGGTAACTAATGCTTACAGTAAATTCAAATATGTAAGTTAGATTCAGTAATTTTGACAGTGGTAAAAATTGAATTAATGGTGTGTTGGCCAGAGTTGGATAATGCATGAATGATATGGAAAAACTATGGACTGGTTATGGCATCCCAATCTCACTTTTATATTTCTTCTGACAACATCTTGTATGTACATGTATGATACATTCTGCAAGTTCTTGAGGAGTTCTCCAGGTTTATTTTCATAGCTCAAATTTGGGATCTGTATTAGGCACACAAGATGAAAAAATCAAGCACAACAATGGAGAATTAGGTCTCACGTTACTGTTTGTAAAATGCATGTTATGTGGTATATAGTTTTCACAAAGTTATGTAGTGTATATTAGTCAGAAATTTGAATAACTCGTGTTTATGTGTAGGTTATCCCAGTCTCTGCATTAGGTGGAGTTGAGTATATCACAGCAGTGAAGAAGCCATTTTCCCATATCCCGATGGTTGCTTCACAAGGCATCTCTTTAGGTTGGAGAGCTGAAAGATTTCTTGCTTTCGTGCTGAAGTTCTCTTCTTGCTATAAATATCTATTCTTTTTCTCATGCAGAACTAATCTATTCCAATCCCATAAAAGGGTACTTGGAGCACGACCTAAAGGAAATCAAAATGATGCAAGATTTAATATTTTTGGTTGAGGGAAATAGAATATGCCTTGACAAAATACATGTTAGACTAATCAAAATGATGCAAGATTTAATGATGTTAATTTTATTAATTTATTGGTTTTCTATTTTTGTTCTCTCTTCTTAGGTACATAAAGCATCTTTTCTCAGTTATTGATTGTTAAACTGATAGTTCAATTTGGATGCAGATTCATTGGGGCAGATATTGCTCAGGGAGCATCATCAGTTGTTTTGTCAGATGCCATATTTGACAATGAGGCAATGGCTCAACGAAATTTTGTTGTTATAAATCAAGCCTTGCTACTATTAAAGGAGGTGAAGCTGTAAGGTGAGAACTTTTCATCGCATCATCTCTCTAACTGCTTTCACCTCTTACAAGCCGTTTATTGCTCCATCTGATAAAGTTCCAACTTCCAACCATCAATCTTTCCTTCTGTCTGTCTATCTCACGAGCGTATAGATTTTCTGATGAAGCGTTTGAATTTGCATGATTGAGCCTCAGAGGCCCAAAATATATTGGAGTTTCACAAAATAAAATAATATGCGTGCCCATATAATTATTGAATGGATTCCCTTCCCCTTGAAAACAGGCCTATGAGCTGCATATAAAGATTTATTATGTAGTGAAACCTGAAGTGATGTTATATGCAGGAAAACTAGGCAATCACTACCTTAGATGTTGAGCAAGTGGTTGATATGGATTTATCGATTGCCTTTGGAGACAACTGAAGCCTTTGGAGACAACTGGTGCAAACATGCCTGCAATATAAGAACATAAATGAAGGATGCAGTTTTGTTTCTTGAATTCCATCTTTGCTCTTCAAAGGTGTTGAGATCGAATTTCAAACATGTGTTGTTGATTTGTGGGGATATTTAGGCGTTAATTCATATTAAGACGTTGAATTACTTATTTTAGATTGTGTTGGGTGATTTTTAATTATTTTGTGGAATATTTTATATATAAATAAAAAAGGTAAGGCACCGATACTATAAAAGATTTGAAATTGAATATTTACCCACAGATTACCTACAAAAGAAAATAATAACAGAGCTCACAAAAATATGTCAGTAATTGCCGACCAAATAACGACAACAGTAATTAGCGACAAAATAACGACTAAAGCTTTTAATAATTAGCGACAGAATAGCGACTAAATGTTTTAATAATTAGCGACAAGATTGCGACGGAATAGATTATCGACAGATAATATTGTCGGTAATTCCCGACAGAATAGAGACAGAATGTAGTCGTGAAATGCCGACGGATTAGTGTACCGACAATATTTCTGTCGGTAGATCGTCGCAATTGAGTAAAATTTTTTCAGAAAATTTCTGTCGGCATTCTGTCATGAATCCGTCGTAATATTTACCGACGGATCTAACAGTCCGTCGGTATTCATAGCGACTAGCCATATTACTACCAACTTTTTCTGTCGCTAATTGGTCGCTATCACTTCTTAACGACAGAATAGCGACGGAATTGATTGTCGCTATTTGACAAATTTCTTGTAGTGTAAGCACAAACCCTTGAGCCCAATACTGAAGCCCCATGTACTAAAGAAAATGAAAAGGGCCCATGTCTTGAGCCTGAGAAGTAATAACCGCTTATAGATTTGAATTACATGATCTCATCGCGATCCCTGATTCTTTGCAACTAACAGATATGTCAACCCCCTAAATCTTATTGACTGAGACTCCACATTAGATAAGATTTACGGGGCAGTTAATCTCTATCAATTACACTCTTAAACCTAATCGAGTAGTTTATAACCTAATAAATTGAGGACGCTGCATTACCGCCATTCCATCCTCGCTGCCGTCACCACCAATTACCACTCAAGACCTAATCACTACTTCCATCTCCTTGTCCAAAGCACCTCAAGCACAAGTTCATATTATAATTTTGATACTAATAAATGTCAGTTTGAATTCATCAACAATTCAAAACCAGCATACATCTACATAATCACCAACAAGGTGAGGTCCACTTCTTTCGAGACCTTCCTGTTAATGGCCACCGACATCCCTTCAATAATCCGATAGCCTTATCACTGCAATACACCGCGGTTCTGCCGATGCATCATCGAATCTCGCTGCCGGAACCGAACCAATGTTTCAGGTAATGATATTCAACTTCACACCTAAATTTACACCATTTCAAGTTCAATTACTCCGGCGAGCTATCGTCATTCATGAACAGCCCAAACCATCTTCTATATACCCAGGTTCAAGAATCCAACTCGAACCACAATTCCAACCCCAAAACGAACAAACCCAAACCTAATTCGTAGAACCAGTAATAGTATTGAGGTGAGGGTTTGTGTGAATAAATTTTGTGTGTGCTGCGTATGTATATCAAGTGGGTGTGCTTAGTCATGTGTATTAGTGTGTGTATGCGTGAATGATAGCATGTGCGGCTGAGTGTGTGTGTGCTGGGCTTGTATCGGTGCGTGTGTGTGTCGGTTTGTACAAGTGTGTGAGTGTGTATGCATGATTATTGTGTGTGTGTTTATAGGTGTGTGCTATTATGTGTGTGTGTTGATTTTATTGTCTCTGCTGGTGTGTGTGTGTGTTTTGTGTGTCCCTGTGGGTGTGTGCATTTGTGTGTTGTGTGGTGCGTGTGTTTGCATGTGTGTGATATTGTGTGTGAGTCATGTGGAAGTGTGTGTTAAAGTGTGCGCTGCATGTGTATATCAAATGATGTGTGAGTGGGATTTAGTGTGTGTGTTTAATAGGAGGAAGAAGCCTTAATCCTCAAGTTCCATTTTCCATGACTTCCGTTCTCCATTATTTATTTTTGTTGGCCCAGACTGCCATAATGTCCAAAAAACCATTTCCACTTCCAATTTGTTTAGACCATCACCATGTTTAAACTTCTATATTCTTATATCATTCAATTCTCTAATTAGTTAATAAATTATTAATAATAATCATGTTAGGACATGTCTCGGTAATTGTAGGTTGCAAAGATCAGAGACACGGTGCTAGTCTACATAAATATTCAAGCATTATTCAGGCATCTTTATTTGCATCTCAATTCAGGTGGGGGTTTATTGTTTATTGCTTTAATTATATTTACTTGACTGCCTACGTGTGCTTTTATTTTCAATTTGCTACTTGCCAATACAAGTTTAGTTTATTGCCATTATGCTACTTGCCAATACAAGTTTAGCCCATTACCAGTATGCTACTTGCCAATACAAGTTAGCTCTATGTGTCTTGCCAATACAAGCACATCATTATAATAATTGTTACATTGTATGCCTCTTGTATTTGTAATTATTGTGATAAGTTGTAATCCTCCACGAGCTAAAGGAAGCTCACCCCAGCCCAATATTGATCCTTTCAGGTTACCTCGGTGTAAGTCGGTGGAGTTGAGGCGGAGCCCGAAGCATATGATAGTCACTAAAATTTTAGTAAATAATTTACCATTTATAAGCAGCTACTTGAAATTTATGTGGAGATATTGAAATGAGTTGATTGTACCTTGATTTGATTTGCATTTTATATAGGCTTGTACGTCAGGTATGCTTGTACATTCACACATACGAACACTTATACTTAATAGGATAAATTAAAGCACCCTCGTATGGGTCTCCTTCCATACGGGATCTCCTCTCATACGGTTAAAGTCAGTTTATGTGGGTCTCTTTCCATACGGGGTCTCCTTCCATACGTATTGTTAATTAATTATATTATAAGCATAATTAGATGTGATAATTAAACTATATTTTTGTTGGAGGTGTGATAAGTTTATCTTAATAATCTTATTTGTGACATGTTTATTAATATTATGTTCATATAGTTTAACTAATAAATTATTTCTGCTTTAATTATAAACTTTACTTGTATCTATGTTGGTACGATTGTTTTCACTTTCGCTACAATCTAGGTCGTGTATTGAAGATAATTGTGTTCTCAAATAAATTTGATACAGTTAGCCTGTGCATAACTAGTGAAAAATTATGTTTAATAAGTGTATTTCTTTTAGGGATAATACAAGCTTATTTGGAATATTTTCCTAGTATCGTATGGATGTTTAATTGTGTTATCTGAAGTATCCAAAAGTGCAAACTGATTTTGGTAATAAAATATTGACTAGAATATTATTTAGTGGTTTGATTTTGACCAAATTGCGCTGATGTAATACGTCGTGGATGTTGCTAGTAATTATTCAAATATTTTTTTTAATAGCTAATATTATGAAAGGTGTCTTGGATAAAATCATGATTATTATGTGAAGTTGATTGGTCAGGTTAATCTTTGGGAATAATTCTATTTTATTATTTTAGTTTAAATTAATCTTCTATGATCGCTTATTTGCTAATAAATAATATGAGTTTGACTCATAATTGTATACTTGTTTTATTGTTACATGTGTTGTGAAGTTTTATGATATTCAAGTGATGTTAGTTGATATAGTTTACTAATAGGGATTTAAAATTTGAGTCCGATATTATGTGAAAAATAAATTTAGATGCAATTTCATTTGGTTCTTTTAACGGCCTGTCTAGTATTGTCTTTTATAAATATATAAAGGAAAAAAAAAACAATTACTTATTTCTATTTGAAAATGCTTTAAAATATTTTTGTGAAAATCGGGTCGTTACAGAGTGGTATCAGAGCGAGGTCTACGTTTCTGTAGACTCGTTCGTATTTGAAAATTTGATTAATGAGTTACATTATGCAATTATCATATGCTTCTCGGCCACCTCTGCTTCGTCGCTCCGCACCAAGGTACATTTACATTAAAGTTTTGTAAACTTCATGTATATTTACATTTCACACATGAACATTATTCACGAGCATGGCAATGTCAATGAGCATCAACAAACTTTTACAATGACAATGACAAATTTTGCAAAATTTCATGCATATTCGCATTTCACACATTGCATTCTTCACAAGCATACAAATGTCAATGAGTACCTGTAAGTTCTTACAATGACAATGGTGTCAGTACATGCATGAACATGGAATTCCTAATGAGACGGAGCTTCACCCTACTATTATAATTTTTACTACAGATGCAATAATACTAGTTTTTTTAAACTCTTAAGAACGTATAAGTATTACTTGTCCATTATTCATAAATATTGAATCTTATGTCGTAGAATTGAAAGTTTTCTAGTATTTGACCTGTTATAATTTCAAAGTAGACTAAAATAGTTAAATTAGAAATATGCTTATTTCAGACATTTCAATATGTGAGTTACAAACTCTTATTTATATACTTTGTGTAATATTTATGATATCATAATAATTCATCTTAAAGTTTTGATGGTAAAAACAACACCTACTGAATATCTCCACCGTTACATTGTCACTGTTTGTCATGTGGGCGATTACCCGCCACCACTAAGCCATTGACTACAACAACGTGTACTCGTGGTGACGTGTGCTCGTGGTGTGTGGTGGTGTCTATTGGCTTGATAAGTAGTATACCATAATTGTGGACGGAGTTTTGGTTTAGAAATTGTGAAGTTGATTGGTCAGGTTAATCTTTGGGAATAATTCTATTTGCTAATAAATAATATGAGTTTGACTCGTAATTGTATACTTGTTTTATTGTTACATGTGTTGTGAAGTTTTATGATATTCAAGTGATGTTAGTTGATATAGTTTACTAATAGGGATTTAAAATTTGAGTCCGATATTATGTGAAAAATAAATTTAGATGCAATTTCATTTGGTTCTTTTAACGGCCTGTCTAGTATTGTCTTTTATAAATATATAAAGGAAAAAAAAAAAAAAACAATTACTTATTTCTATTTGAAAATGCTTTAAAATATTTTTATGAAAATCGGGTCGTTACATAGCCAAAGTCTGTCAGCGAGAGTTTTCATTTCGTGCACACGATATAAAATTATCCTGTACACGATATATTTATCGTGTACACCATAAAAATTGGTACATGTACACGATAATATTTTATCTGTACACGATATAAAATTATGGTATACACAATAATATTATCATGTACACGATAATTTACTACACCTCATAACACATGTTGGTTACTTTATCAAATAAAAAGATAAACTATCAAAAGACATTTCACTATGTCGCCGAGAGGCCAAAACACACAATTTCCACAATAATAAATGGCACTGGAAAATGTCCTTTTCTCCCTGTTTTTGGCCTTTGGTTGTCATCCTCAAAAAAAACATCCACCACCCCTCAATTTAATAATCTGTGTGAAAGAGATGAAACAAGAATAAAATATTGAAGAATGTTATAGTGATTACTGGTTAATTGACTTTATTTAAAGTCCACTTAGCTGTACCTTAACAAGCTTTGCCTCCGGAAAGTTCCACACACTCTCTCTCTCTCTCACTTTAAACATCAATCGCAGATCTTGAGAGGTGCGAGTGATCAATGGGGCTCTGCTTTAGATCTTTGTCGAGGCTCACAATCCCTACCATCTTGCTGTTTGTCTTGCTTTCTTGCTTCAGCTTTACTTCCACCGGTAATCTTCTTCTGTTAATCTTTGTTACTTTGCCGTTTCCTTCTCGTTTCGCTTCTAATTATTTTGTTTATGTGAAGATTTTCTTCGGCCATGTGGGCTCTAACTTTTCTATTATCTGTAAAGACTAAAATCAATTTGTTCCCTGATTATATGGGCCTTATTTGATGCATCGGTAACTCTTCTTATTTTTGGTAGTTAAATCCGATATTAATGCAAATTAAAGTTTCCTTTGAATGTTGTTATGAATTGGGAGTTTAAATATCGTCAATCTTGAGTTGTTCTGCTTTCCAGCGATAAATATTCAATTGGGTACAAAATGTTCATCTATCTGATTGTAGTAATTTCTTTGATTTTCGTTTAGAGGGATTTGGGATTAATAAAGATATTGATATTGATGACTCATTGTCTCATCCTACAATTTAGATTAACGATACTTAGCAAGAATGGATGGTTTCATTACTATAATCAGAAAACTATGTGTAATGTTAATTTTATTGGTCGGTGAGAGTTGTATTTTGTGCATTTCGAAGGTCAAGTGGTATAAATTTGGCCATTCTGTAGTGTTCTGGATGAATTTGCTGAATATTGTAATAAACTTAGATTTGCTATTGTGTCATTGTCTTCAGAAGCCTATGATGCACTTGATCCCAATGGCAATATCACAATTAAGTGGGATATTATTACTTGGACACCTGATGGATACGTGGTAAGTGCTATTTCCTTATCATAGTCATACATGTGGTTTGCCTACTTTCTTATTTCATTGTCTCTGTGTTTCGTTAATCCTGCACCCGAGGTTTTGAATTTTAAAATCTAAAATTGTTAATTTGCGCCAGTATTTTCGATTAAATGGTTGTAATACTATTAATGTGTTTCGGGTGTCATTGTTGTCAATCTACACAAGCATGCAAATAGTATGATAGACTTAGGCATGCAGTTGCTTTATTAATTAAATTATCTGCGAGATTTTATCATCTTGTCCTATTTACATAATAACTCTAGTCTCTATATGCTAACAAATTGTCGAAAATGCACAGGCTGTTGTGACAATATTCAACTTCCAACAATATCGTCACATTCAAGCACCAGGCTGGACTTTAGGATGGACGTGGGCAAAGAAGGAAGTGATTTGGAGCATGATGGGAGGTCAAACGACAGAGCAAGGAGATTGTTCGAAATATAAAGGAAACATCCCACATTGTTGTAAGAAAGATCCAACGGTCGTTGATTTATTGCCCGGAACTCCTTACAATCAACAGATTGCAAACTGTTGTAAAGGAGGAGTGATTAATTCGTGGGCTCAAGATCCAGCTAATGCTGCTAGTTCTTTCCAGCTTAGTGTTGGTGCTGCTGGTACCACCAATAAAACCGTTAGGGTGCCAAAGAACTTCACATTGAAAGCCCCTGGGCCCGGTTACACTTGTGGGCCCGCGAAAGTTGGGAAGCCTACTAAGTTTGTGACTCAGGATGGAAGAAGAACCACACAAGCAATGAGTAAGTTATACTGTTTCTGTTGTTGTATCCATACTTATTTTGATTCGTTAGTTGATACAGCTGAAAATCATATATATATATATATATGCATAATTGGGTGTTGCCTTAAATGAAAAATTTATCGAATATAAGATAATTAAGTTCCTTTAGGACCAAAAAGATGGCCCTCTAGTAGTCATTATTCAGACTGAAGATTCTTGGATTCTTTGGCAGTGACATGGAACGTGACATGTACATACTCACAGTTTTTGGCTCAAAAAACTCCGACATGCTGTGTCTCACTCTCGTCCTTTTATAATGACACAATTGTCCCTTGCCCTACATGTACTTGTGGTTGCCAAAACAACAAAACTCAGCCAGGAAGCTGTGTGGAGTGAGTTTAACTTTTAAATCTGTCTCTCTCTCCTTATCTCTCCTTAGATTTTATTCCTAATTTTGGGATTTACCGTCTTACCATTTTGCAGTCCGGATTCGCCGTACATTGCCTCAGTTGTTTCGGGTCGTCAAAAGAGTAATAACTTGGCACCTCTGGTCCAGTGTACTAGCCATATGTGCCCGATTCGAGTCCACTGGCATGTGAAGGTAAACTACAGGGACTATTGGCGGGTCAAGGTCACCATAACGAACTTCAATTACAGGATGAATTATAGCCAGTGGAACTTAGTTGTCCAACACCCCAACTTCGACAACCTCACGCAGATATTCAGCTTCAACTACAAACCCCTAAATCCATACCAAAATATAAGTAAGTTATGCTGTAGAGAATATTTAATCTTCACATTTTTCTTCTATTTATGCTTATCATTTAGTACATATGACTAATTTGGAAAATTTTGCGTCGTCATTTTTGCTCATGACAGATGATACTGCAATGTTATACGGTGTAAAGTTTTACAACGATTTCCTCATGCAAGCTGGCCCTCTAGGAAATGTGCAGTCAGAGCTTCTGTTCCGAAAGGACAAATCTACTTTCACTTTCGAAAAGGGTTGGGGCTTTCCCAGAAGAATCTATTTCAATGGCGATAACTGTGTTATGCCACCACCTGATGCGTATCCATATCTACCAAATGGCAGTTTACGTAGAAGTGCCAACCTGCTTATGCTCGTGATCATTCTGGTCTTATCCGTGGTTTTTCATTTTTCGTGCGCTTAAACATCATCCATCAAACAAAACATCAATCTGGAGATGAGAGAACTTTTTATGAACTCAAATCGACATGATTCAGATGCACAGAGGAACATAAATCTTAACCTAACGGTAATTGTTGTTGGTCAATGCTGTTGTTCTTATCGTGTTTCGTCCCTTCTTACCTATGCTATTGTTGTCCATAGATTTTTTGAGTCCTCGGTGTAAGAAAGAATTGTAACTTGAGACATGAACAAAATATATTGTGGAAGAATGTACTGCATTGTAATTATTCTTTTCCATTTTTCTTCAGATCTTATCTTGATTTTATTTCCATTTATAGTATCAATTTCTATACCTGTATTCTTGATTTTATCAAGCTTCAAAATTTCCAATGTTTGGTGACAAACTCTGCAACTACTCATCACATCATAATGATACAGAAAAATGCAATGAAGAACATCAAAATCGAGATATGAGCTCGATTAGTAGGACCAGAATTTGGCAGAAACGGGTAAGAATCCGGTGGGGGCAGCATACACTCCTCCCCATTGAAATAAACTTTCCGGGGGAACGCCCATCCTTCCTTGAACGTAAAAGTGTTCTTGTCCTTCTGAAGAAGTACTTCAGACTGTACATTTCCAAACTGCCCAGCTTCCATTAACAGATCATTGTAGAATTTCATGCCGTAAAACATTCCTGTATCATCTGCACATGAGGATAAAACTATCAGAAAGCAGATTACTGAAAGGGCCGTCTTTTGGTAAGAATGGTTGAAAGGGAAGAGCCAAATGATGGATAAAAATCACGGTACTAACTTATGGCGCCATAGGGAAGGAGAGGCTTGTAATCGAAGCTGAAGACTTGAGTGACATTGTTGAGATTGGGGTGCTGGACGACTAGAGTCCACTGCGTGTAGTTCATCTTGTAGTTGAAATTAGTTATGGCGATCTTTGCTCGCCAGTAGTCTTTGTAGTTCACCTTAACATGCCAGTGCACTCGGACAGGGCACATATGGTGGGTGCATTGTAATAGAGGTGCGTTGTCTTTTCTTGGGGTGTTTATGCCCACTACACTCAGAATTTTGGAGTCGCTCCTGTTTCCGAAAAAAGGTTTGTTAACTATGAGATTTTTCAATTTGTTTTTCTTTTTTTGAATTGACAAATCTACACAAAAATGTGGAAGCATCAACTGGAACAAAATTGAACCTAGCATTTTTGCCCCTTAGAAGGACCAAGATGTTGAGTTAATTTCCCCTCTCAGACATTCCCGTAATGGAAATACAAAAGATTTATATTTTGTTTGTTTTTGTTTTAACCCGTTCAGTTCGAAAATTCTTCACTACCCCTACGAGCATTGCTTGCATTTTGTTATATGTGCCACATGTGCGTAGAAAAACAAGATTTTCTATCTTTTTGCACACATCCAACGAAATTTAGGCAATGCCTGTAAGAGTAGGAAATTATTCCTATCTACCCTGGAAAAAGAGTTACTCCTATCTCTTAGTGTTTTTAATTTTTTCTTTTTTCAAATTCTTCATTCTGACGAATGTACAACCTTTTTAAAACTATAAATTCTTGTATACACAACCTCTTTTATCATTTGAAATTATATTTGAGCTTATTTGTAGAATTTAATTATAATTAATAAAATGATTTAAGTTTTGAAATCAGATAATTTTTCCAAAGATAAAGACCAAAATCCTGATTTGTTTTATTTGCAAAAATCATAAATAAGGAGAAGTCTTACTTGATGCACTTGTTTTTGGTTTCACAGCCACAAGCACAAGAAGCGCAAGGAGTTATGGTCTCATTGTAGAAAGACGAGAAGGAGACGCAACAGCTCGGGTGCTTCCGCGCTAAAAACTGGGAATACGTACACGTCACATTCCACGTCACTGTACACATAATCAGATGATGAAATAAACAAACAATGACAGATATAAATAAATTCAATTGTCGAAACTCACTGAGAGCTTGAGTCTTCCTACGGCGATCCGGGGTGAGAAAGTTGGTGGGCGGGACAACCTTTGCAGGCCCACAAGTGTAACCAGGTCCAGGGCCCAAAAGCGTGAAGTTCTTAGGCAGCTTAACGGTTTTGTTTGTGGTCCCGGCTTGGCCAACGCTGACCTGGAAGGCTGAGACAGAAGCCACCGGGTCTTGTCCCCACGCCGCCATGACGCCGCCTTTACAGCAGTTGCTAATCTGCTGGTTGTAGGGAACTCCGGGGAGTAAGTCGACGACAGTGGGCGTTTTCTTGCAGCAATGTGGGATGTTGCCTTTGAATTTAGAGCAGTCCCCTTGTTCTGTGGTTTGGGCTCCAACCATGGACCATATCACTTCCTTCTTAGCCCATGACCACCCCAGGGTCCACCCCGGGCTCATGATGTGCCGGTACATTTGAAAATTGTTCATCGTCACCACGGCCTGGTCATGGGGGCAACAAAATTAAAGTAATCTTAGTTACATAAAATATTTCATACAATTTTAACAAAATTTGCTACAATATGCCAAGTTCTTTTGCAACTACTTGTAGTTACAAATACATTAGTAACTACAAAGTAGTTACAAAAAACTTTTTGCATTTTATTATAAGTGATTATCCTATAGTAACTACTTTTAAATTTGTAGTTACTAAAAATATTTTTGAAACTACTCTCCCTTTTTATAACTATATTTTGTAGTGACAAAAAACGTTATTTCTAATAGTGCCAAAGCAGTGTCGTTTTCATTCAAAATTAAAATGACGTTGTTTTAGTGTTTAACACGTGGACACCCAACAAAAGATCTGTTACATTTAAACTACGCGTGTTTTTCTTTCTTAGCACATCGCTACTTGAATTTTAATCATGTTTTTTTCCAAAAGAGTGGCTGAAATGATCCAAAAAAGAGTAAGACATCTCATGAGGCTAATAACTTTCTCAATCTTCTACTGCATTCGTGCAACATCTCCTATGTAATAATACTAATATATGACATATGTATAATATAACGAACATAATTAATACATCATTAATGGTTACATGCCATACAATTGAAGTAGAGGACCCAAATTGTGATCCCAATTAAAAAATTAAGGAAAAAAATGGGAAAAAAATCACTTTTTTAATATCAAAACAATTGAGCAAGACACAAAATACTAAAACAACCTAGAATTCAGATGCCGCTAACAACAAGAATCTTGTAAGGGTAAATACTAACCACATAGCCATCAGGTGTCCAAGACATTATATCCCACTTGATTGTGATATTCCCGTTTGGATCCAACGGATCATACGCAGCTGCATGACAAAAAAAGGAGAATAATAACTATTCACGAAAGAAATAAATAGGTAAGTTAGTATTAAATTTGATGAGATGAATGCACACACCTATTGAAGAAAAGAACAGAAACAAGAAAAAAGATGCAAGGAAGAATGTCATGTTTGTTGAGTTTGAGAAAAACAATGTGGAGAGAGAAGTGTTTTTGTAGAATGCAAGAAAGAAATGTGTAAAGTGAAAGATTTGTAGAGTATTTGAAATGGTACACCTACTGGCGGTTGGATGCTAGTGACACATATTCTTCACTCCCATATTTATATCACTCCTCGAATTTCTGTATCTTGATGTCAACATTTTAAATACTATTCAGATATTTCCCTGTCACGTTTGGTAACAAAAATTCTGAAAAATATGATTGGAATTTGTAGTTACTATTAATCTTTTGTGGGCCATCATGCAAAGTTGTAATCACAGAATTGGTTTTCGAATATGGTTAAATTTCATTTTCACGAGTGGAGAAATTTTAATATCTCGTCGCGAGAATATTTTCGTTTTGCTGCGGGAGTATACTCTGGAAACGGCTAAGAATTAAATTTGAAAATGAGTCTTTGAAAAAAGGCAAAAATTAATATGAGATCATCACACGACTATTCACGTTTATCTGTAAAAATATCAAATTTTTTTGAACAAAAAAAGTTTCATTTTTTGTAAAAAAAATATCATATTTATCTGTAAAAGTATCAATATAGTAAAATTATTATTTTTATCTATAAAAGTATTACCTTTTCCTGTAAAAATATTATTTTTTTTCCTGTAAAAGTGTATTCGGATACATAAAACTCATTCTTGAAAAAATATATTATTATAGAAGTATTACGTACTTCTTTGCTTCTTCCCTATCAAAAGGAGACTTACATTTCTAAATATATTTAGTTTAAAAGAAAGTAATGTTTCGTTTTATTATTATAGGTAAAAAAATAATTTTAATCTTTTTTCATGATGGAGTTGCATGTGATTGAAAAGTCAAATAAATAAATATAAAAAAGTGATATAAGTATGAATTTATGGCTGTAGAAGGTTGTATTTGTTTATCTAATTGACTAAAAATGAAAGTTATACCATTCTGACATATGATTCTCATTTTGGAATTCCTCATATATAAATCGAGTCTTGGTAATATTATTCCATTGATCTGATTAAGACACCTCATCTGTAATTAAATCAACTCACTGGGTTTATATCGCAATTATTACATTTTGACTTGTATTACAAATATACTTAATATTTGATGAAGATAGGCTTAGTTTAATTTTATTAATTAGTTTCCGTTTATTCGTTTCCTATTACAATTAGAATTAATTGGTTTAGGGTTAAGTCATTATTTTATTATCGTTTTAAATGGTTGTTGATTTTATAAATTAAAAAAAAAAAAGAGAGTTTTAGTCCTGTTTTTAAAGTGAGCAGAGTTTGAGCGTGCACATTATTAAAGTGAGAAAAGGTTTGTTACTTAAAACATGACGGTAGCAAAAATGTGATGATGATTGTTGGTTTTGAAAGAATTTAGATTGAAGGAAAGAAAAGAGACAAGTAATTTAGTCCACGTGTTCTGGTAAGAAAGTAGCAGTATGAGTGTGAGTAATGAGTTAAAGCCAAGCAAACAAAGTGACCATGTCATGTCATGTGATGTGCCTGCTCGGCTGCTCCTAATAATGATATACCACCATCCGATTCTGAATGGGCCTAAAGCCCTTTACAAAATACATAGCCCATTTCCAATATATATGTTAATAAGCTGCCTATACACTTGACGAGGTTGGGCTGGGCTGGTTTTAAGATCACCGTAAGGGTTCATTCTGAATTAAATCAGGTGTCATTAATCTATTCAATCACATTTGTCTTAGTTACTAGGCTTGATTAACAAAATGAAACATAACTTGTTATTTTGGATGAAATATGACTTATCTTATCACAAATTAAAAGTCTACTTGTTATATGACTAAGGGCATGTTTGATTGGGATTGACCCAACCTCTCATCAATTTGGCTAACCCAACCTCATGTTTCTTTGGGCTGGTTTAGTCAAGCTGGGGTATTAGAATTTGGTGGGGGGACATCAATCACAAATCCAAACACTATTTTAATCATTCTCACAATCATTAATAACTACATCTTACCCATATCACATCACATTTTACAATTAATAAATAAATTTCACACTCCAACCACAACCTCAGCCACCAAATCAAACATCACTCTCTAACACCCTAGCCACTAACTCCAGCCACTTCCCCCAGCCCAGCTATCCCAGTCCCAACCAAACATTGCCTAACTGTAAAGAAATTTTAGGGTCCTTGTGTGAGTGAATGTTTAATTCTCGTAATAATAAGAGATGTTTAGTCAGAAGAAATGAAATGATGAATAATTAATTAAAAATAGATGGAAGACCATTTTGTAGGTTATTGAAGATGGATTGAATAAGAATTCCAAACAAGAGGCGGAAGCACCTGGTTTTATTGTCGGGTGAAATAAACTCGACTCATCTCACACTGAAATAAAGCCTTTCGATTTGCTTTTTTTCTAACCAAAATCCCATCTCTTCAAATAAATATTGTAATCCCGCGTGTCTTTTAATTGTCCGAATGCCTGTCCTACACTACTGTACAAGTATTAACACAATATTTCTCTTCAAAATGGGGCGTTGGATTAAACCAGAGGTATCAATTACTACTCACTACTTAAGGAGAAATATCAGAGTGTTGAATAACGTTTTAATCAAGTTTAAAAATAAAAGCACAGGTTTACCCTGTTGTGGGTGCGGTGAGTTTTGTGAGTGGCATGTGTCTATTTCAGCTCACTAGGAATGCTATCCTTAATCCTCATGTCAGCTTCGCCCCCCTCCATATCTCCTCCCGCTTCTCTTTTTGTCTCGTTAAGGAAATTTTGCGATTGCTTTTGCTTTTAAAAAAATAATTAAAATTAGTATAAAATTATTTATGTAAAAATAGGTAGTGTTTGCGAAAAAAATAATTTTCAATAAAAGTAGAAGTTGGAGTATTTGCTATAGAATCACTTATGTCTTTTAAAAAATACTTCCTTCATCCCGGCCTAATTATCCAACCTTGACCGGGCACAGAGATTACGAAAAAACAGATTTTGTGGAATCTTTGATTTTTTTCAAAGGAGGAGATTAAAGTAGAGATTTTGAAGGTGGAGATTGTGAGAGATTTTACCATTTATGGGCTTGGACAATTAGCTTGAGACGAACATCTGAAAAGTTGACAATTAAGCCGGAACGGAGGGAGAATAATATTATTTACAGAATTGTCATTGAGGGGAGAAAAACATTAAATTTCTGTTTTTAGCTTTTATATTGAAAACACTTCTTTTAAATTAGAAGTTAATTTTGTTAACACTACAAAATAACTTTTCTCAAGTTGTAAGGTGAAAATCACTTAGAAAAACAAATGAAAACATCCCCTAAATAGTTTAGGATTTGACTCCAAAATAATGATTTGCAACTATATAATTAGGTTTACTTTTATCTCCGTCTTTGAAACTGCAAGCACCATAATTTTTTTCTTTGTCGGATTGAGATTGATTTTTTTTTGTAGTTGGTTAAAGTTTAAATGCTCCTTGTAGTAAATTCTCCTAGTTTCTTAGTTCAAACAAAGTTCTAATTTAAAAAAATTATTATCTTTTAAACTTTTCATGATGGAAAGTTTATTTAATCTAATATCCTTCCGTCCCAATTATAACACAACAATTAAGAAAAAACACTGAGAAAGATAAATATTTCCTATGGCCATATTTAATGAATACTATAATACTAGTGAATATATTATTTAATGTTCACAGAAATAAGAGTATATTAATAAATGAATTAAATAAATAAATATAAATGCTATATTTAAAAGGCTTAATTGCAAAATAAAACACGAACTTTTACCAGATTGCAAATTTAACATAACATTTCATATTTTGTAAAATAAATCACGAACTTAGCAAACTTTTGCAATTTTAATCATCAACAAATTTCTAGTGATAAATTCTCATTATGTTGATTATTTACGCCGTGTAGGGTGTTATGTTGGTTAAAAGTAAAAATAAAAATAATAAGAATCCGGATCAAGTGGTACATAATTGAACAAATCGTAATAGACTTTTCTTCTCAACTCGAGTTATTTTTTCTCTTTACTAATGCAATGAGCATTATCCAATTATATGAACTGAAAATTATTTTGTGTGTCATAAAATTAATTTTCATTTTATCACAAACATGGCATAAATTTTTTATTTGTGATTCTTTTCTCTAAGATAAGTGATTTTTTGTATCAAATAATCAATAAGGTATGAGAAATTAGGTATATCAGGTTGAGAATACAAGTTCGTCGCAATTTTCGGTCTAATAAAAAACAAATTGATCCGTAATTTCATTAAATTTTTTTTTGGCTTTATCTCAACATTACATCCTATATCGCATTACATGGCTTAAATAGCTACACACATTGACAATTTATCTTTGAAAAATGAGTGATGATTGAAATTACATGGTAAACGTGTTTATGCATGCATAATATGTCGAGTTAAGTGTCTATTTAGTGGCATTTGCATGCGTAATTGACCGTGTATTGCTCGTATTTGTATTATTGGACAATTTGATGCTTGTGACTTGTTTTGAAGTTATTTGGGGGAATTTAGACCAAAAAGTCGAACTCGACTTAAGCTGGATGTGAGAACAAGTTCCGCAAGTCAAAAACCGAGAGAAAATCGATCCGAGGCTGCTGGGAACCAGTCTCGGCGAGCCAGAGGAGCTCGGCGAGCTAGAAGGTTAGAGAATTCGGATTTCTGGCTGTAGAAGAGTCTCGGCCGAGACAGTCATTCTCGGCCGAGACAGATTGATACACCTCTAGTGTTTTGGCCATATCTTGAGATATACAACTCCAATTGAGGTGCAATTGGTGGCGTTGGAAAGCTGATTCGAAGAGATACAACTTTGCATGAAAGAAGAAAAACCCAAAAATGATCATAAAACCCTCAAAAACAGCTTTGAAGTTGGAAAATTAATGCAGTGTCGGCCCATTACTTGGCCCACAAGTTCAAAAACGTTTTTTTAGACTTATTTTCCTATTCCAATTAGGTTTTATCCCTCTTTATCCTAGAGATGTACTCCTATAAATATCTCAAGGCTCTAGACATCAAGGGAGAAAAAACTTTTACATTGATTCAAGAGCTCGGATTTGGGAATTCTGAAGAACACGAAGACTCAAGATTCAGCAACTCGGGTTTTATAGTTTTATAGTTTTATAGTTTGATGTTTCCTTTTTATAGTTTGTTCTTAGCGATCGCTATGATCGGCTAAGCGTCTATTTTCCCGTCTTTGACTATGTTGAACCCTAGACTTTTATTTATGTAATTAATTCGGTAATTGCTTAATTTAATTATGTTCTGAGATTACTTGTGTTATTGGATTACTCTATCTTTTATATGTTTGTTATGTGGACTGATCACCCTAGTAATAGGCATATAGCTGTCGCTAGGTCATAAATTCATAATCCGTAATTGTTATGCGTTTGTGCCCAGAAGTAGCAAAAAGTGGTTACTCGCTAGGATAACATAAAGTCGCGGTCACTTGTACCACGTTCGTGAGTACAACACCGTACCTACTCCGTTGCCTTAATTCCCTATGCGTCTAATTACGAGAGTTCTAGCGAGCGTCTCCTATGACTACTTAATTGGATAGGATTAATTGCTAAGTTCTTAGTATTAATTATACTTAAGGGGCAACAAGGGTTAGCTAAGCGTACCTGTTAATTCTTGGAGTAGGGGTCTCAGAACTAATTAGTTAAGCAGTTGCATTAGTTACGTGGATAGTCAGGCTAGGGGGATACTGGGTTAAAGGCGGGATACTTTTTATTTACTAGTTAAATCATCTTTAGTTATTTTGCATTAGTTAGGTAAATTAATTCAAAATTCCCCCCTATTATAATTATATTATTACTAGTACTTATTTAGAATTGGTTAATACGATTGATTGATTAATTTCTGTTCTCTGTGGGATCGACCCTGACTTGCTCTAGCTACTGTTAGGAATAGTTAGGAAATAAATCATCTTATTTGACTGCACCCGACAGTGCGGTCAAATTTTGGCGCCGTTGCTGGGGAACAGTTGAAATTAATTGTGTTTCTTGTGTTAATCATATTCTCTACTATTTTAGATACATATTTTCTTCTGTTAATTAGTATTATTTATTTTCATTACTATTCGTACTCTTTGGGTCATCCTATGTGTTTGTCGAAGTGCTAATTTCTGCAGGACTGTTACTGTTTCTTTTGATGTCATGACGGAACAAAGCTCCAATATGTCATTGGAAGATATGGTGAAAATCTTGGCTTCTAACACTCTGCAATTTCAGGAAGAGACACGGTTGAGAATAAGGAACCTTGAGACTCAAATTAGTCAATTGGTTACCGTGGTATGCAGGTTAGAAAGCCAAGAAAGAGAAAATTTGGCATCCCAACCCAAGGAAATTCTAATGAACGAACATGCCGTGATTTTGAGGAGCGAAGAACAGCCTAGAGAGGATGAAAAGCCCGTACAAGTGCTGCAGAATGAAGAGAGCATTGAAAATCTGGCTGAACAGACGCACATTGGAGGCGAGATGCACACTGGGTCATCAAATGTGCTGACAGACAGTGTATTGAAGACGCACATTGAATTGTCCAGTATCCTGCCATATGTTGAGTTTATGACACACAGTGGGTCACCTAGTGTGTTACAGACAGTCTGTGAAAAAGAATTAAAGTGCGGGTACAATTTGAACATGGCTCCAAGTGCATGCCTGAGAAGGAAACGGGTAAGAATGAAAACTCATACGGTAGTGGAGGAGCCACAATCATCAGGACCAGCCCGCAAACCTCCTTGGGATATTTTATAAAAGAAAAGAACCGGTCGAGCCAACGACGTAAAACAAAGGCGCTTGTCGGGAGGCAACCCGATGTTTATCGTATTTTTATTTTATTTAATGCTTTTTTTTTTTTTTAGTTTGATGCGTTTTATTCTTGTTTTTGAAAAGTATGTAGGAACTAACATTACTCGAAATCAAAGAAGTAGTGGAGCAGGATGGATACAACAAGGACATCCGGTGGGGCGCGATAGCCAAATAGTGGAGCAAGCATAGCTTCCAACCACCATTTTAGTAGTAGCACTGTAAGTAAGCACCAAGTCATACCCTTATTTTCCCACAAACTGTGGTTTTTAACCAAGTTTGGGGGAGGGAGTGTAAGTGGGACGATTTGGCCGCTTTTAAGCTTTTTTAGCTTTGACCTTTATTTTCATATATTTTCTTGCTTTGTGCTAGCTGCGAGTTTCTTGTTTATTTATTGAGTGTTGGCCTGTGAGCTATAGTTGTATGGCCTGTGAGCTAATTGCTTGGTTGATCGTCTGGCCTGTGAGCCACTATCTTTGCAAGTTGGGTCATGTTTAGTTGTTATGTATTTTGCATTTTAGTTGAGTATAGGATTGAGTCAACCCGAGATTGTACCTTGATTGTAACTGCGTGTTTTTAAGGCAAGATATGGGAAATTGATAAGTGTGCAACTAGTTAATGATGATCATGATTCTTGCTTAAAATTTGAAAAATGACGTATGATAGAGCATGACATGTAATGAAGATAAAATTGAGCTTGTACTTGAGACTTGTGATCACCTATAACCTTGTGAGTTTTTGAGCCGAATTTTGTACTCCTGTCATTGGAGTAATATTTACATTCTTTCTGTGTGAATTCTTTGGTTATATGTAGTCGTCTCTAGAACTTGCCCAGAATCTCTATTGTGAATATGTCGAATATGATGTGATGTAGGACATGATATTAGGCGTTTTTCATGTTGACCCTATTTATTCAGCCTTTAAATGTCTCCTTTATGACCAATTACATTTTCCATTGTTAGCCCATTTGAGCTATGTAGCTTTTTCTTTGACAGCCTTACTTTACAAGCCACATCTTTTCATTATGAAACCTTTGGCCCATTTGGACTAAGAGTGAGTATGAGGGAGGAGGATTGGAAGGTAGTTGGGAATTAATTTGGGTGAAGATGGAGAATTTGGAAGGAAAAAAAAAGAATACAAATGATAGGTGAAAGAATCGGGCTTTAACTAACCTCTCCTAAGTGTTATGTGTTTAGAACCAATTCATCCCACTCTTTTCCCCACAAACGTTGGTTTTCAACCAAGTTTGGGGGAGGGGGTGTAAAGTGTGACGTTTTGGCCATTGTTTGAATATTTATTCATATGGAAAAAAAAAAAAAAGAAAAAAAAAAGAAAAAGAAAAAAAAAAAGAAAAGAAAAGAAAAGAAAGAGTTCGTTGTACATAAGTGTTATTCTTTTTATTTAAAGGAGAGGTTAGGAGTCTAAAAAGCTTAATTGCTTGAGTTTATGAAAAATTGGGTAGTCCCAAAATTGTGGTACCCAAGTGAAGCGTGAAAAAGCACTAAGGTTATTATAAGTACTTTTGAGGGGTGAAGAAACTTTCTTGCGGGAAGGTTTGCTGAAATTGGAGAGTGAGGATTGAGTGATTGTTTTGAGGGGTGGTTGAGTAGAAAAAACTCGATTAGTCCAAAGATTAGTCACTTTTATCCAAATATTTCCCACCTTACCTTAAGCCTACATTACAACCTAAATAAAGACCTTTTTGATCTTATATCACACATGTCAAGTACGAGGTCTGATTTAGATAACGGGCAAGCATATGGTAGGCGTTGCATGTAGTCCAATGCGAGTGAATTAACTTTACCTTATACACTTGAGAGAAGAGTGATACACTTAACCCGTAAGGATCACTTGTTGAAAGTATCGAGTCTCGAAAGTAGTCTAAGTTGCTATGTTGGATATGCTCGGATTATCGTATTGTCTTTCTAATGAAAATATGTTCTGAAACTTTGTTTGCCACTTAAAGTCGCCTTTAACGCGTGTCTTTTGTGTTTCTTCTTTGTTTTGCATTGTTCGGGACGAACAAATGTTTAAGTTTGGGGAAATTTGGTAAACGTGTTTATGCATGCATAATAGGTTGAGTTAAGTGTCTATTTAGTGGCATTTGCATGCGTAATTGACCGTGTATTGCTCGTATTTGTATTATTGGACAATTTGATGCTTGTGACTTGTTTTGAAGTTATTTGGGGGAATTTAGACCAAAAAGTCGAACTCGACTTAAGCTGGATGTGAGAACAAGTTCCGCAAGTCAAAAACCGAGAGAAAATCGATCCGATGCTGCTGGGAACCAGTCTCGGCCGAGCCAGAGGAGCTCGGCCGAGCTAGAAGGTCAGAGAATTCGGATTTCTGGCTGTAGAAGAGTCTCGGCCGAGACAGTCATTCTCGGCCGAGACAGATTGATACACCTCTAGTGTTTTGGCCATATCTTGAGATATACAACTCCGATTGAGGTACAATTGGAGGCGTTGGAAAGCTGATTCGAAGAGCTACAACTTTGCGTGAAAGAAGAAAAACCTAAAAATGACCATAAAACCCTCAAAAACAGCTTTGAATTTGGTAAATGAATGCAGTGTCGGCCCATTACTTGGCCCACAAGTTCAAAAACGTTTTTTAGACTTATTTTCCTATTCCAATTAGGTTTTATCCCTCTTTATCCTAGAGATGTACTCCTATAAATATCTCAAGGCTCTAGACATCAAGGGAGAAAAAACTTTTACATTGATTCAAGAGCTCGGATTTGGGAATTCTGAAGAACACGAAGACTCAAGATTCAGCAACTCGGGTTTTATAGTTTTATAGTTTTATAGTTTGATGTTTCCTTTTTATAGTTTGTTCTTAGCGATCGCTATGATCGGCTAAGCGTCTATTTTCCCGTCTTTGACTATGTTGAACCCTAGACTTTTATTTATGTAATTAATTCGGTAATTGCTTAATTTAATTATGTTTTGAGATTACTTGTGTTATTGGATTACTCTATCTTTTATATGTTTGTTATGTGGACTGATCACCCTAGTAATAGGCATATAGCTGTCGCTAGGTCATAAATTCATAATCCGTAGTTGTTATGCGTTTGTGCCCGGAAGTAGCAAAAAGTGGTTACTCGCTAGGATAACATAAAGTCGCGGTCACTTGTACCACGTTCGTGAGTACAACACCGTACCTACTCCGTTGCCTTAATTCCCTATGCGTCTAATTACGAGAGTTCTAGCGAGCGTCTTCTATGACTACTTAATTGGATAGGATTAATTGCTAAGTTCTTAGGATTAATTATACTTAAGGGGCAACAAGGGTTAGCTAAGCGTACCTGTTAATTCTTGGAGTAGGGGTCTCAGAACTAATTAGTTAAGAAGTTGCATTAGTTACGTGGATAGTCAGGCTAGGGGGATACTGGGTTAAAGGCGGGATACTTTTTATTTAGTAGTTAAATTATTATTAGTTATTTTGCATTAGTTAGCTAAATTAATTCAAAATTCCCCCCCTATTATAATTATATTATTACTAGTACTTATTTAGAATTGGTTAATACGATTGATTGATTAATTCCTGTTCTCTGTGGGATTGACCTTGACTTGCTCTAGCTACTGTTAGGAATAGTTAGGAAATAAATCATCTTATTTGACTGCACCCGACAGTGCGGTCAAATTTTGGCGCCGTTGCCGGGGAACAGTTGAAATTAATTGTGTTTCTTGTGTTAATCATATTCTCTACTATTTTAGATACATATTTTCTTCTGTTAATTAGTATTATTTATTTTCATTACTATTCGTACTCTTTGGGTCATCCTATGTGTTTGTCGAAGTGCTACTTTCTGCAGGACTGTTACTGTTTCTTTTGATGTCATGACGGAACAAAGCTCCAATATGTCATTGGAAGATATGGTGAAAATCTTGGCTTCTAACACTCTGCAATTTCAGGAAGAGACACGGTTGAGAATAAGGAACCTTGAGACTCAAATTAGTCAATTGGTTACCGTGGTATGCAGGTTAGAAAGCCAAGAAAGAGAAAATTTGGCATCCCAACCCAAGGAAATTCTAATGAACGAACATGCCGTGATTTTGAGGAGCGAAGAACAGCCTAGAGAGGATGAAAAGCCCGTACAAGTGCTGCAGAATGAAGAGAGCATTGAAAATCTGGCTGAACAGACGCACATTGGAGGCGAGATGCACACTGGGTCATCAAATGTGCTGACAGACAGTGTATTGAAGACGCACACTGAATTGTCCAGTATCCTGCCATATGTTGAGTTTATGACACACAGTGGGTCACGTAGTGTGTTACAGACGGTCTGTGAAAAAGAATTAAAGTGCGGGTACAATTTGAACATGGCTCCAAGTGCATGCCTGAGAAGGAAACGGGTAAGAATGAAAACTCATACGGTAGTGGAGGAGCCACAATCATCAGGACCAGCCCGCAAACCTCCTTGGGATATTTTATAAAAGAAAAGAACCGGTCGAGCCAACGACGTAAAACAAAGGCGCTTGTCGGGAGGCAACCCGATGTTTATCGTATTTTTATTTTATTTAATGCTTTTTTTTTTTTTTTTTAGTTTGATGCGTTTTATTCTTGTTTTTGAAAAGTATGTAGGAACTAACATTACTCGAAATCAAAGAAGTAGTGGAGCAGGATGGATACAACAAGGACATCCGGTGGGGCGCGATAGCCAAATAGTGGAGCAAGCATAGCTTCCAACCACCATTTTAGTAGTAGCACTGTAAGTAAGCACCAAGTCGTACCCTTATTTTCCCACAAACTGTGGTTTTTAACCAAGTTTGGGGGAGGGAGTGTAAGTGGGACGATTTGGCCGCTTTTAAGCTTTTTTAGCTTTGAGCTTTATTTTCATATATTTTCTTGCTTTGTGCTAGCTGCGAGTTTCTTGTTTATTTATTGAGTGTTGGCCTGTGAGCTATAGTTGTATGGCCTGTGAGCTAATTGCTTGGTTGATCGTCTGGCCTGTGAGCCACTATCTTTGCAAGTTGGGTCATGTTTAGTTGTTATGTATTTTGCATTTTAGTTGAGTATAGGATTAAGTCAACCCGAGATTGTACCTTGATTGTAACTGCGTGTTTTTAAGGCAAGATATGGGAAATTGATAAGTGTGCAACTAGTTAATGATGATCATGATTCTTGCTTAAAATTTGAAAAATGACGTATGATAGAGCATGACATGTAATGAAGATAAAATTGAGCTTGTACTTGAGACTTGTGATCACCTATAACCTTGTGAGTTTTTGAGCCGAATTTTGTACTCCTGTCATTGGAGTAATATTTACATTCTTTCTGTGTGAATTCTTTGGTTATATGTAGTCGTCTCTAGAACTTGCCCAGAATCTCTATTGTGAATATGTCGAATATGATGTGATGTAGGACATGATATTAGGCGTTTTTCATGTTGACCCTATTTATTCAGCCTTTAAATGTCTCCTTTATGACCAATTACATTTTCCATTGTTAGCCCATTTGAGCTATGTAGCTTTTTCTTTGACAGCCTTACTTTACAAGCCACATCTTTTCATTATGAAACCTTTGGCCCATTTGGACTAAGAGTGAGTATGAGGGAGGAGGATTGGAAGGTAGTTGGGAATTAATTTGGGTGAAGATGGAGAATTTGGAAGGAAAAAAAAAGAATACAAATGATAGGTGAAAGAATCGGGCTTTAACTAACCTCTCCTAAGTGTTATGTGTTTAGAACCAATTCATCCCACTCTTTTCCCCACAAACGTTGGTTTTCAACCAAGTTTGGGGGAGGGGGTGTAAAGTGTGACGTTTTGGCCATTGTTTGAATATTTATTCATATGGAAAAAAAAAAAAGAAAAAAAAAAGAAAAAGAAAAAAAAAAAGAAAAGAAAAGAAAAGAAAGAGTTCGTTGTACATAAGTGTTATTCTTTTTATTTAAAGGAGAGGTTAGGAGTCTAAAAAGCTTAATTGCTTGAGTTTATGAAAAATTGGGTAGTCCCAAAATTGTGGTACCCAAGTGAAGCGTGAAAAAGCACTAAGGTTATTATAAGTACTTTTGAGGGGTGAAGAAACTTTCTTGCGGGAAGGTTTGCTGAAATTGGAGAGTGAGGATTGAGTGATTGTTTTGAGGGGTGGTTGAGTAGAAAAAACTCGATTAGTCCAAAGATTAGTCACTTTTATCCAAATATTTCCCACCTTACCTTAAGCCTACATTACAACCTAAATAAAGACCTTTTTGATCTTATATCACACATGTCAAGTACGAGGTCTGATTTAGATAACGGGCAAGCATATGGTAGGCGTTGCATGTAGTCCAATGCGAGTGAATTAACTTTACCTTATACACTTGAGAGAAGAGTGATACACTTAACCCGTAAGGATCACTTGTTGAAAGTATCGAGTCTCGAAAGTAGTCTAAGTTGCTATGTTGGATATGCTCGGATTATCGTATTGTCTTTCTAATGAAAATATGTTCTGAAACTTTGTTTGCCACTTAAAGTCGCCTTTAACGCGTGTCTTTTGTGTTTCTTCTTTGTTTTGCATTGTTCGGGACGAACAAATGTTTAAGTTTGGGGAAATTTGGTAAACGTGTTTATGCATGCATAATAGGTCGAGTTAAGTGTCTATTTAGTGGCATTTGCATGCGTAATTGACCGTGTATTGCTCGTATTTGTATTATTGGACAATTTGATGCTTGTGACTTGTTTTGAAGTTATTTGGGGGAATTTAGACCAAAAAGTCGAACTCGACTTAAGCTGGATGTGAGAACAAGTTCCGCAAGTCAAAAACCGAGAGAAAATCGATCCGATGCTGCTGGGAACCAGTCTCGGCCGAGCCAGAGGAGCTCGGCCGAGCTAGAAGGTCAGAGAATTCGGATTTCTGGCTGTAGAAGAGTCTCGGCCGAGACAGCCATTCTCGGCCGAGACAGATTGATACACCTCTAGTATTTTGGTCATATCTTGAGATATACAACTCCGATTGAGGTACAATTGGAGGCGTTGGAAAGCTGATTCGAAGAGCTACAACTTTGCGTGAAAGAAGAAAAACCTAAAAATGACCATAAAACCCTCAAAAACAGCTTTGAATTTGGTAAATGAATGCAGTGTCGGCCCATTACTTGGCCCACAAGTTCAAAAACGTTTTTTAGACTTATTTTCCTATTCCAATTAGGTTTTATCCCTCTTTATCCTAGAGATGTACTCCTATAAATATCTCAAGGCTCTAGACATCAAGGGAGAAAAAACTTTTACATTGATTCAAGAGCTCGGATTTGGGAATTCTGAAGAACACGAAGACTCAAGATTCAGCAACTCGGGTTTTATAGTTTTATAGTTTTATAGTTTGATGTTTCCTTTTTATAGTTTGTTCTTAGCGATCGCTATGATCGGCTAAGCGTCTATTTTCCCGTCTTTGACTATGTTGAACCCTAGACTTTTATTTATGTAATTAATTCGGTAATTGCTTAATTTAATTATGTTCTGAGATTACTTTTGTTATTGGATTACTCTATCTTTTATATGTTTGTTATGTGGACTGATCACCCTAGTAATAGGCATATAGCTGTCGCTAGGTCATAAATTCATAATCCATAATTGTTATGCGTTTGTGCCCAGAAGTAGCAAAAAGTGGTTACTCGCTAGGATAACATAAAGTCGCGGTCACTTGTACCACGTTCGTGAGTACAACACCGTACCTACTCCGTTGCCTTAATTCCCTATGCGTCTAATTACGAGAGTTCTAGCGAGCGTCTCCTATGACTACTTAATTGGATAGGATTAATTGCTAAGTTCTTAGGATTAATTATACTTAAGGGGCAACAAGGGTTAGCTAAGGGTACCTGTTAATTCTTGGAGTAGGGGTCTCGGAACTAATTAGTTAAGCAGTTGCATTAGTTACGTGGATAGTCAGGCTAGGGGGATACTGGGTTAAAGGCGGGATACTTTTTATTTACTAGTTAAATCATCTTTAGTTATTTTGCATTAGTTAGTTAAATTAATTCAAAATTCCCCCCTATTATAATTATATTATTACTAGTACTTATTTAGAATTGGTTAATACGATTGATTGATTAATTCCTGTTCTCTGTGGGATCGACCCTGACTTGCTCTAGCTACTGTTAGGAATAGTTAGGAAATAAATCATCTTATTTGACTGCACCCGACAGTGCGGTCATTACAAAATTATGTTAAGTTCGTGGTTTATTTTGCAAAATTTGAAAAGTTGTGTTAAATTTGCAATTTAATGAAAGTTCGTGTTTGTTTTTGCAATTAAGCCTATTTAAAAACTGGATTATATATTTGGGGTATATAAAAAAAAAAGCTTAATTGCGAAAACAAACACAAGTTTTTATTAAATTGCAAATTTAACACAAGCTTTCATTAAATTGCAATTTTAAAACAACTTTTCAAATTTTGTAAAATAAATCACGAACTTAACATAATTTTGCAATTTCATCGTTAATCATTAGTAAAAAATAAAATGTCAATGTGTAAAACTATTTACGCCATGTAATACGATATAGGGTGTAATGCTGAGCTACAAAAAATAAAACTAAAAAATAATTAATGAAATTACGGATCGAGTTGTTTTTTATTAAACCAGAAATCGCCACGAACTTGTATTCTCAACATGAAATCTAATTTCTCATACCTTATTGATTATTTGATACTAAAAATCACTTATTTTAGAGAAAAGAATCACCAACAAAAAAAAGTATGCTATTTTTGTATTAAAACGAAAACTAATTTTATGACTCACACAAGAATTTTTAGTTCATATAATTGGATAATGCTCTTGTATTAGTAAAGAAAAAAAATTATTCGAGTTGAGAAGAAAAGTATTCTTCTTATTATTTTTTTATTTTTGCGTAACTAATCAACATATTGAGAATTTATCACTAGAGATTGGTTGATGATTAAAATTGCAAAATTTTGCTAAGTTCGTGATTTATTTTACAAAATATGAAATGTTATGTTAAATCTGCAATTTGGTAAAAGTTCGTGTTTTATTTTGCAATTAAGCCTCCAAAAAAAAGATTACTTGCCTATATAATTGAGATGGATGGACTAATAATTAATACTCCCTCCGTTCACAAATACGTATCATTTTAACAATATTTCACAAAAGTCATTCTAACATTTTTTGCCTATTTTTTCCAACATTACCCTTAATTAAAATCTAAGGAAATTTCTATACAAATCTTATGTAATATTCTATAAATAAAGGTGTGGAGAAATTTATAGTAATAAAAGAAATTGATGGTGATAAAACTGGGGGAGTGTACATTTCATAATCTCTTAAATTACGGTTAAAATTTAAAATAACACTTATTTGTGAACGTAGCAAGTAGATTTTACTAAAAGGTTGTGTGTTTGACTCGCATATTTATTGGCAGTATAAATAAAGATCAGAGGAGGAATGCAGTTCTTGAAAACCAGGAGGAAGGAGAAAAGTACGCAGAGCACAGCCTCCGTAAGTTCCTCCGCACACGGCCGCCGGAAATCATGCCCGCCATCAACCGCTTCTTCACCGATAACAAGTGAATAACGTAGCTTTGCTTCACATTCTGCTGTCGTTAATAAGTCATACCTCAAAATAATGATTTAGCAGTCTGCAATTTGTTGTGAAACTGTCTCATGTATATGTGTGGTTTCGGGTGGATGAAAGAAAATCTAAAATAAATAAATGAATTACATACCAGCTTTAGTAATTAGACAATGGCTTGGAGGGAGATCTCCCATGCGACTAGGTCTTCTTCCTCACCTCCATTATATAGCTTCGTCCCCTCCATTAAAAATCCCAGCTTAGAATACAACCCTTTTGGTTCCAAGAATTTAGCAACTGTTTCTCCTCCCTTCATTCCAAGAAGTGCACGACTATTTACAAGGATTTCCCAAGGGTCAAACTCTAGCTCAACCTAATTACTATTGCGGATTGTGCACCGCATGCCATTGCTGATTATGTTCTGTTCTTCGTATGTCGCATACGACGGAGAATCGAGAGAGACAGTTCTTTGGTTCTGTCAACTAAAATGGAAGATTGCTTCAACCTTAATTTTTTTTTTGTCGAGCTAATAATTTGGAGTGCTAGTGTTAATATCAACTAGGACTTGTTACACCACATATCCATATTTACTTCAAATTAAATTCACAAGTAGAGGCATGGTCATCAAATGCACAATTGTGAGTTGTTTTCTTACCTCCGTTGCAATGCCAGAGATCTATTTTGTTCATCAGGTATGGTTGTGCATTGTGGTGTTGGAACATGTTGTTGAACCATATACAAGTCCAATACATATCACAATTAACACCAATATAGAATCCTAATAATCATAGTAAAAAAACAGAATTTATACCTCTGTTTCATTTTGAGATATGTTGTTCACTTCCTCAAGGTCCTCTGTATCATTTTCAATATTTATTGGGCACTTCCTTGATTTGGAATTGTGCCCTAATCCACCACACTTTGAACAAGATATTGTCTTATACTATCTCTTCATTCTGATATGTGCATTTGCTTCAACCTTTCCAGTCTTTTTCTGTCCTCCATTCTTTGGTTCACCTTATTCTCTTCTTCTTGCTTTGGCAGGCTTACCTATTTTCTTCTTTGAAAAGTTTGGAGGGAAATGTGGAATGTACAAGGAATCCCCCCACAAACTGTTCATAGTTGATTCTCATAATTGCTGGTTCATAAACTTTGAGATATGTATCAACATAATAATACATATCCACATAGTTCTCAGACAATTGGTCTTAGGTCCGGATGACACGAATATCATGTCTATAAGGAATCCCAGTTAGGTCCCAACTTTGCAACTACGTGTCCACTTTTCTAGGTCCACAGTGTATTGGATACTATCAAAATAATGGATTTGGTAATTGTAGTTGTTGCATGTCATGGAGATATATTTTAATATCTTCTCAGTGTAAACCTCAAGGATGTTTTGAGATTTTAGGATATATCAGTTTCTTCCAATTAAGTATGGCTTTATCTCTATTTTTATGCATCATAGTCATCAAGTAGATCTGGGTCCATTCAAACATTGTGATGATTGGCTTATCCGTAGCCTCTGAGATGCAGGAATTGAAAGACTTATATGCATTGTTTAATAGCATATCACACTTTTGTATCTCCCTAGAGAAGTCTTGATCCACCAATTGATGGTATATCTTTAAACCACTTATAGGCATGTTGATTCTAGTCTCTAGGTTGCTTCAACCTAATCCAAAACTCCCTAAGGGTAGTAGCCTGTGCTGTACCACACAACATATTTTCTGAAGGCAATACCAGTCCAACCCGCAGTTTTCAGATTATTATACATATGTCTCACACAGAATCTATGCTCTGACCCAGGAAAAACTACCTCAAATGCTTGAATCAACCATTTTTTTATCAGATATGAATCTAATCACACTATGGTTGGTTATGAAAAAATCCTGTTTAATGACAGTAAGAAACCACCCCCAGGTGTCTCTATTTTCTATAGAGACAAAAACATAAGCTATAGGGAAAATACTATTGTTTGTATCAACCCCCACAACACTAAGAAACATACCCCCATCAACCCCTCTTCAAGAAACAACCATCTACACCTACAATTAGCCTACAACCACCCCCTCCTCAAGTCATCCAAACATACATGAAACCCTGAACATATCTTATCACCATCAATCATAAAACGACAGTGGACCCTGGGTTTTCTTTTCTAAGCTTATCAAAATAGAACCACAACGTTGTATATTTTTCATCAGGATCACCTTGAATCAACTACAAGGCTGAATATATGGCCCTATATATCTATTGCATAGAAAGATGGCAATTAATATCTTTGATAACATCCTCTTTAAGCCCAGGAACAGACCTATTAGGATCAGACTTAAATAGCTTGATAGATTTCTTACTCAACCAATGAGATTTAAAAATTTCAAATTATATTGAGGTGCAAAATCAGGGTTGTGGTTGTTGGTCCCAAGTGGTAAAAGTTTCGGAGGGGGAGAGGGGTGAATAAAACTCTAACTTATAACGATTTTTCTTTTTAAGTACTTTGAGCAAGGGTATGCACAAAACATGTTTATGATGGATAAAAAATTATAATCCAACCCCTGGCCGGGGATTGTGGTTACATAAGACTAGAATAGGATAGCCCGATAAGCTAAAGACCGGTGTAAGGGTACGACTAAACCTAATTTCGTTCATCCCAACCAACGCCCCTAGACTCTACTCCCCCGCTCGGTAGAGCTTCTCCTCCATAGGTCTCCCTTCTACTGATTGGGTTTTTTGGTTAATCTAATTATCCAAGGTTAATTTCCCACCCGAATACACTAAGGCTTAGCAATTAACCTGTAAACTCAATTAAAATATAGTCGACACAATCATCGAAAGGGTAGCTTATAACTATCCCTAGCCTAGGGGGGTCAACTATCATCTTTTAATTGAATGATTAATTAAAGTGATCATAAGCCACCGAAAGCCGGAGCGACCGTGAAGCAAGCCTGTGGTCGAAGGTTTAACTAATCAATAATCAATCAACTGATCATCAACCCCGAAACTTGGGCAACTCCCGAGCTTCGAGAAATAAGGAAATTACTCACAACTATCATCAAAGCCATAACAAGCATCATCAACAATCGAGCAACAAAAACAATAAAACTGAAAATAAAGAGAAGGGATAAGAAAATGCTCAATCGATTGTAGAATCCTCGTAATCCTTTGATGAACTTGACGGGTGTCACAAGCCCGAGAATAACCCCTGAGTTCTCCTCCAAAGACGGCTTTCTTCTCGAAGAGAAGGAAGAAAAACCCTAACTAAGAGCAAGAAAATATGAAAATGGAAGAAGAAAAGAGAGAAAGTGTGTCTTGGAAGATTTCAAAGGGAGGCAAGTCTTGAAATCCTTACATGAGAGGGGAAGGGATATATATATGTCTCCCAACCCTCAAAATCTACTGAAATTAAATCTAGGAGTAAGGGCATAAAAGTAAAATAGAAATAAGAATGCACGGGATCATAAGTTGTTGATTCGAGCCCCTCATGCGCTCTTGACTCGTCCTTCTCAAAATTTTTGGGAATAACTGGTGCGAAATCAACTTTCAGCCCACACATAAAAGTTGTAGATCTTCATTTTGCAGTTGATAAAGCGCAATCCGGGATCCCGGGAATTTTAACAACAACCAACGAATGCGATATGCAAACAATACGAAAAACGCGCAAGATTTACGTGGTTCGATCCGGAGATCTACGTCCACGGGCATAAAACGGCAATCGCCGGGGTGTTTCTTTTTACTAGAATGTTGAGTTTACACGGAGTAATTTAGAATACGGAATTCGAACCCTTAATCAGAGTTCTTTCCTCCTATTTATACTATCAAATCAAAACCCTAACTAATCCCTATAATCTGGCCCACAAAATCTGCATGGCAGTTGGGAATGGGCCTTGAGTCGCGGAACAGACCATAAGTTGGGCCAGCGTATGCTTCTGGACCGACGCGTGTCTTCGGACCTGCTGGGCCTGTGCGTGCTGGGCCGGTCAGTGGGCCAAAGTATGAGTTCGACCCGAAGTGATCGGGTTATCCCTATCAGATGCCCCCCCCCAGCCGAAGTGAGGAGGGAGCTTCGGTTGTCACCGGGGTGGAATCGTAAGTAGGAGGAACCGTGGTCGCTGGCGGGCCGAAGTGTTCATGGAGGACTAAGTCTATCCGCGTCCCTGGGCACTCCGCGGAACAGTCTGTAGACTCGGAGTCGAGCTGAGCCGAAGTGGACAAGACATATAGCCGAGATACCGAGTAATAGCCTGGCCGAGATGGAGAATACACCGGAGTGTAGTATTATGACCGAGGTAAAGAGAACACCGGAGTGCAGTAGCCTGGCCAAAATGAAAGGAACACCGGAGTGTGATTTAAATCTTCCTGGCGAAGAGTAAGGTTGATGTGATTGGCGACGCCATAAACCGGACTGAGCCCATATTATTCGGGCGATTCGGTTGTAACCTGGGTGGAGCTGTAGGAAAGATGAGTCGTGGTCGCTGGCGAGCCACAGTGTTTTTGGATGTTCAGAGGCCAAAACGGAGAGGACACCGGAGTGTAGTAGGCTTTCTACACAGCTTTAACACATCTGCCGGAGTGGCCGAAGTTCGTGACATTCGAGGGCCCGCGGAGGGGAGAGAGCCGGAGCTCAAGGCCGAGGAATAACAGAATCCCGTAGGACCCGGAGGAGGTCCGGGAATAGATCTCAACGCCGGAGCGCCGAACACTGGCTCGGAGGCCGTAGATAATTGTACAGAAAAATCTCCCCGGACGGATCGGGTTAATAGGTGTTCGGGAACACTATATGGACGGTGCCAATTTGAATCTCCCCGGACGGATCAGGCGGGAGTAAAATCTCTCCGGACGGATTAGGAGAGAGATTTAATTGTCCGGAGACGGAGGTTTAATTGTCCGGAGACGAAGGTTTAATTGTCCGGAGACGAGGGTTTAATTGTCCGGAGACGAGACGCGAATCTCCCCGGACGGATCGGGGGAGAGATTTAATTGTCCGGAGACGAAGGTTTAATTGTCCGGAGACGAGAAGCGAATCTCCCCGGACGGATCGGGGGAGAGATTTAATTGTCCGGAGTCGAAGGTTCAATTGTCCGGAGACGAAGGTTTAATTGTCCGGAGACGAGGCGCGAATCTCCCCGGACGGATCGGGGGAGAGATTTGATTGTCCGGAGACGGAGGTTTAATTGTCCGGAGACGAGACGCGAATCTCCCCGGACGGATCGGGGGAGAGATTTAATTGTCCGGAGACAGAGGTTTAATTGTCCGGAGACGAGACGCGAATTGGCGTATGGGAAATGATTATGACACGGCCGTGTTCTAGGGCTGACACGGCCGCGTTTCTGTTGAACCAAAAATTGGTTCCTAAGCATGATTTTGACGCGGCCGTGTCGTTTGTGTGACACGGCCGTGTTGCAATCCAGCATGGTTTCTCGTTTTGAGGGACTTATTGACGCGGCCGTGTCGTTTGCGTGACACGGCCGTGTTGCTGTTGAACCAAAAAAGTGGTTCCTCAGCATGATTTTGACACGGCCGTGTCGTTTGTGTTGCACGGCCGTGTTGCAATCCAGAATGGTTTCTCGTTTTGAGAAACTTATTGACGGGGCCGTGTCGTTTGTGTGACACGGCCGTGTTGCTGTTTGAACCAAAAACTTACATGGCGGTGATGATGCCGAGGCAGCGGAGGGCGGCCTGGCGGCGGCGGTGATGATGCCGAGACGGCGGAGGGCGGCCTGGCGGCGGCGGTTATGATGCCGAGACGGCAGAGGGCGGCCTGGCGGCGGCGGTTATGATCGTGTCCAAGATCGTTTCCCACAGACGGCGCCATTTGATAAAGCGCAATCCGGGATCCCGGGAATTTTAACAACAACCAACGAATGCGATATGCAAACAATACGAAAAACGCGCAAGATTTACGTGGTTCGATCCGGAGATCTACGTCCACGGGCATAAAACGGCAATCGCCGGGGTGTTTCTTTTTACTAGAATGTTGAGTTTACACGGAGTAATTTAGAATACGGAATTCGAACCCTTAATCAGAGTTCTTTCCTCCTATTTATACTATCAAATCAAAACCCTAACTAATCCCTATAATCTGGCCCACAAAATCTGCATGGCAGTTGGGAATGGGCCTTGAGTCGCGGAACAGGCCATAAGTTGGGCCAGCGTATGCTTCTGGACCGACGCGTGTCTTCGGACCTGCTGGGCCTGTGCGTGCTGGGCCGGTCAGTGGGCCAAAGTATGAGTTCGACCCGAAGTGATCGGGTTATCCCTATCAGCAGTCGCGTGACATCTTGAATCGCTCAAATCCAACTTTGTATGAAGAAGTTATGACTGAAATACAAAGACAGTGCAAGAAAACGGGGAAATGAGCTCGCTTGCGAACCGATACCGAACTGGTACCGCGTCTGATACCGGTCCGGCACTCCCTCTTTTCCACACTTAAACTTCAGTTTTGTCCCATCTTTTTCCATCTCCATTTTGGGCCTTTTTCTCTCGTCTTCTCATCCCGACCTCTTCACGACTTTTATTCGCGAATCAATAAATTTCAAGCTGGGATTTTGTAGAGTCTGATTTGGGCCCGTTTGGGCCTCGTTATGCTGGTCGGAGTAGGGATACTTGTGTGACTAACCTCTCTTCTTCGTTTCTTGTCGTTTTGAAGCCCTTCCACCCATTTTCTTATTGGATTTGTATACTGAAAGCAAAACCTTTTATATACAATGTTTCCAGTTATTCACTGTTTATCTCCTATCTAATTATATTTGCACTTATAATAATCTAAAGCCTAAATAAGATTACAGTTATGAATGTTTGTTTGTGTGTCACTTTGATTTACCATGGGCAAGAGTTAAGTTATAACTTTTATACTATGTATTTTGGGTGATAGCAACTTGCATATAATAATTGGTAATTTGTATTTAGGTAACCGTATCCGTTTAGGATGATGATATCCCCTTAAGGAGCTCAAAAAGTTTATTGTGCTAAACCCTGCAGGTTGATTAAGTTTAGGTACAATAATAAGGTTGAGTGGTACTACTTAAGGAATAAATAAGAAATTAACTAATTTAAGCTGTCAGAGGCTTTAATTAATTAATGTATATTCGATATCTTAAATACGGGGATTAATTAAGTCTAATTCAAGTCCCGACTCAACTCGGGAATAAAGGGGTAAGTCAGTATTAATTCTCTAGTGGAATGAATTAATATTTATGAATTAATTATGTTCTGGGCTGAACAAGGAAGAATTAATTCATAGCTAGGCCCATCTTTATTTCTTGTATTTGATCCCTGGACTGGCCTATATAGACTCCTAGTCCAAGTAGGAATAGCGAATTAAATTCCTAACAAGGAATTAAATTCCTAATCCTAGAAGGAATTAAACTACCAGGCTTGGCCCACACTCAACCATGTATTATAAGTACATGGTCTCTCACTCTGTGTATATAGAAGAACTAACACTAAAAAAAAATCACTGAATAGAGAGAAAGAGAAAGTAGGCGGCTGCGGTTTAAGGTGTTCCTTCCCACTTGGAATTCTTCAAAGTTCGTCGTCCATCCAGCGTTGAGGATTGAGTACGGGATACAGTCCAGAAGGTCAAGACGGAAGTCAGAAATCATTCAATCAGAAATCGACCTTTTGTGTAAACAGCTATCAGGTCGAATCCCTTAACTCCTATGTGTTGTAGGCGCATGTTAGGGTTTATATAAATTTATAGATCCACCTCTAGGGCTAATCAATAAGGATACAAATTATGACAACCAAGAAGGGTCCTAGGGAAAGGGATTAATTATATTACTTTCTACAAGAGTATTATAATAGACATAATTCCTACAACTGGTATCAGAGCCTGGTCTGTCTTCTTGGCTCTGTCAAATATAATTTGTTTATTGATTATGTATGTGCGCTGTGTATGTTTAATTTTTATCATTCTTCGTGGCTCGTTTTACGTCATGTTTGTTGGTTTTTTTTTTTTTTTTTTTTTACCACGAGAAAATCCGTGGTTAGAATAGGTTCGTTTTTTCTTGTATTTTTTTGAAAAATCTGTAAAAGTCGAAGAACGAAGACGGAGAACACGAAAAACGCGAAGAACTCGGCAGCCGGCGCTCGGCAGCAGCAGCCCTAGCACCCGACGCTCGGCAGCAGCATGCCCCGACGCTCGGCAGCAGTAACCCCCGGCACCCGGCGCTCGGCAGCAGCAGTCCCGACGCCCGGCAGCATCTAGCCTGGCGGCCGACAGATTGCGGTTGGAGGGGCAGCGGCGGCTAGGGTTTGCAAACCCTAGTAGATCGTTACAGTGCATGGGCCTGGGCGCGCGCGAGGCGCTGGGCTTCGGTCCAGTAGGCCCCGGTGACTCTAGACGGCTCGGCCCCCTCGACCGTGGCGTGGGCGTGGGCGTGGGCTAGGGTTTCGGCCCGACAGCCCATTGGCCCATGCAGCCTGTTTACTAGCCCAGTGTATTTTTCATTTTAGGCCCGTCCCCGAGTATGCGAGACCCAACGTCAAGGCCCAAGAGACTTGAAGATTTGTATTTCCTAAATTATTGTAATAGTTTAGGATTTAATTTTTCCATGTTGAGCCACGAAGAATGAATTTTATTTATTTTTATCGTTTCTTTATTGCTCAATGGACACTACAACATAAATGGCTTTATGTAACACTTCGTTTGTAACACTTTTAAAATTTTGACTTTTATGTAACACTTTTGTAACACTTAGGAATATGTAACACTTTCATGTAACACTTTTGTAACGTCTGCGAATATATAACACTTTCATGTAACACTTTTAGAATATGTAACGCTTTGAACGTAACACTTTTAAATTGTAACACATTTAGGTAACACTTTCAAATAAGTAACACTTTTTACGCAACACTTTTGAATAAGTAACACTTTTATGTAACACTTATAAATAAGTAACACTTGTAAATAATAAAATTATTTATTTTATTTTAAACTAATTAAATATTTGTGGATTATTTTTCTTATGTGACTTTAATTTTTATTTGTCTAATGTGTTACATTTTAATTATCACAACAGAATATTTGTAACATAAGTGGTGAAAGCGATCAACTCAGACCTACAAAAATAACAATTCATTAGAGCACCTAAAGATTTACTTATTCGTTATAAAAAATAAATTAAATTTTATTTGTGACTTATTTGTGTATATGTATATAGATATACACACATTATATTTTTACTAAACAATTACAAAATAGACTTATAGCTTTAGCCTTTAAGAATTTGAATACATTTTTTTAATTGTGAGAGTCTAGACTTGGGACATTTGGTCATGTCTCTTCATATTTGTAAGTTTATTTTTTTATTTAAAATCTATGAAACACAACAATTAAGGTGTCTTAATACATAAAATTATGGTAATTAAAATTAATGATAATGTCTTAAGATTTATATACAATAACTAGATGTATAAAATTAATGTGATATAAAATAAGTTATATATATATAAATATATATATGAGTGGATGAAAATGAAAAAAAAATAGTGGAAATATTGTGTCAAATTGATATGAATAACGTAAATAAAATTAAGTTAGATTGTAGTTTGATGAAAACTTAATTTTGAGTGTATTTTATTGATGGTATATAAAATCTTGTGTATATATTGTTTTTCTTAAAATAATAACTAAAAAAGTTATTGTAGCCTAGTGGTTAAGACTTTGCGCTTAAGTTCCTGCAATCTAGCAACCTGGGTTCGAAACCCAACAATGACAAATTTTTAATTTTTTCTTTCAATTAAAAGTGTTACATAAAGGGGGTTATATGTAACATTTTTTAGCGTTACCATAAGGTGTTACAATTTAAAATCTAATGTAACACTTATTAAAAGTGTTACTAAAGATCATCAAAAGTGTTACATTAGACTTTAGGTAGCACCGGCAAATGTAACACCAATAAAGTGTTACCTAAAGTCTATAGTAACATATTTTAGTATATATGTAACACTTTTTGTGTGTTACATTAGCCCATTTATGTTGTAGTGATGAATGATATTTATTATCATGTTTATTATGTCTACGTGATTTATTAATTGCGCTTAGACTATCATGCTAGGACCTTCTTGCATATTAGCATATTTAAATTCTTCTAGCATGCTTTATTTGTTGTGCTTAGTTTTTATTTATGCTTAGGATTACGTGTTGTTGCATGGACAAACCTTTTGAAGTAAAAGACTAAGCAAAACCCGACAATTTTAATTTCTAAAAATAGTCAAAAGACCTCCACAACCGGTCTCTAGGCAAAATAAATAATAAATTTAGTAAACGTCCACACGCGTGACTTGCTCATATTTATTATTTATAAGTTTTCTGGCTGAGACTTCTAAATAAATCATTTAATTCCAAAAGAAAAGTGGGAGTTACACGCGTAAACGTCCACACGTGTGGCTTACACGTATGTTTTTCACAAGTTTTCTAGATAGTTGGAAACAAATGGGATAATGAAGGTTAAATAAATTGGAAGCGACGTAGTCCACGAAAGTGTGTCAAATCCAAGAATTTGTTTACAAGTGTTAGGACGTGGTCACTGCTTAGATATTAATTTTTAGTACAACTCCCGCAGAGTCCCTTCTTAAAAATAATATGGTCTAGTATAAAAGTCCAATTATTAATTTCATTTGTCATAAGGTTAGGTTGAAATGGATTGAAATTAAATGAGTAGGTATTTTAGTCTGGTTAAGGGATTTACATATAAACGTCCACCCGCGTGGCTTATATGTAAATCTCTTGGGCTATTGGAGGATTCAATCAATATTGTTTTATCAAAATGTTACAATATTGTTGATTCAAATTATATGTGATTGTGCTCTTACATGTTTATTGTTTAATATTTTCAGATATGTCGTTATTGTCTGTTATAAATATTCTCGCACAACACCCCTTAAACGGTCCTAATTATAAAGAATGGAAACGTAATCTGGAGTATATTCTTATCGATGAGGAACACTATTTCGCGTTAGTTACTCCTCGTCCGGATCTCCTTACTGCACAACCCACTTATGAGGAGCGGGTAAAGCATGAAAGGTGGCACAAGTCTAATAATGTGGCCAAGTGCTACACTATGAACACTATGTCGTCTGCTTTGCAGCTCCAGCATCAAGACATGGACGATACTGCCAACATCATTTTGAACCTTCAAGAGGTGTATGGGGAGTCGGACATAGCTGCTCGGTTTGACTTAATGAGGCAAATCATGGAAAATCGGATGACCGAGGGCAGCTCAGTGCATAATCATGTCATGCACATGATTAATCTCATGGACAAGCTTGACTTGATAGGATGAGGTATCGATGGCGAAGCCAAGGTCGATATCATTCTCAACACTCTTCCCAAATCCTTTGAGAACTTCCGTCTCAATGTTGTTATAGCCAAGAAAGACTATACTCTTAACGAGTTGCTCAATGACCTAGTTACAGCAGAGGGGGTGATGGGAAAGCATGCACAGGCTTTGGTCACTGCGAATGGGCCCACTGTTCCACCAAAAGGTAAGAACAAGAAAAAGAGGCGAAAGGGCAAGGCCAAGGCAAACAGTGGGAGTAAGGGAGCGGGCCCTAGTGGTGGAGTAAAGAAACCTAAGGGAAAGTGCTTCAAGTGCGGTAAGACTGGACATTGGAAGAAAGATTGTCCAGTGCTAAAGGCAAAGGACCAAGGTACGCCATTAGCTTTAGTAACTGAAACATGCTTAGCCGCTGTTTCTGCCCATTCGTGGGTAGTGGATACGGGTGCGACTGATCATATTTGTTGCACCTTGCAGGGCTTCCAGCCAACAAGGCAGCTTAGGGATGGCGAGATCATCATCTCCATAGGCAATGCAGCAAGAGTCGCAGCAGTTGCAGTTGGAGATTTTTCTTTATGCTTTAATAACACTGTTTTAGTTTTAAGTGATGTTTTGTTTGTGCTGAGTTTTTGGCGTTATTTAATTTCTGTTTCGAAAATTTATTGTGATGGATATTCAGTTGTGTTTGGTAGTAATGTTTCTATCATAAGAAATAACATAGTTATCTGCACTGGTGTTTTGATCAATTGTTTTTATACTATAACTTGTCTGCATAATACTCAAAACTTCATTGCATCAACATCATCGAACCCAAAAAAAATGAAATTATCTTCTCAAGAGGATCAAACACATCTTTAGCACCTAAGACTAGGTCACATCAGTCTAAACCGGATCCAAAAACTAGTGTCTGATGGAGTGTTAGATTCATTCCAACCAATTCAGACTTGAGTCTGCGAATCCTGTCTAGAGGGATAGATGTTGGCAAGGCCTTTCAAGGCAAAGGGGAATAAGGCCAAAAAGGTGTTAGAACTGATCCATTCTGACTTGTGTGGACCAATGTCCACCCAAGCTCGTGGAGGGTATGAGTACTTCATCACATTCATTGACGATTACTTGAGATACGGGTACGTTTACCTACTTCGCCGCAAGTGTGAATGTTTTGGGAAATTCAAAGAGTTTCAGGAGGAAGTGGAGAAGAAGCTAGGTAAAAGTATCAAGTCATTGCGGTCTGATTGCGGTGGCGAGTACCTCAGCAACGAGTTCCAACGGGACTTGTCAGAAGTTGGGATAACATCCCAATTGACTACACCAGGTACTCCCCAACAGAATGGTGTAGCAGAGAGAAGAAATCGAACTTTACTTGAGATGGTCAGATCTATGATGAGTTATGCATCTTTGCCCATTTCGTTTGGGGGTTATGCCTTAGAAATAACTTCTTATCTGTTAAACCTAGTACCATCCAAATTGATACCCAAGACCCCTGTCGAGTTATGGTCAGGGTGCAGCCTAGCTTGAACCATATAAGGATTTGGGGTAGTCCAGCACACGTGCTGAACAAGGATGCTGATAAGTTGGAATCTAGGTCTGAGGTACGAATGTTTATAGGGTATCCAAAGGGAACGAAAGGTGGTTATTTCTATAGTCCTAAGGATCAGAAGGTCGTTATTAGCACTGACGCCCGATTCTTAGAAGAGGACTAGATGATTAATCACAAGTCCAGAACCGATATTGTCCTTAAAAAACTCGAAGGGAATGTCAGTACGATTCCAATTCCACAGCACAAGTGCAAAAGGCAATAATACCAAGTACTGCACAACCCGTTGACATAATGCCTACACAGCCTCGACATAGTGGGAGGGTTGTTCGTCAGCCTAATCGGTTTATATTTGTGGGAGAATTTTTGGATTTGATCCCAGGAGACGGACATGCCGATCTAGATCCCTGGACTTACGCCGAGGCAGTAAATGACGAAGATGCGAAAGAATGGCGTCGCACTATGGATTCAGAATATGATAATGAGTCCATAACTGCTATGGATGTATACGAAAAAACTAAACTGCCAGATTGCTATAAAGCTATAGGCAGTAAGTGGGTATACAAGAGAAAGAGAGGAGGGGATGGAGAGGTTACAGCCTTTAAGGCCAGGCTAGTGGCAAAAGGGTATACCCAGGTGGAGGGTAAAGATTATGACGAAACATTTTCGCCAGTATCCATGCTCAAGTCCATTCGGATCCTTCTCGCCACAGCAGCTCACTTAGATCTTGAGGTTTGGCAAATGGATGCCAAGACCGCTTTCTTAAACGGTTACCTTGAAGAAGGTAGGGACATCTATATGCAACAACCAGAAGGTTATGTGAGGCAAGGCGAAGAACATCTGGTCTGGAAGCTCAAGAAGTCCATTTATGGACTTAAGCAAGCTTCTAGGTCATGGAACTTACGTTCTAACGAGGTGATTAAATCCTATGGATTTATTCAAAGTGAAAACGAAAGTTGTGTGTATCGCATAGATGTCAACGGAGATAAAGTATTTCTTGCACTTTATGTAGATGATATTCTCCTAGTTGGTAACAATGTGGAGGTATTATCAGACATAAAGAGATGGTTATCCGAATAGTTTCAGATGAAGGACTTAGGAGAGGCAGCTTACATCCTTGGGATCAAAGTTATAAGGGATCACAAAAAAAGGATGTTGAGCTTATCTCAAGCGGCCTACATTGATACTGTGATTGCTCGTTTTAGCATGCAAACCACCAAGAAAGGATTTCTACCTTTCAGACATGGCGTTCCACTTTCTAAGGAGATATGTCCTAAGACACCAAAGGAGAAAGAGGAAATGAGACAGGTACCCTACGCTTCCGCAGTGGGAAGTCTTATGTATGCAATGCTATGCACGAGACCCGATATCTACTATGCAGTCGGCATAGTGGCAAGATATCAGTCTAACCCTGGACAGGCGCATTGGACTACGGTAAAAACATATACTCAAGTACCTGAAAAGGACTAGAGATTACAGGCTAGTTTACCAGGCAGACAGTCTAAATCCCTTGGGTTATTCGGATTCGGATTTCCAGGCAGACCGGGATGAGAAAAGATCTACTTCAGGCTATGTGTTTACCTTGGGAGGAGGATCCATTTCATGGAGGAGTGCAAAGCAGAGATGCATTGCAGACTCCACTATGGAAGCCGAATATGTAGCCACATCAGAGGCTGCTAAGGAGGCAGTATGGCTCCGGAATTACCTCTTGGATCTAGGCGTGGTACCTAGTTTGCCTCAGAGTATCACAATCTATTGTGACAACTGAGGTGCAGTGGCAAACTCAAAGGAACCCAGGACCCACAAGGCGACAAAACACATAGAGAGAAAGTACCACATAATACGAGAAATCGTAAAACGAGGAGATGTGCAGATAGAGAAGATTTGTACGACAAATAGTTTAGCTGATCCATTCACGAAGAGCTTACCGCAGAAAGTCTACGACAAGCATGTTCAGGGACTAGGACTATGATTGATGCCACCAACTTAGGAAACTTTCAATATAAGTGGGAGAATGTAATAGCTAGATAGTTAGACACCAAGTATACTAAAAGTTTGCTTTAGTATAAGTGGGAGACTGTTGGATTTGTATACTGAAAGCAAAACCTTTTATATAAAATGTTTCCAGTTATTCACTGTTTATCTCCTATCTGATTATATTTGCACTTTCACTATGTATGTGTCCCCATATCTCTTGCAAATAAGTAGATCATATGGTGTGTTTTAGATCACAAAAGATCATATGATTGGTTAAACTTAATGAGATATAAATGTAATTCACAACTCAGACAACTTGAGGATGAGTTGTTGGTTTAGGTTGCAGTATTAAGTAGGAATAGTTTATCTTGACTATTTACTTATACTGGTACGTATTTATGTATTGATAGGATCACAGTGAGATAAGTTATTCTGCCTGACCTAAGTGAAGAACTAGAGATCTCGGTGACTTATAATAATCTAAAGCCTAAATAAGATTACAGTTATGAATGCTTGTTTGTGTGTCACTTTGATTTATCATGGGCAAGAGTTAAGTTATAACTTTTATACTATGTATTTTGGGTGACACCAACTTGCATATAATAATTGGTAATTAATATTTAGGTAACCGTATCCGTTTAAGATGATGATATCTCCTTAAGGAGCTCAAAAGGTTTATTTTACTAAACCTTGCAGGTTGATTAAATTTAGGTACAATAATAAGGTTGAGTGGTACTACTTAAGGAATAAATAAGAAATTAACTAATTTAAGCTGTCAGAGGCTTTAATTAATTAATGTATATTCGATATCTTAAATATGAGGATTAATTAAGTCTAATTCAAGTCCCGACTCAACTCGGGAATAAAGGGGTAAGTCAGTATTAATTCTCTAGTGGAATGAATTAATATTTATGAATTAATTATGTTCTGGTCTGAAAAAGGAAGAATTAATTCATAGCTAGGCCCATCTTTATTTCTTGTATTTGTTCCCTGGACGGGCTTATATAGACTCCTAGTCCACGTAGGAATAGAGAATTAAATTCCTAATCCTAGAAGGAACTAAACTATCAGGCTTGGCCCACACTCAACCATGTATTATAAATACGTGGTCTCTCATTCTGTATATATAGAAGAATTAACACAAAAAAAAAAAAAAAAATCACTAAATAGAGAGAGAGAGAGTAGGAGGCGGCGGTTTAAGGTGTTCCTTCCCACTTGGAATTCTTTAAATTTCGTCGTCCATCAGGCGTTGAGGATTGAGTAGGGGATACAGTCCAGAAGGTCAAGACGGGAGTCAGAAATCATTGAATCAGAAATCGACCTTTTGTGTAAATAGCTATCAGGTCGAATCTCTTAACTTCTATGTGTTGTAGGCGCATGTTAGGGTTTATATAAATTTATAGATCCACCTCTAGGGTTAATCAATAAGGATACAAATTATGACAACCAAGAAGGGTCCTAGGAAAAGGGATTAATTATATTACTTTCTACAAGAGTATTAGAATAGACATAATTCCTACATTTCTTGACTTGACTCCTTCATGGCTTTTGTTCGTGATATGTCAAACTTTAATTCGGGCTTGGCCCCTACATAGATTGGGCTCGTTTGGGCCTCGAGATGTGGGCTGAAGTGAGAAATCTTTGTAAATGATCTTCTTGATCTTTCGAATTTTCCCAACCTTCAAAACACGACTCAAAAATACCTAAAAGCGCATCATATCATATTAAAAAGGAAAGTCAACCTGGAACTACAACAAAAAACAAAATCACCCTTAAACATGATGTTATGAACTCACACACATAAAATCACAGATTTGAATTCGGCCGAAATACACGCCGCACAACTAGAGGTGGCAATTCGGGCGGCCCGGCGGGCTCGGGCCGGGCCCAGTCGGGCCAAGGAAAAGTTTGGGCCGGGTCGGGCCGGGTCCGATTTATTTCGGGCCTAGACATGCTAGGCCCGGCCCGGAGGACCTCGGGCCATCGGGCCAAAAAAACCCACTAATGAGGTTTTTTTTTTTTTTTTTTTTATTACTTTAACCATGAAGTAGAATTATATATTGAGACGAACTTCAGTTTAATTCTCTTAAGAAAAAACTTGATCGGAAGATAATATATTATTATTCGTTGCAATGAATGATATCTATTAATTTATAGGCATGTCTTAAACCCCAGATATAACAATAATAATAATAATAAAAAAGAAGGAATGGATGATGATATATAGTTATATATATGTCATAAGTTATTTAATTTTTGTGTACGTACTATACTACATGTTAATCAATTTTTCATTTTTCGACACATAAAAATTAATGAGCATGCTTGGATCCAATTCATTTTCCATCTTCTGCTAATAAAACTGAAGAAAATAGAGTATTAAATTAGTCAAATGTTTTAATTTCTCGGTAAATAGATACATTTATGCTCTGCTAGAAAGAGAAAAAAGAAAAACATGTTTCAAATAGTACACAAGATATTACTTAATTCCTAAATTTTTCTTATTCGATTAGTGACGGGAAAAAAATTTAATTCCATCGGGCCGGCCCGCGGGCTTTCGGGCCGGGCCGGGCTTGGCCCGCCAAAAGAAAAGCCCGTTCGGGCCGGGCCAAAAAAGCCTAAAGTTTTTCGGGCCTCTAATATTCCGGCCCAGCCCGCTCTATATTTCGGGCTAAACGGGCCGGCCCGTTGGGCCGGGCCAATTTTGCCATCTCTACGCACAACTCAGGATTGTTCGGTCAAAATCAGAAACAGACGCCGAACACACAATGAATGTTCGGCGAGAACTGACCGAACTCCTACTCATGCAGAACGGGAAAAGTAAAACGAATGCACAAGATTTTACGTGGTTTGATCGAGATGATCTACGTCCACGGAGGTTCAACACACCTCAATCCACTCAAATAAACAAGCAATTACAAGAATATCTCTCAAACTAGCTAACCCCCAACTGGCGCAGAATTAGGTTAAGAACACTAGCTCTAGAAATTCTCTCACTTGATTACAAGAATGAAAGGGAAAGAAACGGAATAATAATCGCCTTGTTGAGAGCTTCAATTCTATATATGGCTTGTTGCTCGAATCTTCAACACCAGAAAGTTGTAACCGATTTAGTTGCACCAGCTGAAAGTTTGTTACGTCGGGCCTTCTACAACAGTTCCTTGCAATGGATAATAACCGTTGCAAGTGGCAGTTATGCTCAACTACCCCAAACCCGGTCTAGAATGACCCAGTCTTCTTCCTCAGCTTAAAACCCGATTCACTAACCCAGTTCTTCAACTTCTTGATCCGGTTCTGGAATCCTAACACACCATTTAACATAGAATATCCACACTTGACAAAATTGACCATTACATCACACATGATAATCACATGCAATTATTAATAAAAAATTAGACGTGAAAAGCATAAGAAAAGCAGTAACTTTCACGTTCATCACTCAGCCTACTTTGAATCTCGTATTCAAACAAAGACTCCACATTAAAACCCGCTCGTTAGAGTAGGTTTAAAGAAGGTTTTTCTTCAACTTCTAGTAGCTACCTTTGAACTTGAATATCAGCTGAGATGTGGACAAGCTTCCTTGATGACAAAGATTAGGACCGAGACAAAGCTTTTTGAGAGCTAGCTGTATTGACTTGAGAAGTTGTTGCAACTTTGAATCTTTTTTTGTGCAGAATATTGTTGCGAGATGTTATCTTGCTCTCTACACTTAGAAGGTTCTCTAGTAATGAGTGCTTGAAAGCTTTGAATTTGAAAGATTGAAGAAGTTAATGATTAGTAATTTCAGTAATTTCAATAGTCTTTGCTCGTCCTCCATCTCCTTCTATTGATAGCAGTTGGGGTTTCTTCTCGTTTAAGAGTGGGAACTTTCTCGTTGACATTTAATGCTCTTCGTTTGGCTTTCTAGCTGTTGTTTTCCTTTAGCAGAAAGTAGGTTAGAGTTGGTGCGGCTTGATGATGTTAGTTTTGCAGCGTTGCTTTTCCTTTTGTCAGAACACATGTCTTCACACAATTGAGTAGTTAGTACAAGAATTGCTTCTTGTCTCCACTGACAATATTTTTGAATCTTCAAATCTATGACTTTGACTTGACTTATCCACCGCTGACATGGTTGTTGTATTGTTTCCGCAAGATCCTGACTTAGCAATCGGTCTAATTTTATGTCAAATATTATCTACGTGACTAATGGATGTATAGGGTGGACTTTAAGAACCAAAAATAAAAATCAATTGTTGACTCATAAATAAAACCTCCAAAAAGGACTAAAACCTAACTTACACCGATGAAGATGGTGGAGTGAGTGGGACATATATGAAATAAAGTAGTTAAGACTAGATTATTAACCAAAATATTATTTTCATTATGATTTCATTAGTTCAAACGTGCTCATTTATGTATAACGAATTAAAGCCAAGCAGAAAATACAAAAATTACAAATTATGACACGCGAACAATTCGGGGGTCAGACGGGTAGGATGGATGTGAAACACGATTTATAGGGCAAATAAGCGAAATCTTGAGTTCCAAATGGGTAGGTATCAAGTAAGTGCACATATATAACATCTGCGCACTAAGTGCGCATAAATGCTACTCTTTTTTGTTTGTTTTAGTTTAATTCTCTTATGTCTTGCATGAAACAACTTTGGAAGAGCTTTTTTCCCTTTTGTTAAGAGTTTGTTATTTTTAAAGATATATAACAATCTAAAATTTAGAAATGCAATTAACAATAGATATCTCCTAAGAAATAACGGATCTACCCCCAATATATTAGAGTGATATGTCTTTTTCTTTTTTTGAAAAATATGGACCCACAATAATATTTAGAAATTAGAAGTACATGTGCCCGTTACTAGTCATTGTATATGTACGAATCTCGTGGCACTTTATGATTCCTTCTATGAATCAAATTATTACGTGCATTATCAATTCATATTAACAAGGCATTACATTAAAATAATATTGATTTCAAAATTAATCCTGACTTTTGAAATCCGACTAGGAATATGAAGAAACTGTAATTATCTAAAGACATCGTTAATATCGTGTGGCTTGAAAGATGGAGTGATATTTATCCAAAGTCAAGGTGTGTTATGTGTGGTCTCACGACATGCGTGTTTTTTTATTAGTTAATACCTTTGTGATCAAGTATATCAGCTGCCTAAGAATTAAATTCTTGGATGATGGGATGCACTACTAAACATGGATAAATTCTTAAACTAAATAATTTTACATGTAATTTTTTAATCTTTTTTATAGTTATCGTTAATATATGAGTTTGTCCTCCTTCCTCCTACCTTTTCGAAGTTCGCCCCCTAATTACAAAAAAACTGCTAAATTTCAGAAGAACAAAAACCATTGGAATTATATAATTTTTTGTTGGAATTCACAATTTTAACAGAAATTCCATTTGTGTCGTTGGAAAAGCGATCGATGGTATAAATATTTTAACATTTTTTTTCTAATAGGAAACACATTACAATGGTAATTCAAATGGTAAATAGCCATTGAAGTAAGTGTATGTTGGATAATTTTTCAACGCTTATTCCAACTGCAAAAGTCCATTGGATTTTTTTTCCAACAGATTACCAATGGTCTTATTCCATTGAAATTATTTCCAATGGGTTTTCCAACTGTTTGTACTAGAACTTTTTTTTAAATGATTCCAACTCCAATTTCAACGGTAGGTAAATATTGAAAAATTGTTCCAACAAATTTTTCCAATGGGTTGGTTCTGTTGTTGTTGTTGTTTTTTTTTTTTTTTTTTGGGCAAATTCCAACACCAATACCAACGTATTCTTGTTCCATTAGAATCGTTCCTACAACTATTCTTAAAGATTATTTTCCAGCAGATTCCGCCTGTAACTACATAAAGAAAATGTAACACACAAGTTCAAATATATAATTCTAATAATCAAATGCTCAACAACTCAACATTTAAGAAGAAATCCAAATTAATAGCCATTACACATAGTACAAGAATTTCCCAAAAGAAAAATGTTGCGCATTCGGCCGTTTCTAAAATTTTCCATCACACAACTGGAGAACAAGCCAATGAGTTTCTTGATGAGAATGTGTTTATTTATGAGATATCAGAATCTGTGCGTGGATGCAATGTTCTTAAGAAGTAAGAACATAAAAAGAACAATAACATAAATGTGCAATGTTCCCAAAGAGTAGGAACATAAAAGGAACAATAACAGAAACACAATTTAAAAATTTCGAGAAAGAGTCCATCTTCCTCTCAGACCTCTTTCATTAGAGAAAAATTCTACAGGTTGGACATACAAACTTACAGAATTCCTTTTAAGATACCATTCCTATACTTACTCCCCCTTACTACTGGCCTGGACTCCTGATCTCCAAGATGGACTTGATGTGCGGAATCTCTCCGTCTGCACGACGTGTTCTCCCGAACTCGTCTGACAAGATTCTCCCGAACTTGGCTAAATTAACGATTACAAATTGATTTTCTTACAGAGAAAGAACAACGAGATATAATATGACTTCTCTCCTTAGAGTATACAAAATATTATATGCTCAGTCAATCTGTGTCTAGAACTCTAAATGACGACATATCAAGGCTTCGAGAGACCATTGGGCACATGTTGACTTGAATGGGATTTCCTTCATTCTTTACATGTGTGCAATCTTCACCGATATGGTAAGTTAATGCGAATCTCCTGATTCTTAGGATTTTTTGGGCTTTAAACGGCAGAAATTTGGTCAAGAAATGTCCATATGATATCTTCCTATCTCAAACTTGCCACTGCAAAAGATACAAAAATCTCCAAGAAATATTTTTCCAAAATATTTTCGATTAAATACCAAAAATAAAATAAACATGATAAAATCACGTTTAACAATCCCCCCCTTGGTATTCTGATCATAAAAGTCAAACCGATGAATCAAAGTATTAATTTTTGTAGCGCTCCAGTTCGGTTTATTGAACTAATGTGCCACATACTTACTTGACCATTTTTTCTTTTCTTTTACTTATCCTTTGTTACTTCTCATTTTCTTACTCATACTATCTCACTTGTCATTCCTTCTTCTTACTTTCATACTTACTTACTTATCCTTATCGGAGTTACGTAGTGGAAGAGAAACTCGTAGCATAAGTTGTCCTGAACATAAAGTCTCACCAAAGAAATAAATAGAGATAGGTTGAATAGAAACATAAATTAAGTTATTCTTGTTATTATTCAGTTCATGTCTGGGTACATAAACTATGGGAAGTGCTTCAGGAAGATTTCCCTACATAGCCAACACACAAATAACCATATCATAAACTTACAAGACATCTAGTCACCATCACTGCACCTGGCCCCGGCATTGCCATTCCGTGAAAAGTGATTTTAGGAAAAACGTGAGTTTTAGACTCAGTGGATAAAACTGGAATTTAATAAAGAACTTTAACAATAAGTACGCACACCTGAATGTCGTTGTCCATCCCCCCCTTAAGTAAGGTCAGACTCTCGGCACGTCTGCCCTCTCATCATGCATTTCATACATCGCTTGCTACCTTATCTCTGTTAGCAGCCTTATCTTACTTGCGGCCCTTGTGGCTTGCTCATTTCGCAAACATATATATAAAGTTGGAAATTAAATAATTATGTTACCCACTTTCACAGTTAAGTCTGTTTCGATGGCTGCTTGGGAACTATCCATGTCGAGTCTGTCTCAGTGTGTTACATATTACCACTTAAACTATTATCATTTTTCTTATTTATTACTTATGCTAAGTTTACGTTATTTACCATATTCGAGAATTAACTAAATCAGTCCTAATCGGTTATGATTCGTATATCGCTTATCATCTAACATTATTTCTTTAATATCATTATCATATCATCACTTGCTTATGAACACACTTTGATCATCATTATCACTTTGATCAACTCTTGATCACAACATTGTAACATCATCATTAACACGTCATCACACTTGATTTATACATTCACTTAAGCATTTTCACATGAAATCATACCCTAATCTAACTTAACTCGTTTATAATATAATCTATTCCATAAGTCTTTAACTAGTTCATTCACATACATGTTTTGACATGCCTTTGTCAACTTAGTCACATAACATCTTTGCATATTAAATCATAAAAATTCACATAAAATAACAACAAAACATCTTAACATTCAACATTGTTCTACTAAATTGAATTCATAATGCATCACATAAGATCATACAAACCTTAATTCAAATCCTAATTGCATTTCGAAACCCTAATTGTATCCAAATCAAGTTATAATTCAATTTCATGCCACTTATCCAATTGTTATCGAACTCACTTATGATCCATTTCATTCAATTTTATCCACTTAATTCCAATGATCAACTCTAATATTCCAATTATTTAATGTATAATTATACTTAGGCCCGCTTGGTTGGAGGATTTAGGGGTAAGGAATGAGAATGAATGGGGACTCATTCCCATTTATGGTGCTTAATAAATATGTTAATCATTAGTTCCTCTTATTAACAGTTTCCCCTCATTTCATTTCATAGTATGATTGACCCCTCATTCATACCCAATATTATTGTTATTGATGATTTGCAACCAAGCGGGCCTTTATATCATCTAATCATTCATTTTATTTCTATTCAACACTTAAGTCGATTATTCATCTCGGGTTTGGGCTCGACCCGACCTGACTTGGCCCAATTCGGCTTATTGGGTCCGAAACTCCTTGTTTTGGCCCATTAATGGTTCAGTTGTCCCAAATAATATCGAAAGCCGATTTTTTTTTTTTTTTTTTTTTTTTGAGCCCATTAAGTGATTTAAGCCCAAGAACATTATTTCTAAGCCTAAATAATTTATTTGGCCCACTCTTTTTACTCTATTAGGCCCAAAGCCCGTTTCATTTTGTTTCTAATCCAACTAAACATTCTAGGCCTAACTTAAATGAATCTAAGATCAGATTATCCTATCCAATCATTCTTGATCCATTTAACTAATTCACATCCAAATTTTATTTCTATTTCATTACTCCAACAATTATAACACGAGTTATCAAATAAATCACATGATTACCACTTAATCACATTTTGCCGAAACATAAATGCATCGTAATTCACAATTATCTAAAATAAATCATCAACATATTATCACATATTACTGACACATTCTAAGCAAAACTATTAATTTCATACTCATAAACATCACAAAATAATCATACTTAGTTAAAATATTATTTGTGCTGGTACGTTATCAATAATTCAACAAAATTTCTTTTAACATAATTTTATCAATAACATATTCTTTTCAATTCATCAACATGATGATCGACTAATTAAGTCCTAATTTACACATAATCAACATGAAAGACTTCAACATCTATACCGAATCACACTTAAGCGCAAATCCTCAAATTCTCATATGAAATTCTTAATATTAACATATAATTCTCCCCAAGTCATCATCTAACACATTTTGTGCATAATTCCACCAAATCATACGTGCAAACTTGTCGAAATAAACATGCAATGGCATAAGATACTTCTAGCATAAAGTCATCCTTGAATTTATTGGACGAAGAAGGATGATGATAAACAAATGGGGTGAAGATGACAGTGAAATGGTGAGGGTGAAAGGCCGGCGAATGAAGTAAGAAAGGAAAAGAAAAGTGGTTGCTGATCTCCTTATTTAGTGAGAGAAAGAGAGACCAAGAGGGGATGTGGCAAGGATTTGGGTTTTGGTGTAATATTGTGCTCCATTATCATTCCTTAGGACTAAGGTATGAGGTGGGTTTAGGGGGTGTTTGTATAAAAAAAGCAAGGCATGAGAGATAATAGGCATTGTCATATTTAGCTGATATGCTGGAGAGAAAATGTTTTCAAATCTTTTCTTTCTTTCATTGATGATTTTTTACATCTCTGCAGACAACTCTTAGCTCTCTATTTATACACACATCACACTCAACCCTAGCTGCTATCACTCAAGAAGGAAACACCTAGCTATATAAGAATACAAAGATAATAAATGCTCATAAATGAATAGTACACCATGCAATAGGTGCTGGTCTTTGATCCTGCAAAACTAATCTTTATCCAACAGGCTTTTAACCTTTTGCAAGCTCATGCCTTTTACATGATATGAGGTTGACGTGGCCAGCACATCTGTTAACATCCCCCCTCAATTATGGCGGGGCTATGTGCAGTTTGTTTCGTAGCCGAGCAAAGAATTGAATACTGAGTGGTTTCGTGAAGATGTCCGCAATTTGATCTAAGGAAGGAACATGTTGGACGAGTAAGTGTTTGGCAGCAACTACTTCTCGGACGAAATGGTAGTCGAGGTGAACATGCTTGGTACGGGAATGCAGTATGGGATTAGAGGCCATTGATATCGTACTCATATTATCAATCCATGCAATCGGGGGTTGGTGTAAGGGAAACCGAAGCTCTTTGAGAAGCGATTGGAGCCAGATTAGTTCAGCAGTGAGGTGGGCTAAACTTTTATATTCCGCTTCGGTGCTAGAACGAGAAATGGAATGTTGCTTTTTAGAACTCCATGAAATAAGTGTGTTGCCAAAATAAACACATAAGCCGGAGACAGATTTACGATCATCTGGGTCGCCACCCCAATCAGAATCAGAGAAACCGGTAAGAGAAAGAAGCTTGGACTTTGAGATGTGTAAGCCAAACGTAAAAGTGCCGCTGAGGTATCGAACAATGCGTTTGACCGCCTTCCAATGGGAATCCAGGGGGTTTGCCATATACTGACTCACTTTATAGACGGAGTAGGCAATATCGGGTCGAGTAAGGGTCAAATATTGTAGTGCACCCACAATACTTCGATAATGAGATGGGTTGGAAATGGGACTGCCGTCAAATTTAGAAAGGGTAGGAGAGGTGATCATGGGAGTGGGACTTGGGTTGGCAGTGGGCATGTTAGCACGATTGAGGAGATCCTGGATGTACTGCTGTTGAGAAAGGTGCATTCCTTGATCCGAATAGGAGACTTCAATACCAAGAAAGTGGTGTAACTGGCCCAAATCCTTAAGGGAAAAATGTCGACCAAGTTGATTAATGATGGATTGAACTGCTGATTCTGAATTTCCGGTGATGAGAATGTCGTCAACATAGATGAGGAGATAGATAGTCGAGTCTTGTTGAAATCTGAAAAAGAGAGATGAATCTGCCTTGGAGATGACAAATCCAAGTGAGTGTAACACAGTTTTGACCTTGATAAACCAGGCTCTAGAAGCTTGTTTCAAACCGTATATGGCCTTTGACAGTTTACAAACTAAATTGGTACCTTGTTCGAATCCAGGAGGTTGCTTCATATACAAATTTTCTACCACATCGCCATGTAGAAAAGCATTGTTAACGTCGAGTTGACGGACATGCCAATTGAAGTGAACAGCTAATGTCAGAATGACCCGAATCGTCGTAGGTTTGACAATGGGGCTGAAAGTGTCACGAAAATCCAAGCCAGCGCTTTGCGAGTATCCTTGTGCAACCAATCGAGCTTTATACTTAGATATCGAGCCATCGGCATGTTTCTTTACCTTAAAGATCCATTTACAGCCAATGAGATTCTTGCCCGGAGGGAGTGATGTGAGGGTCCAAGTCCGGTTGTGGAGTAGAGCTTGATATTCGGCCTCCATGGCCTTTCTCCAAGGAGGCATGGTGAGAGCAATTGCAACCGAAGTGGGTTCTGGAACAGTAGAGAGGAGAAGAGCCTTTGGTTTGAAGATACCATGCTTACTGCGGGTGACCATCGGATGAGCATTGGTGGGTCGAGGTTGCTCATCAGCAGTGGAGGAACTAGCTGGTGATGGAGAACGGGAACCTGCATTACCACTGCTCATAGTGGAGGATTCATTAGGTAAAATATGCATATCAGAAACATTAACACTATTATCATTAAAAAACTGATTGCATTGACATGATGGGGGCGTGGAGGTTGATGTAGTTGGTGAGGGCAGTGGAGTTTCTGTAGAGGATTGAGGGAGTGTGAGTAGGGGTGTTATGGCAGTGTGTGAAGGATTTGAAGATGTGGGTGTTATGGGGGTGGTATACGGGAATGTGTGTTCGTCGAAGACAACGTTTCGGGTAATGAGATGGAAGTAAGGCTTTATATCCCTTGTGAGAGTTGCTGTAGCCAATAAAGGTACTAGGGGTGGATCTCGGTTGGAGTTTGTGTTGGTTGAGAGGGCGGATATGAGGATAACAAAGACAGCCAAAGACCTTGAGTCTTTGATAATCGGGTTTGTGACCATAGAGAGTTTCTAAAGGAGTTTTATAATTCAGAATTTTTGTTGGAGTTCGTTAATGAGATAACAGCTGGTAGTAAAGGCATCGTCCCAAAAATTCATGGGAAGAGAGGCAGTGTAATGTAAAGCGAGTCCCATTTCGACCACATGTCTATGTTTGCGTTCGGCTAAACCCTTTTGTTGGGGTGTATAGGGGCAAGAGATGTGGTGTTCAATACCGTTGGTTTGAAAAAAGGATTTTAGAGCTTGATATTCGCCACTGCCGTCGCTTTGGACGGTTTTAATGCTTGTATTGAATTGGGTGCGGATGAGGGTATGAAAGTGGGCGAAAACATCTTTGACATCATTAAGCAAGTATATCCATGTGAAGCGTGTGTGATGGTCAATGAAGTTTACGTAGTAATGGAACCCGTTTGAGGTGATAGGAGCAGGCCCCCAAAGGTCTGTGTGAATGAGGGAAAACGGCTTATTATGAACAATACTAGAATCGGGAAAAGGAAGAATGTGAGATTTGGAAACAGCACAAGAAGAGCATAAAATAACATCATTTTTATTATTAGAAATGGGGATATTACATCCTGTCAAGGCTTTTGTTACAATATCGTTGGCACAATGACCAAGTCGTTGGTGCCATATTCTCATATTCGAGCCTATACTGACTTGATTAATATTCGGAATAGAAACTAGAGTAGACTTAGGACTGAAACTGGAAACGGAATGGAGTGAGTGGCAGTTTGATGCAGTGATGTGATTAGGCTTGATGTTGTGAAGATCGAAGCGATACAATCCATCCTTAACAGTCCCTCTGAGAAGGGTTTCCCGTGTAGTTAAATCCTTCACAAGACAAAAGGAAGGATGAAATTCAAAATAGACAAGGTTGTCAGAGGCAAATTGAGAGACACTGAGTAAGTTTTTTGTGACGGTAGGGACATGCAACAGATTTTTAAGAATATATGTTTTGTCATGATACGCATGTTTTAACATAGAATCTCCAATATGAGAAATCGGTATACCTGATCTGTTTCCAAGATGAAGTTTAGTACCTCCATAGTGTTCAGTAGCGGTGTTGAGGTTGTTGTAATCAGGTGAGACGTGGTTTGTGGCTCCGGTATCAGGGTACCAAGAGTTGTCCGAGCTAGCATCGGAGTAGGAGAAGGATGGAGATTGCATCATATTAAGGTTAGGAGATGGATTGTTGCCTCTGCCGAAGCTCGGATTTGGTTATTGTTGAAAGTCTGTTGAGGATAGGTGGTATTATAAGCCGGGATTGGATATGCCTCATTGAACCTGTGCCAACATTCATATGCTGCGTGTTTCGGTTTTTCACAAAGTTGACAAAATAGATTGTTTCTATTCACTCTTCTGGGACTCCTTCCACGTCCTTGATTTTGTCCGCCCCTGGGAGACCACCTGCCTCTGCCTTGACCCGTTTGTGGAGGCCTTCCTCCTCTTCCTCTTTGAGAGTTGGTGTTGTAGCCTCTGCCGGCACCAGGTTTTCCCATAGTGGTATTGTTGAGGGTCGGCTGCGAGCCATCGACATTTATAGCAGCAGAGGAAGATGACTCTAACCTGGATTCATAACTCATCAATAAGGCTTGAACTTAAGGCACGGTCCATGGCTGCACTCGTGAGGTAATGGATATCATTACGGCATCATACTCACTGCCTAAACCGGCTATAATGTGGAGGATTTGATCTTGTTCTTCAAGTTTTTGACCCGCCGAAGCAAGAAGATCGAAACACTCCTTGATTTTGTTTAGGTAGCCCCTCATAGTGGAACTTCCCTTTTTTAACGTTTGTAACTTGTATTTGTACTGCATCAAATTGGCACCAGATTGGCTTGAGTAACTGGTTGCTAAAGAGTCCCATATTTCTTGGGCTGAGTCGAGGCCCACCGTTTGCACCAAAACCTTTTCGGAGAGAGATGATAATAACCAGGATGCTAGAAGTTGATCTTGTCTCTTCCAGTTTGTGTAAGCTGGATTCGCCTTCTTGGTTTCATCTGCAAGAGTGATGAATTTTTCTGGTATCTCAGCCTCACCATTGATGTAAGTTTCCAATCCATATCCCCTGATGGTAATAAGCACCTGTTGCTTCCAAGCTAAATAGTTGTTTTCATCTAGTTTAATAGAGATGAGTTGGTGGGGCAGAGGCACCAACGGATTTGCTTGACTGGTCACCTCAGTAGAGGTTGACATCGTGAAAAGATAAGGGTGAAAAAGGAGAAAAGGGAGGCGTGGATCAGGTGCAGGTTGATACCTGCTCTGATACCATATCAGAAAAGCAAGGCATGAGAGATAATAGGCATTGCCATATTTAGCTGATATGCTGGAGAGAAAATGTTTTCAAATCTTTTCTTCTTTCATTGATGATTTTTTACATATCTCTGCAGACAACTCTTAGCTCTCTATTTATACACACATCACACTCAACACCAGCTGCTATCAATCAAGAAGGAAATACCTAGCTATATAAGAATACAAAGATAATAAATGCTCATAAATGAATAGTACACCATGCAATAGGTGCTGGTCTTTGATCCTACAAAACTGGTCTTTATCCAACAGGCTTTTAACCTTTTGCAAGTTCATGCCTTTTACATGATATGAGGTTGACGTGGCCAGCACATCTGTTAACAGTTTGGTTCGACCTTTATGGCTAAGGAGGGTGTGTATATTTATTGATCACTTAGGCTAGTTTAGGGGGTTAAGCACGGGTAGGTTAAATAGGTTTTAGGGTAGCTTAGGTCAACTAAAATGATACCATAAAACCCTTATGTCATAATTAGTTTCCAAGTATTACAAAGTGTACCCTAATTCTCATTAGGTACAAGTTATTCAAACTGAAGTGTCTTCAAAATACACCTTATATTCAAAGTCGCACCTATGTTATACACACTTATGTCACTAGGCTATAGGATATCCAAGTTCAAGCTTAAAAATACAAAAATAATATTCAAATCCATATAAGAAGTTCTAGAACAGACAACAACTAAGAGATGAAATGTCGACAACAAAAGAGGGGAACGAAGAAAGTAATTAAATAAATCCTTATTCAATTCTCGTCCCTGGAAAGTAAGGATATTATAATAAGTTATTTTGGATATAAGACTTTCCTACCGAATAGTCATGACCGATATTCCTTTTGAAAAAGGAAACAGATCTCTTAAGCCCAAGATTTAAAGAAGGAAATCAAATGCATATGCCTATCATAATGAAAATAACAGTCTAAGCCTATAGCTCAATTAATTCAAAATTAACATAGTTAAGATAAATGACCCATTTGAATAAATTAGGGCCCCGATTTTCCATTTTAATTGTGACACAAAGAGTAAAAAACAGAAAAGAGAACAAACCTTGTTACTCCACGTTTTCTTTTCCTTTCTATTTGTTTTGTTTTTATTTGTATTTTTTAAGTTAAGCTGTCGTACAAGAATCCACATTTCACTTAGGGGCGACATATATTTTCGTCAAAATGAGCACATATTCAAAATGAGCATTCATTTCATTTTTCACTTAGAGTCATTTGACTATTCGTCCAAAAGCTACCTCACTACTTCATGACATGAAATGCTCGTGCATCATTTTTCACGTAGAGCTATCAGAATTTTGCCCTAAAGCTACCCCACTACTTTGTGATATATGATGTACGAAGATAAAACTTAAGAAGAATTACATCCAATCAAGAACAAATAAATGCCCTTATATCATCAAAGGAAAACAAAAATCACACCTCTTAGGAAGTTATTCAATTTTTGTAAGAAGTGTGATGTATGTCAGTAGCTTTCACTCACTAGGTCATTTTTTGTGCATGAGCTTTCTTCCACTTTGGACGGTTACTCACTGCATCATTTCTTGGAGGTAGCTCTTTTTGACAGTGATGATAAACATTGTGTCACAAAAGTTAGGAACATAGATTTTTAAGCCAAAACAATTAGAAATTGTCAACACCAACCAGTTACAATGCAAACATTGAGGTGAAATGAAAGTTATGCCTAATAAAAAGAAACTTATATGATATGCATGTAAGTACATCAAGTTTTTTTTTTCCTACAAGATAGAGTTAAAAAGTTATTGGGCATAAAGAGATTTTGTGAATGAAAATGTTCCAAAATAACCATCCCATCTTCCACAAATCCACAAGTAAAGATAAATCAAATATCTACATGAGAATGATGGACATAATTTCTTGAATGATTATGTTCATGTTCAGGATGCTAAATTTCATTTTTACTTAAGATATTTATATGATGTTCAAGATCATATTCCAACATAGCAATTATCAATCGATCTTGCTCCTGTAAGAACGCAATTACTGCTTTTGTCAACAACAAGACATTTATCTTGAGTAAACCTGACATCCCTTGATCACCTAGTTGGCTGATGCTTAGCAGATTGGCCATTAGATCTTCCACAAAGAGGACATTTTTTAGTGCGGGTAATCCACTAACATTCAATGTTTCCTATTTCAATGACTTTGCTACTCCTACCATACCCAAAAGTACTAGACCGATCATCCAAGGGGAAAAGAATTAATTAAATTAGACCTATCACTAGTCATATGACGAGAGCAACCGATGTCGATATACCATGTCCCTCCGAAGTTTGATCTAAATGCAAGAAGAAAAGTAAAATATTTATCCCCTTCTTTGCTAACCAAATTTTTGGGTTGTTTATGATTCTCAAGATCGATTTTAATTTTGGGAACTTTTGAAGGAATTTCATCGTCTCTCAAGGGAACCCCATCTATGCTCCATTTTTTCACATTTACAGTATACAGATCATATTGAATCCTATAGCATTTTGGACGAATATAACCTCTAACAACACAGTAGTGATAAATTGGAACAAAACAGTTATTCTTTTAAGGCTTAACATTTTATTCATTCTTTTAAAAGTTGTTTTAGCATGATATGTTCCAACAATAGGATTATGTTTAGCATTCCTAGACGCAATTCAAACATGACTTCAACAAGCAACAATTTTAGGATGCACAAACATAGGATTTCACTTTAAAAAAACATAGGATTTGACTTGTGAGTCTCGCCCTTTTTCTCAGTGAAAACTATAAAACCAGTACCATCTTTCATACCATGATGTTTATCTAAGGCCAATATGTCATCCATTTTGGTTTCAGCATTGTTGAGTCTTCGAAACAGATGGGTTGAACTTTCCAACTCGTTTATTTGTCCCCAATCTAATTCTTTACATTAAGATCTTTCATCACTCTGAAAAGATCATTCTTGAGCATCTGATTTCTTACTCCTTTTCAACAAAAAACTGTTGCAAACCAAACATTTTGTGTTTCAAAGAATTAGTTGAACAATTATTGGCAGAAGCTACCTACTAAGCCAACTTTAATTCATCTTCCAAAAATGATATTTGAATTGAGGAATGAAGAAGCATCTCTTCGTTATTTTTTGCAATGGACAGCGATTTAGACAATTGATCTCTAAGATTCAAAATTTCAACCTTTAATTCTTCAATCTCCTTCATATCACCTTCCATGGTGTGCCCTTCCTTTTGTACTGCTTAACCTTTGCTTCAGGAGTTGTAACAATTGTCTGCCTTTATGATACTTCTTCATACATGGCCACGGGATCCTTTGCCATTGGACACGTATGACACGTCAGTTTTCTAACCTAGTGTTCCACAAGTGTACGGTTGTAGGTGTAGTAGCGGCAGTCAAGGTCGATCCCACAAGGAATATATTTTAGGTAGTTCGATACCTCGATACTCTAGGATTGTCCTAACTAGATACTAGGTTGTAAAAGGTTGATTTTAACAAAAACTAAAGAATTTAACTAATTAACTATGACTTAACACTTGGCAGACAAAAAGGAATAACAATCAAGGAGAAAAGGTATCCTAGGGTTTCGATTTCAGGATATTACTTCAATGTTGAATATGATTAACCTATAGACTTACTGATTCTAGTGTTTATTAGGCGGCACAACAATAATCTAACCCTTCTCTTGAAGTAATTAAATCGTTGATTAATTAAGCTAATTACCCTCTCGATTCAATTAAACCTAATAACTCCCAAACGATCCTAAGCCACGACCTGCACAGTCATAGACAACTGCGCTCTATGTCATAGGTCTGATAACAATTCTCTCCTCTCGAAGCGAAATTGCTAAACTAAATTACTAAATATAGGTGATCAAGCTAAATTAGTTATAAGCACAAACATAGAGATAAACACATAAAGAACAGAATTAATAAATTAAATCATAATCAAAACATTGTCATAATAATCCCTACTCTCTAATCCTATAAGACGCGAATAGATTGACTATTCATGCCTAGCAATAATCAAATACAAAATTCTACGGAAAACATTGTAAAAGATTAAACTAGAAAAGAATGACTAAACCCGGATGAATCCGTTCGATGATCTTCGTCTTCTTCGTCCTCCAAGTGCTCTCTAAAATCTCTTCAAAGTTTAATGATAATGATGTAATCTCCTTTGAAAAACGAGCTCTACTTGTCTTTTATAAGCTCCGAAAAAGTCCTGGGGGAGTTAGAAATCAGTTCCTACTTGGGATATGATTTCTCTTTAAAATCGACCTTTTGACGCGGCCGTGTTGGATGAGTGACGCGGCCGCGTCCCCTTGAACTCGAAAACTTTCTAAAAATTAATGGACAAAATGACGCGGCCGTGTTGGATGAGTGACACGACCGCGTTGGAGCAATAGTGCCATTTTACGCTTTGCACGTCACATTTGACGCGGCCGTGTTGTTTATGAGACACGGCCGTGTCATTTTTGCTCTGGTTTGTCCTTTGGACCGGTTCAGACCAGTCTGGGTCGATTTAGGCTGATTTAGACCGGTTTTCTCTGGTTTTGTCCGGTTTAGATTCCCCTTTGACTTGTTCTTTTGTCCAATAGTCGTAAATCACGACTTTTAATCCTGAAAATGCTCAAAAGTACCTTAAAATAAGTCAAACACGTCAAATGATCCAATTTATATTACTTTATACAATTCTTGACCAAATATGCACATAATTCCTATGAAATAATATCATAAATCGACCTAATTACATGCATAATTAACGTGTATCAACGTACTACGCATGGATTTATCAGAATCAAACTTGTAGTCTTCATGTTCTGACATGTCATGTCCTTCTGATGTTCCAACATTCACGTCAAACAGACAAGATCACTAGGAGATGAATGAACATCAAGTTGCTAAGTTATATCAATAGACTTGTAATATCCATTAGAATTCACATCACCTCCATGTGGCTTTGTATGCCTTGTTTTTCCTTAGAAAATTTGGACACTCAGATTGATAATGTCCAAGTCCCTTACATTCTTGTCACTGTCCATTCTTCTTATTCTCTGCATGTGTCAAGAAGGAACTTTTGTTATCTAATTATGCTTTGAAAGAGTCGGTGTTTTTACCAAAAGAAATTACTCCAAGATTGTTCAACTTTTTCATCATTTGGTTATAGCTCCTATAAAGACGTGCAATTGTCTCAGCAAAAACTCCAGCATCCATCATTTTATCTTCATCTTCATATTCTTCTTCAGATTGTTAAGACACTCCAACATTAAAAGCAATCACCTTGGCTTTGATTGCATCATATCCATTGTTTATCTCAAATGTCCACAATTTACCCATGAGATAATCCAATGACATGTCCTTAATTTTGAAGGATTCGAGCACAACGATCTTCTCGCGAAATCTCTTTGGAAGCATTCTCATGATCTTCTATCTGCCCATCTTCTGAGATTGTCTTACCTAGAATATCACTCATTGACAGTATCACAAAAATAAGTATAATAGATGTCGATATTTTCATGATCATGCATGTGAATATCGTCAAATTGTAAGGAAAATCTTTAACGTTTTGGAGATTTTACCGATGCATTACCCTAAAACTAGATTTGTAGGACCTTTTATGCTTCTTTTGCTGACATGCATTTGACTATAATCTTATGTCGCATCCGATCAACTGAATTTAAGATAACATACGAAGTAGGGAAGTTTGCATCTTCTTTGTTTCGATCATCATCATTGAACTATTCCTTAGGCTTCGAGACGATCTCTTTGTTTTCATTGTACATTTAAGGCCATTTCAATCATTCTCGACAGTATTCCTGCAAGCAAATGATGGGTTGCCACTAAACATACTTCTACTTTCAAAATATTTATCAGCGGAAGACCTTTTAATAATAATACGAGTTAGAAATTTTTTAGTTTAATTAATTAAAATATATATATTTTTTTTATTTTGTTGGGCAAAACCAACCACAAGGGTGGAGGGATTAAGGCATGATCCCCTACTTGTGTATTAATAAGCTTTCACGTAGTCTTAGAGCATACAAAGGAAATCTAGGCTACACAACAGTACAAGCCTTATGAGGGAAATCTGAAACTTGGAAGTCCCAAGCCATCAATATAAACAAAACCTTTAAGGTTTGGACAAGTAGAAATATTAACAAAGCCTTAACTTGCTCTTCTTTTCACGACTAAATTTACAAGGTAGTCTGCCGCCGTATTTCCTTCTCGGCGTATATGTGATACTCTCACCACCATCTCATTGGAGAGCTTCACAAAATCTGCAAAAAGAGCTTGAAGGGACCAATGACCCCTTGCATTTTTGCTTAACAGTTGGAACAACACAAGGGAGTCTATCTCAAGCCACACCGATTTGATTTCCAATCTAAGACAAAGCTTAAGAGCATGAATTACAGCAGAAAATTCAGCAAATAAAGTGTCACAAGTGCCCTAAAAACTATAAAATCCAGCTACAATTTTTGAATGTGAATCCCGAATAATGCCACCACCCCCAGCCAAGCTAAGGTTGCCTTTTGATGCCCCATCAGTATTAATTTTAAAAATTCCATCATTTGGGAGTTTCCATCGGACCAAAAATGATTTTCTTTCTTTTTTAAGTACCACAAGGATCCTTCAACTTCCAGCCAAATGCCAATAGCCTCTCCAAAATTCAAAGGGGAGCAGATTAGCATTAGATAAAGCTCTAATTCTATCCACTACCGTCCTTTGAATTTGGGAAGCAAGAAGCATTTGGTTTTGGAACTTAGATAGATTCCTTGCACACCAGATTTGCCAAAAAACAAGGAAAGGAAGGATAATGCAAATATGATCATGGTTTTGTTTTTTGGCAAACCACAGATTGATGAGCGTTTTAACTGAAGCATTTGGGGGAATGGTCACATGGAATAGAGTAGCAGAGAAATTCCATACTTGCCAAGAGGTGGGACAGTGAATAAAAGTATGGTTGGTCTCTTCACTAGCACAATGACATAAGTGACACCAAAAAGCGGCCTCAAATCCTTTTTTTATGAGGTTGTCATCAAGGGATAAGTAATTATTAACTGCCAAATTGTGGATGGCTTGGTCAGTCTCAGGGAGTTCCAAGTAGAAGAAAAAGAGAAGAGACTATTGGAGGAGGGTTTCCAAACAGGTATGTGATAAGACTCATATTTCACATTTATGCATCATATTTTCTCATATTTTATTTGTAAAAATTATGCTTAACTCTTGTATTTTGATGAAAATTTGTATTTGTAGGATAAATGGATGATTTGAGCAACTTGGATGTAAATTCGGTTGATTCCGAAGAATTCAAGAATGTTCCACAAAGATGGCATTTCCAGGAGATGTTTTGAACATAAGGCGTGGGCACGCCTTAACCAGCAGGATATCAAATTGCGTTTTGAACATAAGGCGTGGGCACGCTTTACCTGAAAGTGTATACCTGCGGGATTTTTACAAAGGAGACTCCTATCTTTCTCTCTCCAGGAGATTTGAAATTAGTTTTAATATATTTGGACTTTTATTAGAATAGTTTTAAATAAGGCCAAAGGGAGAGATATAAGGGGAGAAGTTCAAAAACAAAAGGACTTACGCTATTATTTTCTTTCTGTCTTCTCTCTTTTCTCTAACCACCCAAAAGTACTTTTGTAAAAAAACTCCATGGAAGGCTAAACTCCGTTCTCCGATCGAAGAATAATTAAAGGCTTGGTTCTTCCATATTTGTGAGATCTAAATTGTTTTACTTGTTCTTCAATTCTTTATTATTCGTATATCTCCCGTGTTTGATGCAATTACTGTTTTGATTGATTGAATGATATGGCCAATTGTTTAATTGTCAAAATAGTATAGTACCAATTAGAGCGTTAAATCCGTAATTGTTTAACTGTTCTAATATTTGTGGTAAATAACATAGTTGATTACAAAAATAGGTTTTCTGTCTATGTTATGGAGGTATACGATCTAGTCTAAATGAACCTACATGTGTGTTTGTTGGCTAGAATTGGTGGTCTCTCTCTTTTTAATGCTGTTGATAAATTAAATTCTACGATCGTATCTAGAATTGTTTATTGGCAAGAGAAGTAATCAGAGATCGTATCCTGATTATCGAATCAGTAAGGAGGGACAGGTTATTAGGTCGTACCAATAGCCATAACCAATGTAATGTTGAATTGAAGAATTTATTATTGCATCTATGATCGAATATGAGAACCATGTCTGAAATTAAACTTTGATCGGACTCCTTGTCAATTACTAATCTTTAACACACTTCAATATTGTTTTAGTTAATTTAATTTTATTCAATATCAATCTTCAAAACCCCCCATCTTTAGTTAATTTATTTTCAATTATCTTGCAAAAGAATACATCTCTACCAATCCCTGAGGATTCGACCTTGTTTCCACTATCACAAGTTTATAATTAGAACAAGTATTTGTATATTTGTTGGTTTCGACACCCAACAAATTTCTGGCGCCGTTGCCGGGGATTTGGTGTCAAGTAGATTATTCTTTTGTTTTCTTTATTTTCATATTTAGTTCTAGTTAAGATTGTTGTGTTTCTTTTGATGCCACGTTCTTCTCGTACAGGTGAACTTCAATTTGATCCTGAAATCGAAAAGACTGCTAAAAAAATGAGGAAGAATACTAAATTGAGGAAACAAGTTGTGTCATCTTCATTTTCTGCACTGAATTTGGAAGTTTCACCAGTAGATTCTTCAAGTGATTCTGAAATTGAACCGAAAATGGCTAATGAAGAAAGAACATTGAGAGAACTGGCTGCACCACCGAATATAAATCAGCAGCCGCTTTGCATTCAATTTCCAGCTTTGGAAGGAGATTTTGAATTGAAGTCAGGGTTGATTCATTTGCTTCCAAGATTACATGGCATGGAGAATGAGGATCCTCACAAACACTTAAAGGAATTCCATGTGGTGTGTTCTAGCATGAAGCCACAAGGAGTTACTGAAGATCAAATCAAATTAAGAGCGTTCCCATTCTCCCTAGCAGACAGAGCAAAAGATTGGTTGTTTTATTTGCCTCCTGGTTCTATAACAACTTGGACGGGGATGGTTAGGTTGTTCCTTGATAAATTTTTCCCCGCTTCAAGAGCTGAAAGTATTAGGAGAGAAATATGTGGAATTAAGCAAAAAGATTCTGAAACTCTTCATGAATATTGGGAACGATTTAAGCAATTGTCGGCAAGTTGTCCTCAACATGGTATCTCTGAGCAACTGCTTATGCAATACTTCTATGAAGGACTTCTTCCCATGGAGAGAAGAATGATGGATGCTGCAAGCGGAGGTGCTATCGTGAACAAAACTCCTCGTGAGGCAAGAGAATTGATCACCACTATGGCTGCCAACTCTCAACAATTTGGTTTTAGACAAGACTCATCTTATAGACGAGTGAATGAGGTAAATGCTTCTTCTCTTGAAAATCAAATAGCTAATCTAACTTCTCTTGTTCAGCAAATGGTCACAGGAAATGTGCAACAAGTCAAGGCTTGTGGAATTTGTGCTGCTCCAGGACATCCGACTGACATGTGTCCCACACTCCAAGATGAACCTCATGAGCAAGCTAATGCAGTTGGAGGATATCCAGGTCCACTACAAAGGAAGTATGATCCCTTCTCAAATACCTACAATCCAGGTTGGAGGGATCATCCTAACTTCGGTTATGGTCCACGACCTCAACATCAAAATTTCCAACCAAGATAATTTGTTCAACCTCAACAACAACCATCATCGAGTTCAAATTCATCTCTTGAGGATATAGTTAAGTCGCTTGCAGTCACTACACAACAATTCCAACAAGAGACGAGACCAAATATCAAGAAGATTGAGGATCAAATGAACCAACTAGCATCAGCTGTGAACCGATTGGAATCTCAAGGAAAGTTGCCATCACAAACAACTGTCAACCCAAAGCAAAATGCAAATGCAGTTACTTTGAGGAATGGAAAGGAGTTGAAAGAGCTCACTAAACCATCTCGAGCAAGAAATCCAGAGGAAGAAGCTGAAAAAGAAGTTGAGGTTCCTAGAGTTCAAGTCGAGCAATCTCAAGGGTCTAGTGCAGAGCCTTCACCAATGGTTATGACAAGTGCTCCTTTCCCATCTAGATTGTCCAAATCCAAGAAGGAAGCGGAGGAAAAAGAAATCTTTGACACCTTTTGTAAGGTCGAAGTGAATATTCCCTTACTTGATGCAATTAAACAGGTACCTCGATATGCTAAATTTCTCAAGGAGCTGTGCACCAATAAGAGGAAATTGAAAGGTAATGAGTATGTTAGTATGGATGAAAATGTTTCAGCTGTTCTACAGAAAAAGTTACCTCCTAAATGCAAGGATCCAGGTATGTTCACTATCCCTTGCAAAGTTGGTAATGTTCGAGTTGACAGAGCATTGTTAGATCTAGGTGCTTCAATTAATGTCATGCCATTATCTGTTTATTCATCTTTGAATCTTGGACCGTTGAAAGATACTGGTGTGATAATTCAACTAGCCGATAGATCTAATGTTTATCCCGAGGGTGTCTTAGAAGATGTTTTGGTGCAAGTAAATGAGTTGATTTTTCCTGCTGACTTTTATGTGCTAAACATGGATGAGGAGGAGTCATCTCATTCTTTGATTTTGTTAGGAAGACCTTTTCTGAAAACATCTAGGACAAAAATTGATGTGCATAATGGTTCACTCACAATGGAATTTGGTGGTGAGATTATTAAATTTAATATCTATGAAGCCATGAGATATCCAAGCGATGTGTCATCTGTTTTTGTTGTCGATGTTGTAGAACCTCTAACGCATAAAATCTTTGATTTGCATGATGATGATAAATTGAAAGTAGCACTTAATAGGAGTTTCACTGTTGAAAAGTCCAAAGAAGTCATGAAAAAGTTTGAGCTACATTCTGATTTGCAGGAAATAATTCATGAGTTGGACTCATTGCCATCAATGAGGTGCAATATTTCTTATGTTGAGTTGCCTATCTCACACACTAAACTTCTTCCATCTCTCATACAGGCACCCAAATTGGAATTGAAACCTCTTCCAAGTCATTTGAAATATGCTTTCTTGGGAGAGGAAGACACTTTGCCAGTCATTATCTCTAGTAAACTTTCAGCCATCGAGGAAGAGAAGTTGATTCGTGTGCTTAAAGAATTCAAGGAGGCTATTGGATGGACAATTGCTGACATCAAGGGAATAAGTTCTCATGTATGCATGCATAGAATTCTCCTGGAGGAAGGATGTAAGCCTTCTAGAGAAGCCCAGCGAAGATTGAATCCACCTATGATGGAGGTGGTGAAGCTAGAAATTCTGAAACTTCTCGATGCAGGTAAGATCTTTCCAATTTCGGATAGCAAATGGGTAAGCCCTGTTCAAGTTGTTCCAAAGAAAACAGGTATAACAGTGGTAGAAAATCTTGATGGTGAATTGGTAGCAACTCGTGTTCAAAATGGGTGGCGAGTCTGTATAGATTATAGGAAGTTAAATGCCTTAACAAGAAAAGACCATTTTCCGCTTCCTTTTATTGATCAAATGCTTGAACGATTAGCCGGTCGTACTCATTATTGTTGCCTTGATGGTTACTCAGGTTTTCACCAAATTCTGATTGCACCGGAAGATCAGGAAAAGACAACATTTACATGCCCGTTTGGTACTTTTGCATGCCGACGCGTGCCGTTTGGACTTTGTAATGCACCTGCCACATTCCAAAGGTGTATGGTTAGTATTTTCTCGGATTATGTAGAGAACATCATAGAAGTGTTCATGGATGATTTTACAGTCTATGGTAATTCTTTTGATGCATGTCTTACTAATCTTACAAAGATCCTTCAAAGATGCATAGAAAAGAACCTTGTTTTGAACTATGAAAAATGTCATTTTATGGTTGATCAAGGTATTATTCTAGGTCATGTTGTTTCTGCTAGAGGAATTGAAGTAGATAAAGCTAAGATAGATGTTATCAAATCTTTGCCTTATCCCGCAAGTGTGCGGGAAGTCCGTTCATTTCTTGGACATGCAGGTTTCTATCGTCGCTTTATCAAAGATTTCTCGAAGATCACTCTTCCCTTGTCTAGGCTGTTGCAAAAAGATGCAGTGTTTGAATTCAATGAAGTATGCAAGGATGCATTTGATATGCTAAAGGATAAGTTGACTTCAGCACCGATTATGCAACCTCCAAATTGGAATCTCCCATTTGAAATTATGTGTGATGCAAGCAATTATGCTGTTGGTGCTGTTCTTGGACAAAGAGTTAATAGAGCTCCACATGTCATTTACTATGCTTCGAGAACACTTGACAGTGCACAGAGCAATTATTCCACAACGGAAAAAGAACTTTTAGCAATTGTTTTTGCTTTAGAGAAATTCCGTTCATATTTACTTGGTGCTAAAATAATTGTCTTTTCTGATCATGCAGCGCTCAAGTATTTGCTCACAAAGAAGGAATCAAAGCCTAGGCTTATCCGATGGATACTCTTATTGCAGGAGTTTGACTTAGAGATACGTGACAAAAAGGGGTCTGAGAATCTAGTTGCCGATCATCTTAGCAGGTTACTCACAAGCGAAAGTGCATCCCCGTTGAAAGATGATTTTCCAGATGAGCATCTCTTTTCTTTACATCAGAAGAGTCCTTGGTTTGCCGATATTGCTAATTATTTGGTAACTAGGACATTACCAAGTACTTTATCTAGGGCTCAAAGAGATAAAATTAAAAGTGATGCTAAGTACTATACTTGGGATGAACCTTATTTATGGAAATATTGTTCTGATCAAGTTATTCGGAGATGTGTGCCTGAACATGAAATTCCTTCTATCTTACAGTTTTGTCATTCATATGCATGCGGGGGACACTTTGCTCCTAAAAGAACAGCTCGTAAGGTGTTAGAATGTGGATTGTTTTGGCCTACTATTTTTTGGGATTCATACATGTTTTGTAAGACTTGTGAGCAATGTCAGAAAACTGGAAGCCTAGGACATAGAGATCAAATGCCACTTAATCCCATTCTAGTTTGTGAGATATTTGATGTTTGGGGAATTGATTTTATGGGTCCTTTTCCATCTTGTTTTGGCAATGTCTACATTCTTCTTACTGTGGATTATGTTTCGAAATGGGTGGAGGCTAAGGCCACCCGGACTAATGATGCTAAGGTTGTGGTGGATTTTGTCAAGTCTCATATCTTTGCTAGGTATGGAACACCAAGGGCTATTGTAAGTGATCGTGGAACTCATTTCTGCAATAGAGTGTTTGAAACTTTAATGAAGAAATATGGTGTCACTCATCGAGTTTCCACTGCTTACCATCCGCAGACGAGTGGACAAGCTGAAATATCCAATAGGAAAATCAAGTCCATACTTGAGAAGACCGTTAATCCAAACCGGAAAGATTGGAGTGTTCGACTTGATGATGCTCTTTGGGCCTATCGAACGGCTTATAAGACTCCTATAGGTATGTCACCTTACCGCTTGGTATTTGGAAAATCTTGTCATTTACCTGTAGAACTCGAACACCGTGCTTACTGGGCTATTAAGCAATGTAATATGAGTTTGGATGAAGCGGGTGACTCAAGAAAACTGCAATTGCAAGAATTGGAAGAAATTCGCCATGACGCTTATGAAAGCTCGAGGATTTACAAAGAAAAGACCAAGGCTTTTCATGATCGTATGATATCTAGGAAAGATTTTTACATTGGTCAAAGAGTTTTGCTTTATCATTCCAAGTTAAAATTGTTTCCCGGAAAATTGCGTTCTAGATGGCTAGGTCCTTTTATTGTTACTAAGGTCTTTTCTCATGGTGCAGTTGAAATAGAAAGCCCGGAAACTGGTAAGATTTTTAAGGTCAATGGTCATCGTTTGAAGGTCTTTTATGAAGGCTTTTCGGTACATAATGTTGATACTATTGATCTTGCAAATCCCACATACCATGATTGATGAATTGGTAAGGTCTAGCCAAAGACGTTAAAGAAAAGCGCTTCTTGGGAGGCAACCCAAGGTTTATCTTTCCTAGTGGTAGTTTAATTTATTACAGTATTTTAAGGATTAGTTTTGTTTTCTTAAAAAAAAAAAAATTTGGTGTTTCTATTCCAGGGGACGTTCTAGTTTAAAGCGTGGGCATGCCTTATGTTTTTTTTTTTTTTTCTGATACTTTCAAGATCAAGATGATATGAAATAGAGCGTGCCCACGCCTTAATTGAATTTTCCTTCTACTTTGAAACGTTTTGCAAGGAACAGTTTGGACTACTTCGGGAACAATTGCAACGAATAGAGCTTAACCAAATGGCGTACTTCCAACGTGAGGGTTTCGATCCACCTTTTCCACCTCCTCAACAATAGATGCCGCCCAGTTCTACGATGCTCTACTGTTCAGGGACGTTTTCTAACTCTTTATTATATCTTGAGCATCTAGTTTCTTTACATTGAGGACAATGTTGTGAATAAGTGTGGGGGGAATAGGTCATGATTGTTGTTGCTTCATGCTAGACTTTATGGATTAAATTTTTGCTTCTATCATGCTAGGTTGTTTCACTTGTCATTCATTTTATGAGTCCTAACTCTTCGATACTTAATTCTTGTTCATGATTGTCATCGCCCTAAATTCTGATTCTTCTAATGCTCATGAGTGTTGTGGGTTTTATTTCAAAAAAAAAAAAAAAAAAAAACGAATTCTCCTCTAGCTGCATTGTGGTTGATTGTTGTCAATAGTTGGAAGAAAGTTTGCATAAATTTGACTCACATACACCTATATTTTGTGAGATTTGAGCCGACGAGCATTCACTATATAATACGCTCAATTTCTTTGTTGTGTGGTTGTCATGCATAGTTGATTTTTCTAGAACTTGCATTGTTATGCATGTTTTGATTATGCCAATTGATGAGTTGAATGTATTGAATAAAATAAGGGTATTAGGTTTAAACCCGTTTCTTGTTATCGTTGTCTTTTGCTTCTAGTCTACCCTTGTTCATTTACCCCTAGTGAACCCATATTGAGCTTTAACCTTTTCTTTGCTAATTAACCACATTACAAGCCTTGATAACCTTTTTGTTGATTTTTCCCCATTTTGAACCTTGAGTTGAAGGATTATATGGACTTGTTCATGCTTAGTTGCTTGATTCTAAGTTAGATGACTGCATAAGTGTGAGAATCGTAAAGTTTTTGAGTTATGTTCTTCCTCCATAGAGAAGGATAAGTAGAGTAAAAAAAAGAAAAAAAGAAAAAAAAAAAAAGAAGCGAAAGTGAAAAAAAAGAAAAGAAAGAAAAAAAACAAAAACGAAAAAAAAAACAACAAGAAAAATAAATGATTGAAAAAAAAAAGAGAGAAAAAAGAATTTTTTTTTTTTGAGAAAGTAAAAGTGTTTGTACATAGAGTCGTGTAAAATAATCCAAAGCAGTCTAGTATCATCATTTAATTCTGCTATGTGTGGCAATAACATATGATTCCTTTGACTCTATTAACCAAAAATCCTTTTCATCTTACCAACCCAAGCCTTCTACATGTTTTCAATTACATCCCTACCCAATATTCTTGCATTCAATTTCTGTCATTTGGTAATTGAGATGTGATATATTTGCAAGCTTATGGTAAAAGTCTTCTATGCATTGACATGAGAGTTGATTGTTATATTTTTAAGCCTAAACACATTTGAGTGTAAAGAGTGAATCCATTATGAGGGAGTCAGATTTTATGCATTCCAATTTCAATTTATTGATGTGATTGACTATTTTTGTTGGTACGGGGAAATTGTTTGCCAATAATATTTTATTTAAAAAAAAAAAAAAAAAAGAGAAGAGTTTGAGCAACGGAAGAAGAAGGATTAACCAAAATATGATGTCATTGATAAGAGTTGAGTCATATACTTGAGGACAAGCATTGTTTAAGTGTGGGGGAATTTGATAAGACTCATATTTCACATTTATGCATCATATTTTCTCATATTTTATTTGTAAAAATTATGCTTAACTCTTGTATTTTGATGAAAATTTGTATTTGTAGGATAAATGGATGATTTGAGCAACTTGGATGTAAATTCGGTTGATTCCGAAGAATTCAAGAATGTTCCACAAAGATGGCATTTCCAGGAGATGTTTTGAACATAAGGCGTGGGCACGCCTTAACTAGCAGGATATCAAATTGCGTTTTGAACATAAGGCGTGGGCACGCTTTACCTGAAAGTGTATACCTGCGGGATTTTTACAAAGGAGACTCCTATCTTTCTCTCTCCAGGAGATTTGAAATTAGTTTTAATATATTTGGACTTTTATTAGAATAGTTTTAGATAAGGCCAAAGGGAGAGATATAAGGGGAGAAGTTCAAAAACAAAAGGACTTACGCTATTATTTTCTTTCTGTCTTCTCTCTTTTCTCTAACCACCCAAAAGTACTTTTGTAAAAAAACTCCATGGAAGGCTAAACTCCGTTCTCCGATCGAAGAATAATTAAAGGTTTGGTTCTTCCATATTTGTGAGATCTAAATTGTTTTACTTGTTCTTCAATTCTTTATTATTCGTATATCTCCCGTGTTTGATGCAATTACTGTTTTGATTGATTGAATGATATGGCCAATTGTTTAATTGTCAAAATAGTATAGTACCAATTAGAGCGTTAAATCCGTAATTGTTTAACTGTTCTAATATTTGTGGTAAATAACATAGTTGATTACAAAAATAGGTTTTCTGTCTATGTTATGGAGGTATACGATCTAGTCTAAATGAACCTACATGTGTGTTTGTTGGCTAGAATTGGCGGTCTCTCTCTTTTTAATGCTGTTGATAAATTAAATTCTACGATCGTATCTAGAATTGTTTATTGGCAAGAGAAGTAATCAGAGATCGTATCCTGATTATCGAATCAGTAAGGAGGGACAGGTTATTAGGTCGTACCAATAGCCATAACCAATTTAATGTTGAATTGAAGAATTTATTATTGCATCTATGATCGAATATGAGAACCATGTCTGAAATTAAACTTTGATCGGACTCCTTGTCAATTACTAATCTTTAACACGCTTCAATATTGTTTTAGTTAATTTAATTTTATTCAATATCAAAACCCCCCATCTTTAGTTAATTTATTTTCAATTATCTTGCAAAAGAATACATCTCTACCAATCCCTGAGGATTCGACCTTGTTTCCACTATCACAAGTTTATAATTAGAACAAGTATTTGTATATTTGTTGGTTTCGACACCCAACAGTATGTCTTCCACAAATTCATTTATGGACAGATCAACAAAGGTCCCAACAATATCAGAAGGTAAAATGACATGCAAAGTATTTAAATTCCAGCCTCCTTGATACCAATATGTGCTAACTTTATCAAAGCAATTAAACACACTTACATACTGGCATAAAGGAGAAGCGGGACACCAATTATCAAACCAAAAGGATATGTCACCCTTCCCAAGCCTCCAGAAAATATTCTCATCGGTGAAGCTTTGGAATTTAAGAATCCTTCTCCAAAAATGGGATTGGTTTGGGCCAACCTCGGCATTATAAGGGTGGGTAGACTTTAAATATTTTGCTTTAAGAAATCTACACCACAAGGCATTAGAAGTTCGCATTTTCCACCAAGCATAGACAACAAAAGTTTTATTAACATCAAACAAACTTCTAACACCCAATCCTCCCTCTTTTTTGGGAAAACAAATCTTTTCCCAAGCACTCAAATGAATTCGTTTATGGTCACTATTGGAACCCCAAAGAAAGGCATTGAAAAGCCTGTGAAATCTGTTTATAACAGTTCTAGTGGCTCCAACCACTCTTAATGTATACATGGGGATGGAAGAGAGAACACTTTTTATAAGCTCTCATCTTCCACCCATGCTTAGGAAAAGTTTATCCCACCCTAAAAGCCTAGTGCTGATTTTCTCAAAAATGTCTTGAAACAGGATATTTTTAACTCTAACTTTAAGAAGAGGCACACCCAAGTAATTGAAAGGCAATTTCTCCTCAACAAAATGAGATAGTTCCAAAATCCTTCTCTTTCTATAAGAAGAAGTATTCTTACTAAAAATCACAGTGCTTTTAAAATAGTTAACTTTCTGGCCTGTAGCTTTTTCAAACTGTTCCAAGAATTTAATCAATTTTTTAAAAGCAGATATTTTAGTAGTGATGAATACAACCGTGTCATCCGCAAAAGAGAGAGAAGGAATCAACATACCTTTCTTATGGTATCTCAGATCTGGGTAGATGTCAAAAAAGCTCTATAAAACCACAAGTTAAGACATTAGAAAATATAGCAAATAGGGTAGGGGAGAGGGGATCACCTTGCCTAATACCCCTACTAGATTTAAAAAATCTTGTGAGGGAGCCATTAATAAGCAACGAAAACCAAGAATTGTTGATTGAATTGGCAATATAAGTAATAAACAGTTCAGGAAAGCCAAGCAATCTAAGAATCTTATACAAAACGTGCCACATCAATTCTTTCATAAGCTTTTTGGAGATCAATCTTAAGGATCATCCTCCCATTTTTAATCTTAGTATGAAGATCATGCACCATTTCTTGAGCAAGAATGATGTTATCAGCAATGTCCCTAGTAGGGACAAAACCACTTTGAGCCGGATGTATTAATGTAGGAAGGAGGGAAGACAACCTATTATTCACCATTTTAGTAAGAATCTTGTTGATGACATTACACAAACTTATGGGCCTAAAATCTTCCCAAACCACAGGTTTATTCTTCTTAGGGATAAGAGCTATGGACGTACAAGTGAAACTTCTAGGCATTGGAACACCTAAAAGGAATTCCCTAGAAGCTTCAAACAAGTCATCCTTAACAATATTCCAACAGTGTTGAAAAAAATAGGTAGAAAAACCATTAGGTTCAGCCATACTATCTTTATCTATAGATTGGACAACCTCAAACACTTCTTTCAAAGAAGGTGGTTTGCACAAGGCTAAGGCATCTTCATGAGAAATTAAAGGTTTTATAGTATTAAAAAAATAGGGCTGTCCAAGTGCCCCCCCCCAGTAGTAAACATTTTTTGAAAAAATTCAGAGGCAGTTTTATTAATGAGTTCAGGCTCAGAAATGCAAATGTCATCAACAAATATCTCATTAATCCTGTTTTTAAATCTTTTATTTTTTACCAAAGCATGGAATAGGCAGTATTCTTCTCTCCTTCCTTCAACCATTTACAAGTTGATTTTTATTTCCAAAATGACTCCTCTATAGCCAAAGCAAGAGACTATTCAGCTTGCTTTTGCTTAAGAATTATTAATTGGGAATCTGTAGAGTCCCTCAAGTAAGCCTCCTCTTGGTTGATGAGAGATTGCTCAACTTGTTGGACCCTATCAAATATATTCCCAAAAATATTCTTATTCCTACTCTTTAGACAAGTTTCAAGTCTAAAGAGCTTTTGCTGAACTTTCAGCATACCTCTTTGATCAGTGGGGGTATTCCAAGAGTCCTCCACTATTTTCAAAAAGGTATGATGCTTAGTCCAAGCATTCAGGAATCGGAAGGAGGGTTTGGATTTGAATTTATCAGAGGTAAGGTTCACTAAAAGGGGACAATGATCTGAAGGCCCTTTAACCAGGTGTTTAACTTCCAATTTATTGAACAAATCCAACAATCCAGCAGACACTAAGACTCTATCAAGCCTCTCAAATACATGGTTTGCATGCCATGTAAATGGTAGGCCTGAAAAACCAGCATCTTCTAGAGCACAATGACTAATCATATTATTAAAATCATCCATAGATTTCAGTTTAAACACTCTCCTCCCCCCCCCCCTCCTTTTCATCAGCAGACCCTATGGTGTTAAAATCACCACTAACCACCCAAGGGTCACCAGCATGGGAACAAGATCTAAGTTCATTCCATAAACTCAATCTAACAGTCCTAGAACAAGAAGCATATACAAAAGAACAAAAGAACTTGCAATCAATCACAGGGTTGCGAATTTCAGTGTCAATAAGCTGATCAGAAGAAAAAATAACATCTATAGAGATGGGATCATTCCACATGACCCAAATTTTGCCATTGGCAACAACATGTTGGAACCCAAGAATATGGACTAAAAACAAATCCACAGCAGCACATTTAGTCTCCAAGACTGCACACACATCAGGCTTCTTTTTCTTTATCAAGTTTTTTAGATAATTTCTAGTTGTATTGTTACCCATTCCTCTAACATTCCACGTAATCACAATCATTTAAGGGTAGAGGAGGTACCTTGAGTGAAAATAGTTCCCCTCCTTGTTTGCATAACAAGAGGGCCAACACTTTTTTTTTCTTTTTATGCCTTTTCTTACCAGGTTTCTTCCTCTGTTCCGTCCCCAATCCTTCATCCCAGGATGTTGTACCTCGTTCTTCCTCCTCATCCTCATCCAGCATTTCATGCAGAGAAGACATGTGGACGACAAAGTTAGTGTCATATGGATCATGTTTACCATCTTAAAAAACACAAGCATCATCATCCACATTAACATCAAGTTTTGAAAAAGAATTTTCATGCAAATGGAAATCTTCTAAAATGTTCAGCTTATCAGTTTTTGACCCCTCAGCCCTGTCATAAAAATTACCAGCTTGGGTTTTAATGGTTTCATTAGGGGTGGAGGCAACTCCTTTCCCTTTTTCAAGGGTCCTAGCATTTTCAAAATCATTACTATCACTAACCTTATCTTCCTGCCTTGGGTTACCAATATCCACCCCCATGTCCTTCTTATTCTGTCCTCCCAGCCTACATTCATTATTAGAGTCATCATTGGGGTTACCCATAGAGTTAGTGGTATCCTTAGGAACCCATTGCTTAGCCGGCATAGTTGATGGATTTGGTCTGGTCACAACAGTTTTAGCAGTTATCTTTTTTTTTTTGTATTCCTCATTAAAACATTATGTAGAAACATGACCTAAGTGCTTACATTCAGAGCAATAACTTGGAGTTTTATCATAAGCCACTTTTTGAGTTATTAGACAATCACCACATCCTATAAAGATTTCTTCAGGTCTAGGCCTAGTTAAATCCATCTCAACACAAACCCTAGCCACACTGGGTCTGGTTCTATCAGTCGTAGCCTCATCTATACGAAGAGGCTGACCGATTAGCGAGGCAATGCGATACAATGTTTTTTTTTATCAAATAAGTGAATAGGCAATTCTGGGAATGAAACCCACACAGGGACCACTGCAGATTCAATTTTAGTATCGAATTCTTTGGTCCATTTAAAAACCCTCATGGGGTAACCCCCTACATGAATTATCTGCTTAGCCCAAAATCTCTGAAAATCGTCCTCATTACTAAATTTTAACATGATATGCTTGAAATTGATTGCACCAATAAATAGGTTTGCTTGAATACTTTTAAAAGAGGGGCTTCCATGAGAAAACTTACCAATGAGTACATATTTACACTGCGCTGCTAGTAGATCAGTCTCAGAGTCCGTAAACTGCACTATCGGTGGTCCACGATATACCCCTGTAGATCCAAACCCTTCTACAGATTTCGGATTGAAGAGCTTCTTTGCGGATCTACCCTCCAACCTCTCCGCCGCTAATTTGCCCTGTGCTACGCTAAAAAAGAAGACGGCTAAAGGCTCGGAATAATAGGATTTGCGAGAGGTTTTGGATCTTTGGACGGTAATGTCAGAAATTCTCCACCATCAACGGCAGACGCGAGCGGATTGCTCGTCGCGCTGATGGCGGCGAAGAAGGGTTTCAGATCTCTACGAAAAAATGAGGGTTTCTAGAGTGAGAAAGTTAGAGAGGAGGAGGAGCTTTTTTAATTCATTATTCGACTTACTACCTTAAAATATTATAAAATTTAATTCGTAAAACCCACATCTTTGAGTTAAAATGTCTAATACACTTTTCCAAAATCAATAGTAGAAATTTCAAACGTTAAAATTATTTAAAAGATACCATACTTATAACTTCAAAACCCAATAACTTTTACTAAACTTTGAAACTCTTGTAACTTTAATTAATCACTATAATTTAAAGACTTCTACTTGATACTTGACTTTGAATGCATTTACTTTATTCTTTATTCTTTTTATTGGGAATTTGTCCGCACCAGCTAAAACTCCTGCCATCTATTAGTCCTGAAAATGGTTTAAGCATAGCATCAAGAGTTATGCGAACCCAGTGGGAAAACTCTGTAAGCAGTTGTACTAAATGAATATGCACCATTATAAATACATCCTTGACTTATGTGCCAATCTTACGACACAAAAGTCTTTGACTTAGGAGCCAATGTTGCGACTCAAAAGTCTGATTAGGTGCCTATCTTACGACTCAAAGTCATATTGTTAAGATCACTTAAGAGTCAATCTTACGAGTCGAAAGCATTCGAATTATGAGGTAATCTTACGACCAAAAAGCCTTACTCAAAAAGCCCATCTTACAACTTGAGAGTAATCATAAGCCTGAAGACGAACATATGAATCACAGTATAAACTCAATAGTATAAAAGCTATATAGTTACCCACTTTCATGAAGACATCTTTTGACTGATGTAGATGTTCTTTGATTGAACTACTCTGGAGAGGCTCCAAGGCTGTCCGGTCCAACTTGTACTGCACTCGCCGATTTAAGACATTTAGCTTATAACTTTCTTTATTATTCTTCCCCTTATCATAACTTATTATATCTATCATAATCTTAGCTTTTATATTTAGCTAGTGCACATGTATACTTATACATATACATTTAATAACATAGTAATTTACATAATTACACATTAATATATATATATATATATATATAATTTCATATACTATAACATTTTGTCAAAACTCAAAAAGTACTTTTTTTTTTGTAAAAAGCTTATACTAGAGGTCAACTGATAATTTTTAGGTCTTGTACCCATCCCGTCTTCTAAAATTCACTATAAATCATACATTTCATAAAAACCTCTCAAAATTTAATTGTAACATCCCAACTTTATATAGTATAACAAAGTAAAATATATTTCCAACAATCAAAATGAATAATTCTATAAAAGTCATTTTCTAAGAGCAAATTATACTATTTTATTTAAAAATGAGCTTATTTTGTAAAATTCATTAAAACTCATTAACTCAACGAAAGGCCGTCAAATGTTAACCATAGACTTCTAACATCATATATTATAACATAGTATGACATTTTTAAAAATATAAAGTAAATAATTTTATATAAATTTCCAAAGTCGTACGTAGAACATGAACTTTGACGACTAATGTAGTCTAGTAAAATTCACACGTTTAGATAATATAATCTCTTATTTATATAATATTTATAATTGTATGAAGCTCATAAGTAATCAATAATAAAAATATCTAACGATATAAAACACATTCAATAAACATGCGTGTACCGATTTTGCATCACGTAGTAAAATCGGTAGATTGATAATCAACCATATAAGAACTCTAAGTCATGTGTACTAACTAATATACATCATATCTATCACCAACTAACATAAATCAACAAAATTTTAAATTTCTAAATCTATATAAATTACAAAAATAAGAAAAAGAAATTATTAAAAAAGACATACCTTAAAATAGATATACTAAAACAACGACTCCTTAAAATGCCGAACCTCCAAAATCCTTTGGACACATTGGATCTTCGAACATCATTTGAAAATAAATGACTAAGTGTCCCCTAATTAAAGGAATCCCTTATAAATGCATACATATCCTTAGTATGTGTTTCTTACGTTATACTTTTCAAATAAATAAGGTGAACGTAAATTGTAACCGCCCCATTTTTCATTTCGTCGATGTGGGATTCAAATCAAGTAATTAATTATTTGTTCCTCTTGGTACCTATGGGACTTGTATTTGCGAGTTAAAAAGATTGCTTCAGGTGTAGATTTTCATCCAAATTTTGCATGAGTTACGTGGCCAAGGAAAAGAAGGGTTAGTGGCTTTTCCTTTCCCTTGTATAATCTATACATATAGGGCCATCTATAACACAATAATAGTTCATCTATCATTTAAATTAAATGGGAGAGTAGGTGCAATATGTATGGCTTATGGGTCCTTGTGTGTCAAAAATTTTAAAATCTTTATTTTTATTATTATCCAACTAATTAGGGTGAGTTCAGTTGATAATTATAATTGTAATAATAATAATAATTATTATTATTAATAATAATAACATATTATATTTAGGGTAATATTAAATGTGATTGTGTAGAGAAATAAGAGTAGTGTATCCTATGATGTTCAATGTGTTGTATCACTTGGGAGATATTATTTGAAGCACCAGCTCCTTCCCTCGGATAAGCACCATATCTTCTTTGATGGTGCGATTTCCTTGTATCAAAATGTGTGTTTGCTCCTTCCTTCGTGCAAGAATTCGACGATTCTCCAGAGTTGCTAATCCTGAACTTTCTGAGATTCTGGCCCTTCGGGAATTTTTATTACTGGTGGAAGAGTTGGGGCTTGTTGATTTTTGCATTTATGGATACTCTTCTACTGCGATCCTCTCGGCACTCAAGGAAATGGATTGCTCGGGTCTTTGCGCTCCAGTTATTCAAGATATTCATCAAATGCTTGATTCTTATACTAGGCGAGTTGTGTTTTGGACATGTCAGATTGATAATTTTTTAGCTCACTCTCTTGTAAGTTTTGCAAAAACCTGTATGTTAGACTTTGTGGATTGGGACTCTCCCCCTCCTCATATTTGTCAATCAGTGCTGGCTGATTCCAGCTAATTAATGACATTTTATGATTTTTTAAAAAAAAAAAAAAGAAGAAGGTAAAATTAAAAAATAAAAACTAAAAAATAAAGTGCAGAAAATAAATGTCTAGTCTATATCGAACTATTTATCAGAATAAAAATTGAACACAGTTATCAGTCCCCCACAACAACGGCTAAAACTTGACAACACTATTTTCTAACCTAGTAAAGCACAAGTGGACGGTGCTAGTACAGCTAACGGCAACAAGGTCGATCACACAAGGACTGTGCTCTATATCCAAATTTATACGCTAATCCTAATAACCCAACACTATCTAGACTCTCAGATTACGATAGATTAATGATTAACTAAACCCTAAATTTGCAGAAAATAAAGAATTAAAATAAGCAAGTACTTGAATAAACGAAAAAATTAATAACGAAAGATTCTGATATGATAAAAACGTATCCTAGGGCTTTGATTGCAGTTATAATCCCCTATGTTTGATTATCCTAATATTCTAGACTTTTTAAACAGATTATATCGTTATTAGGCGGCACTACACTAGTTAACCCTCCTCTCGGACGAATTTAACATGTAGATCGATTTTGAACAATTACTCTCTTAGGCTAACTGTCACATAAAGACTCCCAAGGGCTCACTCCTCTCGGACAATTATTGGTACCTACTTTATATGCTTGTAAGCCTATTAACAAAACTCTCCTCTCTGACGTTGAATTGTTAAGCATGTAGAATAACATTAATTGGCCAAATTGATAAAATTCATAATAATAAAACAAGCATATAGATAAACAATTAAGAATAGAGTCTATTAATGAAAGAACAAAATCAAAACATAGTTGATACATAATCTACTCTCTAACCCTAGAACACAAGGGAATTAACTAATCATGTTCACAAGAAAAACCCAACAATATTAATAGAAAAACACTATTGAATAAGAAAAATAAATATAAACAATAGAACCCGAAATCTTAACCTTCGTCTCGCGATCTTTGCTCTTCAATTCAATCCTCCAAGTGTTTTCAATGATGAAAACCGCTAAATTTCAGATTTGGGAGCCTCTATTTATAAGTTTGGAAGGATTTGGGTTGCAACAGATTGAAAATAGGTCAAAACGCATACAAAACGCATAAACCGACTAACTAACTCGACCGAGTCAACGCGTACAAAACGGGAAAAGAAGAATGCTCTCTTTTTCTTCTCTAATTCTCTTGGTCTCTCACACCCTATTTTGGCTGCTAGTGCTCCATTATTATTAGGCCAACAATATTCTAAATGTTGGGCCTCATTTAGACATTAGTTAAGTTGGGTATTGGACCACTCCACAAATTGGAAACCCAACACTACACTTGAATCCTAAATGAAAGTCATTTTACACTTTGATGAAGAAAGAACTCACGGGCTGAACAAATATATCCCCATGCAACCTAATTTTGCTATCTTAAATTTCTTTTTTCTTCCCCTAAAAAAAGGAAAGAGAATCAATTTACCAATAAGAGGGATAGTAATTTAGGTAACGACAAAATTAGGAGATTTTTTTTTATATATCCAAGAGAAATATTGGGAAAGATGGTCTTTTACTATAATATCTTATTTTTTGTATAAATTAATTTTCCTAGAATGACTTTTATTTGGGAACGAATGGAGTATAATAAAATAACATCTATTTGAACTTAATATAATATTTTCTTTTTACTTTTTAATACTATATTTGTCTAATAATGAGGGTCATGTTTGAAAATATACCATTATTTATATTTTGTCAATTTGAGGAAAGTACAATTCTCCAGAAAACATCAATTAGCATTTAATTAAACAACTATTTTATTATTTTTGACTTATTCAATTATATCTAAATAATATGTTAAAAAAAATTATACTTAAATAAACTTACAACACGAAATTTTAATTTTTTATGCAAAACTCTTATTTTAAGACAATAAAATATTTGAATTATAACTCTCATTATAAGATTGAGCCGTTCACGAATAAGTGTCATTCTAGAAAAAATCATATTTTCTTATAAAGAGTATTATTGTAACAATTTTTACTTATTTCTTCTAAAATTGTCCTTAGTTATCTAAGGAAATTTTCATACAAATCTATAATATAATATAAATAAAGCATGTAGAAAAAGATAGAAGAATTTATGATAATAAAAAAAATTAATGGATAGAAAAATGAAAGGGCGTTGTTGTTCATTTATAATTTCTTAAATTCTACTTAAAAGTCTAAATAGATATTTATTTATGAACAGAGGAAGTAAATCTTTAGAATAATTTTAGAAATAATTTGAATGATATAGAAAGTCTGTTGCCTCATTTATTATACGGTTTGACTTGAAATTTAGGTTTTTTCCCTTTAAACGTGTCTGTTATAGACGTCGTAGCGTTTTGACATCTTCCATGAAATATGAAATTACGTCTCTACTTATTGTACGTACCATATAAAACATGAGCCCCGTTGGTTACTCAGACAATATTCATTATTAAATTCCAGTATTCTCTCTCTGATTTTCCAAATATAAATCCCTAAGGCCTGAAATGTGAATTTGTTTTTATATCCAGCAGTAGAATTATTGATGGGTGTTCTGAGGCTGTTTGTTTCAGCAATCAGTGCGTTTGTTCTGCTCGGAATTGGGTGGGCCTGTTCTAATGGAGCCTGCAAGGTAAAACAATATCTCATAATTAATCATTTTGTTTATTGTGCAGATCTGATTTGAGTGTGTGCAGGTTGGTGATGGATGTTCTACGAATTCGGATTGCGGGGCGGGCCTGTATTGTTTATCTTGTGAAGCCGCGTTTGATGGGCCCAGCTGTGTCAGATCAACCGCCACCAACCAGTTCACCCTACTGGTATCACTCTCTCTCTCTCTCTCTCTTTCTGCCAACTCTTTAAATCAACTAATTCAATGGCATACATTTCTCCACGACCAAACCAATACAAACATCTTTTTGCTACTTACTTGGTACTACTATCAAACATTTTAATTGTTATTTCATCATCTCATTTTATTTTATTGATGCACGTTGGGTATGCTTGCCTAAAATTGGAGAGTGCTGAGTTATTATTGACCGAGAAACTTAATAAATGAACTTCATTAAAATTTGATTCTCTTAACGGATTGGGGGAACTCAAAATAAACACACCCGTTATGTAGTGGTCACTTCACAAATCACAACAATGAAATGGAACAAACCATGAATGGTTTTACAAGAATAATCACAACAATGAAATGGAAGAAACCACGAACGGTTTTACAAGAAATAATCCAGTTTCGATACATACAAAATGCCTCATGATCAGTCTAAGGAAAAAGAAAGACAAAATTACTTTTAGTTTAACAATTAGTAATAAGAAAAATGCATATGTATATTGTAGTTTTAGTTTGTTTGTTTGATTGACTGTGTCTGGACTCTGGTCCTATTACTTCCATTTATAGACATGGAGTACTTGATCTTTTACATATATTAATTTTGAGTCATTCTATTCTGTTTAGAAGTTAAGAGTGACCAATTTTAATGCAAATAACAGGAATATATTTTCCTCCTTAAGAAATAAAGGGGGTGGTGGATTAGAAATAACCAAACAGGAATGGTATAGTAAAAAGGGTTAACAATAATACACAAATTCCATTGAAGAGGGTGAGTGGAGGGAGAGGGAGAGGGCAAGGAATCAATTTGAGATAATTATTACCATATTTTCATTTCCATTAATCAAACATGGTAATTAGCCATTAATTAAATATCGGCCTCATTAAGTCCCTCTAAACCAAGCAACCCCTATATAGTTTCTTCTCCATTCAGTTATTGCTTGCAAATTAATGCGTCATTCTTATTCCATTTCATCTATGTCACATATGTATACCAATGCATATTATTCGAGATATATAGGCACAAATTATTATTTTCATATCTCATCTATATTTTGTTTCATTCATGTACTACTGTTGCATTCTACTCCATGTTTCAAAAAGATAACCTCCTTCAAATTTTACGGGCATATTAAAAAATTCATTTGTTACACCTACAAATTATTGTTGCATCATTATTTAATATGATAAATAAAATAGTATTTTGCATATATAGTAAACTCAAACAAAATAAACATTAAACACACTCTTAGATGGTATTTTCCTTTATTTTTGCTTTTGAAGAAGTAAATAAAATTATAATTATGTAAAAATCACTTATAATTAAATGTGAATGGTGTTTGAGAATTAAATAGTTTTTGAAAAATAATAAATTAAAATTAAAGTACTTTCTCTTAATTTACAATAAGAAGTTAAAAGTAATACAATTGTTGCTTACTACTTTATTTCTGATGATTGATTATACCAAAGCCAACATCCCAAACACCCCCATTTTAGCATATATTAACTTATACTTAAATACTTGTTAAAAGTAAGCAAATGTAAATGCTCATTTAAAAAGAAAATATGACTACTATCTTTTTAAGAGGCAGAGAGTATAACATTAAAATTTGCAAGATGGATAAGCGTTAGCAGTCTCCTAATAATGATTGCGATGACAGAACAATTCATTGGCGTTGAACAAGTACGCATTCTTGACAACCCATAACTCTTTTGCAATAGAGGATGGAATCCCTAGACTCACTTTCACAAATCAAGAAGACAACATCACTCAACAGCTCAATGTACGTATCTTTATCTCACTCATCTACCTTTTCAATATTACTAATCTTACACTTGCAGAATGGCGTTCGTGCCTTAATGCTCGATACATACGACTTCGAGGGCGACGTATGGCTATGCCATTCTTTTGGTGGCGAATGTCACGACTATACTAAATTTGTAAGTCACAATATATCACTCTTGCATTGGCAAACTACTATATATAAAAAATTGATTATATTAGTTTTGATGCTAGCTAGGTACCTGCAATAGACGTTTTGAGAGAAATCGAAGCATTTCTGTCGGGAAATCCATCAGAAATCGTGACATTGATTCTAGAAGACTACGTTCGAAAACCAAACGGATTGAGTAATGTTTTCAAAGATGCAGGGTTAATGAAGTACTGGTTTCCGGTGTCTGGAATGCCTAAAAATGGAGAGGATTGGCCACTGGTAAGCGATATGGTTGCCAAAAATCAAAGGCTGCTTGTGTTTACTTCAGTAAAATCGAAGGAAAGCAGTGAAGGCATTGCTTACCAGTGGAATTACATGGTTGAAAATCAGTGTAAGTAGTTACATTGTAATTAATTAATTAATGTTGCTCATTCTTTAGTAGTAAAATATTGGATATTGATCAGATGGTGATGATGGAATGAAGGCGGGGGAGTGTTCCAATAGGGGAGAGTCTTCGGGGCTTAATGATAGAAGCAAATCTTTGGTTCTGGTGAACTATTTCAGGTCGGTTCCGGTTGAGGGACTGGCCTGCGTGCAGAACTCCGGCGGCCTCTACGACATGCTGCAGACGTGTTATGGTGCCGCCGGCAATCGCTGGGCTAATTTTCTGGCTGTAGATTTTTATAAGGTAGGTAATTCATCCTCCTACAAAGTACAAACTCTCTCTAAATTAAATGTTTGTGTTTTTTGGTGCAGAGAAGTGAGGGCGGAGGATCATTTAATGCCACAGACAAATTAAACGGGGAGCTCCTCTGCGGCTGCAAAGATGTGCACTCATGTACCGTAAGTCTAATTAAAATCGTCTTTCTAATTTCTTTTATGCTCTGTCTATAAACAATTACTTTTTCAACCAAAACAGGAAGTTATTATTTTATACAAGAAAATAATACTTTAGTTCAAACTCTCACTTTGCCAAAAATTAATATTTCCTCAATTTCAAAATAAATGATGTTTTTAGAAAGAAGAATGTAAAAGATATTTTAGGATTGATATATGGGCAAAATTAGAGAAATGGTAAAAAATAACTAAAACATCAATTATTTTAGAAAATCATTAACAAGTTAAAACATCATTTATCTTGAAATGGAGGGAGTACTTTTTAAAGAGCAAATACTATCTAACTATTTGTATAGGAAGAAATAAGTTTTTTGTCTTACCAGAGAATGCTTTATAAAATTTCTAGTTTTTTTACATGATTTTGTCATTTTATATATATAAAAACAAAAGAGGGTTAAAAGAAACCAAAAATACCAAACATTCGTATTCATTAGCAGCAGTATATATTTATAAAATACAAGTTTAAATGTATATTTATGAGTGAATATTTAGAAACAAATATTGATAGATTGTAATATAGTATGTGGAATAGTGAACTTTCATGAGATACATATTTTTTACATTGCGTTTGGATTGAGAGATTTAACGTTTAAGAAGATTTTAATTGATTAATATAAAATCGTTTATATTTGAAAATTAACTAATTTCAAATTTTTTGTTTGGATATTGGAATTTAAATGAGTGGATTTGTGTTGTTTAATTTTTTTTTATCTTTTTCATTTAAAGAAAAAAAGAAAAAGAAATGAAAAAGTGTGTATGTATTGCGTGTACTATGCGAAGTGTATATGTAAAATGAGTACACTATATGTGATTATGTAATAGGTAGGAGAGATTGATGAGTCTGAAATAAGTGGATTTGTGGAAAGAATTCAAAATCCGTAAAAAATGAAGTAATGATTTAGAAATGAATTTTACCCCAAAGAAAGGTAAATAGATTCCATATTGAATTTGAAATTCATCTCTTGAATAGTGAAATGTAACCTATTTGGACAATAATTTTGTTAAAGGCCCACTCTTATTGCGAGTGGGTCAGGAGTTTTGAATTGCTCATATTGGCTTTTACATGGGTTTATTATTAATCAACTTATGGTTGTGACGGGCTTGAGTTCTTAGAGTTTCAAATTTCAAAATTTGTGAGTTTTTAGGAGTTTTGAGTTGGTACATGTGGTGAATTTTAGAATTTATTTAGAATCTCTGTTATATTTAGAATTTCTAAATAATATTTAGATTTTTTATATTATATCAAAATATAATGAATTTTGAGTAGATCGGCTAAACCTTTGGTTCAAATTCCAACAGTCTCTTTTATATGATCTGTATTAAAAAAATCTGCAAATTATACATTGTCTATATTTTCACATAAAAGTGACGAGGATTTGGATAAATTTGTGCAGCATGGTTCGAATTGTTGAAGGGCAGACGAGCGGCCAGTGAAGACGACTCGATCAATTCATATCATATGCAACACTGTATCGACTAGGAGGAAACAAAAAAATTGTTGGGTCTATATTTTCCAACAAGATTATTGAATTTCTGTCATTCACCAATGCTTCAAAATTATCAAACAAAAATGAAATCCAAGACTAATTCTTGTTTTTGATACAACCAACGACCTTTGCTTAGTTAAACGCCATTTATCTATTAAAGAGAAGTTAGAGACTGTAGAAATTAAGCAATACTATACATTATCAAATTTGTACAATGCTCCAGAGAATGGTTATGTATCGCAGAAAGGGATGGCAATGAATCGAGTTGAAATCCGAATTCATACTAAATCCGCTTCGTATGGGGTGGATAGTCAAACAGATATTGCCGGATTTGAATCGAGTTGTAGATTTTGCTAAACCCGCGTATATATTATTTATATTAATATTTTATATTTTTTTTATTTATTATAGTAATATATTCAATTACTACTACTTTTAACTAACAATATATTCACATTTTTATTATTTTTGCTTGTTTCACTTTGTTTGATTTAGTTTGAATTTATTTAGTTATTTTCGTAAATAGATTTTTAATCAATAATGTATATTTTATATTATTTTTAATTATGAAATCATTATATCTTAAAAACAATAGTGTATATATTGGGAAAGAAAACTACAACAACATAGGGGGTTAGGGCGGGGAAGTGAAGCGGGGCGTGGTCGGGTTATCTGAGAAGGCAGGGCGAAGTGGGTTACGAATCTAATTATTTTCATGCAGCACGGGTCTTGGGAAAGACCAAACTTGCTCCATGTCATCCCTAGTACTAGAGCTGGCAATTCGGGCAGCCCGCTGGAGCCGATCCCAGTCGGGCCAAGGGGTAGTTTCGGATCGTGCCCAATTTATTTTGGGCCTAGAAATGCTAGGCTCAGCCCGACGCACCTCGGGCCAAAAAAATCCACTAATAAGTTTTTTCCCTGTTTACCTCAAAAGTGATCCATGATGCACAAAAATAGTCTAATTGGACTATAACGGAGCCGAAGTCCAACGTGCCTAAGAAACCGCCATTGGAGGCTCTGTCAAAAGCTTTCTTGTGCCAGGTGATAACTGTTTCATTTGCCCGATTTTCTTCTCCGATGAATGAAATATATGGCTTGTTTACCGAGATAAGAACCTTTTCCCTAATGTTAACAATTTATACATGAATTTTATATGTTTATGGTGTTGGAATGAAAAATAAAATACAAACTAAATAGACATCAAATATATCACAAAGAAATTAAGATTCCCCTGTAATAAAACCAAGATGCACTTATTCAGGTGGTTCCCCACTCTATGATTTGGAGTTCTCTACACTTGCTTCAATATTAACAAGCCATCAAGATTGCTTCCTTCGGGCAAATCCCGATTATTTTTAGCCAAAAGAGCTCCTAAACCAGCAACCATTCCAATCCCAATAATCATAGTGGTTAAATGCATAATATCCCACTTCAACGTTGTCATTCTTAGATCAGCATCACCTATTGTCTAAAGAACATTGAAACATACAGGACAAGAAACCTTTGAACTTTCAAAACAGATTAAAAAAAATCATTTCAAAAAGTCATGGGCCAGCCCGCGGACCCACAGGCCAGCCCACCCCAGGCCCTCCCAAAAAAAGCTCGTTCATGCCGGGCTAAAAAGGTCCGAATTTTTTGGGGCCTCTAATTTTGCAGCCCAGCTCGCTCTATATTTCGAGTTACGCGGGCCGGTCCATCGGGCCCAACCATTTTTGCCAACTCTACCTAGTACTAAGAACCAATATATATGCGACACATGGATACTTGGAACATGTATATGGAGTGTGCATTTGATAGCTAAAACTTTGCATGAGTTACTGATTATGAGCCAAGTCTGCAAGCTTCCGTTGCGTCTTTAATATTTCTTCATCCCCTCCTCAAGCTGGAGGATGGGAGGCAAGTCATGCCCATTTTGGATAAAAGCATCTGAAACTGTGAAACTTCAAATTATTAGCAAATCGGAAAATTGTAACTGTGTAGAAAAATGAAAAAGCAACAGGAAGCCCTCTTTGAACTTGTTAAGGACTAGGTGATAGTCTATATCCAATTGTATAGTTTGCCATGGAATACCTAATTCTCCACAATATGCAATGCGTGGTGATTGTCACAATAGAGGGAAAATGTGTTGATAAGCTCAAGATGCATATCTACAACAAGGTAATCAGTGCTACCCAGAGCACTATATTATTGTAACAATAAATTTCATGTATTAAATAGATAAACACGAAAAATATTTAAAATATTAAATTTCTCATATCAAACAGATAAAATTTACAATTTGAGAGTTTTTTCTCTAGTTCTTCTCAGATTCTTCTCTTCGATTGTTTAACGCCTTCAATCTCGCAGTTGAATTTTATCTTCTCCGATTTTAAGTTTTGACTTGAATAACGTTAATCAAAAGACTTGGAAGCTTGATTTGGATTAGACAATTTGCTTGGATGAATACTTGAAGAACAATTTCGAAGATATTGACGAACAACGAACACCTTCGACGATCTAACTTGAAAACGCCGATCAAAGGGGGTTTTGTACCTTGATCCCGGATCAGACATCATTTTGAGGGTGGTTTCCTTCGAAGAACACCGAAGAACTTTTACGATAGCCGAAGTTGCCTTTGCTCTGAAATTCTTCACTTGCTTTTTGACTTGTGTTATTGATGATGTGTTTTTTGTGGAAACAATGGAGCCCTATTTATAGTTATATGATGGTGAATCCTAATAGGTCTAAGATGGTTCTCCAAAATATCAAATCCATCAAATATCTTTGAGATAATTATTGAATTAAATATGATTTAAGGCAATGATATATGCATGATTTCGATATGTGGCGACCTTTGATAAAATATGAAATTTGTTATCTACAATTATGCCTCGGCATAGCTTCTTAAAATGGTAGTTTATTTCTTGGTTTTCGAAGTGACAAGGCAACCACCATGAAAAACACAATAACTAGTGGGAGATTTTCGGGTGTCAGCAGAAGACCCCCAATCTGCATCATTATAAGCATGTATTGTTGTTCCTCCGAGTTTGGAAGAATAAGAGGGTGTTTCGCTAAGCTTATTTAAAACATCTTATAAGCTCTCACATCTTTTAAGATGTTTTTAGAGCTTATAAGTTGTATGGTCCTATTTTAAAATAAGTTGTAGAAGTGTTTGGATCAAATAACTTATAAGATCTTATAAGATATTGATGAGTTTGGTATATAAGATCTTTTTATAAGTATAATTACCAAAAAAGATGTATTTAAAAAGTGCTTATGAAAAAAAGGTGGAGTGGTTGTACTTTTTTTATAAAGAGCTTATAAACTCTTAAGGAGCTTAATTATACATCTTATAAGCTCATTTTTAAAAAAATTAGCCAAACAAATTTTGAGAGCTTATAAGTTCTTAAACATCTTGTAAGATGTTTTATAGAGCTTATAAGCTCTACCAAACACCCTCTAAATCAAGATTAGTATTATCCTTAAGATAGCATAGAAGATGAAGGGCAACGTCGAGCACTTTTGGGAGCAGTGATAAACTGATTTAGTTGCTGGATAGCATAAGTCAAATATTGTCGAATTAAGTTCAAATACAAAAGGCGATCAACCAGCCTCCTATACTACTCAAGATCTGGTATAAGGAACCTGATTATTTAGAGAGCTTAAGAGCTTGGGAAAGTGGTATAACAGCAGGCTTACAGTTGAGCATATATGCATCAATGAGTATGTCAACCACATACTTGTGTCGACTTAAATGAGTACCTTGATCACCTCTAGCAATCTTCAAACCTAAAAAATACTTGGCATATGTGAGTTCCCAATACGACATCCACATAGACAATTAAAGCCATAAGGTCGCACCCTTGTGTTCAAGTAAAGAGGCAATGATCATGTGATGATTGTGTAAACCAAAATAGGGAAGTTTTGCACAAAACTCACTGTCTAGATGCTTACTTTAAGCATATAGACTTCGAGTTGGCTACAAACTTACGCAGTTGCTCTTTGTATAACCTGGAGGAGGAAGCACATAAAACTCTTTATCAATATAGCTGAACAAAAGCATCAATTATGTCCAATTGACATAAAGGTTGATCACTCCATGTTTTACGGAATTTTTAGGAATCTCTTTATAATTAAAACAGTGCTAAATTGCATAAATTAGTACTTCCTAACCCATGTTTTCATATGTTTGGTAAATTTCACTTGTTTGTTTGTTTTGTAGTATTTTCAATACAAAACAATGCTTATTTTGGAGTTAATGGTGAAATCACAAGACCAAACAGACAAAAAAAGTCTTAGAAGGAAAGAAATAGATAATTGAACTCAAAAGAGACCTTAGATAGTCTTAAGATGAAGTTGAAGAAGCCCAAAAGACGAGCTACAAAGTGAAGGAATGAGAGCACCATTTGCTCGACCAAGTAGCTAACCTACTATGTGGTCCATCTTGCAGCAGTGGCCAAATACGTCTAGATGAAGAGCATTAGATCGACCGAGTGTTTGACCAACTCGGTCGTGCAAAATGTCATCGAAATTGATGGCTGATGAAGTTTATGGGCTTTTATCCGATTTGATCCCTACTTTAACCTATTGTTGTGTACTTCTATAAATTTCTAGACGTATTATTTGTTAAACATTATACTTTATTAGTCTCTTATCAGACTTTTATAGTTTAGAGCAGTTTTATAGTTTCATAGTTTAGAGAGTTGGAGAAGGAGATTCCTCCATCGTCTTCAATTGGTAATTGTAGTATTCTCTCGTATATTTACATTTGCTCTGAACATGTCTTTATTTATGACATTTTTTTTATTAATATGTTTATGGTGTAGTTAGTTTATATCTTAGGTCTAGAAAGTATTTTTCAATTACAATGTGAATGTTTATATATTATCCATGATTTGCATGATTTTGTTGTTATTAGATGTGTTGAGGTATGATTGTTGTTAGGTTATTCTAATCACTTAGTCTAGCACTCACGAATCACATACTTGAGATATCGGAAGGTGAGAATTTTGATGGTCAACCAACACATAATATAATATATCTGAAAAACCAGAAGGCTAAGGGTATATTATGTTGTAGTGTATATAATCATGGCTTAATCCAGAACTTTAAACAAACTGAATAAAGTAGCAACTTATTTTAAAATGTTTAGTTTGTATTTGCTATAATGCTTTTAACTAATCCTATACACATTTTTCTTTTAAATCCATTATCATATCACCACAAGTTGACTTACTATTATGTAGAGAAGGGAATTGACATGAAATACATGAATTTTTGTGTTAATATCATTTTTCACCTGGAAAATGAGCACTATTTCTTCTGATACTAAAAGTATATTTCTTTTCTTATTACCATCCAAAGTCGACGATTTTATCATTGGACCACCTCCGGCAACTTTTTCCTAGGGGTGGTTTGGTACGGCGTACCGTACCGAACCATCCATATTGTTGTTGTATCGAAATCTTTGGTATATGAAAAGTTCATATCGTTACCGTACAAAAAATCTTGGTTTATTGAAATTCGGTACAGTAAAGGTTTGGCACGGTATCATTAGATACTGACACCGTAACGAAATTTCGGTACACTAAATTTTTCATCGGTATTTATATATATCGTTGGTTATGATTGATTTTAGTTAACCAAATTCTCGATATATCGTTAGAAATTTAGTATACAAAAATAACGAATCACCAAAATACCAAAGAAAATTGTTATACTAATATATATTAATACTGAACTAACAAAATATCGAAAAAGATTTGGTATACCATTATATACCGAAATACCAACCTTTTCGGTATTTTTGGTATATATTAGAATACCAAAATTTTCAAATTCTTATACCGTTATCATATAGAAAAATTAATACCGTAGTGAAAATTCAGTATACAATAAAAAATGGTATTTTCGTTAATATTTTAGTACGATAAGTGCAGTATTTTGATATTTTTTCATATCCCTACTTTTTCCTACGAAAAATTAAAATAACATTTAAAATTTATTTTAATAAACTAAAAATCATTTTAAAATTAAAAAAGTTAATGTAAATTATAATAAAGGTTATTTATAAAATTTTGGAATTATGTTGAAATAATTTCAATTTTCTCAAAAAGTAAAAAATAATTTATAAAAATATAAAACATTATAGAATTGGAATACTTTTTAAATTTGAAATTTGTGATTTGAAATTTGAAATCTTCTTTAAAAAGTCTGAAATAGACAAATAGTTTGAAAAAAATAAAAATAAAATTATTTAAAAATTGTCACTACAAGAAATTTTTATATTAGAGATGATAATAATTAACGGATAACATCGGTCACGAAATAAAAACAAAATATAAATAGAATAGTGATGAGAAGTGGCAAGAAATCATTAATGTTCGATTAGTGATGAAATAACAACCGAATAGTAGAGACATACCTAATCCTTCTCTATTCGATAGGTAATTTGATCTCTAATTTCATAATAGAGACGGAAATCCCGTCACCAAATTTAGAGATGGAATAAATCTGTCTCTAAATATTAGAGATGAACATTATAGAAATCAAATATATCATCTCAAATTCGTCACTACTTTAATTTAAAGACTGATATCATGTAATTAGAGACGGATTTTGCGCCTCTAATTTTATTTTTTGTAGTGTGTAAATTATTTTTTTTAAATAATATTTTTGAAAATGCTTAAAATATTATTTTAGAAGTTGAAATTATTTCATAAAGTTATACTCCCTCCGTCCCGGCTAACTTTGCACGGTTGACCCGATACGGATGTTAAGAAAAATTAGTTGACTGCTTTTTATTTGACTTTTGAGGGTCTCTAATCAGTTTTTTAAGGAAGGGATTAGTGTATTAACACTTCCCACCCTTTTTTTCCCTGCTATACTTAAAATTAAAATATTGCAGAAAATAAAACTAAGTAAAAAAAAACAGTTCAAACCAAATTGCATTAAACAAAAGGAAATCAGAATTTACAGTTTTAGGGGAAAATTTCCCACCAAAATTTCAACAACCTGAAATTTTGGCAAAAAATTCCTAACATCCAAAAGTTCACAACAAATTTCCTCCTAAACTAAATTACATTCAAATTTTGTCCAAATCCTACTATAAATAAGCCCAAAAACAACATTGAATGCAAATTTCCCCAACCACCAGAATTTAAAGATGACCAACACTAGGAAGGGACCCCAAATTTCTTCATCAGATCGACTCCTTGTTGCTCAAACTCTTCTAGCCAACAGCACCAGAGGAGTTTTGAATCATCGCAAGGTAAAGGAAGTCGGAGCATCCTTTGGAGTTTCCGTCCCAACGATTCAGCTAATATGGCAATCTGCAAAAAAACAGATTTCAGAGGGTCAACCTGTTTCTTTTCCGATAATAAGGCCCAGAACAGCAGCAAGATAGCAAGCAACACTAGATGAAGATGCAATGAGAGCCATACCATTCTCCAAAAGAGGAACAATCAGAAGATTAGCAAGTGAGCTCATCGTTAGTAAAAACAAAGTTGGAAGATGGATTAAACAGGGATTCATAAAACCGCATACCAACGCAGTTAAGCCACAGTTAACAGAATCGAACAAGCTTCAAAGGCTAAAGTACAACCTCAGTTTCTTGCACAAAGACACTAATCAAAACAAGATCAGGTATGAAAATATGCATAACATAGTTCATATTGATGAGAAGTGGTTTTACTTGCAACAAACTAGTGAGAGAGCATATAAGCTAGCAGGTGAAGAAGACCTATACCGGGTTTTAAAAAGTAAATGTTTCATCCCCAAGGTGATGTTTATGTGTGCTGTGGCGAGGCCACAATACACAGAAGAAGGGGAATTAATATTTGACGAAAAGATAGGAATGTTTCTATTCACTACGCTTGAGCCGACCCTCAGAAACAGTGTCAATAGACCGAGAGGGACCATGGTTATCAAGCCAATCGAATCAATAACCAAACAGGTTATTAAGGATTATCTACTTGAAAAGGTAACCATTTGAACCATCATAAATTAATCATCATCTGTTTTTTTATAAGACAAAACTGCAAGTCTCCATGATTTTGCAAAACAGATTTTTCAATCTGTTTTGCAAAATCGGTAACGTCACAAATTAACAATTGTTTTAGTAGAAAATTGTTTCATCATAGGGGAATTTTGGAACAGATAATTCCAGTAATCAAGTCAAAATGGCCGGTTCATTCAAGTAAACAAATAATCATATAACAAGACAACGCAAGACCTCACTTAAACAACTTTGACATAAATTTTAGAAATGCAGCTACAAGTGATGGATTTCAGATTTAATTGATGTGCCAACTGCCAAATTCCCCGGACACTAATGTCCTAGACTTAGGCTACTCCCGGGCAATTCAGTCCTTATAAGTGGAGACCAGGAGTTACAATGTGCAGGACTTGGTTGACAACGTTTTAAAATCATTTGCAGATCTTGAACCAGTCAAGTTGAACTATGTCTTTCTGAGTTTGCAAGCATATTTAGTGGAAGTTATGAAAGACAAAGGGGGTAATAATTATAGGTTACCACACATAGCAAAAACAGCCCACGCAAGACAAGGGACACTGCCAACATCATTGGAAGAGGAAGAAGAAACAGTGCGAGAGGCTATTGAATGCTTCATGGCTCAAGAAAACTTAGAAGGAAACTATGAGGTGGGCGGGATACTCACTGATTTGGGGTATATGTGAAAACAAAAGGGTAAGTACAATACGTTTTGAGTTTGTTGTTTACAGTATAAACACAATAGACGTGTTTCTTTTGCTTAGACTGTAAACAGTAAAACCTATTGAAGTTAACAAAAACTGATCAAAAAATGATCACATTTTGTTTGAAACTTTTTTTAATTACCCTCAGAAAGGATTCATCATAGGGTTCAGGGACAAGGACCAAACAAGCATTGGTGGTAACATTAAGTTAGTCGGTGGTGACAAACTTAAGCAAACCTAAACCAACACGCAATCAGTTCATCTCTAAGAATTAAATTGGACAGATTGTATGTTTGTTGGGCAGCAACAGAAGAGTTCAGTTTTGAGAACATCATTACAATTGGCCACACTTCAACAATATCATAGATAATGGATTCAGAGATCCAAAATTTAAACCTCAGAAATAGATTTGGATTCACATATCCGCACAAAATTGCGACTAACGCCTAAACACACAATTGGATTCACAATCCCGAAAAATTACATCAAAAGCTTCAGCACACATTTGGATTCACAGATCCGAAAATAAACGCATCAAAAGCATCAGTACAGTTTCCGGATTCACAGATCCGGAAAATAGTCGCATAGCAAATTCCAGCACACACATGGATTCACAGATCCGAAAAAAAGAATCTTCACAAAGATTTGGATACACAGATCCAAAAGTTTCAGAACCGAAAAACGCGCAAAGCCAACTATACAAATGCCCAATAACATACTTCGAGTAAAGAAACAAGGATTCATAGATCCAACAAGTTTTCATGAATCAGAAATTAGGTCAGAGCAGCATAACTCATAATCGGGAACCAGTTTGCAAGACATTCGAAGAAAAACACGCGCATGTCTGGATCCGCGAGCCATCCATACCCAAGAGGGGGATACATAAACAGATCGGAGGGGGGAGCAAGGCCTTTCACCGGCGAAGCCTCCAAAGCCTCCAAATCGCTCAAAACCCCCTTTTCCAGCTCCGATTCAGGAACTACTGTCTCATCGGAATAAAAAACGATCGCGTCGTCGTAACTTCCAGAATCATTAGTCATCGGCAAAGACAAGAAGGAAAGGGTATGGGGTTTCAGATCTACGAATTTTGAGATACATAGATGAGAGTATGGAACTGGTTTAGAGGGGAGCGACGCTGGGATGAGCTTGGAAGAGAGATATAGGGTTTCTGGTTTTCAAAATCTGGGTTTGGGGGAAGAGGGGGAATGAACTAAGAAGGGAGATAGATTATGATTTCATAAATAGTGGGCTGGGCTGGATTCACAGATCTAGTGGCGATAATGAATGAGGGGAGGGGGGGTTAGTAAATTAAATTGAGTGGGTGGGGTTGGGCTGAATTTTGGGGAGGGGGTTTAATTTAGGTTAATTCAGATTTTTAGGATTAGTAAGTGACATTTTTGTAAAATTAATATGGCTGAGAGTGTTGACTTTATATGCCATTTTGGGCCGTGCAAATTTAGGTGGGACGGACCGATTAGGAAAGTGTGCAAAGTTAGCTGGAACGGAGGGAGTACTTTTTTTTTTCAAATATAAAATTATTTTTATTGTTTTATATATGATTTTACAAATAATAATAAGAACTTTCCAAATTATTTTTTGTTTTCAAATTCTTATTTTATGATGATGTTTCATTTAATATGTCTTAAAATTATCGGAAATATAGAATTACTTTTAAGAAATTCGATTTTCTTTAAAGAAAAATTTAAATTATAAAAATGATTTAAAAGTTAAAAAATATTAAATCATATTATCAAAATTTGTTACAACGTCTTTCAATAGTTTAAATCACATCATAAGAATTTAGATTATTTTAAACAAAAACATTAAAAAAAAATCAAATCTTTGAAATTTAAACTCAACATTTCTATTAAAAAAAAAAAGAATTTCTGACCTTTCAATATATTTTTTTTAATTATTATGCTAATTTTTTTTAAATAATTAGTTTTCTAAATAATTCCAACATTTTTCAGATATTTTAATTGATTTTTTAGTGTTTTTAAATGTTTTCATTTTTTTTAATATAAATTTTAAATACTTTTTGAAAACTTCTTGTCTGGAAAGATCTCCGGAGATAGTAAAATGATAAAATCGTGGACTTTGAGATCAATCAGGAAAAGAAAACAATATATTTTAGGCACAAAAGTGAAAAGATGCTCGTATTTGAGGCGACAAAAACAATTTTAACCCTAAATTTAGTACAAGTTGAATTTATCCAAAATGGGGCCAACATAATGTTAGAAATTGTGCCTTAAATTTGGTTCGATTTGGGTCGACGTTCGTGTCAAGGTGGAAGAAAATATTGAAGCAAATCTGGAAGCGCTGGAAAGCAATGCTATCGTGTCAAATTGTGGCTGGAATATGAATTCCGCGATGGAGAGCTGGTGCGGTCGCGCAGCTCGGGCGTGGCCGCGGCGTGTCGTGGCAGCAAAGCGGGCACGGGCGTGGCATGTGGTCGTGGCCACGGCAAGCCTAGCGGCGCAAAAGATGGGCGAACGTGAGTTTAGGCCCGGTTGGATTCCTTTTGTGTCTAGGATTAGGTTTTGGGGGGCTTATAAATAGTCTTATTGTCTTTGAAATTTGTATTGATTGAATCGGTTATTTGATCAGTCATTAATTTTTTAGGACAAGAGAGAGGTTGTCAGTTTGGGATATTCTAGAATTGGTATTTGTTAAGTACTTGATACTCTTTTGGTCTAGAATATCCAGTTTTTTTTTTGGGACTCTATTTTTGGGTTTAGAGTCGTTTGGTCATAGAGTGTGGAGAGTTTAGTTTTGATCGAGTATCAATTGATTGATACTTGAGTTTGTCTCCGTTTGTAAGGATGAGAGGTTGATAGTTAACATAGGGTCAAGTTTGTCTTTGTCCTATGTTCTAACACTCGTTTATATTGGATATGGTCTCTCTCATTTGGCCTTGGACGTAGCTAACAAGTTGTTAGCGAAGCACGTTAAATTTAGTGTGTCTATTTTGGCTTTGTACATACTTCTCGTTTATCATTTGTTATTATTTGCGATCGTAATTTTTCAACACATAATAAATGGATGTTGTCATTTTTATATATTCCGCTGCAACGTTTGAAAACAGAGGTCTATTACAATTTAAGAATATTCATATATGTGTTTGATAGGTATGGCCCAGTAACTTCGGGTCGGACTAACCTGCCAACCAATTGGGCCCAGGAGCGCCGGCCCAGTTATGCCTGAGCCCAATCGCGGCATGTTTGGAAATTGAGATCCCCATGATCTTCTCCCAACTTCCATGCAGATTTGATGGGCGCGAGATCTCCTCCCAACTTCCATGCAGATTTGATGGGCGCGATTGTAGGGATGTAGTTAGGGTTTTGATTTGTAGAGTATAAATAGTAGAATTGTACTCAGATTTAGGGTTCACACTTTGCACTCTAAAACTACAACGTGTAAGATTGAAAGGAGAATAGTGAAAAAACACCTCGGCAGGTGATTACCTCCGCCCGTGGACGTAGATCTCCGGATCGAACCACGTATATCTTGTGTTCTTGACTTTTCTTGCGTTGGGTAGCGTCGTTAATCAAACTTTACTTCGAATTCCTTGGATAAGCGGATTGCCCTTTATCAATTGGCACCGTCTGTGGGAAAGATTTGAAAGTAAACCCTCGTATAACTCCAACGTCATCACAACCACCATGGTGAATACCCACCGATCTGCTGTCCCTACCCGGTCCAATCGTAATCCCCCTGTGGATCAAAATCCCCCACTGCTCTGTCAACAGAATCAAGATCCGCCTGCGGAGCACGTTAACATGCAAAATCCCGCTCCTGTCAATGACCCGGCGCAAGTTAACCCTCCACCGGCCCCCGAGTTGTTGCAGGTGCAGCAAGCCTTTCTTCGAGAGCATGCCGCTCTATTCCAAGAATGGAATAACCGGCGCGCCCACTCCGGTGAGCGTGCCAACAATGGCGTCAACTAGGGTGCGAGAAATCTGCCCCGTGATCTATCTCATGAATAGGATGAGGATCCACCTCACCGAGCAAGACATGATCGCTGTCGACAGCGATCAGCATCTCCAGCGGACAACCGCAGCTTTAACGGGTCGAGACCCCGTAACGCCCACGAAGACGTGGATCGTCGCAGACCTGTAGATGCACCAAAGCGCGCTCGTTTAGACAAATCCCGTATACTGGATCCTCTGGAACAAGAACAAGCTCAGTTTTCCGCAGAGCTTGACAAAGTATTGGGACTCGATGCCGACGGGGAGATCATCACCCCATTCTTCGAGGAGATTCTTGCTACCTCACTCCCCGAGGGGTTCAAGCTTCCCCCTGTGTCCGTCTACAACGGCACCGGAGATCTAAGTAATTTTTTTAACGCCTTCAAGTACGCTATGTTCAACCGCAACTGTACACCTCACCACTTGTGTAAAGTGTTCCCTGAGTACCTCCAAGACAAAGCCAGACTTTGGTTCGATTCTTTGCCCCGGGGCAGTGTTACCTCTTTTCGAGATCTCGCCAAGCAGTTTTGGACGCGTTTCTATACGCGAGCAAAACCCATGGCCACTTTGGCCAATCTCATGAATCTGGAACAACGAGATGGGGAGACAGTTACCCAATTTCTCGATCGCTTTACTGCTGAAAGCCTCAAAGTTGGCAGCCGATCTGATGATGTTATCATTAATGCCTTTATGAATGGTCTTCGGCCCGGGCCGCTTTACACCGAGCTTGTCTGAAACCCTCCTACTACAACCCGGGCTCTTTTCAGCATTGTATGCAGGTTTGCCAAGGCTGAGGAGCAAACCCGCCGCAACCGCGAGAAACATGCCATCAAACGGCAATCGGATAAAACACAAGTCGGGACCAGTACCCGGCCTATTGCTTTCACCCGCCTAAGTAGAGGACATTTGGAACCCCGCGGAGACATCCCTCAGCTCACTCCGCTTACAAAACCAAGGACAGAAATACTTTCTGTTCACAAGAATGATCTGCGACCGTGCCCACGGATGACTGCTCCGGCAGAGAAACGTAACCGTGATAAGTGGTGTGCGTACCATCACGATCATGGACATGACACCGAAGAGTGTCGCGAACTTGGAAAAGAAATTGAAGATTGCTTGAAGAGGGGTTTCCTACGAAAATATGTAGCTCGGACCGAGGACAGGTCTCGATCGAACCAAAATGGAGGCTCACAACAAGGCCGCGGAGGTTACAATGACCGAGGTCCACGACAAAACAGACCTTAGTGGCAGAATAAGAGGTCGGGGTACAACAACTATGCTCGGCCAGACCAGGGAAGTCGTCAACAGCCCCAGTTGCTACCACCTCCGCCACCTCATGGAGGACCTGGAGACAATCCGCCCAATCACGTTATAAATATGATTTATGGGACCATTCCAACAGGGACTTCCCGAAGTGCCCTGAAGGCCGAAGCGCGTAGGCCTCCTCCCGAGGAGCCACGCCATAAACGCTTCCACAGATCTGAGACCGTGAGCTTCAACGAGGAGGACCCCATCCCCGAGCTCACCCCACACATAAATGCCATCGTAATCGATATGGCCGTGGCCAATGTTACAATCAAGCTAGTCTTCGTTGACAATGGAGCTGCAGTCAGTGTCATATTCGCTGATTGTTTCCAGAAAATGGGTATACCTCGCGAACAACTCCGCCCAGCCCCGGGCCGTTATAGACCTTCACTCAAGGTGAGTTCGACCTGAAGGAATCATCAACCTTCCTGCTTCGCTCGGTACTTATCCAGCAATAAAAACCATCTTCGTTGATTTTTATGTGGTCAACTCTCCATCTCCATACAATATGATTTTGGGCCGAGATTGGCTCACCCTTGCGAAGGCCATTTGTTCTACATATCACCTAGCATTGAAGTTTCCTACACCCCACGGCAAGGTGGCCATCCGTAGCAATCAGCGGGTCTCGAAAGATTGCATGTATGTAGCACTTAAAAAAACAACGAAGGTTCGCCGCGGAGCGTCAGCTCCCATTCTTCAAAATTTTGCGTCAGGCAAAGAAATTTGAGTGGACTCCGCAGTGCACCGAGGCCTTTGAGGCTTTAAAACAACACATCAAGCAGTTGCCAACTATGTCCGCGCCTGTCCCCGGAGAGCCCATTTATGTATATTTGGCATCTGCCGAGGAAGCAATCAGCGCGGCCCTCGTCCGCGAGGATCATGGGAGTCAGCAACCCGTGTATTTCATGACCCGGTATTTTGTGGTAGAAAAAACAGTATTGGCCCTCGTCATGGCGGCCCGCCGCCTGCGGCCCTATTTCCAAGGACGTGACATCAGGGTTCTCACTAATCATCCTATTCGCTAAATCCTCGTTAAGCCCGATGTGTCAGGAGGTCTGGCTAAGTGGGCCATCGAACTCGGGGAATATGATATTCAATTTCTACCTCGCCGGGCCATCAAAGGCTAAGCTCTTGCGGATTTTTTTGTAGAAGCACCATTTACTGACCCCGACTCGACTGCATATGACACTCCTCCTAACCACTCCGATCTCGAAACTGAAGCCCGCAAGTGGCAATTATATGTGGATGGTGCCTCTGCGACCCGAGGCAGTGGCGCTGGGGTCCTTCTCATTGGCCCCAATGGCGTTGAAATCAAGTATGTCTTGCGATTTAAGTTCAAGGTGACCAGCAACGAAGCGGAATATGAGGCAGTTCTTGTTGGGCTCCGGCTCGCTCAATCCTTTGCAGCTTCGCATATCCAGCTTTTCACGGACTCCGAGGTGGTCTCTAGTCAAATTAAAGGCACCTATGCAGCCAAGGATGATACGCTGAAAAGGTACCTCGCTTTGACACTTAAGCTTTTGTCGATTTTTGCTTCGGTTGATATCCAGCAGGTGCCTCGCGAAGAAAATGTTAAAGCTGATGCTCTTAGCAAAATGGCCTCCGCGGTCCCGACCAACATGTCTTCGGGCATAATCGTCGAAGATGCTGTCCACCATTCCATTCATGAGGCAACGGTTTCTGTTTTGACTGAGATCAGTCCCAATTGGATGACTCCTATCGTCCATTATCTCCGGGATGGTACACTGCCAGATGATAAATTACTCGCTCGGCGCATAATTCTTAAAGCACCGAAGGATGCACTCCACGACGGGATCTTGTACCGTCAGACATACTTAAAGCCGAGTCTTCGCTGCCTTGACCCAGTCCAGGCTGACTATATTCTCCGCGAATTTCACGAGGGGGCCTGTGCAAGCCATATTGGCTCACGGACGTTGGCCAAGAAAGTCCTCCAGTGGGGATACTACTGGCCTACGTTATTTAATGATGCCCATAATTTAGTGTCAAAGTGTGACAAGTGTCAGCGACACTCTAGAGTGAAGCATCTACCACAAACCGAGCTCGCTGGCATACAAAGTGCCTGACCATTTATCCAGTGGGGAATCGACATTGCAGGCCCGTTCCTAATTGCTCCAGGAGGCTTAGAATTTCTTGTGGTTGCAGTGGATTACTTCACCAAATAGGTCGAAGCCGAGCCCCTCACTACTATAACCGGTCAAAACATCTTGAAGTTTGTTTGGCGTAACATCATATGCCGCTTCGGCATCCCGAGCGCCATTATCTCCGACAATGGCAAGCAGTTCGCCAATGACCCCTTCCGGTCCTGGTGCGAGGAGTTGCACATCAAACAAATTTTCACCTCGGTCGCTCATCCTCAAGCCAATGGTCAGGTCGAAGTCACCAACCACACTCTGCTTAATGGTTTAAAGAAGCGCTTAGATCAAGCTAAAGGCCTCTGGCCCGAGAATCTTCCGCAAGTTCTCTGGGCGTATCGTACTACGCCACATACGTCAACCGGAGAAACCCCATACAGCCTCACTTATGGCTCCGAGGTTGTCATCCCTGCCAAGGTTGGGGTACCCAGTCCCCGGCTCGTTAACCTCGACCCCGAGACTAACGACGATGCTCTCCGTACTAACTTGGATGAACTCGAGCACCACCGTGATCAATCCTTCATTCAACAAGCTAAATGTAAGCAACGAGCAGTTCAATATTATAACCTCCGGGTTAGGGGTACTTAGTTTAAAGTCGGAGACCTAGTACTCCGGTTAAATTCTGCCAGCAAAGCTGCCCCCGAGGGCTAACTGCATGCTGCCTCGGAAGGGCCCTACCGTGTCGTTGCCGCACATGGAGCTATCAGTTAGAGCATCTAGGTGGTACGCCGATACCCCGAACATGGCATGTTACTAATCTGCGGCGTTTTTATCTATGATTTCCAATCGTCAAGTACCTTTTCTTCCTTTATATTCTTTGTACGTTATTTTTACACTGTAGCATCTTCTTTTTACGAATACCTTTGTATTATTCAATTGTTCCGGTAATCACTTTAAATAAAGTTTTAACTTTACGTATATTACTGTACTTTCTTCTATGCTGCGGGGACGCCCTGGCCTAGACTCATTATTATCTGTCTCCGGACACACTGATCTCTCGCCTGATTCGTCCGGAGAGATCAGCATTTCGTCCCCGAACATATATTCCCTCTCGCCAGTTTAACCGGAGAAGTTCATTCACTCTCGCCTGATCCGTCCGGAGAGATCATTAGCTCCCGCCCGATCCGTCCGGGGAGATTTTCTGCCTTGTTTCTCTACAAGGCCTTATTTACATATTGTACTCCTGAGTACTAACTACCACATTATTTTCATAATGACATGTCAAAATAATTTAAAGTAATTGCCTCATGATCAAACTACTTTTATTTAACACACTTATTAAACATATCAAAATATTTTCGGAACTTTGTTTCCCAAAAGTGTTCTTTACATATATATATGCGTTATTATAACAACAAGCATTATATTCGGCCTCCGAGCCAATACTCCGCGCTCCGGCGTTGGGATCCGTCCCGGGAGCTTCTTCGCGTCCTCCGGGATCTGGAGGTTCCTCGGTTTTGGACTCCGGTTCTTCCCCTGCTTTGACCTCCTCTACGCCGAGGACTCACTCTCGAAACTGGCCTTGGAACGTTGCTCCTCCCTCGGCCCCGAGGACTCGGTTGAGGCGCTGGTCTCGAAGTGTTAGCCTATTCCGCGGGATCCCATTCCGCGGGGTCCATTACTTCGATCTCCTCAGCTAGCTTCTCAACCTCCTCCTCCGCAACAGCTACCGGGGTCTCCTCAGCAACGGTCACCGGGGTCGGCTCTTGGATTATGATCCCTTTGGCTTTTCCTGCTATCCCCTTTTTACTCCTCCGCGGAGCTTTCTTGAAATCCTGGCCCCGACTGGAGCTCGCAATGTATTCTTCTGCAGTACGGCGCCACCTGCCACGGCCTCTTAAGTCCTCGTACATGTTAAGGAGTATTTCCAATACTTCTCGCTTTCTAACAAGCTCGGAGGAGTCTGTGTGACCGGTTGCCATCAGTGCGGTAATTTCCCCTTGAATCTCAGTTGTCCGCTTCTCGACCTCCTCAAAAGTTAGCAGACCATACTCCGTCAGTATTCGCTCATACTCCTTTTGGTGGATGATGACTCGATCTAGTTCGGCGACCGTTGACAAATATTTCAGCTGCTGATCTCTCGCCTTTTCCACAGCTTTAGCCCTTGCCTCTTCGGCTTCCTTTGCCCTTCTCTCCGCCACGGCCACTCTCCTTTCCAACCGAGGAACTACTTATTTTTGCAGATTATCTTTTTCCCCGCGGAACCAGTCCAAAGACTGCATGAGCTTCTTTATTACATTATGAAGCTTCTCGGTATTCTCCTGTTTGCAGCACAAAATCAGTACTAACATGATATACTCACACCAACGACAAAGCAGTAACTCAACAATATTGACAACAACCGACTTCATATTCAAAAAAAAAAAAAAAAAAAAAAAAAAAAAAAACAAGTGTATACATCGTTTGCGGTCATTACATCAGAAATACCAATTTTCCCTATCATCTACTATATGTACAGTTCATCAAAATTGCGGGGAACGGCTGACCTTCCCCTGATCGACTCCTCCAACTGCCTCCGGCACATCCACCTCCTCCTCGTGCTCTTCCTCTGGCAGTTCTTGGATCACCCCCGCGTCACCCCCCGTTGCCTCCGCTGTGATTTCCATGCGCGGGGGTGGATCGTTGGCCCTTGGCTCTGAGATGAGCTCTCCCCATCGAAAGGCCAAGAACTCTTCGTCTTGATCCACATCACAGGCAGCGATCTCCTCGGCGCTGAGAATCATCTTCTTCTCCGCCAGAGCCTTCACCAAGGGCCACTCCGGGACACGAGCCAGTGCGTTGTAATACGCCTCCTCCACGGCGCCCACGGCGTTGAAATCGTATCCGAACTCTGGACGATAGACATCCACGTTCGGATAGATTTCCTTGACTTTTTCCAACAGCACTGACCGTGTTGCCATGTCCCCGAGCTTGTCTGGTAGTCGAGAAATGTGCTGGTTTGCAACAATTTCTCTGCAAATGTCTTCAGCATGGCCCCCTGAGCCTCCACTACTGCCGCTTCCTTGGCTTTCAGCTCCGCCCGCAGTTCCGCCGCTTCGCCGCGGAGCACCCCGACCTCTGCTTCCACCTCGCGCAGCCGCGCCACCTCCTTCTCCACCAAGGAAGCTCTCTTGCGAGCCTCGGATAGGTCATGAGTTAACCTATCATTACGAGAACGCAGCTCCCTCACCACCTCGGCTAGCTCTTCCTTGGCCTCTCTCTTGCTCCTTCGGCCGAGGTCCATGATCCCCTGAGCCAGGCGCAGAAGCTCCTCGGCATCAGGCCCTTCCAGGCCCAGCACGCTTGTGCGCCCTTACCCTTTGAAGCACAAAACCAAAAACAAACATCAGAAAAAAGCTTCAACAACAGTTTTTCACTCCGACAATGGTTATACATGCTTTACCTCGGGGATCGGGTCCGTGCGCAGTCTTTTGGCCGCTCCCGGTGGAGTCACAGACGGCTCCGACTTCCTCTTCGACCTTGGGGTCGCCCCCGCGACCACAACATCTTCCTCCGCCCCTGCTAACGGACTCGGACTCGGCGACACCCTAATTCTAGGAGCCACTTCGGCCATCATTCCCTTCTTCTTTGACGTCGCGGGCACCGCAGGGCTTCCCGAAGTCTCCTTTCCGAAGCGTCCCACTGCAAAAGCAATTAGTGGTTAATCTTGTGCAAGTTATAGGCAGTTACACAATATTTAGAGTTCCTACCCTCCTCGGCTGCCCCGGCCGCCGACTCCTGCCCCCAGGTGGGATCCTCCTCGCTCCGCCCGAGTAATACGGGCTTAACCCTGCCTCCTCCAGCTCCTCTTCGGTGCAGAGGGTCTTGAAGGTACCAACGGTGCGAAAATGACTAACTACCTCCGGCTCCGGCTCCGGCACCGTGGCGTTGTCCGTTACCTCCTCTCTCCTCCATCTCGGGAGGGCCACACCCACATTAACAAAAATGAACTTCACCTTCCAACCCTCTACCTTACTTGGGTTTTGCACCTTAAACCCACCTCGAGCCCTCGGGCTAAACGAGTACCACCCCTTCGATTTCCCGAAGGCCTTAAGTTGGAAGAAATGTCTAAATAGTTCTACATCCGTTTCCACCCCGGCATTCTTACATACTACTGTAAACCCTACAACTTACCTCACGGCATTGGGCGCTAATTGACTCAGGGCGATGCCATAATACCTCAGCAACCGCACTACGGAGTCCCAAAGGGGGAACCTAATTCCTATTCTCAAATGGTCTATATACACACTTATGAAGCCCCTCGGCGGGCAACAAGCTCGGTCACTAGGCTCCGGCACTATGTATTCTAAATTAAAAGGGAAGTAAAAAGATGGAATCAGGGCTTCTATTTGCACCCACGTCATCCGCAGTGACGCCGCGGCAACCTCGAAATCCTTCTCCAAACACTCACTAGACCCTACTGCCCGGGTGCCGGATTCCATGCCGTTTGCCCTATATACAATCCTAATCTCTCTTCTTTAAGGAATGATAAAGCGCAGGGGTGGTACACCTAACAGGGTTTTATTAGTCCCTACCTCTCTAATTGAAGATGAAGATGATGAGGAAGACATACTTACTTGGTTTCGATTTGAGATGGTTCACAAATGGCATAGATGAATCTCTTTTTCCCGCTCTCTGTATCGTGCAAGTCGCAAATGAGAATGATGCAGTTTACTGTACAAGCCTTCTTTATATATACTCATGCATCAACGGCTCAGATCTGGCCTTTTCAAATTCAGTGTCTCAGATTCGCGCGTGGACGTCACACGCGTTGCAGTTACCAAGACGCGTGGGGGACACGCTGGAATTCTCAAACACGTCACTTCACATCCCTTCTCCTAATGATGGCACCGCCAATCACATCAACCTCACCCTTCCCCAGGAAGTTTTGGGACTCACTTCGGTGACCCCTTCACCTCGGGCGTATTTCAGCTCGGCCTCACCAGGCCCCATGATCCCGGGGGCACTTCGGTTCGGTCCCCGTGGAGTTCTCCACCCCGGGGACGCATCCACTCGGCTCCGGTCGATCCCATGACCCCGGGGGTACTTCAAATTGGTCCAGTTCGGTCCCTATTGGGTTCTTCACCCCGGGGATGCTTCAGCTCGGCCCCAGTTCACAACCTCACCCCGGAAGTACTTCAGTTCGGTCAGGATGGCATCTCTCATTGCCCACTACGCCTTTACATCAATCTACATCGCCGCCCGTTACACCATGCCTTCCTTTTAACCGAAGCTCCTACCTCACTCCGGCTGGTGGAGGGGCATCTGATAGGTATGACCCAGTAACTCCGGGTTGGACTAACCCGCCAGCCGGGTCAATTGGGCCCAGGAGCGCCGGCCCAGTTATGCCTGAGCCCAATCACGGCATGTTTGGAAATTGAGATCCCCATGATCTCCTCCCAACTTCCATGCAGGTTTGATGGGCGCGAGATCTCCTCCCAACTTCCATGCAGATTTGATGGGCGCGATTGTAGGGATGTAGTTAGGGTTTTGATTTGTAGAGTATAAATAGTAGAATTGTACTCAAATTTAGGGTTCACACTTTGCACTCTAAAACTACAACGTGTAAGATTGAAAGGAGAATAGTGAAAAAACACCTCGGCAGGTGATTGCCTCCGCCCGTGGACGTAGATCTCCGGATCGAACCACGTATATCTTGTGTTCTTGACTTTTCTTGCGTTGGGTAGCGTCGTTAATCAAACTTTACTTCGAATTCCTTAGATAAGCGGATTGCACTTTATCAGTGTTTGTGTGTATATATAAAAAAATTATGTCTGGAATAAAGTGTTAAACTATGGCATTTCTAGAAATGTGGCAAATGGTTGTCCAAGCCCATGTTATGCTTGACTTTGGCATTGATACTTTATGTTCATTCTTACCTTTGTATTGAAAATTTATATTAGCCAAGCACAATGATGAAGAATACTATAAGTGGAAAAAAGGTATAAAGAAATTATCAAAATAAAATTACAATAGAATTTCATAAAAATTAAAAAAAAGGTGGGAGATAATGTTTATAAAGTAGGTAAGGTAATGTAGTTATCTTGTGCATATATCTATTCATTTTATATGAATATTTTGGAATTGTTAAAAAAACGAAAATGAATATGTTTTTATATGGCAAGTGGTTTCCTGGTTTTGTATTTGTTATAGTGGCGAAATAAAGGCAGTTTGACTTTGTATATTAAATTGGGGCAGGTGGAGTTTGTGAATGTGGACATCTCGCTGTTATGTAACGAAAAATGGGTTACAAACTACAGATTACGCTTCTCAAAAAGTTATTATTAAAAATGCTACAGTTAATCCTGGGCCCCCAGACAACTGACAAATAATTCGCCTACCAAACTTCATTAGTGGACCACACTTATTCAGGCCCAATTTACTCACACCTTTCTTCATAAAATATAGGGTAATTCTAAACACAACCACCATTTTACTCTTCACAACCATTATTTTAAATTAAGTAAATTAAATTATATAAATTTTAAATTTTACATTTTCTTATTTACAATTCCTTATTCTAAATAACCTTCCAACTTTTTTTCTCCTCTTGGTAGCCACCGCTTTATGATTTTCGAGCCTTGACCGGACAAATATTAAACTTTCTCGTGTTTGAAATTGTTCAAGTTATACGAACGAGACGACAAAATAATTCTTACAGAAAATAAAAATTTCCAATTTAGGAAATTAGAACTTCGACGCAAATAGATTTTGTGATACAAACCTCAAAAGAATCTGATCATAATTCATCAAAAGATTAAATTTTGTCTGCAAATACTAATAATATTTAACGTTTTGCATACATTAGATATTTTTAAGATTTATTCACAAAATTTATTTTCGTCAACGCTAAGTAATTTGCAGCCTAATTCCCTATATTAGAGATTTTTATTTTCTATAATAATTCTTTTATTATCTCGTTCATACAACTTAAACAATCTGCAAACCTAAATAAGTTTAATATTTGTTCGGTCATTGTTAGAAAATCATAAAACCGTGGTTACAGATTGGAGAAGAAAAATTGGAGGGTTATTTGGTATAAGGGGTTGTAAAAAGGAAAATGGTAAAATAGAAAATTTATATGATTTAATTTTACTTAATTTAAAATAGTGATTGTGATTAGTAAAAGAGTGGTTGTGTTTAGAATTACCCTAAAATATATCTTACCAAAAAGCCCAACAATCAAGGATTACTCATTCCCACTTTCAATAATTTTACTCTAAATAGTAAATACCAGGGTATCAAGAATTATTAGTATTCAAGACCATCATATGTGTATATATATATATATTCGTAATGTGGAGAAACAATGGGGCCTATTTTGCGTTGAAGATATTACAAATTCAATAAAAAAATGTAATACTTTCCCTCCATCTCATAAAAAATTCATGTTTGAGAAAGGTACAACTTTTTATTTTTGGCTAATTTGATGAAGATTCAACTCTAAAAATCATTAAGTCTCACTTACACAACTTATTTTATATGTAATTCGACATATTCAATCATATATAAGTGCTTCATGGATTAAACAAAGAATTAAGTTTTCACTTGAACTAAGAAAAGGAAAGATTGACATTTAAAAACATGACTCTTATTTCAGGATAAGATAAATTTTTACCATCAATCTTATACACATGCACACTATTTATAATTTCTACATTGATATCTCATCATTTATGTTTAAATAATACTTTTTACAAAAACAAAAAAGTACTTTTTTTTTCAACAAAGTATTAGTTTTTCTCGAAAAGTATCACTTTTCGCAAAAAAAAATATTAATTGTTGGAAAGTATATGACAAATGAATGGACTCCATTTTTTTGATTGAGTGTCTTTTTACGTTGCTCACTAAGGTGGTAAAAAGTATCACTTTATTGACCAAAAGTATATATTATTTTTTAAAGTAAAGGTTTAACTTTATTGATAATTTATCAAAAAAAAAAAAAAAAAAAAAGAAAATACTTTTAACCAATTAATTAATTTTATTTATTGAAAAAGTGATACTTATAAAATTACTTTGATTCATTATACATAAACCATGTAGACAATGTATATATGTTTGTGCCAGTAATGATAATCATGCTTCCATGATGACGATTTTTTGGATTTGAATCCCTAATAAACAATAGTCCTCAACACCATGATAATCACATTTTATAAAGATACAAGATTTTTATTTATAATGTAGATGAGGATACAATTTTCTAATACTTATACAATATGTATTTTACACTACAACTTAAAAAATAGTGTTGATATAAATTCACATTATGGGACGGAGTGTGGTTTTGTGTCATTTTAAATATTTTTTTTCTCTTTTTTCAGAATTATTATTCTTTGTAACTTTGGTATATGCTTTGTAACATGGTTTCATCATGGTTCCAAATCTTGATGCAATAATATGCTTGATTTCCTTTTCCTTTTCTTCTTTTCTCTCAAAAGATAAATAATAATAAGAAAGAATCGGACACTTTAATTAAATTGAATAGTATAGGAGTTATATTCAGGAGGCTAATATCACACCATTATGTTATATAATATTAATAAAAGACTCTATAAATTCCTATGGAGGACAGAAATATCCATTTGTTATTCTATTTTTATTTGTTCTTCTTTTATGAGGCGTTTGGCTCCTCTTACATTAAGTGAAACTTTAATCTCCTTTTTTAATCTGTAGTCATTCATTTGTAACGCTTTCTTGCAATGTTTTCAAAATTGCGAGGCAACTCAAACGATTTAACTATTTTAACGATTCAACCCGTACATTAGATCGAGGATTAGTAGAGTCGTTGTAGAATCGCGAGTCAAATTAGTACGTAGAATTAATAGGATTGCAGATAGAATCGGTAGGATCACAGGTAGAATCATCATAATCTACAAATCCCAAAAAATAATGTTAGCGTGATTAATATTATTTACGTAAACATCAATTTTGAGCTCATTCTACTTTGGGTGTGTATATTTTGGGTTCCTCTCAATTTATTATGGTGACTAAATTCCAATAAAACACACTCATTAACTTTTTCAGCCAACAATAATTCAACAGTCACCAGTCTTAAATAAACACGCCATTTAAGGAGGAAAAAACAAAAAGCAATAAGAAAAAATAAGCATTTGTTGAGAGATTTTAGGCAAGAAGCAATAATGAAATCAAATTCATTTCCAAATTTTCATCCCACCAGCTCAATGCAGTTTTCAACATCCGTACAAGCATATTTGGTTTGTATAAATACACATATTTATATTTATATTTGTGCAATTTATAGAATATTATGATTTGATTCTACAATTAAATTCTATAGGCCATCCACCGATGTAAGTTAAGTTTTTTTTGTACATTATTTTTTGACACCACAATTGTGGTATAATAAGTTATTTGTGATCACTTGTTTTCACAAATCTTTATATAAATTATTTGAGACCAATTTAAGACTATTTTTAGAGACAACTAGTTGTTGCAAAAAATAGTTGAAACCACTTTTGTTGTCACAAATATATTATTTGCGTCGAAGTTATTGGGATGACAATAAAATTGTGACAAATATTCATTATTTGAGACTGTTTTATTTAAGTTGTGACAAATACTCATTATTTGAGACCACAAAAAAGACCCTTTTTCTTGTGGTGAAAATTCGAATTTAACAACTTTGCTTTTCTGGGTAAGTTTGGAAGAATGGTTTCTAACTGTTCGTTATTTTTTATTGGTGGTTCAAACAGCCCACATTCAATCGATTATCTTCTGGTGTAGATTAGTAGGAGTCCAATGAAGTTAAGATTTGTGGCCCAACTGCATTTTCAATGAAGTTAAGTTTTTTTCTCGATTTGTGTAATTAGTCCCATGCAATATTGTTCTTTCTTACACTTGTAATTAGTTGAAGGTGCCATTGTTCCCTTTGTATCTTCTTCCAAAATGGTCATCACTTGCATGACGCATGTTGTAAAAAAATGGGAGAATTTCAACTCACAGCCAAATAATGGCACCATACGGGCTGGGTTCTGCTTATCCCATAACTCGCCCCGTAAAAGAATTCTTAAATTTATAGTTTGCTGTACCCCACTGATTTATCTACTGAATTATCCATCTCGTCCTGAAATATAATAAAATTAGATTAACTATTAAATATTGAAAAATGTCTCTTAAATTAAGTATCAAATAAACAACTTAATTTATAAATGAAGATATCGAAGAGCCGAATAACTCAAAATAGTCACATTTCTATGTTTATTTAATAGAAAAATAAGTTTACATAAGGCGACATAATCTCATAAATCATACAAAACATCCTCAAAATAATGACAAAAACTTGTATGTGGCGGTCACACGGATCTTTTTCCGTGTGACGAGTCAAACGGATCTTATTCCGTACGTGTGATGGATCAACTCACGTATAACAAATGGAATATGGGCAATTGGAGTTCCGTCTTTTTTCCCCTTGATTTAGATGAATGAGGTTCCGTCACACGACATGATACCCCATGTCACCACCGTATTTTTTTGCGGGTTTAACCTAAACAATAATCGTACAGGGTGGGGCTTGAACTAACCACATTACCATCCTGCACCGTATTCTAGAATAGAGTAATACAATCAGGAAATTACTTTAAATTGGGCAGCAGGTTGTGAAATTGAAGCTATCAACCACCTACGATAATTTTCTAAAATTCGTGTTGGAAATTGATTCTTAGATTTTCAAATAACTGATTGGTTGACATGTTGTGATTTTAGAATGTGTATTGTTTCACAGGCGATGAAAGTGATACATTCAACCCATCAGCATCCTGCAACATTAGAGTGAAGTACCCGCAGTTGTTTAATAAATCCATGACGGTACAAATAATATTAATACGAAGAAAAAGAAATTGGATCAAAATCTAATTTATTTTATTTATGATTCTTGTATAGGTGGGAAGCATGTGATTAGGTGGAATCTAACACATGCCACCAATGTTAAAGGAAATCTAAACAATAATTACCAAATAACTACATTAATTTTCAAGAGATCCACCCAACTCATTCCTTAGTTTAGTACAAAATAAATCAACCTTTATTCTCCGGAAAACAATAATAATAATAATAATAATAATAATAATAATAATAATAATAATAATAAAAACGACATAAATTGCCAATTTATATAATCATTTTTCCTCTTTCCCAAAGGACATGGACACTTTGGGCTTAATGATGTACTTGGCCATCAATTTTTTTATTTTGTTACAGTTAAAACTAGTATCACTCCCGTGCGATGCACGAAAAATTATTTAAATAATAATAATTTAATTAAATTAAATATTATATAATTTAATATTAAAAAATGGTGCTGATGTATTCTGAACCAAATAAATATTCGAATAATTTTGATTAAATATATAAAATATATAAGTAATGTAACTATATGTTTCTCCCATGTGATATATGAAATTAATATAACGTATGTTTTATAAATATATTAACTATCATACATAAATATGTGAAAGACGTAGTTCTGTCAAAAAATATTATGACAAAAAATTAATACTTACAAATATAATAATTTAATAAGTCGATTATTAAATTATACATTAAATTTTATTTTTAATTTAATAAAGTAAATATTTAATTATTTTTAATAATGAATTTTATCTCGACACGATAAATGAAGAAAGTTTTAGGTCAATAAAATAAATTAATTAGTTTTGCTTTTAATTAATAAAATAATCAAGATAATTAATTTTTTAGTTGTATTCTTACCCCAGGCTATATTACAAATTAAACGCTCAAATCTTATTCGAATAATCAACAAATAAACAATATAATATTTCAAATTAAATATCTATTATAATATATGTGTAATAGATGTCAAATTAAAGATCTTCAAAAGAGCTTTAATTTGATATATTATATATATAAACAGATTAGAAATAAAAAAAAAATATTTGCAGTTTAAAAGATTAAAATAAAGTTTTTTTTTCTTTTTTTCACTAAATGTGACAGCAACATACTACGTCGTTTTTTATATGTTGTCTTAGTTTTTGATAAGAGAATTAGAAAATGACAAAATAGCCCTAAATCAAATTCCCCTTCTCCCTACAAATCCCTTAATTTATCCTAGCTGAATTTCAGTTGAAGGCTTGAATTTTCGGAAAAGTGCCTCAATTAGGGACCTGAAAATTGGAGGTTCTCAGTTCTTGACCTGAGTTTTGAGTATGTCTCAATTAGATGGTTAGATTATAAATTTTATCCTTAATTCAGGTCTTACGTCTTGAAAAAATATAAAATATTATTCGATGTAAAATTCGGTATGAAGTATATTGAAACTATCAGTATGGAGTATAGTGAAATTCAGATAACATGTCTTATTTTGCAAGACGTAAGCCCTAACTTGAGAATAAAATTCAAGATCTAGACCTCTAGATTCATGCTCCAAATTGAAAACTCCTAAAATTCAGGCCACAAATTGAGACATTTTCTAAAAATTTAAGCCTTCTAGTGGAATTTTCCAATTTATCCTCACATTTTATTTATATTATGTAACACCCCAAATTATTATGTTATGGGCTATTATTAATATTATTAATATTTCTATTATTTATTAGGCCTAACATGCATCATACATAGTTTATGTGGGTCAAATCAAGTTATTTGGGTCCAAATCATAATTTATATTTATCCATAAAGGCTGTCAGTTAATTACGTATTTTGACCAGATTAAAGCCTATCTATTAGATACTTTCCTAGCTGATATCTATTAGAAAAACACTTTTCCTAGGAGGCTTCTGATTAATTACCAGTAGGAAAATAACCTAGTATAAATATTAGGCAGTAGAATACCACTTATATATATATATATATATATATTTACGCCGAAAAAAAAAAAGAGAGAGAGAAAGAAGTGAAAACCCTTCCCTTTCACAAACAACCTTCTTCTTCTTCGTTTGATTTAATAAATTCTCCTTCGTCTTGATTTAATGAATCAATAGGGAACATGAATTTAATTGATTTGGGTTAAGGTGATAAATGATTTTTTTTTTTTTTTTGAACTTATATTTGTGCGGGTACACAGTGCGTGTGTTGAGGAAGTATATACGCATATGTGTATGTTTGAGTATGGTGGGTGTTATGTGGGTGTGTATGCGTGAGTTGTATGTGTGCGGTGCATGTTTCAGTATGTATGTATGCATGAGTTTGGTGTGTGATTGTATATAAGTGTATACATATATATATATATATATATATATATTCATATGATAGTGTGCGTGTGTGTATGTAATATGTATATAGAAAATACAGTGCAGAAGCAATATATATATATATATATATATATATGTATATATATATATATATGGGTATGGGTATTCGTTTGTGTATATGTGTTTATGTATAGTTTTTGAAAGCAAGAATCTTATTGCTTAAAGAAGGTCCTTAAGTATAAGACTCTGCACCCAAACGGGTACATCATCCCCAACCCAAACGTGCGAGTGAGGTGATAAAAAAGAAAAATGAGCAAGATGATGAGCAACTCTATTACGCTCACGGCTCAAATGTTGCACACTACAAATATTACCACTCATCAACAACAATTTAATCCCATCCTCTATGAACCCACAATAATCCAAACAATTCAATTGCCCTATGACTGCTTGCACATCAAGCAATGAATCAGAAAACCAGGCCACCTGCTTAAATCCACATTCCACACAAAACCTGCACCCACTGAGAATAGCCTCAAGTTCTGCCGCTTTAACTGAAAGAGGCTGCGTAATAGGATGAGCTGCAACCGCCACAACATGATCGTCATGGTCATGAATACAAAAACCAACACCATAATGCCCTTTAATATCATCATATGCCGCATCAACATCCGCGAAGAAAGCCACCCTCATGCCTACACCACTTCACACTCCTATCTTTCCTACAACAAACACATTTTTCGCCAAATATATCATTCGCCTCATCAAAATTTTGCAAATGTGTTTCCACCGAGACCCAAAGCGGCAACTTCCACCCATCTCCATCCCTATGCTTCCATTTACACCAAGCACCCCACAGATACCATGTCCCCATAATAAATAACCGACATAAATCCAAGCTAAAATATCTACGAATCATTTCCACACATTCCACAAACGATCCATACCGCATAGTTTTAATTGATTCCCAAAAACAACCTCCCTTCCAAAAATTCTTAATAAGTGGGCAAAAAAATAAACTATGCATAGTGGATCCCTCATGAATATTACAAAAAGAACAATACGACACAGTCGGGACATGATGCCTTACAAGATTAACCGGGAAACCAAGAAAATCCAACGAAGCTTGCCATAAGAAAACATGTACCTTTTATGAGGGAGAGATAGATACCACATGAACTTCCACCAAGACATAGAATGATTGGCCGAATGAGCCGGTGAAGAAAAACCGCCCATAGCAAGCCTATAAGTAGACTTCACCGTAAACCTCCCACTATTCTCAAAACGCTAATATCTCACATCCGGTCTCATTCCATTACTAAGAGGTATACTCAATATCGCCGACACCTCAAAAGGGAGGAAAACCATCTCTAACCTCTCCTTGTCCCCACGACCATCCCGAGATATAAAATTGGAGACTCTTGTGCCAGACACATAAACCCGAGAAGTAATCTTACCTGAAGCAATATCCGGAATCCAAGCATCTCGAAACGCCGTAATTGATTCTGCATTCCCCACCCGCCATAATAAACCATCACGTAATAGCTCATGTGCCCAACAAATCGACCTCCATATATAAGACGGATTAGAGCCAATATCCGCATCCATGATATCACAAAATTTGAAGTATCTTCCCTTAAATAATCAAGACACTATAGAATCCGGATCAGTAATAATTCTCCAAATTTGCTTCGCAAGAAGAGCCTTATTAAACGCCTCAAAATTCCGAAAACCCATACCACCCAAATCCTTGGGTTGATAAAGCTTATCCATTGACGCCCAATGCGAACCTTTAGAGTCCGACTGATGACCCCACCAAAAGGTAGCACAGTGCTGGTCAATCTGCCTACACAAAGAAGTTGGAATTCGAAAATAAGACATGACATAACTAAGTATCGCCTGCAACACAGCTTTAATCATGACCTCCTTATCTCCCCGAGAAAAGAATTTAGAATTCCACCCCTCAATTTTCCGTAATACCCTTTCTCTAATTAAATTAAACTGAGTCCTTTTACTTCTTAGAGAGAAAGTATGCAGACCTTGATATAATTCATGCCCTTGAACAACAGAAAGAGATAAAATACCTTTGATTTTGATTAACCACTTAGAGACTCCTGGACTAAAAGTTACCGCCGACTTATCATAATTGATAAGTTGACCTGAAGCACGTTCATACACTCCCAAAGCTTCTCGAACCTGAACAACATCGTCATACGTAGCCTTAAAAAATAAGAGACTGTCATCAGAAAAAAAAAAAAAAAAATAGGTGTGAAATTACCGGATAATGAGAGGAAATCCGAACTCCCCTAAAACGCCCCTCCTCCTGCGCCTTCCTGAGAATACCAGACAATCCTTGCTAACATAAGGCAAACAACAAAGGAGATAAAGGATCCCCCTGGCAAAGACCCTGGATGGACTCACCGAACCAATCACACTCCCATTCAAGCTAAAAGCATAAGAAACAGAAGAGATACACCGGTAAATAAGGTCCACAAATGACCTATGAAATCCAAAGTGCGTTATCAGAGAAGTAAGAAAATCCACTCCACACGATCGTAAGCTTTGCTCATATCAAGCTTCAAAGCGCAATATCCATCCCGCTTATTCTTATTACCACTTAACATGTGCATACATTCAAACCCAATCAACACATTATCCGTTATCAACCGACCTGGGATGAATGTACTCTGTTGTGAATCAACCACAAGATTAAGAATCTTGCCAAGCCGACTGGAAATGGCCCACGAAACCACTTTCACAACAGTATTACATAAACTAATCGGACAATAATCCTTGAATGAGCACGATTCCTTCACTTTGGGAATCAAAGTCACTAAAGTTTTGTTCCAATCTCCAAACGCAATCCCCTCATTCAGAATACTCAACACCTCACGTATCACATCCGCCCCCGTAAATGCCTATGTTTTATGAAAAAACATAGGCGTAAACCCATCAAGTCCCAGAGCCTTATTAGGATGCATGTCAAATAAATCTCGCCTAACCTCTTCTGAAGAATAAGGGACCAACAATGCCGAATTCATATCATCTGTCACTCTAACATCAATAGCCTCCATAACCTTATCCAACTCACTCTGAATTGGCTTAGATGAACAAAATAAGTCCGAATAATACCCCACAATGATATCCTGCATAGAACTCAAAGATGAGCACCAATCCCCGTGAGCATTCATTAAACCAGAGATATGATTCCGTCTCTTCCTATTCGATGCCACTGCATGAAAATACTGAGTATTACGATCCCCGTGCTTAAGCCAAGAGACACGAGACCATTGTAACCAGAATGCCTCCTCCTTAGACTGTAAAACCTCAATATCAACCTGGAGCCGACGGACTTGTCCCACATCTATATCATCCACACCCGACCGTAACGCAACATTGAGTTGTTTCCGCAAATCCTTAATCTGATTATTACTATTTCACAACCTTGGACCCACCCATTCTATAAGAAACTGTCTCACTCTACTCAAAGCATCAAATAAAGTATATGGGCCATGCAACGAGGTCCAAAACTCCCCAAGAGCCAGCAACAAAATCATTATCCATAAACCAAGCATGCTCAAAATAAAATCTCGGCCGAAAAGAAATATTTCTCGATCGAACTGATTTATTAAAAGAAAGATAAATCGGTCTATGATCCGACCCATAATAATCAAGATTTGTCACTGATGCCATCAGAAACATATTATGCCACGACAACGATGCAACGAATCTATCAAGACGCTCCAAAATAATCCCACGACATCTCTCCATCATAAACCAGGTGAAAAATTCCCCCGAACAACCAAGATCTTGAACACCAATCTCACAAAAAGTATTATAAAAAGCATTCATCTTCCCAATAGATCTACTATTATCACCCAAGTTTTCCGAATCATATAATAATTCATTAAAATCCCCACCAATAAGCCGCGGCAAATCACACAATCCTTCCAAAGTACATAAACATTTCAACAATAACCAACACTGAACCTGAAAAGAAGTTACAGGGTTACCATAAAACCTAGTAAAATGCCAACACAAATCATCCATATAAACACAACAATCAATATGTCCTTTAGAGTAAGACAAAATCGAAACATAAGTCTTATTATTTCGAAAAAAGAACCAGACCACCACTTCGACCGACAGGGTCCACACTAAACATACCAGAAAAACCTAATTGAACACGAATACACGAACAAAAAGAAGCTGAAATTTTCGACTCACACATGAAAAGAAAACTGGGATCTTTATCAGCAACAAGCTACTCTAAATCACGGAATGCACCCCGGTTCCCAAGCCTGTGTGCGTTCCAACATATACAATTCATAATGAAGGGTGGGCCTGACCAATGCCAGACTCCGCCAAAACATCAACCAAAATAGCTCCATTCGAATTGGACTTCATCTTCTTCGCACAAACATCCACACCCTCCTCCTCCGATAGACCTCTCTTACACCCCACGCTCCCCAATTATCCACCTTCACCTTGGATTTTCTATTTTTTGATCCACGGGGACGACCCCTGCGTCTTCCATGAGTCGAAAGAACACCACTGCCAACATCCTTCCGAATCCGAGCCAAGGCCCGAGATACAAGAATTGACGATTTCATACCTTGGCCTCCCCTTTCTTGAGCAACAGCATCACCCCCTGGCCGAAATTCTGCCCCGCCTGCAATTCATGTCCACTGCTACAACAGACGAAGGTGGAGCAATCTAAATATCCACCAGTCCTTCAAACTGAAGACTGGACGACCCCGCAAACAAAGTGTTCTCCTCTCTACTGTCCACCGCCTGGCTGCACAAGATATTCTCCTCCGCACCGCCATCATTCTGACCCATCCTAGCGGAGTATAGTGAAATTTTCTATATATACTACTAAACCTTCCATGTATCAGATAACATGTATTATTTTGCAAGATGTAAGCCCTAACTTGAGAATAAAATTTAAGATCTAGACCTCTAGATTCATGCCCCAAATTGAAAACTCCTAAAATTTAGGCCACGAATTGAGACATTTTCTAAAAATTTAAGCCTTATATTGGAATTTTCCAATTTATCCTCACATTTTCTTTATATTATGTAACACCCCGAATTATTATGTTATGGGCTATTATTAATATTATTAATATTTTCATTATTTATTAAGGCCAACATGCATCATACATATTTCATGTGTGTCAAATCAAGTTATTTGGGCCCAGTTTGAGCCCAAATCATAATTTATATCTATCCATAAAGGCTGTCAGTTAATTATGTATCTTGACCAGATTAAAGTCTATCTATTATATACTTTCCTAGCTGATATCTATTAGAAAAACACTTTTCCTAGGAGGCTTCTGATTAATAACCAGTAGGAAAATAACCTAGTATAAATACTAGGCAGTAGAATATCACTTTCACATATATATATATATATATATATATATATATATATATATATATATAAATGCCGAAAAAAAAGAGAGAAAGAAGTGAACTATATATATAAGTATATTATAAGTATGGTGCAGGGTGCGTGATTTATAGGGATTATACATACATATATACATATATATATATATTATAATATGTGTGTGTGTGGAGTTTATGTGTATATTACATAATATATATAGTGTGCGTTAATATATATATATATATATGTGTGTGTGTGTGTGTGTGTGTACAATAGTGTGCGTGTATTGTGTGATGGGTCTTGTCAGTTTGGTACGAAATGTATGGATTATGCTATTGTGTGTGTTATAGGGGACCACATGTAGGGTAGTAAATGTAGAAAAATGGATTTATTTCCCCTTGTCTCAATTCTCTTTTTAGCAGAACCTTTACATCATTTACCAAACTTTGAAAATTACCAATATACAAGCTTATACCCTTTCCTGTCAATATTTTATCGTATTTCGATTTGCCTAATTAGGATCTCTTCCTTTATTAATTAAGATATATTATGTATTAATTAGGTCTTTCTGGTCAAGTAATCGCACGACATTCACTCATTCAACAGTTAAGGTGGGGGTTTCTTTCATTGTTTGCTTAAAAATTAAATATTTGCATGTTATGATAATATGATGATATGGTGATATGATGGAATGAGGTTCAAAGTTATTTGATCTTGTTATGATGATATGATGTTATGGTGATAATTGAGGTGATGATATGGTGATAATAAGGTGATCTGATTATATTGAATTACTTGCTTATGTTTAATTTTAGCAAACTAAACCCCCACGAGCTGGATGTAGCTCACCCCATATTATGAAATGATAAAAACTTGTGTGCATAAGATGCACAATAGCCTTATTATACATCTGGTCAAATTTAATCCCTTTCACCTGTTATTTTTTTTCACCGTCTTATTTTAATTTCTTTCTTTGAGGAAACTGTGACGTCATCAATGGAAGCCCTCAGCCTCCAAGTCGACTCAGACAAAGAAAAACTATCCTCTCAAAAAGCGATAAAAAACCACTCTGCCCCAGATAAAAAAACTTATGGAGAAGAAGGCGCCGACTTCGAGTTTGTCGATCTTCTTTAGCATTCTCAATTTTGCAATTTGTTTTCCTGTCATGGTTAAATTATGTCCTGTTCTTGATTCAGGTTTGGGTGTGTGTGTTTTTTCTTTTTAAAAATGCATAGAAACTACTTCATCTTCTAGTAAACACTGTTGAGCTTGTGAACAATCAGAATTTTCAGCTTATACACAAGTCTGTAGCTTGCAGAATGAAGCAGAAGAAATGGTGAATAGAAAATACGATCATCACGAAGAAGAAAGCAGAAGACGAAGAGTACAAAGAGAAAACAAGCTACACCACACCGTACTCCAGGTGTTCGAGAGATGTCTCCACTAATGAAATGGAAGAATTCAAATAGCAGAAAAACAATGGTGGCCCCTCTCAATTATCCCCTGATAGCAACTATTGTTGGACATTGATAACGAAGGAGGGAATCAAAATGAGGCTGTAAATTTGGTGAATGGGCATTCGTCATTGAAATGAGATTTTGATTGGTGTAGCTTAAATCAGTTAATTTAAGTGACTTGAAATGTTTTAGAGAGAGAAAGAGGCATAGACGTTGATTATGGAGTGTGGAATATGAAGAGTGCATAAGTGACGACTAATGAGTTTTCCATTTGTTTTGTAAGTACAGGAAACCTAGGTTGCACCTTCCTTCTGTTTTTCTTGTTATGGTATTGAACACTGTACGATTTTGTGATTCATTGGATGATAATTGGACACAGTCTTGCTGTTTCAATGCATTACATTAGAATAATCAAGTTGTGTGGCACATGATTATTGTATTCATGTCTGTCACTTGGATTTTGATGTTTGCATTCAATTTGATGGATCGTAAAAATGTTGAATTGTTGCAACATTTCATCTTGAAAGAAATATTTCGTTGTGTTGGACTTATACTGTGTCTACTAATATTATTTTTGTCTTCGTGTATTACTAAATAAACTTATATTTTGAAGCAAATTATTGTATACTGTAAAGGAACACAATAATTATACTGTAAGTTGAAAAAATAAATATACATTAATATATAATAAAAAAAATAATTATACTCTAAGTAAACTTATATTATTAGGCAACATAATATATACTATAAGCAAACAGTAAATATACTGTAACCTGAACCTCCAAATATAATTAGTAATATACAAAAAATAAATAGATATACTGCAAATTGTAAACAATGTATCACTAAATGAACTTATACTATTAAGCAAGCTAATGTATACTATTAGGCAACATAAAATATATTATAAGTAAACAGTAATTTACTATTATGTAGAAAAATAAATATAGAGTAACATAAATATATACTATAAGCAAACGATAAATATACTGTAACCTAGAAAAATAATTATAGAGTAACATACAAAGAATAAATAGATATACTGTAAATAATGTATTACTAAATGAACTTGTACTTTTTATGCAATCTAATGTATACTATAAGAGAACAATAATTATACTGTAAGATGGAAGAATAAATATACAGTAGTATACAACAAAAAATAATTATATTCTAACTAATAAACATGTACTATTAGGCAACATAATATATACTATAAGGCCTCGTTTACTTCGGGGGATAAAGGAGGATAACCCAGGATAATATAATTTTATCCTGACTTATCCGACGTTTACTTTGGCAGATTTTTTATCCCGGGTTATCCACTTTACCCGGGATAACCCGGGAAATCCAAGATAAAACATGGGATAACTATCCCACCATCCCCCCCTTGGATAACTTATCCTTAGTTGTAGGATAAGAATTTTAATTCTAATTCTCATTATGTTTTCTTCTTTCTATTAATTTTTTTAATCAGATACAAATATAAAAATTAAATTATTTAGTAAATATTTTGTAGTTTCAGCTTATAATTTAAATATTTTATTTTATTTTTCAAAAAAAAAAAATTTTGAAATAGATTTTTTTTTTTTCATTTATAATGTGATTTGCCTGTATAATAAATTAAATTAGTTATCTATAGTTTGACAGCATATTGTATAAAAAACTTAAATTAAAGATAAATAATTATTTGTTGGTTGTTTATGTGGATTAATTATTAGTGTATTTGTGCTACAAATTAAAGTTAATAAACTTAGAATGTAGTGCTATTGTTACTCACTAAAAACTTTTGAAAATTTCTTGACTATTATTTTTGAAATAAAAATTTAGATACTTTGGATAAATATAAACGTTTCTCATAAAATAATAAATATAAATATATATACACTCATCCTTTATACAAGATGATCAACATGACCCACATACATGGATACTAGAGATATTCTTACATTAAGAAAAAAAAATGATATTATGTAACTTACTCAATTTTTTTTAATATTTTTCATTGACTCTTCTTTTATTAATATACAACTTTTCATCTCTTATTATATATTAATTGTAATATTTTATTATATTAAAATTCTTATTATTTATTAATTTAAATTTACAAACCGTGCATCGCATGGGGGATACTGCTAGTTTTATTGAAGATTCGAACACTTCTTTCGCATTCTTCGTCCCCCTTTTAAGAAATCACTGATTTATCAATTCGGGAAAATAAGAAGGGAATGGTAGAAAACCCATCTTTTCTATCTTTGTTAATCAGTTATTACAAATATACCCCCACTACCCTAATTGATATTCACTAAAGTAAACATAGGAAAAAGATAAAAGTTATCCTTATCCATCCTTTACGCGAAGAAGTAAACGTGGGATGATTTCTCCAGATTATCCTTATCCTACTAAATTATCCAAGGTAAGAGGATAAGGATGTTATCCTTATACGCCGAAGTAAACGAGCCCTAAGCAAACAATAAATATACTGTAACTTGGAAAAATAATTATAAAGTAATTTACAAAGAACAAATAGATATATTGTGAATACAGTGTATTACTAAATGAAAACTTATACTTTTAAGCAATCTAATGTATACTATAAGAGAACAATAATTATACTGTAAGTTGAAAAAATAAATATAAAGTAGTATACAACAAAAAATAATTATACTGTTACTAATAAACTTATACTATTAGGCAATATGATATATACTATAAGTTTATTTTCTGTATAGTATAATTTTAAATATTCATTATTATGTTCTGGCCATTGATATTCTTTACATTTCAGTTATAGTATACTTCGTTACTCATTGTAGTATAGTTTCTAATTTGTTATAGTATAAGTTTATTTTCAGTATAGTATAGCTTTAAATATTCATAATTATGTTGTGGAGCCCCAACTCAAGTGATCTTCTAGTTAGTAGGATCTTTTTCTTAAGTTTGATCCCATCTAATTAAAGAGACGAGCACAAACCAAAATGACAAAAATGTTTAAATTCAAGTCCAACACAAGTAACCTGTAGCATAAGTACAAAAATCATTATCCATTGTAATAAAATATGGAGAACAATAAGAATGACAGGATACGAGGTAAAATAACAAAGAGCAGTAGCAAGAAGACTACATTTCTGCAAGGGACATACTTGTTTCACATCATACCGGTTTAAATCATGGCGATCATATATGCTTCGCAACAACTTTTGTTGATTTAACCCAAAAAATAAAAAAAATAAAAAACAAAATTGAATGAAACTTTGAGGAATATTATTAAACAAATGGTGGGCATATAAGCATCACCAAATATATACCGTTGCTCCAAAGAATCCACTAAAGATATGCATCATCAAGAATCCCTCATGGCAGAGTGAAATAATCCAACATACTACAGGATAAAAACGACAACGTATACATTTTCGATTTCGGGTTCACGCCATAGCCCGATTCGGCGGTTATAAAGCCATAGAACAAGACGAAACCAAGAGGCTCTCCCAAAAAGCCAACGTCTACAGCTTCGGAGTTCTGCTGCTCGAGGTTCTCACCAGCAAAGCACCATCACGGCACACTTCACGGGGCCGAGGAAGAGGATGCGGCGGCGATGGGCCCAATCGTGGTGCGGGACGAGTGGAAGGCGGAGGTATTTGATTAGGAGCTGTTAAGGTACAAGAATATTGAGGAGGAGCTGGCGTCAACCTTACATGCGACAATGACTTGCTATTCTTTTAGAAGGAAACACGGTGAGAGGATGGAGGTGTAAGAAAGTATTGAAATAGCAGTGTCCGTTTTTACTATGAGTAACGGATTTATTTTACCTGATGGGTGAAAATAATTGAAGTTTGGGCCAAATAAGTAGGTCAGCTGAACTAGATGTACGATAAGCTTATTGTACATTTGATGCACATGAGAGTCACTCTTCTGAAATTAACTTTCAGATTAAGGAGCCGGCGACATGAGTGGATGGAAAAGGGGCTAGTATAACTATGTTATTCTGAACATTTAATTTTTAGTTGTGATGGCTTTGATTTGGTTGAGTTCTTAGGAGTATTTGATTTTCTTAATTTTCTTGGTAAAACTTGTTGATGTTATTTGATGGATTTTGGATAAAAATCTTGCTTTAATTCCTTTTTTTTTTTTTTTTTTTTATTGTTTGGTTTTAAGTGGACAAATAGTTGTTTTTGTTATTTTCGTGTTGATAGAAAATTTATTATTTCTTTGGCATATTAGCTGAAAATATAGGTGTTTATTTGATTTACTTTATTAATAGTGATTTATGGTAAAAATTATTATTATCTCTTTACCTAGGTGCTTTGTTTTGCAAAAAAAAAAAAAAAAAAGCTCTAGTAAAATAAATAAAAATAGATTTAGGATGTTACATATTATCTTTCTTTCATTTATATATGATATTGGATATGATAGAAAATTAGAGATTTTTATAGATAGCAATACTGATAGTATTTAATTAGGGAAAAAAAAAAACTAAAAAGACATCTACTTAAAAATAATTCACAAAACCTAAACGTGCATCTAATAAAAATGAAGACAATACTAATTATGATCCAAAATTTTTGACGGAAAAGTATTAATAGAATTATTGCTCTCACTGTGGAGTGTGTATATACACACACAAACACACACATACACATATATATAGATGTAGTAGGAGATCAAATATTAAAAAAAGAATATATAATGTAAAATGAAATAAACTAATTGTATTTTATAAATAAGTCAATTTATATTTTCCTTTTTTTACATAAAACTTGTTCAACTAGTTTAATTTTGCAGGCCAACAAATATTTAATACATATAATTGGCCAAAAAAATAATATTACTTTTCAACTGATTATTATATATATGATATGTAAGTCAAATTAAAGCTCGTGAAAAAACCATTGAAATGATATATCTTGCATAAAAAATGGATTAAAAATGAAAAAGGTTATTAGCGTTTTAAAAAATTAAAACAAAATTTAAAATTTACCATAGATACAACTTTCCAAATTATAGCGTAAAAATTAGGCGGGAAAGTTGAAAGTACAAAAGTACCTCCATTTTACTTTTATATATATAGATGCTTATTTCACGGAATTAGTCTCAAATCCCTTTTGAAATTTTCTAAACTCTTGTTTGATTATGTCATGTTCTAAAAGACGATGACGTTTCTTGAACGATAAATTAGGATCTAGCGCCTAGTTGAATCTTAGATGGGGCTCTGAAACGTATACGAGCAATTAAGTAGGAAGAAGTCATAGAAAAAATTATAGTGCACGAGGATAGTCTAGCATTCAAACAAAGCCTATTACGAATAGAAGCAGACTTGTAGAACATAGATAATTAATATATGCTTTGCTAATTTTTAGCAATTTAAAAAATATATTGATTTCATATATTATTGATTAAATAATTATTTCTAAAATAGTAAAATGGATATGCATGATTGCTGCCTTTTACAATGAATTAGCGAATTTATTATGAATTAATTATGTATATAGTGTATTTAATACACACACGTAAATAATTAGCCCTTAAGCCATTACAACTACACAAAAGTTCTCCTCTTAGAAGGGGTCCGCCTAAGGTTGCCGTTAGGATTTGACCCTCGTCGTCCACCATTTTTCGGTGCATTGTCAGCCAACACGGTTCATCATTAGTTTCTATCGTCTCTGATCGGGCTTCTCTGATCTTCCTTTATTCTTGATTTTCTTCTCACCTCTCATCTTTTATTTCATCGGGTTTTATCAAACGGGCTTGTATGGTCTTTGATGAGGTTTAACATTGACCCCCAGTGTTGGTTTACTCAACCTTTCCCTTCTTGTTTTAGGTTTTAGATTGCATCAATCGCTTGCGGAGAGTCTTGTTGTCAATTGGCTCAGTCACACCGTATCACTTGTTTTAGGGTTTTGGGTGCCATAGAAATGGATCAACTCAAAGAAAGGGAATCGAGGGTTTTGGATTTTGATGAATTGGAGGATGATAGTACCGGTTCCGAAGCGGGAGAGATGATGTACGTCGCAGGAAAGTTGATAACAAACAAATCGTATAATAAATACTCCCTCTTAGATGTGATGACGAACTCATGGAAAGCGAAAAAGAAAATAACAGTTCGGGAATTGGGTGATGATATGTTCTTGTTCAGTTTTCAAGATCCCACATTGAAAAGGAAGATAATGAAGCTGCAAACATGGCACTTTGAGGGATACCTATTTGCTCTCAAAGAGTTAAGAGGGACGGAACAACCGTCTTCTATTTCTAAAGCTTGCTGTGTGTACGTGCTTACGACGTGCCAGTTATGGGGTACAAGGAGAGCTTCCTTCGATCCATTGCTTCACAAGTCGGCGAACTGGATGATTATGATAAGGAAGAAAGGGCTACCGTCGGAAAATACATGAGGTTGAAGGTGATTATCGACATGACTAAGCTATTGTTACGAGGTATTATGATCCGAATACAGGGTGAAAAGCTGTTGATGCCTCTGACAGACGAGTCTTTGCCCGTGTATTGTTGCTGTTGTGGGCTTATTGGCCATTGGTACAAGTCATATGAATTTTGTGACAGAGACGAATGCCCTGCACCGTCTAACACAAAATATGAGTCGATACTCAAAGCATCACTTCTCAAGAGGTTGCGACTGCCAACTGAAATCTCAGCCAAAGGGTCAACTTCCCAAAGATCACTTTTTGGAACTGACGTAGATCACTACACTGCTGCTAAAAGCCATGTTGGTAACTCTCATACATGAACTAATGCTATGTCTACTGACTTTACTACTGTTGATACTTCCCATGCATATCCCACAAACACCCATAACACCACCCATAATACTCTCTCGCAACCCATGTCCACCATAATACCCACCTAAATCCAAACTAAAAAACCTGGCACACTGATGACTTACATATTGCCATGCAACTTCCACAAACCTACGTACCTACATAAGCTGCGATTAAGCTTCTTGTTAACACCGTCCTAAAACAAATGAAATCTCCTACAATTAAGCACATGACTAATGAAATTAATACCCTTTAACCCCACTCAACCACCCATGAAACAAACACCAAACTTCACCACCCCAAAATGCCATACTCCGAACCTCATCTACTGAAACCCAACACAAAACTACCCTCCTTAAATATAAATGAAAAACCTATTTCAGAAAATCCCCCATAAACTAACGTCAAACAGGACACCTTACATAGCTCATTTATTGCCACCAGACCTACAACCTTATATAACACCATTGCCCCGAACCATCCTGCCGAACCTCCTGATATCACTACTATTAGCCAAATCTATATAATGACTAATATCACCCCTACCTCTGAACTCATAAAGCTTCTTGCAAAAACTTATCCGGTTTTACCCCTTACACCTGATGATGAGCCGAAACCCCAATCCACGAAACTAACCACCTGGAAATGAAAAATATCCCGTAAACTTGTACAAAAGCCAAATACTACCCTGTCACTTCAGCGTAAACCTGAAACTATGCATAAACTCTTCAAAAGAAACCTAGATGAACCCAAAGATATGATTATGGACCCCGATTGTGAGTACATGTTGAGCAAGAAGAGGCTGAAGGATACAATTATGGAACCATCGGTGGAGGTTGCGGTGGGAGCAACCCCACCAATCCCACTGAGTTGCCTAAGTTGGAACTGTTGTGGGCATGGGAACCCACAGACAGTTTGGGTTTTGACAGCCATTGTTAGATGGGAAGCACTCAAAGTCGTATTTCTTATGGAACTCGGCTGCTACACTTCGAAATGGAAGACATCAGAAGAAAACTTGGCTTTAAATGTATTGAGACAGTGGACTGTGACTTGTTTGGTGGGGGACGAAGTGGAGGATTATCTTTATTATGGAATGACGGTCTTGATGTAGCAATTAACTCATGATCACTACACCATATTGACGCCTAAATTGGACGGGGAAATGTAATGTCTATGTGGAGATTCACGGGATTTTACGGATGGCCGGAGGAAGTGAACAAGCACTTATCATGGGAACTGCTAAAGGAGTTAGGGAATGAGGCGGAACTGCCCTTGGTTGTGCTTGGGGGACTTCAACGAAATTTAATATAATTATGAAAAAGATGATGGTCGGACCAAGGAGGGTAGAAAGATGGACGATTTTCAAGATGCAACGACCCATTGTGAGTTGGAGGATTTGGGTTTTGACAGTTACAACTTCACATGGAAAAATGGTCAATTAGGGGTATCGAGCATCCAAGAAAGGCTTGACAGGGGGATGGCTAACTTAGCATGGATTGATCTCTTCCCCGATTACTTTGTATCGCATCTTTTACGCCAAGAATTAGACCACTGTCCTATTCTAATGTATTGGCATAAACGAAAATCTCGATATCTCATGACCCAGTCTGGTAGGAAAATAGTGAAGCTCTTCCGATTTGAGATGATATGGCTCCAAGACCAAGGATGTCAAGATATAGTGAATAATGCATGGAAAAACACTAGTCTTTGTTCGGTTGTGGCAGTGGCCGAATAGATTCAGAGGACGAGATCATCCCTTATGCATTTGGACAACGTTCATTTTGGCAACATAAACAAGAAGTTAAACTTTGCGGGAGCAGCTTCAGAAGCAGCAAAGTCGACCCCCATCTAACGAAATCTACTGGCATGTTGTGCACTGGAGGATAGGATTGCAGTTCTAATACAGCGGGAGGAAACGTTATGGCATGTACGATCTCGTGTAAACTGGATGCTGGATGGTGACAAAAATACCACTTTTTCTATAGAGTGGCAACAGGGAGACGAAAGAGAAACACGATTGAATACAACATTGATGAAGGGGGGGGATAGGAAATGGGAAGACAAGAGGATATTGTCCAAATCTTCTAAAGGTACTACTAGGGGTTTGAATTAGGGTTTATGCAATTTTATGTGATTCTATATTAAGTTCTATGATGATATATGTTGATTGGGCAACTTGCATGATTATGGGGATATGTTAGGTTAAATTGTGCAATTTATGGAATGAGAAAACATGTGATGTTGATATGAGTTAATTATTAATAATAATATAATTATTATGATTTTTTGTGAAATTCATTAAGTAGGAAAGTGATGAAATATAGAAATAGTTGAATTAGGAAATGACTTAGGGACAAAATGAAATAGGTTAGTTTGGCGAAGAATGACTTAGTAATAAATAAATGAATTTAGAATTATAATAATAGTAACAATAGTGATAACAATGCTATGAATAAAATGTTGGTGAAAATGATTATGTTGAATGATGAATGAGCAAGTACGATATTATGATGACGTTAATGATGTGATCGAATAAGATGATGGTAATTGAATCATAAAGATTAAGTTGACAATAGATGATTAGGTGATATAGTGATTCATAACCGAGTTAGGATAAACTAGATAACACTTGTAAATCAGTAAATAACGTAAACACGGCTAAATAAACAAATAATTTAACATCAAAATAATAGGTTCCACACTGAGGCGGGTTACGATACAAATAGTTCCATGCAGTCAGCAACACAACTTAAACTACGGAAGTAGGTAAACTTATTATTTGACTCTTTGTTTTTGTTATGTAAAGTAAAAATGAGCCACCACAGGGGCCGTATATGAGGTTATGGAATGGCCACTGACCGAGACCCGACAGTGAATCAGCTTAATGGTTGCTAATCCCCAAAAGAAAAGTATGTGTAAGTAATGATGAGAGGTCAGACGTGCCGAGAGCCCGACCCTACTTAAGGGGGGAGGCATAATGTTGTTAAGCGGGCTACGTACTTAAAGAGTTATTTATGTACCAGTTTTATCTCACTGAGTAAAAAACTCATGTTTTCTCGTAACCACTTTTAGATAATGATGACGTTAGAACATGTGGTTGCAGTGTGCCTCGTAGGACTTACATTTCCATTCTTGTATTATAATTATATAAGGATTATATTATAAGTGTTATAAATAAGTGTTAAGATTATGAAATGAAGTTTTATGAATAAGTTATTATTAAAGTTAAAATGTATTATGTTATATTTATTTTCGTGTGAGTTTCTATTCAGAACAACTTAGGCCACAAGTTCCTCTTCCGCTACGTGACTCCGATGAGTGAGTAAAAAGGTAAGTAAGGGTAAAAGGGAAAAAATAATGTAAGATAAGAGAGAAAAATGGGGATAAGTAAGGAAAGAAAAGATAAAAATAGACCAGGTAAGTCGTGGCAACTCGATTCATTGCAAAGTGAGTTGGGGCACTACAGATTATGCCTTTTAGCAGTGTCAAACTCCACTAGAATATTACCCTTTATCGCTCCCTTGCATTTACATATTGAAAATTAATGCTGAAATAAATTTTTAACTTTGACAGGTGGGGTTTAATATTGGTACACGATGAAACTAAAACATAGGGGAATGGTGGTGCACGACGTAGATAGAGTTGGTTGGATAGAGGGTACTGTCAGCGCTTTGACTCTATGAATACATGAAAGCTTAGTATGTTGTATCTTAAAGGACTCTGTGAGAAGTTGGCGTATATGGAGGATAAAAAAATTTATCAGAAGGTAGAGGGTAGTGGTTTGACAGGGTAGAGCGTGACTACGATCTTTGGATGATCAAAATGGCCGCAAAAAATAAGGAGCTTACGTTTTATTTGGATGGAAAGAAGACTAACTTGCCTAAATCGGATGAGGAGTCTGAGGAGATATTGTGTACATAGGTGAAGAGGAGTATGTAATTGGGAAAAGGACAAAAGATGATCAAACCACTTTGTGTGAGGAATATGCTAGAAAGAATGTGGTTGATGGTGGGGCAACAAATGTTGCCAACAAGGAACAACCATGTGGGGTACCAGAGCAGCCTATCAAAATCAAACAATTGGAAGAAGTAGAGGCTGATAACAGAGAACAAATTGAGTTGGATGAGATGGAGACCATTGATAAATTTGTGTGCAAGGAGGAGAATTGTGATGAGCTCCTTGATGATATTATTTTCTATGAGGATATTGAACTTGATGTAGAGATGGTTGGACCTAGGATTAGAAGAGAGATTAATGATGAGGAAGTCTCTGACAGTGTTGCTTCAGAGGAAGAAGAAAATCATAACCGCAGGGAGAACATATCGTATTTAGGAGTCCAATGCCCTCAATCCCGAGTTCATGTTAAAGCAGATATTTAGCTTTAAGCAACTCTTCAAGCACATAGTTAGTATTAAATTCATTTTCTAGTGTAAGACACAACTCCTTTTAGATTTCTATTCTAAGGAGATGTTGTGCTCCGTTTTTATGTTGTTGTTTTCTTTCTTTTTCTTTTTTTTTTTTAAAAATTTTTGGGAGTATAAAACTCTGCACTTTGATGCATAATATGTCTAGAAGTTTGGTTGGACGTTAATGGAGCTACTTTATAATTAGTGTTGCAGTTTGACTTGGTTTGATTTTGTTAATATTTAGTGTTGCATTTGATGTTTGTTTATAGTTACTGATACAAATTAATGTTAATTTGGATAACAGTTTGTTTTGGGTAATAACTAGTGTTGCAGTTTGGTGTTCATGTGGCTAGTCGTTTGTGTTAGGAATTAACCCACACACGATCACGAAATTGAAAGAAAATAAGAACGAGAAAATAACACTCAGATTTGGTTACACAGTTCGTTACAATGTGTAACTACGTCTGGGGGCGATACCAAGCCAGAGATTTCACTAATTTTCAATCAATAAAAATCGAAATATATATAATAGCCAATGGGCCAAAATCCAACCACAAACTTGATGCCTAAGAAAAGCTCTGCGTCTAACTTTCGCAGCCGCGCGCCTTGCCTGTCACGGCTGCGTTGCGTCAATACTCTTGCATGTTTTAATACGTCGCTTTTGTCGCGACTACGACCAATGCCTGTCGCAGCCGTGACACCTCCACAATGCTGAATCACTAATGGGGCCGTTTTTTTCGCGATCAGGACTGAAGCCTGTCGCGGCCGCGACACTCCCACAGTGTCAAACTCCATAAACTGGCTCGCCTTTCTCCCGACCACGACTCTCCTCCTGTCGCGGTCGCGAGCCTCCATGAAAATCAGGCTCCATCTCAACAATCTCCACTTCGAGACTGATCACTCTCAAAATATCAATTCTTCTTGTACTCCTCTTCCCTGGTATCTTCTTAGTATCACCTGGTAGGGCCAATTGAAGTTATGCATAACTTCAATTTCTCTAAGGTCACCACCTTAGTAAATATGTCAGCTGGATTCTCAATCCTGAGAATTTTCACAAGTTGCAAGGTCTTCTTCTCCAACAGGTGTTTTATGTAGTGATATTTCAACTCAATGTGCTTAGTCCTCGAATGAAAAGCCGGATTGCTAGCGAGGAAAATTGCACTCAGACTATCGCTGTTGAGTACACTATTTCCATGCTTCCTCCAAAGTTCATCCAAGAAATTCTGCAACCACACCAATCTCTTTGCTCGCCTCCATGACAAGTATATACTCAGCCTCTGTGGTGGATAGAGCAACAACTTTCTGCAACTTCGATGTCCAAGATATTGTTGTACCACCATAAGTAAAGGCATACTTGGTAGTGCTCCTTCTCCCATCAAGATCATTTGATGCCAAATCTGCATCAACATAACCAACCAGCTTGGAATTTCTCCCATCAAAGCACAATGCTTTATTCGTGGTACCACTCAAGTATCTCAGTACCTACTTAACAACATCCCAATGTTGTTTCCCCGGATCGCTCATGAACCGGCTCACTACTCCCACTGCATGCGTAATATCCGGCCTCGTACACACCATAGCATACGTTATACTGTCAATTGCCAAAGCATACAGGACATTCTTCATTTGGGCATGTTCCTCCTTATTACTAGGCGGCTGCTTCTTTGACAGTTTGAAGTGACTTCCCAACGGAACACTCTCAGACTTCGAATTTTCTATGTTGAATCTTTCCAGGACCTTCTGGATGTAATCCGTCTACGAAATATACAATCTTCCAGCTGCTCTATCCCTTTTGATTCTCATACCCAAACTCTACCGCTTAGAAAACTGGTTCTTCAATTTGTCCAACACTTTTGGATCAGCTCCTACGATCAGCATGTCATCAACATACAATAGAAGGATAAGAAAGCTTTTGTCAAACCTCTTGTAGTAACAACAATGGTCAGCGTGGGACTTATGATAACCAAACTCGTCCATGAAGCTGTCAAACTTCTTATACCACTGCTTTAGAGCTTGCTTCAACCCATACAAGCTCTTCCTCAACTTTCACACAAGTTCTTATTTCCCTTGGCTATGAATCCCTCTGGCTGAACCATATACAATTCCTCCACTAGATCACCATGAAGGAATGCCGTCTTTACATCCATCTGATGAAAAAACAAGTTCTCCGCAACAACCATACTCAACACTATGTGAATAGTTGTCAGTTTCATAACAGGATTAAATACATCAGTATAGTCAACACCGAATCGCTGCTCAAACACTTTCACAACCAACCTAGCTTTGTAGCGCTTGCTACCATCTGCTTCATTCTTGATTCTGTTGACTCACTTGTTGTGTAAAGCCTTCATACCCTTTGGAAGCTTACTCGGTTCCTAAGTGTCATTCACACGAAGTGATTCCATTTCATCTTCCATGGAAGCTCTCTCTTCATCTATCAACAACCGGTTCTGCTTCTATAAAGCTCTCAGCTTCACCACCATCAGTAAGCAATAAATAATAGTTAGAGGGTGAAAACCTATCAAGTGCACGTCACTCTCTTGCCGTTCTATGCAGCAGAACAATCTCCAGAGGTGGTGGAGTTCTTGGCTCATCCTCAAGAACCTCCTCTTTAGCCTGACCCTCCTTACTCCCACTCGAATTTCAGATGTCTAACTCGACTACCTTGGAATTGGAGCTGTCAGAGCTCGATGTCTTCAACCTATCCTTGTACATCATCTGTTCATTAAACACCATATCTCTTCTGCGACTGAACTTTTGCTTATGCTCATCCCAAAGCCTATTACCAAACTCATCGCCACCATAACCAATGAACGTAGATTTAACAGATTTAGCATCCAACTTACTTCTATCAACTGAACTAACATGAGCATAAGCTATGCAACCAAAGATACGTAGAAAGGACAGGTTTATCTCCTTTTTCGTCCATACCTCCTCCGCTATCTGGTTCTCCAGTGGAACTGATGGGCCTCTGTTAATCAAGTACGCAGCTGTGTTAACAGCATCACCCCAAAACTTCTTTGGCAACCCGCTTTTCAGCCTCATGCATCTAGCCCATTCATTTAGTGTTCTGTTTATCCGTTCTGCTACTCTATTCTGCTGAGGAGTACCACGCACTGTCTTCTCCATGCGAATCCCATTATCAGCACAGTAGTCTTTGAACTCCTTGAGTTCATATTCACCTTCATTATCAGACCTCAGACACTTCACCTTCAGCCCTCTTTCGGTTCAACCATGGCTTTCCACCTCCTGAAAGTATCGAATGCATTAGATGTACTTCTTAGAAAATAAACCCATACCTTTTTTGTGGAATCATCGATGAAGGTCATGTAGTAAAGTGCTCCTCCAAGGGACGCCACATGTGCCGGTCCCCATAGATCACTATGGACCAGCTCCAACTTCTCAGCCTTCAAGGCTCAACTCTTGAGAAACTCACGCGCCTCTTTTTCCCAAACACACAGTCTTCACATTGACCAACTTCCACATATTTTAGTCTAGACAGTCTACCTTTTGAGCACATCAGTTGCATGCCCTTCTCACTCATGTGTCCCAACCGACAGTTCCACAAATTCGTTGTCATGTACAACGTACCTTCCTTCATACCACGAGCCACTACCATAGCTCCTCCAGTAATCTTCCAATTATTGCAGCCGAATGTTACCACATAACCCTCCATATCAAGTTGCCCAACTGAAAGTAAATTCCTCTTCAGTCCGGGAATGTGTCGGAGTTCTTTCAGCACCAAAGTGGATCCATTCGAGGTTGCAACTCGTACGCTTCCCTTTCCCACGATTTTCAGGACTTCATCATCTGCAAAATATACCTGTCCAAAATTGCTAGAAATGTAATCATTCATGATATCAACATTCCCACATGAATGAAACGACACACCGGAATTTAACACCTAAGACTCCATGGGACTAGACATGCTCAAGACCAACGCATCACCATCATCTTCCTCTGTGGTTGCATTTATTGTCCCCTTGTATGCTTGACCCTTCTTGTTCTTTTTTGGTGCCTTGCACTGATTTCTATAGTGACCGAACTCGTCACAATTCCAGCACTTGATTGAGCTCGTATCCTTCCTGGATTGGCTCCTTCCCCTGGATTTGGACCTTCCCCAATTCTGCTGTCTTCCCATCGGTCTGCCTCTGTTCTCAGTGTTCAGTGTTGACCCCGAAGTAGATTCTGATTCTTTCCTGCGAATCTCCTCGCTAATCATCTGGTCCCTTCCCTTGTCAAATTTCAGCTTAGCTTCCGCGACGCTAACTGCTGTCACTGTACCGGCCAGTCTGGTAGAGACGATAGCATAATTAAGGCTCTTAGTTCATCGTCAAATTTAACCTCCACTGAGTTCAACTACGAGGTAATCATGTTGAACTCGTTCAAGTACTGTTGCACCGATGTACCCTCCGACATCCTTAGGTTGAACAGTCTCCTAATCAGATATACCTTGTTTGCCGTCGATGGTTTCTGATACATCTCCTCCAAAATTGCAAGCATCTCCCTCGTGGACTTTGCTGCACTCGTGTGATAAGCGATCTCCACAGACAGCTATAAACGTATCACGCTCATCGTTTTCCTATCCAATAACGCCCACTCCGTCGCCTCCATTTTCTCGAGCTTCTTTAATAAAGGCAAGTGCAGATCTTTACGGTAGAGGTAATCTTCCATTTGCATCTTCTAGAATCCGAAGTCAAAACCATCAAACTTCTCGATCGACACCTTTACTTCCATCGTGATACTCCCTTCGAACTCGGAGCTCTTGATACCAGTTGTTAGGAATTAACTCACACACAATCAAGAAATTGAAAGAAAACAAGAACGAGAAAATAGTACTCAGATTTGGTTACCCAGTTCGTTACGATGTGTAAGTACGTTTGGGGACGATACCAAGCCAGAGATTTCACTAATTTTCAACCAACAATGATTACAATGAGAGAACAACTATATATAATTGCCAATGGGCCAAAATCCAACCACAAACTTGAGGCCCAAGAAAGCTCTGCGTCTCATATGCTTTAATACGCCGCTTTTATCGCGACTGCGACCAATGCCTGTCGCGGCCGCGACACCTTCACAGTGCCGAATCACTAACGGGGACGTTTTTTGTCGTGACGGTGACACTCCCACAGTGTCAAACTCCATAAACTGGCTCGTTTTCTCGCGACCGCAACTTTCCTCGTGTCGCGACCGCGGGCCTCCACGAAAATCAGGCTCCATCTCAACATTTTGGTTGAATTTTTTATGGGCCAATTTTCTTTATTTTGCTTTGTTTTGTTGCAGTTTGGTTAGGAATTTATTTTTTGTGGGCAGTTTCTTTAGTTTTCTTTGTTCTGTTGCAGTTTGACTTGGTTTCTTTGGTTGCATTAGCTTAGAAAATGGATTGCATAACGTAAACATAGAGGAACATTACATATTTTACCCGATGGAGACATGCCCATTACATAAACAAAATAGGCCGTTTTAGACACTAAGAAGACTATACATCTTTTGTTCAAAAACATAAGAAAACTATACATCGTTTGTTCAAAAAATAAGAACAAAAATTATATGAAAACAACCTAAAAAGCTAATAAGTAAATATAATTATGAAATATTTTAACTAGTTTTTTACTGCTAAATGGGCCGGAAGTTTTATTTTTCCAAATATCATTTTCAAGTTATTTTTCAACATAGCACTATTTAATTTTCAAAGGAAACTAAAATGCGTTTGATATTCACAGTTGGAGAATTCACTGTATTTCCAAAATATCTTAATCTTGGTTGGAATTCTCGATTAACTTTGTAATTTCATATTCAGATATGATTTTGTTGATGATGATGAGGAGAGCATGTAAAGATGATACATAAAATGAAACAGAAAATGTGGAGCGTGTGTTAACCACATATGGAAGAATAAATTATCTTTTGTATCATCAAAACTTGAAAAGAGTAACATGCATGGACTCTATTGTACTTCACATTATGGATTGGATTGCATTCATATGAACAAAAGCTCTATATTGTATTTGTAGTGTATGAAAGCAAAGCACACATATCTAAGAACATCATCTTCATTTTTAGGTCCCCTACTTTATCGGGCGCCATAAAAGATTTGTCAGAAAGATATATGATACAGTCTCAGAGATAAGACAAATAAATGTGACTGTAAAGGACCTTTCATCATTTCCTTCTTTCTAATAAACACGCTGCACGCACACATATTTAATTTTCAATATCTCAACTCCCAACCTAAAATTAAAGCCCATATACATTATTCATATGATTGAGTTGCCCTAGCCCAAAATGGAATGTGGGGCAGGGGAAGAATGTGGGTGGGTTGATTGGGAAATGGGCACGAGGGGGTAACATGCAGTTTAGGTTGGTGCCTACATTTATGTGAAACCAACATGACGGGGAAAAGGGGTTATATTTGATGGTGATTGTGGGGGAAGCAGTCACCGGATCACGTGGCCGAGGCGCCTTCTTTTTTTGTGGGGAAATTCTAAAACTTTGTGTACAAATCAAATTTGGAAGAAACTATAGCAAAGACAAACTAAATGAAAAAGAAGCATCAAAATGGGGGGACCTTATTCACACATGGGCTGCCCTGCCCTCCCCTGCCTATTCTAATTTCTTATTTCCTTTCATTGTAATTCATTTATCAAGTGGAGCCAACCTAATGGTAAGATTCTTTTGCAATATGTTGGTTGGAAGACCACACCCTTCTCGACATGCTTCTACCTTCTTATACTAATCTCAATCTTCAATAGTTTCCTTTTTTTGTCTATATTTCGAGATCAAATCATATCAATCAATATTATAAATATGTCGCATGTGTATATTGACGATGTTACCATGATATCATTATATATATGTGCCTGTGATGGGTGTATAGATGACGTCGTGAATTTGCTGATGTGGCTGTCGAGATGGATAAAATTCCACACCAACACACAATGGACTAACCACAATAATTAATAAGAGGAAACAAGAATTTCATCAAATTTCATTAATAAATATCTCCCTCATTGGCAATTATGCCACAATTTACAAGATCAGAGATGGGTTCTCGCTATAGAGCGACCTGCATTCAGGTTGTCTTGCTCACAAATGTGATTCTCTTCTTTCTCTCTCTTTGTTTTCCAGTTTTTCTCTCTTGATCATGCATATATGTTACAAGGGTTTTTCTCCTATTTATAGTGGTAATTTTAGTGGGAAACATCATTATTAACCTTCAAATCACAAACATCCCATCGAGGTCGTGTAAAGACGTATACTTGCCATGGGTCTCACATGCGTAACTTGCGCCAGGCGTGCCTGCCTTTGTCTTCCATTTTCCCTGAGATTTCGGCGGAGAAAACGACAGAGGTCGTTGAGAGCGAACTCCTCTCTTATGACGATGTCCACCTATCAGCATTTTGTCTAGTTCGTAGTTCGCAGCACGAGTGGAAGAAGAACCCATGAGTTCGTGAAGACTACTTTATCTGGCCGTTACGTCGTTGTACACATGGCCACTCTCCTGGTCATTCTCAAGTCGCCTTTCCTGTAGATCGCGACAAGCGTCCTCCTTGTCACTCGTCCTGGGGAACTGACGTGGCAGTGACATCCACAATTGCCCCCTTAAATTTTACGAGTTGTGAAGACCAGGTCGTGAATTCAAAAAATCCTCGAAGGAAATCTGGTTTCCCGCACCTTTTTCTATGTAATTGACACTTGTCGCAATCCCCGTGCCACGTGTCGCTCATCAGTGCGCATGTCTGTCGACGAAGCTTTATCCGACAGTTGTTGTTCATCCGCCCTTTCACCTTCCTTTTCACTTGTGGCTTTTGCTCGTAGGATTTTCACAGCATTCCGTTGGTTCTTCAAAAGATCTCCTTTCAAGGTTTTTGTTTCTTTCCTTTTTTCTTCATTTTCCTTTTATCCGCATATATGGTTGCTCCTTCTTTTACCCACTCTCTGAGCGAAGACGTTACCGCCGAGGGACCATTAAACCCGATAGGTGGTGAAGAACCCTACGTTCAATTTGTAAGGGAGGAAGTTGGTGAAGAAGCGACTAGTGGGGTGGCGCTTGAGGTGTTGGGCCAAAATACGGGTAAGGGTGAAGGTGATAGCCCATCTTAGGGATCCTCGTCTGAAGAAGATGAGGTGGAAAGTGACGTAGCCCGAGAGATGGCGGGTGAGAGTACCGTCTTTGCTGCGGAACAGAAGGTGGGGCCACTACCTTATAGTGGAGGGCCCAAGTTGGCTCTAGGATGGGAAGTAAAATTTCTCTTTTTTACTGAAGTCGAGGGGGGAACCAATCAGTATGCAGTTCAATGGGACCTTCATTTCTTCTGATGAAGCAGTCTCGGTATCAGGCCGTCCTTATGTACTCGATCTCGAGATGCATCCTCGAGTTCGAGTTGGTCTGCTGGCTTCGACATCGTTAGCCCTTTCCTTTACCCTAACACGACCATCGATGTCGACCTGGAGAGCTGGGTTGGGCGTTCAAGATCCCCCACAATGTTACGTTGTATCTTCCCGATGCTCGAGAACGGATGGACCGCCCTCCTACAGGTTGTGTAGCTGTTACCGTTGAAATGTTCTAATCAGGATTTTAGCTTCATACCCCTCCAACCGTCACTGCCTATTTAAATCACTAGGGGGTGGCCTCAGTGGAGATTCACCCAAATATATGGAAGTCCTTGCTGGAGAGCACCTAAAATTTCCGAGATCACACTCTGTTCTGCCTGAACGCTAATGTAGGACCTAGCGGAGAGAGGCATGGTGGTCGGGAAAGAGGCTATGAGTATGTGTACGCCCAAGCCAACACTGGTGGGAAAATGGTGGAATGGATCCCTGAGTACGTGTCGAAGTGGATGGATCAGTGGTGTTTCGACGAGGTGTAGGTGAATTCAATTTCATCAAGTGGACATGACTTGTAGTAGAGGTTGAGAGGAATCAGGAACCAGGTTCAGGTTGGGAAGAACCGGGCCGGAGAGTCGGGTTTAAAGCAGTTCAGTTTTGAAGGTTAGTGAAGAACCGGGGTCAAGACGGTTATAACAGAATTATGCAACGGTTTTGAACCGTTGCATGTAAAACCGTTGTCGAAGGCGCGTATACCAGTTTTGAAGCAGTTGAAACAGATTTGATTCCAACTTCTGGAGCTTCTTGATTCGAGCTTAGTTCTTTATATACATTTGTTCCACTTGTAGAGACGAGTTGATACACGTTGTTTTCCCTCTGTAAACACTACACAATCATTAGAATTAGAAAGCTAGGGTTCTTAAGCTCAATTCGAATTGTGAATTGGGGCTTCTAGTTTTCTGGGTTGTTTCTTGTAATTGATTGTTCAGTGGAGTGAATTGAGGTGTATAGAGCCTCCTTGGATGTAGATCACATTGATCAAACCACGTAAAAGCTTTGTGTTGTTTCTTGTTTGGCCGAGTTTCAGTTTGATTTCCATTCGTTTCTGGTTTGAGTTCATTTGTGTGTGTTGTAAGTGATTCATTTCTTAACAAGTGGCGTTGTCTGTGGGAAGACTACACACACATTCAAAGAAGAAGAGAGAATGGCTGGAGTAAAGATGGATGTGGAGAAGTTTTCAGGTAAGAATGACTTCTCACTTTGGAAAATCAAAATGAATGTTCTACTGATTCAAAATGGTCTAGACTCTGCACTTCTTCCTGTTGATCAATGGCCTGATGCTGAGAAATCTAACTTTCCAGAACTGGATAAGAAGGCTTTGAGTCTTATATTTCTCTGTCTGGGTGATAAACCTTTGAGGGAGGTATCAAGGTGCAAAAATGCAGTGGAGGCGTGGGGAAAATTGGAAGAACTGTATCAATCAAAGTCAATATCAAACAAATTATTTCTGAAGCAGAAACTGATGTCTTTCAAAATCACAGATGATAAGATCATCTCTGATCAACTTGATGAGTTTGTCAAGATGATTGAAGAGTTAGAAGATCTGGGGGTGAACTTGGAGGATGATGATAAGGCTCTGATGGTGTTGAATGTTCTTCCAAATTCCATGGAAAGTTTCAAAGATGCATTGATGTTTGGAAGGGATGGAAAAATCAGCTATGACTCCATCCTGCCAGCATTGAAGACAAAGTGTTTTCAAAATCAGGGAGAAAATGGCTCTACACAGGCTGGAGAAGGTTTGAACATTAAGTTCAAAAAGAATTTTCAAAAGAAGAAGTTCCAGGGATTCAAAGATAACAAATCTGGAACTCAGAATGCAAAGAAACAAGGTGATTGGGTTGAAACTAGAAAGTGTTTCAAATGCAAGCAAGCTGGACATTTGAAGAAGGACTGTCCACAAAAGAAGAAGAAACAGGAGAATCAGAGGGCAGAAGTGGCTATGACTGAGCATCAAGAAGACACTCCAGAAGTTTTAAATATCACAGACACAAAAATGGAAAAGGAATGGGTTCTTGATACTGGGTGTTCATTCCACATGTGTCCCAATGAATCCTGGTTCAAGGATTTACAGAAAGAAGATGGTGGATGTGTATTACTGGGAAATGATCACTCCTACAGAGTGAAAGGCACAGGATCAGTCCAGATCAAAATGTATGATGGAGTCATCAGAACCATTTCTCAAGTAAGGTATGTACCTGGCCTAAAAAGAAACCTATTATCCCTTGGATCTCTGGTGGCAAATGGCTTTCAGTTCAACTCCCTAGATGGTTATCTTCGTATCACTAAACACAACAAGCTGGTAATCAAAGGAAGGCAACACAAGGGCCTGTTTATTTTGATTGGATCCCCTTTGCTAGGTTGTGCTGAATCTGTGATTAGTAGAGAAGATGTCATGAAGTGGCATAGAAGACTGGGTCATATTGGAGAGAAAGGATTGAAGGAGCTCTCAAAGAGGGGCATCACTGGTGAAATGGGAAATAGAACACTGGATTTCTGTGACAAATGTGCTCTGGGAAAGGCCAAGAAGCTGCCTTATGCTAAAGGAATACATTCTACTCAAGAACCACTTGATTATGTACACTCTGATATTTGGGGCCCTTCAAGAACAGAGACACATGGAGGAGGAAGGTATTTCATGTCCATCATTGATGATTACAGTAGAAAAACATGGGTATTTGTTTTAAGGAATAAGAGTGATGCATTCCTTAAGTTTAAAACATGGTTGAGTCAGGTGGAGAACCTAAGAGGGAAGAAACTGAAACATCTTAGGACAGATAATGGCTTGGAATATCTATCCACTGAATTCACAGGGTTTTGTGAAGAAAAGGGAATCACAAGGCACATAACTGTCCCATTAAACCCTCAACAAAATGGGGTTGCTGAAAGGTTTAACAGGACTGTGCTGGAGAGAGTTAGATGTATGCTGATTGATGCTGGATTACCCAAATCCTTCTGGGGAGAAACACTAAACACTGCATGCTATTTGATAAACAGATCACCATCATCAACTCTAGGATTTAAGACTCCAGAAGAAGTTTGGAGTGGAAAGGTACCAAACTACTATGATTTGAGAGTGTTTGGGTGTCTGGCCTATGCTCACATTAGACAGGACAAACTTGATGCAAGAGCTCAGAGATGTGTATTCCTAGGATATCCTAAGGGCATAAAAGGCTACAGGTTATGGTGCTTGGAACAGGGAAACCAGAAACTCTTGATAAGCAGAGATGTAAAGTTCAATGAGGATGTGATGGGACACAACTCTAGTGGAATTCAAGAGGAAGCTGATGGTGCTGTGGAACCTGAAAGAATTTCTATTCAGGTGGAGCCTACAAAAGAGCAGATATCACCAGAGAAGGATGCTCAAGCTCAACAAGAAGATGACAGTTCATCAGAAGATGAAGAAGGTCAAACTGAGATTTCAAATCTCAGTACTTACAGCATTGGTAGAGACAGACCAAGAAGACAAATCCAAAGGCCTGATTTCTATGGACAAGCTGGAAGTGTCTACTATGCATTAAGTATAGCAGAAGACTTGGAGTTTCAAGAGCCAAGCAGTTTCAAAGAAGCAATAAGTTGCAGTGAAAGAGAACACTGGATAGGGGCCATGATGGAAGAAATGGAATCTCTGGAGAAGAATCAAACCTGGAAGCTTGTAGACAGACCAAAGGGGCAGAAGTTAGTCAGCTCAAAATGGATCTACAAGAAGAAGGTGGAGGCTGGGAAAGCTGATAAAATCAGATACAAGGCCAGGCTGGTGGCTAGGGGCTTTACACAAAGAGAAGGTATTGATTATAATGAGGTATTTTCTCCAGTAGTGAAGCATTGCTCTATTAGGTTACTCCTATCAAAGGTTACTCAAGAAGACATGGAACTACAGCAGTTAGATGTCAAGACAGCATTCCTGCATGGTGATCTAATTGAAAGGATTTACATGAAGCAACCTGAGGGCTTTGTGATTCCAGGAAATGAAGAGAAGGTCTGTTTTCTCAGGAAATCACTCTATGGTTTGAAGTAGAGTCCAAGGCAGTGGAATAGGAAGTTCAATGAGTTCATGATTAATATAGGATTCATAAGAAGCTTATATGACAGCTGTGTATACTTTAACAAAGGTTCAAGAATTGAACAAGTGTTTCTGCTGTTATATGTGGATGATATGCTCATTGCCAGTAAGAGTATGGATAGAATACAATAACTAAAGGGAAGATTGAGCTCAGAATTTGACATGAAGGATCTTGGGGAAGCAAAGAAGATTCTGGGAATGGACATCATTAGAAGAAAGGAGACTGGAACACTTTAGCTTTCTCAGAAACAATATTTGCAGAAGGTTGTGGAGAGATTTCACATGCATGAGTCAAGGTCAGTAAGTATTCCAGTTAATCTACAGACCAAACTGTCTAAGGATCAGTGTCCTAAGACAGAAGCTGAGGAGATTCACATGAAAAATATTCCATATGCCAGTGGTGTTGGCAGTTTGATGTATGGAATGATATGCAGCAGGCCAGACTTGGCCTATAGTGTGTCTCTGGTAAGCAGGCACATGTCAAATCCTGGAGAATCACATTGGGAAGCTTTGAAGCAGGTTTTAAGATATCTGAAAGGGTCTGCCAGTGTGGGGTTAAAGTTTCAGAAACAAGAAGCTAGTGCTATACCTTTGGTTGGATATGTTGATGCAGACTTTGCTGGGAACTTGGATACAAGGAAATCTGTTACAGGGTATGTCTTTACTTTGTATGGGACAACTGTAAGCTGGAAGAGTGTGCAACAGTCTGTGGTTGCTTTATCAACAACTGAGGCAGAATACATTGCCTTAACTGAGGCAATCAAGGAAGCTCTGTGGCTCAAGGGAATCCTCAAGGACTTAGGGATCAGACAAGAATGTGTTACTATTCAGTGTGATAATCAGAGTGCTCTTCATTTGGTGAAACATCAAGCTTTTCATGAGAGGTCTAAGCATATTGATGTTAGACTTCATTTTGCAAGAGATGTAATTGAAGCTGGATCTGTTGAAGTGAAAAAGGTGCATACTATGGACAATGCCGTTGATTTCTAACTAAGGGAGTTCCAGGGAGCAAGATGGTTCATTGCTCAAGCCTGATAAGGCTTGAACAATGTAGTTAAAATCTGGAGGTAACAAAGCAGTTTGAGGTGATGAAGAGCACTTGAATTCATTGAGGTGGAGATTTGTAGGTGTCAATTCAATTTCATCAAGTGGACATGACTTGTAGTAGAGGTTGAGAGGAATCAGGAACCGGGTTCAGGTTTGGAAGAACCGGGCCGGAGAGTCGGGTTTAAAGCAGTTCAGTTTGAAGGTTAGTGAAGAACCGGGGTCAAGATGGTTATAACAGAATTATGCAACGGTTTTGAACCGTTGCATGTAAAACCGTTGTCGAAGGCGCGTATACCAGTTTTGAAGCAGTTGAAATAGAATTGATTCCAACTTCTGGAGCTTCTTGATTCGAGCTTAGTTCTTTATATACATTTGTTCCACTTGTAGAGACGAGTTGATACACATTGTTTTCCCTCTGTAAACACTACACAATCATTAGAATTAGAAAGCTAGGGTTCTTAAGCTCAATTCGGATTGTGAATTGGGGCTTCTAGTTTTCTGGGTTGTTTCTTGTAATTGATTGTTCAGTGGAGTGAATTGAGGTGTATAGAGCCTCCGTGGATGTAGATCACATTGATCGAACCATGTAAAAGCTTTGTGTTCTTCATTTTTGTTTCTGGTTTTGCGTTCGGTTCTTGTTTGGCCGAGTTTCAGTTTGATTTCCATTCGTTTCTGGTTTGAGTTCATTTCTGTGTGTTGTAAGTGATTCATTTCTTAACACGAGGGATATTGGATGTGTCCCTTTCCACATCCTTTAAGGGACACTGACCCTTTAGATTGAACCTTGATTCTGAAGGATTTTTCTGTTGAGCCCCAAAGTGGGTATCTTTCTTGTCATTGGTTTCTTTTCGTGTTCGACTAATATTTATTTTATTTTTCTTTTTCAGCGTCGGGACAAAGACTTGGCGAACTCTCTACTGAGGTTGCCGATCGCTTAGCGGCCTTACGCAGTACTCCTGATAAAGATCGTGACTGAAGGATCTTGCTCTCGAAAGACAGTCTTTTATATTATAGCCTGCACATTCCAACTCAGCACACCTAATTATGTGATTATTTTGGTATGACCTGGGCCTAAAAGGGCATTTTGTTAAGGCATTTTGGGTGTCTAATTTTGTGTGCCTTTTTGCAGTCACCGAAGGAGCCAGACGGAGCTTGTGACCTCCACCTTCAGATTTCCCTTCGTCCTCAGGAAGTCCCGAGATGGAGAAATCTTTGGCCGAATGTCAAGCAGAGGCCAAAGGGAAGATGGCTTCAAAGGCCACAACCAAAGCAACTTCAAAATCCAAGAGGGCTTCATCCAAGGGGAGGAAAGGACCCTCTGAGACCTTGCCCTGACTAGCGGGGAGCATAAACATGCACGACCCGAGCTTGGCTTCGCATGAAAAGAGGAGGTTGCCTCAAGACTCCGAGGCAGAACCTAGTCCGCAACACCGCAGGACTAAAGATGCTCCCACTGGCGGCGAGGGCACTGCCATTGTGCCCGCTTCACGCTCTGCCCAAAAAAGTGGCCATCGTGCTGGAAAGGAGCTGGCTCGCGAAGGGGGATGCACCTTTAGCCATTGCTGAGGTCAAAATGAGCTCTCTACATAAGGCTTACATGGTGGTGATTTTATCAGATCTTTGGCAAAGCCTTCTCCCAGAACTTTTGAGGAGTTGCTAGAAAGGCGTATAAATACATTAACTTGGAGGAGGCCCGAAGTGGTAAGAAGAAGAAAGAGAAAATGGATGAGAAACGTAAGTTTCAGTCTGAAAAGAAGGATATTAATACCCGTGGAAAGCAATTCGTCTCGGATAAAGATAACCGATACACCAATTATACCCATCTCACCATCCAACAAGTTGAGTTGCTAGAAACCACCATTGAATACCCCAAGTTTTGGCTTCGTACCGGTTGCAAATTCTATAAATTCCACAATGCATACGGGCATGAAACAAATTCATGTCTGGCACTTGGCCAACAAAATTGAGAGGATGACTCACAATTGTCAACTAGTGGATTTCTTGAAGAAAGGATCGAAGTAACCTATATAAAAGAAAAGAAACTAAAGACAGGAGCCCTTGAAAGGAGAAAAGAGATCTAAGAAGGCCCTAAGAACTCCCAAGAAAAAAATGGTATATAAATATGATCATGGGAGGTCCTACTGATGTAGACATGGACCAAGAACGAAAAGCAACCTCAAGAGTGTTAGGTCTTGTCACGAAAACGACACATGGAAGTGGGAGAGTTGACTACATCGCCTAACATCCACTTCGGACCTCGTGATTGTGGATCCATACAATAACCTCACCACTATGCTTCTGTTATCATAAGGGATATAGCAAGATATACTATGGCCAGAGTCTTCGAGGACATGGGAAGTTCTATGGACATACTGTTCAAGACCGCTTCCGTCAATGAACATAAATGTGGAAATGGAGCAAGTGGAGATGGCTTTTTAGGGCTTTAGTGGAGGAGAAATCCACCCAAAAGGGTAGATCACACTTCAGGTGCGGTTGGGGGAGAAGCCTCACATCAAAACAAGTGTTGGTCCCCAGTGGTAGAGTTTTGGGGGGTTGAATAAACCTCTAACTCGTTTTTTTTACTTTTTTTTTAAATACTTTGAGTAGGGATATGGTGCTTACTGTAATAAATTGGTTCTTACAACAAAGTTGGTGCAGTAGGTAACCTCTATGCAGTGAGCTAGAAAAAGACTGGACATGGGTTGCTTACAACAAGCAAGGCTAAGGTAGAGTTTGTGAATATTAGTTCAATTTCATCAAGTGGTTTTTGTATGGAGTATGAGTTGTTAGGAATCCAGAACCGGAGTGGGAATATGAAGAACCAGATCAGAAAACCGGGTTTAAACTCAAATCAGTGGAAGAGGTTAGGAGGAAACCGGGTTTAGGTTAGTTATAACTTCCGTTTACAACGGTTTGTTTCTGTTGCACTAGAAACCGTTGTGGAAGCCCCGTTCCTGCAATTTGCAGCAGTTGAGTTAAAATCTGTTACAACTGCCTCATCTCCAGGATTCGAGCTACAGCGCCTATACACATATAAATCACTTGTAAATGCGAGCTAGATAGTAGAGTTTTCCCTCTGTAAACATTACACTAGTGAGAGTATAAGAATTCTAGGGTTTATGTTCCAATTCGGCATGTGAATTGGGGATTCACTAGTTTCTTGGAAATTCTTGTAATTGCTTGTGTAGTGGTGTGAATTGAGGTGCATAGAACCTCCGTGGATGTAGATCAACTCTGATTGAACCACATAAATCCCATTGTGTTTATTTTATTTTTGATTTCTGCGTTGAAGCACTGTTCGGCCAGTTTCTGATTTCTTGTGGCCGAACATTGTTCTTGATTGTGATTTGTGATTCTGATCTTCTCATAACATAGTTTTATGCAGTGGAATATGCAAATATGTTTTCTTAAAAGCTATGTAGTAGCATGATAGTATGCCAATGATACACGTTGTTATGCATGCATTTAGGTCGATTTAGAAGAGGATTTGATATGATTTGCTTGCATAATTGGTCGATTTGTGCTTAAATTCATCATATTGCGCCGTATGACATGTTTGTGCTTTGTTTTGGAGTTATTTTGGTGATTTTGAGCTAAAACATCCATTTGGACGAAGTTTGACAATCATACGAGTCAAAGGAAGGAAGAAATGATAAAGTTTTGATGAAACAAGGAAGAAAACTCGAAGGAATGACTCGACGGAGTCACAAAAGCAACTCGCTTGAGCTAAACATTTGTATTCTCTTCCTAGTTTCTTCCTTCCTTTGACTCATATCCTTGTTAAACTTCTTCCAAATAGACTTTTTAGCTCAAAATTACCTAAATAACTCCAAAACAAGAACAAACACGTCATACAACATAATATGATGAATTTAAGCACAAATCGACCAATTATGCATGCAAATGGTATCAAATCCTCTTCTAAATCGACCTAAATGCATGCATGCACAAAAACTATAAAAAGTAATAAGAAAATAGACACAAGTTTATAGTGGTTTGAAGGTGGGGGTAATCCTTCTACGTCCTATCTTCCTTCTCACAAGGAAAATTCAACTAAGTTGTTCACACAATGCAATCTTAACTACACCGGTATCTAAGTCCAACTTAGCACCTTATAATAATTGTTTCTATCATTGGAAGGATACTCCTCTACTATACACACGTTCCTCAGAACACCTAGTCTACTATGAAACCCGGATTCAAACAAAGACTCTACATTCAAAAACTGCTGGTGAGAGTTAGTTTAAGGAAAGTTTTTCTTCAACTTGTGGTAGTTGCCACTAAACTTCAATATCAGTTTTAATATGAGCAGGCTTCGTTGATGAGAAGGATTAGGACTGAGAGATAGCTTTAGAGCGAGCTTGCTTGACTTGAGAAGTTTGTTGTAGCTTAAATCTTCACTTGTAGAATGCTTGTTGTGTGCTTGTATCTTGCTCTTGTTTACTAAGAACTTCCACTTAGAAGGGTCTCTAAAGAGGAGTGCTTGAACACATTGAATTGAAAGCTTGAAGTAATTGAAACGTAGTAGCAGAATCAGTAAATCAGTAGTCTTTGCTTGTCCTCCATCGATCTCCTTCTAATTATAGTTGTTGGTTTTCTTCTCGTTGAAGAGCGAAAATTATTCTCGTTGACATTTAATGTTATTCATATGGCTTCTAGCCGTTGTCCTTTTTGGAAAAAGTGGTTCAGAGTAGGTGCAACGTGATATCAGTATCGCAGTGTAGCTTTCGCTTTTATCAGATTAGGTGTCCCCATGTTATTGGATAGTCAGTACAAGATTTGCATCTTGTCTCCACTCGTTATATTTTTTAATCTTCGAACGTTTGAGTTTGACTTGACTTTATCATTGGTGACATGGTTGCTGCAAGCTCGTTGTAGGATCCAAGTAAGCACTATGTTGGATCTTCCTTACAACAAACATTGTTGTATGCCACCAAGGCATAAACTTCCTTGTTGCTTGCTACAAACTTCTTATTGCCTGTATCCTTGATGACTTTGTTGAATGCTTGTTGTGACTTATGCCAAAGTAGAACTAGCCTTATCTATTACAGAGATTACAAAGTTTTTGGGGCCACTAGTTCCTATACATTGTGGTTTTGTCATCATCAATACTATACATAATTTCCTAACCATTTCCCCTTTTTGATGATGTCAAATCTCTTAGCATATAAAACTTAAAGTCACAAAACTATAAACTGTTAGTCCAAAAAAGTAAATCATCAAAAGGTACTTAATCCAATGTTTAAGACAAGATTACGAGCTATAATTATTTATGAGTATATGATAAATGTTTTCATAAGATATTCTTCTATCTATTGCGAGTACAATAAGTTCATGCCAAACAAAAACTATCTAACTTCAAATTATACAAGAGCTGAGAGGGATGAAAATTTTACCCAGCAACAGTTCAACTCATTTGTGTCTCCTTCAGTGTCGAATCTTGAAATATTGTTTGGCATACTTCTTGCCTCTTCCTCTAGCTTTATCCTCTTCTTTTAGATCCCTACATCTTTTGGATCTATCAAGATATTGTTCGTGTATCTCACCATTCAAAGTACATTTTCTATTCTAAGTGTCTATACTCTCGCTGCAGTTCTGGTGTTAGATCTTCCATCAGCCACCATTCATCAGAAGGGGATATTTTGTACCATTCTCACTTTACTCCTTTTAACTCAATCTGATTGGCAGTCTACCGTCATGTAGATCATTTGAATATGCTCGCAGTCGATGTTTAGTTTCACCTTTAACATTACTGTATGCTAGTAGGTACTCGAAGTATCTGACAACTTCAGCCATTCTCCATTGATCAATCTCTAACCTTGAAGTATTTCTTGTAGTTGGAATCTGATATGCTCGTTGATCATCTAGTTCTTCTGTTGAGCAACTTTTTAGCTAATTTTCATACTTCGTAAGGATTGATAAGTTTGGAGTGGAACCCTTTCTTCTTGGGGGTGGGGGGAGGCAGGCTGCATGTATTGAGGAATATCATCAGAAGGAACCATTCATGTAGCAAGATATATCTCGTGTAGATTGGCGTTGAATTTTTCAAGTACACACTAGACGCGCGCCTAAGATCTGTCATTGATCTATCAAACTCTTTTTATTTGTGAGTTTTTCACTCTCTTAGTCTCTCTTTGGTCGCCTGTTCATGTCTTCTTTGCTCAGCAATAAAAGCCTCATGTTGTTCTCTTTTCTTGCGTTCAGCATGCCTTTTCCCTAGCTCTTCTTCCCCCTTTTTGACATCATCAATAGTAATCTCAATATGTGCTTCTAGCATTATTTGGATATTGATCAATATCGACCTATCATCGTCCCTTTCTTTGTGCAGTTAGGAGATTTTTTCTTGTAAGGACAAAAGCCTGTATTATGCTCTTTTAGCTTATCTCCTACTGATGCAAGGTCTTCAACTTGTCCATTCACATAACCACGAAGACAAGTTCTTGCACCCATTCTCCCTTAGCTTGTGCGGCAATCACAATCTTTTTTTCAAGTACGTCATGCTCAACAGAAGTAAAGTTACTGCTACACAATCCGATCCAAGAGAAGTAAAGACCCTAGAAGCGTTGATGCTCATTTCTTTGCATGAATATTGTATTGATTGCTCAGTTGCTAATACAGTACGCTCAAGCCTTTCTAGTACTTCCTGCATCGTAGCACTATTTTGCAGATTTAGCTCCACGTAAGATTGTCTAATTCCCACAATGGTCTCATTTTCTATCTCAAGAGACTTCTTCTCTCGTCTCTTCTGCCTTTTTCATGTATACTGTGCAACAACATAAATGTACCTGAGCCGCTTATGTGAGTGGAAATCTTCAGGGGAACTAGACCTATTCCTCCCTTTGACTTTAGTCTCTTCTTATGGACTCTCTTCGGTTAGGGTTGTTGGAGAGGGAACTTGCTGCCTTTCTACTCTTGCAGCTTCTTGTTCTCCAGTAGCAATATTCTCTTGTTCTTCACCAGGTTTTTAAATAGGCTCACTCTCACTAGTTGCCTCCTCATGTTGTTGTTTATCTTCAGTTGTGTGTGTTTCCCCTCAACTAGTCCAGAGGGCTGCCTAGTAGACTAAAGCGGTTGCTCAATGCCTATTGCTTCTTGTTCTTTGTCTTGAGCCACTGCATTATTTGTTGTGTTTGTTTTTAGTACAAACAACATATTTCTGTTCCTTAGACAAACTTACGAGTTCTTCCATGGCCTTAGTTGTTGCTTCACCTGCTGAACCTACTTCAGTACAGTCAGCATTTGTTTTCTCCTTAGCCTCTACTTGTTCTTTGGCTTGAGTTGTTGCGTCACTTGTTGATATTACTTTAGTAAGTCAACATCAGCTTGCTCGTTAGCCCTTTTCTCTTGTTCCTCCTTTTCTATATCTATTGCAAGAGCCTTTTTCCTTTTAGTATAATCTATCTTTGTTTTCAGGCTTAGCTTTGCAAAGATGGTCTTAGATTCTGGATCAATCTGCATACCCTCATCTTCCAGCAGATAGTTTTCTTCCTCATCAGCATTGTTTTTGGAAGGAGTAACCCTTGGACTGTCACCATAATCCAGAAGTTGTTCATTTTCAATTTTCTCAGCTTTCTAAGGATTTGGAGTACCTTCAGTGTTTCTTTCTCCATCAGCAGTTTGAACTGGGCCGACAGCAATTGGATTAACAACTTCAGCAGGGGTGATTGGTGTTTGTTCTTGCTCCTTTTCTTCCTCAGTTCCAAACTGCATTGGTGAAGTAGTTTTACATCTCTTACTACTTCTTCTTGGACCCCACCTTGTGTAATTCTTGGCTCCTATACATTTGGTGTTTGAAAGATAGTCACTACCTTCTCTTCTGCAATCTCTTATACAAAAGATTCTTCGACAACCTGAGAAGTGTTTGCTGCCTCGACCACTACCGCCTCGTCTAAGGTAGGTTCATTGGCCACTTCAATTGCAGCCTCAGTTACTGGATTCTGAACTTCAGTAACTTCAAGGAAATTTTGAGAGGTAAATATTGCCTCTTCTACTGCATCATCTCTTATGTAGAATTATGACCTACTGAGTTCTGAATATAGCAAATAATGGAATATGGTCTTTCTCAGAACTCTCTGCAGCAGCTGGCTGGACTGCTATAGAATCATCACAGGTTGTTGTGATGTACTTTCTGGTCCTCTTACAGTAGGAAGGTCATGCCTCTGGTTGAAGTCTCTCTTATGTGCTTCATGACTTCACGAAGTCCTTTCAGCTCTTCTGTATCGTCTTCATCACCAGAGTTGTCATCAATAGCGTGTTTTAAGGCTAGCTTCTCCTGTAGACATAACCTTCTTACAACCTTATATGTTCAACAAAGTCCCTGGAGGTCAATTCAGCTATATCTTTAGACATTCCCCAGGTGGTGACCTAGTCTTCCCAGTCTAAGAGAGCAGGGTACAACCTTACCCTATTAGCTCGCCATCCGTAGTGCCTTCCCATTTCCTCCCCCCTAGATACTCTATATGTTTTCTCATTTTGATTGAGGAGGGGCACTATTTTTTTCGGCAGCAAATTTAACCCACTGCTACATAGCCTTCATCCTCTACTGCCCAAGCTTCGTTTTCAACCTGTGTAGTATTGTAGGGACCGCTTGATAGTGCCTTTACTGGGGTTGGCAACAACTGGTGCCTATTTAAAGCTTCAGCTACCACCTCTTCTTGGGTCGTAGAGGTAGCAGTGGGTGGGTTTTGGCTTAAAGGCTGAGGGAGAACATCGTAAGTATCAAGAATGATATACTCTTGTTGCTCTGTTACACGAACTGTCACACGATCAATAGAAGGTGATCATGGAGATGAGGGTACTATGTTGGGCTCGTCAAAGAGTTGCCCGACAGTTCTTTGCTTGACATGGAATTTGACTAGCCTGCGTCGTTTTCTCTATAGGGGCCTCTCCTCAACACTGTTTCCATCCATTTCTTTTTCTTCTATGGCTTTAGAAGAAATAATTAATTCCTATAATCCACTCGCCGTTGCCTAGTTCTATGCCTACTAGTAATGCTGATACTGAGACTGCATAGAACATATTTGAGCGTGATTCTGTAGCACTTGCATCCTTTTATCTTAGTGATCTCCTCAACTAGATGAGCGAAGAGAAACAGTGGCCGGTTCACTGGTTCCTCTCTCCACACCTCTACCATTAGTCAGAATCTAGGTCTAGTACAATGGTCATAACTCCCTATTTTACATTCTATGCTGCGACTGAACATACAATGCAGATAGTCAAACTCGGGTATGAAGTGACCTTGGTATAGGATTCATGCATGTTCACTGCGTATAGGTCGCTAAAAAATATCCTCCAACATTCTAGCAGGAACTCCTCGCCTTTGGTCTTCGCCTGCGACAGAGTGAGGCCCTCCTCTAGCGTATAATAGATCTTGCGAGTGTGGGGAGTGATCTCAACCCTTGTCTCACCCACTATGCGTGTAATGGTGGTTAGATCACTTCTTTAGTTTCTATTCATCTTCACCAAGCTCTCGTAGTATCTCGGAGGGTAGGTACCGAGAAAGAAGGTCAAATAATTGATCATAAGCTTGTGCCATATTATTTCAATCAGCTGAGATCCTCTATTTCTCTCGGCCATCCGTATCCAAATATACTCGATAAAAGCAAGAACATCCATCAATAATTTCAGGGTTCTTCTTTATTGAAGTGGATTTTACTGCTGCCATTTTTTCAGTTTGAGAAGAATGTTTGAAGATATAGAAATGGATCTTTAGGGTTTCTTCGCAAAGAGATGTGATCGAAAAATCTTTTCTAACTTTCTAAGTTTAAGCATATATACCGTTTTACTGTATATTATGAGAAACGACTCTTGCTTCACTTGACAAGAAATCTGCATTAGGTGAACATTTCACATTAATTGATGGAAAAATGAATTTGAATTAATGGTTATCAATTAATGGGTGCATTGGTCAAATACGAATCGCCATAATTACCTCTGTGAAAGGCAACTGTTACAGCGTTGTAAATGTCATGCATATTAAATGTGGGGAAAGCTTCGTTGGATAAGAAAGGAATGTTTCTTGCTTTAAAAACTGTAAAGTTTTTAACGTTCAATACACTAAATGCTACAAGGGTGCTATAAATGTTGTAGGCATTAAATACTTACAGTATTTGTGTCATAGTAAGGTTACTGCAGTAAGCTTCAACTAATCCCATATTTCAACTTACTGTGTTTTTCCTTACTTCGTTTCCTGCTATAGGCATCTTTGTGACTCACCAAGAGTTGTCTACTGCTATCCTACTAATAGAATTCTTATTTGTAGTATGCAACGTATCACCTTGCAATACTTAAAACATTTCCCCTTGCTCTAGTAGGGTTACATTATTCTTACGTGATTCACACAAAGGTTCCCACAACATAAGACTTTCTTACAATGGTTTATCCTACAAAAGTAGCATCCCTAATTTATTCCGAAGCATATTGAAACGTGATTCACGCAGAGGTTTATTGTAAATATCAGGTAACTGCATGTCTGCGTGGATCTTTTCTAGTTCAACATCTTTCTTATCCACATGATCGTGAATGAAGTGATGTCTTACTTCTATATGCTTGGTCCTTGCGTGAAGAACTGGATTGTGTGTAAGAGCAATCACACTTGTGTTATCACATGTTATAGAAGTTTCTCTTGGGAGTATCCCATAGTCCTTCAGTTTTTGCTGCATCCATAATATTTGCGAACCGAGCCTCCAACAACAACTCACTCATGCTTTTGCGGTCAATCTTTCAACTGGCGAAGTTAGAATGTGAATATCCATTAAGCTTGAATCCTCCATCCCTTAGGTACCACAGGCCTACTCCAGTTGTGCCCCTTAGATACCTCGGGATTCTCTTAGCTGTTAGGAGGTGAGACTCATTAGCTGTTGTTTGGTAACGTGCACAAACTCTTGTAGCGAAGAAATGTCAGGTCTGCTTGCTGTGAGATACAGAAGAGACACAATAAGTCTTCTGTACTTTGTGATATCAACATCCTTTCCATCTTTATCCTTTTTAAGTCAATATGTTGTACTCATAGGAACACTCATAGAGGTTGAGTTGTCCTTACCAAACTTCTTGAGAAGCTCCTTAATGTACTTGGCTTAATTAATGAAAATGCCATCATCCAACTATATTACTTGAAGTCTAAAAAGAAGCTTAACCCTCCCATCATGCTCATCTCAAACTTGCTTTGCATCGGCTGGGAGAAATTCTTGTATAGTTCTTTGTCAGTTGACCCAAAGATGATGTCATCAATGCAAATTTGGACTAATAATGTACTCTCGCCATCTTAGATTCCGAATAAGATTTTTTCAACAACACATTTCCGAAATATGCTTTGGACTAGATACTGTAAGAGAGTATTGTACCAAGCTCGAGGTGCTTGAGTCAGGCCATACAATGTCTTCTTCAACTTTTAGACTCTATCTCCGATTTGATCATCAAAACCTTGTGGTTCTTCAACATCGACTACTTCAGCTAAAAGTCTATTCAAGAATGCACTCTTCACGTCCATCTAATATACAGTGAAGTTAGTGTGTAGCAAAGGTAAGAAATATTCTGATTGCTTCAAGTTTGGCTATAGGGACAAATATTTCATCAATATATGTGCATTCCTTCTGACAGTAGCCTTTAGCAACTAACCTTGATTCATTCCTGGTAATAGTCTTTAACTCATCTATCTTGTTTTCTTAACACCCAATTGGTCCCAATTATACCTAGAGTAGGTCAGGGAACCAAATTCCAAAACTTCATTTTTCTCAAATCCATTGAACTCCACATGCATGGTTTATACCTAATTAGGATCACTTAGAGCTTCCTCAATGGTACCATGTTCCGTTTGAGAGACGCAGGAGAACATGACTTCATAAGTAGCAGATCTTCTTGTCCTTAATCCATCATTGATTCTCTCTATGAACAAGATTGATGGATAATCTCTGAGCCATCTTCTATTTGGTTCTAAACCTTGATTTACAACAACTCTCCGAGATCCTTGTTATGTTGTATGTTCTAGGTCTGTAGCCTCTATTGTAGGGTTTGCAATTCCTGCAGCTACTAGACCATCCTCTACAGTAGGTTCTTCCTCAACAAGAGTTGGCCATAAGATATCCACATAAGGAACTTGTTTCTGATCTTTTTCCAACCTGATCTTTTCAACCCTTACCGTTATCCCGTAGATTCCTTCTGGGTTACAATAAGCTTCATCAAAGACCAAATGAGCTGAGTGTTGCACCAGAAGTTTTATTTTGTTGAATACTCTAAATGATTTGCTTATAATGGAGTATCCCAAAAATAGTCTGATAGAAGATCAAATGCATTAGATGTTCTTTCCCATTGTTTAGCACAAAACATCTACAATCAAAGATATGGAAATATGAGAGTTATGTGTTCTACCATTCCATAGCTCGTAGGGTGTCTTGTAGTGATCCTTGTTGATAAGACATATGTTTATGTGTGAAAAATGTTATGTCGAGTGCCTCTACCCAAAATCTTTAGGCAGTTTTGCTTCAGCAATCAAGGTTCTAACAACTTCTTTCAATGTTCTATTTCTTCTTTCTGCTACACTCATGGTGAATTCCACAACTTCCGAAACTATCTATGAACTTGTTATTGAATTTAGTACCTCGATCTTATCTGATCTTGAAAATGTTGAGGCTTTTTCATTCTGAATTCGCTTCATAAGGTCTGGGAGCTTCTTCTTAGTATCGGACTTCTTAGCTAGAAACAAAGTCTATCTGGAGAAGTCATCCACTAATACCAATAAATACTTCATCCCATTTAGGATTACTGGTTCCATGGGGCTGAAGAAGTCCATGTCCAGCAGGTCCAGAAGCCATTGAGATTTTCTTACATGCTTGTCTTTGAAAGACTTCGTGATTTGATTGCCCTTCAAGCACGCATCACACATGCTCTCCTTTCTGTAAGGTACATCTCGAAGTCTTGATGTTCAGATGATTGTTTCTCTTGTGCCACAGCCAACTGAGTTTGGAGTATTTTTAGCCATGAAGTAAGAGAGCTATCCTCCAGTAGATTCCCAATCAGCTAGATAAATTTTACCCATTCTAGTGTCTGTGAGTTTTATTTGGTTGAGCTTGGCCTCTCTATTTAAGCATTTCCCTTGAGTGAACTCTACAGAATGTCCATTTTCACATAATTGACTTATGCTCAGTAGGTTATATTGTAAGCCTTCAACAAATAGACATCTCCCATGTTGACTTTGTCTTTAGAGAAAGTCCCAACACCTTTGGTGATGCCCTTGGCATTGTCCCAAAAGACCACCTTGGGCCTTTTGAAGTTCTTGAAATCTTTGAGGGATTTCTTGTTGCTTGTCATGTGTCTGGCACACCCCCTACAGAAGTACCAAATGTCACAATGTAGAGTAAGCAACTTGACCTTGAAAGTGATCAAGCAAGCTTAGGTACCCATTGTTGAATGGGTCCTTAGGAATTAGTCTTTCTTGAAACCCATTTCTTACTCATAGAAGGACCATTGCTATAAGTCTTACTAGAACACTGAACAAAAACTAATTTTTTGGGCCAGATTGCTTGTTGTACACGTTGGAAGTTTCCTTTTTACGGGTGTACTAAGACCAGATTGTTTCCTAGGTTAGAGTGACCCTAGATGTTTACTCCTGGACTTTTGTGGAAACATGTGAGTGACAAGCTTAACCTTCTGCTGCTTGTAGTTGGTCTACTGTAGACAGTTACTACATCCAATAGCTAAGACTTGTTGCATGATTGTGAGGTAATGTTCAATATCATCAAGTGAGCTATACTTTGTAATATGGTGTGTTGGGAATGTGGAACCGGAATCAGGAAGTGAAGAACCGGAGGAATGAACCGGGTTTTAGCATCAAGAAGACAAGCTGTTCAGAATGGGTTCGAGGCAGTTGAAGGTAACCGTCGTTTGTGACGAAGCAGTTGCAGAATTGTGACGAAGAAAACCGTCACATTTGTCCGGTAGCTGAGCTCAACTCCTTTCAGTTAGAACTTTCTGTACAGTTGCATTCGAGCTTCAATCCTTATATCATTGTAAAGCTCTCATTGAGGAGGAGAACACTACATCGAGCAATTTCCATGTTTCTTGGATTAGAGAGAGTATTTTGAGATTGAGCGTTTCTGCCCTAATTTGTCAACAGAATTGGGCATTTCGTTTCTTGAGTGTATTCTCTGTAATTGATTGATGTTATTAGTGGATTGGGGTGTGCCTTGCCTCCGTGGATGTAGTTCATCTTGAACGAACCACGTTAAAGCTGTGTGTGATTCATTTTCAGTTCCTGTTCTGCGCGAGTTCAATTCGGCCACACCTCTGGCCGAACTGCATGTGTGTTTTCAACTTGATCTTTGTGCGAATTCCAGATTCTGTGTAGTTGTGTGTTTAAGAGTTGAGTTCACTAACAAGTGGCGCCGTCTGTGGGAAATCATCTCTCACAGCTTGAAGAAGGGAAGGAATGGCTGGTATGAAGATGGACTTTGAGAAGTTTACAAGAAGAAATGATTTCACACTGTGGAAGATCAAGATGAATGCAGTATTGGTTCACAATGGCCTTGATCTTGCTTTGATACCTCTGGATTCGTGGGAAGAAAGTGAGAAACCCAAGTTTGCATCAGCGGATAAGAAGGCTCTCAGTCTTATCTTTCTGTGTTTGGGTGATAAACCGTTGAGAGAGGTCTCAAGATGCAAGAGTTCCTCAGAAGCATGGAAGATATTGGAAGATCTGTATCAATCGAAGTCAGTTTCCAACAAGCTGTTCTTGAAGCAGAAGATGTTGGCCTTCAAGATCACTGAAGATAAGGTAATTTCTGATCAACTTGATGAGTTCATTAAGATGGTTGAAGAATTGGAAGAAGTGGATGTGAAATTGGAGGAAGATGACAAAGCATTGATGGTGTTAAACATTCTTCCAAAATCCATGGAAAGCTTTAAGGATGCCTTGATGTATGGGAGAGATGAGCAGCTATCTTATGATGGAATAGTGAAGGCTCTGAGGTCTAAATGTTTCCAGACTCAAGGTGATAAAGGCATGGTGCAATCTGGAGAAGGCTTGAATGTTAAATTCAAGAAACCTTGGCAAGGAAAGAAGAGACAGAATGCTAAGGATCCCAAGGCAGGAGACTCTAATCCAAAGAAGGGAAATGAATGGGTTGAGAAGAGGAAATGCTTCAAGTGCAAACAGCCTGGTCACTTGAAGAAGGATTGTCCTAAGAGAAACAAGAAAGGTGGAAATCAAGGGGCAGAAGCTGCTGCCATTGACCATCAAGAAGATCCTCCAGATGTCTTAAATGTTACTGAATCAAGGATGGTAAAGGAATGGGTCTTGGACACAGGCTGCTCCTTTCATATGTGTCCACACCAGTCATGGTTTGATGAACTGAAGAGAGAAGATGGTGGAAATGTTCTCCTGGGAAATGACCAATCATGCAAGGTCAAAGGAGTTGGATCAGTGAGCATAAGGATGTTTGATGGTGTGGTCAGAGTCATCTCAAATGTAAGATATGTTCCTGGCCTTAAAAGAAATCTTTTATCTCTTGGTTCTTTAGTAACTACCGGTGTTAGTTTAGCTCAGTAGATGGCTTCTTGCATATCACTAAACATGGAAAAATGGTGATTAAAGGTAGACAGCATAATGGGTTGTTTATCTTGATTGGTTCACCTGTTGTTGGGAGTGTGGATATGGTCTTGAGCAGTTCTGAGCTTGTTAAATGGAACAAGAGGCTTGGACACATAGGAGAGAAAGGGTTGAAGGAACTGTCAAGAAGTGGAGTAATTGGAAACATGGGAAATCAAGACCTGGAGTTCTGTGATCAGTGTGCTTTGGGAAAATCCAAGAAGCTGCCTTATGGAAAGGGTGTTCACACAACTCAAGAGCCATTAGATTATGTTCATTCTGACATATGGGGTCCTGCGAGGACAGAGTCTCATGGTGGAGCAAGGTATTTCATGTCCTTGATTGATGATTACAGCAGAAAGGTGTGGATCATGTTAATGAAGAATAAGAGTGATGCTTTTCGTAAGTTCAAAACATGGTTGATTCAACTGGAAAATGTCAAAGGAAAGAAGCTAAAGCACCGTAGGACTGATAATGGATTGGAATACCTCTCTACTGAGTTCACAAACTTCTGTGAAGAAAGAGGAATCAAGAGACACAGGACTGTCCCAATGAATCCTCAACAGAATGGAGTTGCTGAGAGGCTTAATATGACTCTTCTTGAAAGAGTAAGGTGTATGCTGTTGGATGCTGGGTTGCCAAAGGGATTTTGGGGTGAAACCATTGCTACAGCATGTTATCTCATTAACAGGTCACCCTCATCAGTGATTGGGTTCAAAACACCTGAAGAGGTGTGGAGTGGACAGAAACCAAGTTATGAAGGCTTAAGGGTGTTTGGGTGTCTTGCTTTTGTCCATGTCAAGCAAGACAAGTTAGATGCAAGAGCTCTAAGATGTGTATTTCTTGGATATCCAGATGGAATAAAGGGCTACAGATTGTGGTGTCTAGAGAAGGGAAATCAGAAGATAATCACAAGTAGAGATGTAAAGTTTAATGAGAATGTGATGGCTTATACTTCTACAGGCTCTAAGGAAGAATTTGATGGTGCCAAAGAGACAGAAGAGATATCAATTCAGGTGGAGCATCCTGCTGAAGATGATCACACACCTCAACCACAAGAAAATCTACAAGATAGTGATTCATCATCTGAAGAAGAAGAACAAGCTGAACCTTCACAAAATGTTAGAGAATACAGCATTGGAAGGGACAGGCCTAGAAGAACAATCAACAGACCTGATTTCTATGGTCAAGCAGGGAGTGTTTACTATGCATTGAGTGTTGCTGAAGACCTGGAATCACAAGAGCCTAGTAGTTTTAAAGAAGCACTAGACTGTGAAGAAGGTGAACACTGGATTCATGCAATGATTGAAGAGATGGTCCCTGGAAAAGAATGAGACCTGGATATTGGTGGATAAACCAAGAGGTCAGAAACTTGTAAGCGCTAAATGGATATACAAGAAGAAATTAGAGACTGCAGGATCCAAACAAGTGAGATTTAAAGCAAGATTGGTGGCTAGGGGTTTTACACAAAGGGAAGGTATTGATTTTAATGAAGTTTTCTCTCCAGTAGTAAAGCATTGCTCAATCAGGTTGCTTTTATCAAAGGTTACTCAAGAGGACATGGAATTACAACAACTGGATGTAAAGACAGCATTCTTACATGGAGAACTCAATGAGAAGATATATATGAAACAGCCAGAAGGCTTTGTTGTTCCTGAACAAGAAGACAAAGTTTGTTTGCTGAAGAAGTCACTATATGGACTCAAACAAAGTCCAAGACAGTGGAATAAGAGGTTCAATGACTTCATGATCAGTGTTGGCTTTGTAAGAAGTCTTTATGATAGTTGTGTTTACTTCAACAAGGTTTCAAAGCAAGATAAAGTCTTCCTTCTATTGTATGTGGATGATATGCTAATTGCCAGCAGGAACAAGAAGAGAGTACAATGGTTGAAGGACAGACTTAACACTGAATTTGACATGAAAGATCTGGGAGAGGCCAAGAAGATTTTGGGCATGAACATTCTAAGGAACAGAGAAGCTGGAGTGCTTTGGTTATCTCAGAGGCAATATCTACAGAAGGTGTTGGAGAGGTTTCATATGCATGAAGCCAAACCACTCTCCATTCCAATTAATCTACAGAAGAAACTCTCCAAAGAACAATGCCCAAAGACTGAAGAGGAAATCATACATATGAGCAATATTCCTTATGCAAGTGGAGTTGGAAGTCTCATGTATGGGATGATTTGTAGTAGGCCTGACTTGGCCTATGCTGTGTCTTTAGTAAGTAGGTTCATGTCAAACCCAGGAGCAGAGCATTGGGAAGCTTTGAAACATGTGATGAGGTATTTGAAGGGGTCAGTGAACTTGTCACTGAAGTTTGAGAAGAAAGTGGATGGAAGCACTGTTGCATTGGAGGGGTTTGCTGATTCTGATTTTGCAGCAAATATAGACACAAGGAAATCTATTTCTGGATTTGTGTTTACCTTGTTTGGAACAGCCATCAGCTGGAGAAGTGTACAGCAGTCAGTAGTAGCACTGTCAACAACAGAAGCAGAATATATCTCTCTCACTGAAGCAATCAAAGAAGCAATCTGGCTTAAAGGGATTCTGAGAGATTTGGACATCAAGCAAAAATGTGTGGCAATTTACTGTGATAATCAAAGTGCTTTACACCTTGTGAAACACCAAGCATTTCATGAAAGGTCAAAACACATTGATGTCAAGTTGCATTTTGCTAGAGATATCATTGATTCTGGTTCTGTAGAAGTGAAGAAGGTATACACATTGCATAACCCTGCTGATTTTCTTACTAAGGGTGTACCTGGGAACAAAGTGGAGCATTGCTCGAGCTTGCTGCAGCTTGAGCAATGTCATGAAGAGCATTAACAGGAAGGCAGTGATGAGGCAGGAAGAGGCACACTTGATTCATTGAGGTGGAGATTTGTGAGGTAATGTTCAATATCATCAAGTGAGCTATACTTTGTAATATAGTGTGTTGGGAATGTGGAACCGGAATCAGGAAGTGAAGAACCGGAGGAATGAACCGGGTTTTAGCATCAAGAAGACAAGCTCTTCAGAATAAACCGGGTTCGAGGCAGTTGAAGGTAACCGTCGTTTGTGACGAAGCAGTTGCAGAATTGTGACGAAGAAAACCGTCACATTTGTCCGGTAGCTGAGCTCAACTCCTTTCAGTTAGAACTTTCTGTACAGTTGCATTCGAGCTTCAATCCTTATATCATTGTAAAGCTCTCATTGAGGAGGAGAACACTACGTCGAGCAATTTCCCTGTTTCTTAGATTAGAGAGAGTATTTTGAGATTGAGCGTTTCTGCCCTAATTTGTCAACAGAATTGGGCATTTCGTTTCTTGAGTGTATTCTCTGTAATTGATTGATGTTATTAGTGGATTGGGGTGTGCCTTGCCTCCGTGGATGTAGTTCATCTTGAACGAACCACGTTAAAGCTGTGTGTGATTCATTTTCAGTTCCTGTTCTGCGCGAGTTCAATTCGGCCACACCTCTGGCCGAACTGCATGTGTGTTTTCAACTTGATCTTTGTGCGAATTCCAGATTCTATGTAGTTGTGTGTTTAAGAGTTGAGTTCACTAACAATGATGTTGCTTTCTACAACACTATTGACTAGTTTGCTTACAATAGTTGACTTCCCCGTGTCAGGTTTACAACCAGGTTCTAGACTAGGTTTACTTTTTTGGATATTCTCCATCCTTCTAGGTTTACCTTTTCTCTATTTGAGGAGCACTTGTGTTTCAAACATATTTACTGCTGGAACATCAGTAGAACTACTTGTTGCTTGATAGTTAGAAATTGTCAGAGAAACCTATCCCTGTCATGTCAGATAGACTTCTCTTAACATCTAGTATTAGATTCCTAGATGATCTACTCTGCATGATTGTCATTCTCTTTTGGCATGAGGCAAAGGAGTACTTTATTATCAGAGTATGTAGAGTGGTTATCGAAGTCTGAATCTTCACACATTCTAGGTTCCCTTTAATGCTAGTGGAAGAACCTTGATTACTTCTACTGTACTCAAGAAAGCCTTTATTTGCGCTTTCTCTAGCATCCTTTTGTCCCTTCTTTGGATGTTAACTTCCTTAGAATACTAGTGCACTTTAGGTAAGGTCATTTCCTAGCAAAGTGGCTAATCTTCCTGTAGTTTAAGCAAAGATCTCCAGCGTTATTGTTTATCCTTGGGGATTTTGTAGGCCTTTCATATTGGGGTTTGGAAGCGTTTCCACTGGGATGCTTCTTCATGAATTGTGTGAAATGATTAACGAGTAGTGCCATTTCATCTGGCACACACTCCTCCTCAGCAGGATCTTGAGGTTGTTGTTGTGATACGATGGTGATCACTATAACCATTTGAAGTTTTTATGAGGGGTTGCTTGCTACTAGGGCATTGGTTACATCACCATTCTCTTCCTCTCTCCTTCTCCTATAAATATCATATTCAAATGATTTGAGACCACAGAAGAGTTCATGGATGATCTTACTACCTAGTTTCATTGAGCTTCTCATCATAATGGTCTTTACATCCCAGTCTGATGTGAGAGCTCGTAGCATCTTGGTGTTTATCTGCTACTGGGAATAGACTTCTGCAACAGATACCACTCATTTAGGATTGTTGTGTCTCTAACATCTTACTCGTTTAGAGACTCTCTAGGTTTTGCCTTGAAGAGCTCGAAATTTAGGGTTACAGTAACTACTATATTCTCATGCAGTAGAGCTAAGCCAACACAGATTTCCTTCAGTGTGGACCAAATATCCTTGGCAGTCTTGTATGCTTTAAATTTACTGAAGGTCCCCCTGTCCAACATGGAGAAAAGTGCATTTTTGGCCAGGTTGTCCAAGTTTAACCATTTTCTGTCATCAACAGTCCATTCATGACGTGATTTCTCCACCATGGTAGGAGGTGTTGGTTGATCTTCCACTCAGACAACAGTGTTGATCTTCATAATTACTAGTAGACTTTCAATGATGATTGTCCACATTTCATCATGTATAGACGATAAATGTGGTTGCATACAAATAGCCCAATCCTCATAATCCTCAAAGGAAAATATAGGAGTTTTAGTTGAAGAAGATTCCATTGTTGTGGCTTTGTGACAGAAATAATTATACTTTTGCAGAGATTTTTTTTGGATCGAAAATAATTGGATCTGGTTTAGCTACCAAAGACAATTGGTGTGTGAAACCAACCACTCTGATACCAATTGTTGGTCCCAAGTTGTAGAGGTTCAGAGGGGGGAGGGGGTGGAGGTAAACAAACCTTTAATTTGATTTTCACTTTTTTTTTAATACTTTGAGCGGGGATATATTGCTTACTGTAAGAAATTGGTACTTATAGCAAAGATGGTGCAGTAAGTAACATTTACGCAGTAAGATTGAAGTAGACTAGACTTGGGTTGCTTACATCAAGGAATACTCAAGTAGAGTTTCGTGCAGTGAAATATGCGAATTCCTTCCCTTAGATCGTACTTGAGAGATCCCCATCTTCATGGAGAATTTAATTTCACCAGGTCTATGTCGGAGACATTTTCGGGATTCCACTAATAGCCAATGAATAGCCAGATCACCAGGCAATCTTTTCAACAAGAATAAGCCAGAGCGAATATAATAAGAAAGAGTACGAAGAAAGTGATTTTAGCTGGTTTCGGTCGAGCTATTCATAGTGTAAAGAGAGAGTTTCATAAAAAAGCTATGTAGTAGTATGATAGTATGCCAACAATAGTTATAAAATAATTACGGCGAGTCATAGTAATAAGAAGTTGAAATCCATGGAATGGGATGAGGAAGAACTTGAAGTGAAAAATTATGCCTCTAGAAGATTTGATGAGTGTGGAATTGTTCACAGATCGTACGGGATTTGCAACGCACATAGGGACCCAGATGTCCCTTGAGGTGGCTTCTTTCGTAGTCGGATTTTTAAGAAGGAATTCAGATCCTTTCGCATTCAACCCTTCTGACATAACGGGGATAGACACCATCTCTGCAATGCATTCACTAAATATGATCCAGTGACCAAACTTGTCAAACAAAATTTGAGGCAGGTGGGCGAAGAGAAAGATCAGGCGACTCGTGAGGTGATTTCAAAACTATTAGAAGTGGGAAACATCACAGAAGTGCAGTTTTTTTAGTTGTTGTTGAATGTAGTAATGGTAACAAAGGGCCTAGGGTTGTGCAGGATATTTTCCGATCTCAACAAAGTATGCCCCAAGGATCACTACCCACTTCCCGGATTGATCAATTGGTTGACTCAACATCGGGGTGCTAACTCCTAAGCATGACGGACGCCTACCAAGGGTACCATCAGATAAAAATGAACCCTAAAGACGTGGCTAAAATAAGGTTCATGTTGGCTTGCGGCACATACAACTATGTACGGATGCCATTTGGGTTAGAAAAATATTAGGGCCACTTACCAGCGTATGGTGGACAAAGTGTTTCGTCACCAAATAGGATGAAACTAGTAGGTCTACATGGATGATGTGATCATCAAGAGCATTAAGGAAAGTCAGCATGCTATTGATATAGAGGAAGTTTTTGGAGTGATAAGAATCAATGGCATCAAACTAAACCCAACCAAGTGCACATTCAGGTTAAATTGAGGAAATTGCTCGGGTATCTGTTAACAGAGAGAATGATAGAAGTGAATCCAGCAAAGGTGCAAAAGACTCTGGAAATGCATGAACCACGAAACCTGAAGGAGCTACCAAGGTTAAATGGGAGAATCACAGTGCTCAGCAAGTTTATTTCCAAATTAGCTAAAAGAAGCATGCCATTCTTCAAAATCCTGAGAAAGAAAAGTTGATTTGAATAGATAGATGCCTGTACAAAAGCTTTTGAGGAACTTAAGTCTGCCTTCATTGTAGAGTGAGTACTCTCAACTTAGCCCAATTACGATTGCTAAGTAAGCTGGTTCTAGGAGAGCTAATGTACCTATTTTTCTTGGTAGGTGAGCACGTGCTTAGTTCTAACTTTTACGAGAAGAAGGATCTATTCAGAAGCCTATATATTACATTAGTAAATTAATCAAAGGAGCAGAACTACAATATTCGGGTATGGAGAAGTTCGTTTCGGCCATCATGATCACGGTTAGGTTACTGCATCCTTACTTCCTTTCCCACAAAGTTATTGTGCGCACAAACCTACCTCCGAAGTAAATTCTTAGCCGCCCACACCTTTCAGGCAGGATAGTGAAATGGGTGGTATATTTAGGTGAGTATGACGTGGAGTACGAGCCAAGAACCTCCATCAAGGCCTAACCCTTAGTGGGTTTTATCCAATAAAATGTGAAGGAAGCCGAAGTTCCCACATGGGAGGTGTATGTGGATGAATCTTCTTCCGAAAATGGATGTGGCACCGGAATAGTGGTCATCAATCCATAGAAAACTGAACTGCAGTTCACGATAAATTTTAGATTTCACACTTCAAAGTCCGAGTACAAAGTAATTATCAGAGAAATGAAAATGGCCAAGAAAAAGGTGCAAATGATTAAAAATTTCCAAAAGGTGGAAATATGACAAAATTGAGGGAAGAGAAACTGGAAAAAAGATCACTTAGCCGCCCAGTTGGCTAGTTCAGCCGAGAAAGGAGCCTCGGGAGAAATCACACTGCTAACCACAGAGCATGACTTTAACGAGTGGATCATGGCAACGGTCGAGGAATTAAGGGATTGGCGTACACCCATTAGACAGTACTTTGAGACAAAAAATACCAGAGCAGTTTCCGTCCAAAGTAAGGTACACCAAGTATTGATCATTGGTAATCACCTATATAAAAGAGCATTCACACACCCTTACCTAAGGTGTGGGTCGAAGGCAGAAGGGAATTACGTGCTCCGAGGATTACATGAAGGTTGCACGGGGGCACATACAAAGTACAAGAATATCGTAAGCAAAACACTTCCCGCGGGTTACTATTGGCCCACCATGCTCCAGGATGCCCAGGACTTGGTTCGAAAATACGAGAAGTGTCGGAAGCACGGAGACTTGATCCACCTCACGGAAGAAGAAGTGACAAGCATAGAATCATCCTTCCTATTCAACAAATAGGGATCAATATAGTGAGGAAATTCACAGTGGCTCCTAGGAAGAAGGTATTCCTCATTGTCGCCATACTCTACCTCACGAAGTGGGTAGAGGCCGAAGCAGTTGCCAAGATTAGAGAAGATAGCGTCATAATATTCTTGTGGAGAAGTACATGCTTGATGAACGTTGAAATACTTATTTTTCTTGTATTATCTACTCCTATATTTGGTTGTAAAATGTGCAATTTCATGTTTTACTGTATTTTCTGGTTCAAATCCCTTTTTGATATGATTTTATGAACTTTTGAGTGTTTTTGAGTCGTATTTTGAAGGTTAGAAAAGGCCAAGAGATCAAGAAGGATGATTGCATCCATTTCCTCATTTAGGCCCGTAAATTGAGACCCAAATAGGCCTTAATCAGGTGCTAGCCAAGCCCAACTCGAAGGCCATGGAGTCCTGGACAAAAGACTTGAAGGAGTCGGATTAACCAAATGAGAGAAAAGGCTTCAAAAAGACAACGCATGAAGGCCCATACCGACTGTGGTGGACACCCGAAGGTTTTTACTAGAGGTAGTACCGCACCATACGAGTGCGGCATTCATCTGTCCTTTCGGTGTCGAGCTCTGGTCAGCAACATGTGTTCATTTTGCAGCCATAACTTCCTCATTAAAGTTCAATCAAGGTGATCCAAGTTGCCATGGATAGCCGAGATAATGATTTATAGCTTTTTAGTTGGGGTCAAAGGCGAATTCCAGACGAGGCAGCCCCAGAATTTTTGACAAGGTTGAGACGAGCGCGATTGAAGGTTTCAACTCAACAACTTAAAGATTCAAGCACTCTAGCAGTAAAATTACCCTTATACACCTACTAGAAGGGCTTTTCTGCAACTTTCTAGTCTTTTTACCTGGGGAGACTTGGGACATTATAAATACCCCCTCCCTTCACTTTATTCAGAACTTTTCGTTTTTAGAATTAACTTCACTTATAATAGATTAGATTTTCAGTATTTTCACCTAGGGTTCTTCCTCTTCAAGGGAGAAATTAAGGCATCCGGTGGAATAATTTAGAATTACTCCAAGGGAGTGACAACCTTGAAGATTGTTGAAGATATTCAAGATTTCTAGCATTATTGAGCATATCTATCCCTTCTCCTCTTCTCTATTTCTATTTTATTTAATTTATTGCTTGATAGTATTAATACTTGATTTATAGAAAGTAGCCCAAACTTCGGGGTTCATGTTTGTTGAATTTGATTGTCAGATTTGATATAGGTTGTGGTAACCTAGGGTTTGGGTCTAATTAATTTATTGTGATTTCCAAGTATTTTCATAATTAAGTTCACAAACTCGATCGGTAACTTAAGAGCAATATATTTGGTTGTGCATTTGGGAAAAGATAGCTCAGTCCCTAGGCTTGGAAGCTGCTAGCATTTCGAGGCTTTGTCTGAACTAGATACTAAAATGAGCTTAGGTATTAAAAATTACACCTTAGAATATGTGGGTGGAGGATTAATACCATAACCTTAGATTAATTAGGACCTAACCGATGAAGTGGAGATCTATGGGAGAAACTCCAATGGGGAGGGTATTAGAGTATAGGGAATTATGACTTCGATGAGCAAAATTAGGTTAGGTTCATGTGTAAATCGGCACACCCCCAGACCGGTCTTTACTGTGGGAGAAGTTGGCATCATCCCTTCTAGCTTTATGTAATTAAGAGCCCTTGAGCCCCAGATTGAATTAGTAATTATACTTATATACCTTGAATCTTATTTACTTACGGATTCTAAGGGGTAAGTGGCATCTGCACCATTATCCTAGAATTATGCCCAATTAGGACGTGTTTTAGATAAGAATCTAATCAAGCAAGACCCATTGTCATTTCTTCCAATCATCATCTAAACATCAATCCTAATTACATAGGGTGAAAATGAAACTTCAGGGGACGATTTTCCACCATTTGCATATCCTTGTTTTATTGTGATCTTATTACTTAAACAACTCCCAATTTCTTAGCTAAAATTACAATTCACATATGACTTGGTTGGTTCACACAGAATTCCTCCTTGTGATTCGACATTTATTATGGTACTTCTGTCCAAGTCGTTCACTTGCTATTTGAGAAGATCATTTCTATATTTTATCAATTAGAACTGATTTTCTGGAAAAGCTCAATGTTGCAGGTATGGAGTATTCCATATCCTGGTCTCGGATAACAAACTTCAATTCACGGGATCGAAGGTCAGTGAATGGTGCACGATGATGAAAATCACCTAGAGGTGTGTTGTAGTGGCAGACCCCAAGGCCAATGGCCAAGTAGAAGTCACGAACTGAACCATCATGGATGGAATAAGATCCCAAATGGAGAATGCTGGGGAAAAGTGGGCCGAAGAACTGGATTCTATTTTATGGGCTTACAGGACAAGCCCGCGAACTAAAATGGGAGAAGCCCCTTATAACCTGGCGTACAGGGCTAGCCCGTTCCCGAGAAAAATGCTACAAGGGCTATGTAAAAGCTACTTATGATCAGAAGGTAAATAAGCGTGAACTCTAGATAGGAGGTCTGGTGCTAAGGCGTACGGATGCACTAGAGCCCACAAGAAAGCTGAATTCTAACTCAGAGGGCCCTTACATCGTTAACAGAGTCCTAAAGGAGGGAGCTTGCGAACTACAGAATAAAAAGGGGGAGAAGCTACCCCAATCATGAAACATGAATCTAAATAATTACTTTACCTAAAAATGTAAGCAATGTATTAGCTTCCACTTATAAGAAGAGGGGAGCGCTGGCATCTTTCAGGTCATCCTAGTGATCAAAAGACTTTGTCAAAAAAATTCTAAGGTATTAGCTTTGTGCACCGCAAAAATATGAAAAAACAAAAAGACCAAGCCCTGAGCCTAGCACGAGTAAATCGTGTAAAGACCGGAATCGCTCTGGCATGAAGATAAGCCCCAACCCTGGATCAGGCATCAAGATAAGCCCTGAGACGGGCAATGCATCTCGGCCGAGATGATGTTCCAGGGAAAAGCAAAATTTTCAAGAGATCAAGATCTCGGCTGAGATGAAACCTAAATCTCGGCCGAGAAGAGCCAAACCCTAACAAGCCCTGAAATCCCCTTTTCACGTCTCGGCCGAGACACAATTGCATGTCGGCCGAGATCAGTCTTCGAGCCACACAATATAAAACCCTTGATGCTTCGTCCTAGCCGAGACACACTTAAATCTCGGCCAAGATTAGTCACCCTGTTTTAAATTGTGAATACGATTTTGCCTAAAACTCAAGTGACAACTCTTCCCTTATATATATAAGTTCCATTTCGAATTTTACCTATCCAAGAACACAATTCCAACCATTTTCTAGCCACCAAAGCCACCAAGGAGGGATATTGGCCAAGAGATTGAAGGATCATCTTCTCCAATTGACATCTTTGGTTTCGTCTATCTTAGTATCATGTTTTCTTGCTTTTCTACTTATTTTCTGTTTGTTTTAGCTTCCATGGGTGAGTAGCACCCTTATTTCAGCCCTTGATCATTGGTTGAACCTTGGATTTATTGGGAAATTACGAACAATACAAATAACAACAAACGATAAATGAGAAGCATCGACAAAGCTAAAACGGAGACACCAAATTTAACGTGGTTCACTAACAACTTGTTAGCTACGTCCACAGCCAAACGAGAGGAACCAATCAAATTCAAAAGAGTGCTTACAACAGAGGACAAAGACAAACTTGACCCTAGGTCAACTATCCAACTCTACATCCTAACAAACGAAGACAAACTCGAGTATCAATCAATTGATACTCGACCAAAACCAAATTCCCCACACTCTATGACCAACCGACTCTAAACCCGAAAATAGCCCAAAACCAAATTGGATATTCTAGACCAAAAGAGTACCAAGTACTCAACAAATACCAATTCTAGAATATCTCAAACCAACAGACAACCTCTCTCTTGTCTCTCAAATCCAATTCAATGACTGATCAATCAACCTATAAAATCAACTGACCAATACCAAATTCCAAAGGCTTTAGGACTATTTGTAAGCCTCCAAAACCTAATCCTATACAAAGAAGGAATCAAGTTGGGCCTAAAATCACGTAGGCCCAAAAACTGCCCCGCCTAAGTAGACTCGGCCGAGTCTACCTCGTCTCGGCCGAGATGCTCCTGCAGCAGCAATTTAGCCAAAAACCTGACTCAACGTCTCTTTGTCTAACTAGTCGTGGCCATGACTAGCCTTCGTCCCCGCGACGACTCTACTTGTCCACTTCTCGCTGCGGCCGCGACCATCTGTCGCTGCCACGTCCTCCGACGCGCCCAATTCCAACGATGTCCAAATCCATGCCTCCACCTCGATGCAAACGTCGATTCAAACCAAACCAGATTCAAGGCACAAATTCCTTACAGGATTTAGGACGTTTGTGTAATTTTTACGGTTGTTAATCGATTGGATTATGTTTTTGGAATGTTCTATGTTATTTGGGATTGTTGATTCATACATATGAATTGAATTGTGGTTTGATCACCCATTTGAATATTTGCTTGTGTGTTGCTAGAATTTGGCTTATAATCCGTAATTGTTATGAATCTGATTCCCGTGTAGCAAAAAATAGATTTATTTTATTGGGGATAACATAGACTTCGACCACTAAAACCGAGCTTGCGAGTTTTATGTCGAATCTACTCTATTGTCTTGATTCTTAATGCACTTGACTATTGATACTTAAAGACCTTGTTTTAGGAATTGATAAGTTGAGTAGGATTAATTGAAGAGCTTGTTTTGATTAATTATACTTAAGAGACAACAAGATTAATAGAGCTTGTTATTAATCTTGGAGTATGAGTTCTAAGGCTAACCAATTCGGTAGTAACATCAATTACATAGATTATTTGAGCCAAGGGGATACTTGATCTAGGGTTGAAACCTTTTATCATTTATAAAAACAAAACCCAAAAAATCATTTTATTTGTCTTTGTTTATTTGAACTGTTACATTGCTAAGTATTTTTAGAGTAATTGTTCTTTAAATTGCTTTTTATTGTTATTAGTAGGTTGTTTGTTGATTGCTAAAACTTCCTCCCCCCCCCCCAACCTTTATTACGTTTACTTGTTTATTACTATATTTATTTAAATTTCTTAGTTGCTTGAATACATTAAAACAATATTATTCGACCGTTCCTCGTGGGATCGACCCTTATTTACCACTCTACTAGTTAGAGTAGTAGGATAAGGACAAGTATAGTCTTAATTTGGGTCCTTTAAAAGATACAAGAGTTGTCATCCAACTAGCCGACCGAAGCACTTCGTTTTCGGACAGGGTGATCGAGGACGTACTAGTTGAGGTAGACAACATCATATTTCCAGCAGAATTTTATGTATTAGACATGCACGGAAATGCATCGAACTCCACTCTGATTCTGTTGGGGAGACCGTTCTTAAATACTTCCCAGACCAAAATCGATGTACGTGAGGGAACCCTCACCATGGAGTTCGATGGTCAAGTGGTACGTTTTGATATATTTGAATCTATGCGATATCCTGAGGACGTTAATAGTGTATTCTTTATTGATATTATTGATCCACTTGTGGAAGAATTGTTTGAGCATTGTTTCAAAGATCAGGAATTCATTGAATTGGCCAATTAGTTAGAGGAGATAGAACCATGGGACACTAAGACAGGGTCGGTGGGAGCAGTGGCACAGCCTCCGTCTTCCAAGTCATTCCGGCCGAAATCTGTTTAAAAGTTCATTCCCCTCCGGGAGTCACAAGAGAAAGCTCTCCCCTCTACAATCAAGGCACCCGTTCTTGAGCTTAAGGCCCTTCCTTCTCACCTCAAGTATGCGTACCTTGGGGATGACGAGACATTACCCGTGATCATTTCTTCAAAGTTAACTCACAGTCAAGAGCAAGTATTGATTGAGGTTCTCAAGCAGAATAAGGAGGCAATAGGATGGACTATTGCCAACATCAAGGGAATAAGTCCATCCTTATGCATGCACCGCATACTTCTCGAAGATGATGCAAAATCGAGTAGAGAACCACAACGAAGGCTCAATCCTCCCATGATGGAGGTAGTCAAGAAGGAAGTCATCAAACTGTTGGACGTGGGAATCATCTATCCCATATCCGATAGCAAATTTGTGAGTATGAGTTCCGAGGAAATCCGACATAACAGTCATAGAGGGAAAAGATGGGGAGATGGTGCCTACGCGATTACAGACCGGCTGGTGAGTCTGTATCGACTACAGAAAGCTGAATGCTGTGACAAGAAAAGACCATTTTCCACTACCCTTCATCGACCAAATACTAGAGAGATTGGCCGGCCACCCTTTCTACTGTTTCTTAGATGGTTTTTCCGGCTACTTCCAAGTCCCGGTAGCTCCAGAAGATCAGGAGAAGACAACCTTTACGTGCCCCTTTAGCACGTTCGCTTGGAGGCGTATGTCGTTCGGGCTTTGCAACGCACCCGCCACCTTCCAAAGGTGTTTGGTAAGTGTCTTCTCCGAGTTTATTGGGAATTTCATTGAAGTTTTCATGGATGACTTTAGTGTTTATGGAAAATCATTCGAAAATTGCCTTGAGAATCTTGTGAAAATCCTGAAAAGATGCATTGACAAAAATCTTTTGTTGAACTGGGAAAAATGTCATTTCATGGTAGAGCAAGGAATTTTACTAGGACATTTGATTTCTGAAAAAGGCATTGAAGTAGATAAAGCTAAAGTTGAAATAATTGCCTCTTTGCCTTACCCCGCAAATGTTCAAGATTGCGTTTGATGTGCTTAAGGAAAGGCTCGTCACTCCTCCCATTATCCAACCACCTGATTGGGAGCTTCCCTTCGAGCTAATGTGTGATGCTAGTGATCAAGCGGTGGGTGCAGTCCTAGGGCAAAGAAGAGGAAAAGTGGCACATGTGATTTACTATGCTTCATGAACACTGAATCTGGCCCAGGCCAACTATACCACTACTGAAAAGGAACTCCTCGCCGTTGTTTTTGCGCTTGAGAAATTCAGGTCCTATCTAGTTGGGACCAAAATCATTGTGTTTACTGATCATGCTGCCCTCAGGTTCCTTATGGCAAAGAAGGAAGCAAAGCCCAGACTGATACGTAGGATCTTGTTATTACAGGATTTTGATTTGGAAATTAGGGATAAAAAGGGTGCTGAAAATTATGTAGCCGATCACTTGAGCAGAGTAAGCCAAGAGGGGATAGAATTGCCTCTTCGAGAGAGTTTTCCAGATGAGCAGTTGTTCATAGTATCCAACTTGAAGGTTCCTTGGTATGCTAACATTGTGAACTATTTGGTTTCCAAGCGATTTCCCAATGGAGTGAGCAAGGCTCAAAAAGATAGACTGAGGAGTGACTCAAAGTATTTGGTATCCCGAGAGCCATCATAAGCGATAGGGGTACACACTTTTGCAACCGGACCATCGAAGCACTCTTCAAGAAATACTCAGTTTTGCATAAAGTGTGTACCCCATATCATCCACAAACGAATGGGCTAGCCGAGAATTCAAATCGAGAGATTAAATCAGTGCTAGAAAATACCGTCCAACCGAACTATAAAGACTGGAGTTTGAGGCTTGATGATGCGTTATGGGCATATAGGACCGCCAACAAAACGTCTATAGGTATGTCCCCATATCGTCTTATTTATGGCAAATCGTGTCATCTTCTGGTTGAACTCGAGCACAAAGCCTATTGGGCCATCCGGAGATGTAACATGAGCTTAGATGAGGCGGGTGTGTACCGGAAACTTCAACTCCAAGAGCTAGAAGAGATTCGGAATGAAGCCTTCAAAAACGCTTTGATATATAAGGAGAACCCCAAGGCCTTCCATGATGCAAGAATCTCCCGGAAAAATTTCGTGGTTAGAGAGAAGGTACTTCTGTACCACTCGAGGTTGAAATTGTTTCCCGGAAACCTTCTTCGATCGAGGTGGATTGGACCATTCATTGTCAAGAAGGTATCTCCACATGGCGCCATTGAGATAGAAAGCGCTAAAACGAGCAAGGTTTTCAAAGCGAATGGACAATTACTCAAGCTGTATTTCGAAGGCTGTTAAGACAGCCCGGTTGAAGAGGAACGAGTAGAAGACCCACCATCGAGCTAAATGAACATCCGTCGAGCCAACGACGTTAACAAAGGCGCTTGTCGGGAGGCAACCCGACGGGAACTTTAAATTTTTGCATTTTCAAATTCATAGTTTAGTAGTTTAATAAATTCCTTGTGGCATATTTGATGTTTTTGTTGAGTTATGTGCAGGTATAGAGCAAAATAATTAAGAGATAGCATAAAATGGGGGTGAAGAGGATCAAAATGAAGGAAAAGTGCAGGGGGAGGAATCTCGGCCGAGACACACAATGCATCTCGGCCGAGACGTCATGAAGGCAAAATAGGGCAATTCCCTGGAAGGCTATCTCGGCCGAGAAACACAAAGCATCTCGGCCGAGATTCAGAGGAGCCCAAACTGGACAAAATTGCTGGAAGACTATCTCAGCCGATACACCAAGCCATCTCGGCCGAGATCAACTTGTCCAGGATTGAGGCTGAATCCCTAGAAGGCTATCTCGGTCGAGACGCACAAGGCATCTCGGCCGAGATCCATTGCTGAGTGAAGGAGCCTGAGATCGAAGAAAGGATCTCGGCCAAGACACCAAGCTAGGAAATGCATCTCGGCCGAGATTCAGCCCAGGTATAAATACCCCTGCGCGAACAGATTAGGACACTTCTTCCCCCCAAAATCGCGATTTTGCGCACAAGCACACACCCACTCTCAAATTTCACCATTTCCACTCAATCAAATTCACTCAAACTCACACACACACTCACCCACATCACATAACGCACCTTCATCCAATTTTTTTTTTTTTTTTTATTTGGAGCGGTTTTGAGGTTGGGTTGAAAAAGGGCGCGAAAAGAAATTTTCAAATATTCTTCATCTAAACTAGTCCGGTACGTATTGCTATCACATCCTATTACTTTTGTGTTATTTATTTTTGAATTTGATGCATGATAGGACATCAATTTCATATTTTTAGTTGGTTTTATTGAATTTGGTTGAAAATTTTCAATATTATGTAAATTTATAGCCGAATTGATTTGTTTTCCGATTAGGAATACGAATTTGACGATGATATGCGAATATTTATAGACTAGGAGATTTGATTAGGTGAGACATTTGTGAATTACGATTGTGAATACTCTTCAAACATGTATATGGATTGTATAGCCCTTTTTGCTTGATTAATATGATCGTCATTTCAATTTTTTAGCTAGAATGGTTTATGTGTAATCGTTTGAAATGACTTGATATATGTTAGACCACATTAAATCGATTTGGCTTATTTTTGTTGATTTGATTGTCGATTTAATCTGCAAAAGGCTATTTAGGCTAGATAATTGATTCATGATTGAAGAATAACGAGTGTGAAATTATTTTTCCCATGGATAAATGGTGGTGGATATATAAGTTTGAAATTTTATTTTTAAACTTAAGTTTAATGTATGTGTTTTTTACTAGTTACAAGCAAGCAATGGCACCACCGAAAAATACGAAGAAGAACACCAGTCAAGAGGGCACCTCAAGTAGGCATGTAACACAAAAAATAATAAAAAAAGTCAGGCCAAGGGCAAAGAAAAAGCAGTTGAGCACACACCGGAGGATCCCATACCAGAAACTCCAATAACCACAGATAAACCCACGAAACCATCCGACTTTGATATAATTCTGAGCACAGACGAACAAAAGAAGAGGTTCGATAAATTGATAAGGAGAGGGGTGTCGGCAACCCATTTTGGCGATCTAAAGATTTTGGACGCCATGTGCATAAAGGAAAACGTTAATGATCTTTTAAATGAAGCAGGGCTCACCCGATGCCTAGCACTCCGACCTACCTTCCTCAAGTTTGTGCTAGAATTCTTTAGCACCCTCGAAATCGAGGAGGAGTCACTTTCCTGCACGACAAAGGTCTACAACATCAAATTTCAGCTTTTGAATGAGACAAAGACCTTGAGCCACGACAACTTGAGGGCTATATACGGCTTCAAAAGGCCAACCGTTGGCGATGCGAGTACTCTACGAGAGTTTGAGGTGCAATAATTATGGGGGCAAATCACTACTGCCCCTGGAATAGTTGCACCACAGGCTTATGACCCAAGAAGCTCTAGGTTAACTTCGATACGAAGCCCGGTCGTCAAATACTTGTCTATCACACATACTCATCACTTTCATGTTTGCCTTGCTTTTAAGAAAATAATCTGAAGCCGATTACCACTTAAATTTGTCCTAAACACGTCTTTTTTCTTCTTTTTCTTTATTTGTTCGGGACGAACAAAGTTCTAAGTTTGGGGAGATTTGGTACACATGTTCATGCACACACTTTAGGACGCTTTAAGTATCCATTTAGTGATGTTTTTGTGCAATTTCACGTGTACTTCGTGCATTTAATTCTCATTGGGCAAAATAATGCATTTGGTTCATTTTTTTGTTAAAACATGTGCAAATGGACCGGAAAAGAGCATCAAAAGATCAAAGAGTCGATGGATCCATCGAAGCAATAAAGGACAAGGCTAAAGGAAGATCTCGACCTAGATAGGTTGCAAATCTCGGCCGAGATGACCTTCCCGGGAATACTTGAAGTATTGAAGAATTGAAGATCCTGGCTGAGACAGGCAATGCATCTCGACCGAGATGATGTTCCAGGGAAAAGCAAAATCTAGATGAAACCCAAATTTCGGTCGAGATGAGCTAAACCCTAACAAGCCCTTAAATCCCCTTTTCACGTCTCGGCCGAGACACAATTGCATCTCAGCCGAGATCAGTCTTTGAACCACACAGCATAAAACCCTTGCTGCTTCATCTCGGCCGAAACACACTTGAACCTCGGCCGAGATTAGTCACCCTGTTTTAAAATTGTGAATGCGGTTTTCCCTAAAACTCAAGTGACAACTCTTCCTTATATATATAAGTTCCATTTTGAATTTGACCTATCCAAGAACATAATTCCAGCCATTTTCTAGCCACCAAAGCCACCAAGGAGGGATATTGGGCAAGAGATTGAAGGATCATCTTCTCCAATTGACATCTTTGGTTTCATCTATCTTAGTATCATGTTTTCTTGCTTTTCTACTCATTTTCTGTTTGTTTTAGCTTCCATGGGTGAGTAGAACCCTTATTTCAGCCCTTGATCATTAGTTATACCTTGGATTTAGGATGTTTGTGTAATTTTTACGGTTGTTAACCGATTGGATTATGTTTTTGGAATGTTCTATGTTATTTGGGATTGTTGATTCACACTTATGAATTGAATTGTGGTTTGATGACCCATTTAGATATTTGCTTATGTGTTGCTAGAATTGGGCTTATAATCCGTAATTGTTATGAATCTGATTCTCGTGTAGCAAAGAATAGATCTATTTTATTGGGGATAACATAGAATTCGACCACTAAAACCGAGCTTGCAAGTTTTATGTCGAATCTAATTCGTTGTCTTGATTCTTAATGCACTTGACTATTGATTCTTAGAGAGCTTGTTTTAGGAATTGATAAGTTGAGTAGGATTAATTGAAGAACTTGTTTTGATTAATTATACTTAAGAGACAACAAGATGTATAGAGCTTGTTATTAATCTTGGAGTAGGAGTTCTAAGGCTAACCAATTGGGTAGTAACATCAATTACATAGATTATTTGAGCCAAGGGGATATTTGATCAAGGGTTGAAACCTTTTATCATTTATAAAAATAAAACCCGAAAAATCATTCTATTTGTCTTTGCTAAGTATTTTTAGAGTAATTGTTCTTTAAATTACTTTTTATTTTTATTTGTAGGTTGTTCATTGATTGCTAAACCCCTCCCCCCCCCCCCCCTCACACAACCTTTATTACGTTTACTTGTTTATTACTATATTTATTTAAATTTCTTAGTTGCTTGAATACATTAAAACAATATTATTCGACCGTTCCTCGTGGGATCGACCTTTATTTACCACTCTACTAGTTAGAGTAGTATGATAAGGACATAGTATATTTATTTATATACAGATTAATTTGGTACGGTCCAACGACTCGTACCACTAACCCTAAGATATTAAACAACTACTCCATAGATAAATAAACAAAAAATGGAAATTTATAAATAACATGATGTTAAATAGAATATAAAATAGAAATTAAAATAAAGTCAGAGTACTATAGTCACCGATCAAATTCTTGGGATGAATCTACGTCGTCTTCTCCAGCTCCTTGGCAAATTGCTCTAACTACTCTCTAAAACTATAAAACTGATGAATTATAGAACTTAATGCAAAACATGATGTCTTGACAATTTCTAAGGCTATGTATTGGTAGGAGTACACAACAGTAGGTTAATATGAGGATAAAAAATGGATAAAACCCCTAAAAAATGCATCAGCCGTCAAAACAGACGGTATTTTGCTCGACCAAGTTGTCGAGCTACTTGGTCGAGCAAATGCTCTTCACCTACGAACAATTATCACTTTTGTAGGATGCACGACCTAGTTGCATCACTACTCGGTCAAGCAAATGCTTTCCATCCGCATCATTTTTATGTATGTGAGGCTTGCACGACCATGTCACATTTCTTCCCTTTTTAGATCATCTTTTAGACTTCTCCACTCCACCATGGGCCTATCCAACAGCTATTGTATGACCAAATTCTTCAATTCATTTCTTCCAAGTCTTCATTTATCCGCTTGGACTTGCGATTTTACCATTAATTGCAAAAGCGCTATGTTTTGTACTGAACATATTACAAAACCAACAAACAAGTGAAATTTGCCAAACATACAAAAATGTGGATTAAGAAGTACAAATTTACGCAATAATGCACTATTTTAGCTATAAATATGTGCCTAAAAATTGCGTAAAATTTGGAATGATCGGCAGCCAACTCCTCTAGGATTTCGATTGCATCATTTGCCGACGTTTCCAGTAGTGCACCTCCAGATGAGGCGTCTATGATATCTTGGTGTGTCCTGAAATTTCATTATACAAAGAGCAGACTTGTTGATCTCTAGGCAAGCCGTGTTGAGGATTTGAATGCTTTTCTGGTTTCAAATGTTGTGTGTCTCATATTTTAGTTACTCTCTTGGTCTTTATAGCAGTTGAGTTTCGTCCTTGTTGAAGAAATCGGGAGACTACCCTTTGACATTTAATGTTTTCGTATGACTTATTGACATTGTTGTCCTTTAACAATGAGATTAAGTCAGAGTAGATGCGATGTCAGTAAGTCATGAAGAATTATTTTTACTTTTGTCAGGATACATCTCTTCATGTTATTCTATTTTCAGTACAATACTCCTTCTTGTCTCCACTAGATATATTTTTTAATCTTGAAAACACTGACTTTGACTCTAAGTACCTTTCCGCTGACTTGCTTGTTGCATGTCCTTGCTCTATGGTCCTAGTATCATTATGAAGTGGATCATGCTGTAATAAACTTTTTTGGAAGCAAATTATGCGTAAGATTTTCGTTATTGTTTCCTACAGCGGTTGAACCTATCTTCTTACAGCTAACTGCTTTTTATCTATTGCCTGATCACTTTGTTGCAGCTTTATGTTGTGACTTCTGCCCAAGAAGAACTAGCCCTATCTGTTACAAAGATTACAGAATGGGAGCACTAGCTCCTACCTTACAACGTGGTTTTGCATCATCGAAATAGACATAAATTTTCCTAATATGATACAAGCATTTGGAATCTTAGGTTAGGACATTCATGTAATGTTGTTGTTCAAAATGTTACTGAGTTACTACAGCTTATGTCTAGTAAAAGTAATATAATAGGCTTTTGTGAGCCTTTTAAAAGTGGCAAGATGCATAATATGAGTCTTCTCCATGTACCTAATAAAGCAAAAGCACCTTTTGATAATAACTTCTAATATTTGGGGTCCTGCCTCAATTCTCTATTCTAATGGATTCAAATATTATCCCTTTCTTTATCATTCTAATCTCTACTAGTTGTACCGCAAGTGAACGATGTAGTAGTAGCTACTAGCAAGCACGATTTTATCCCACAAGGACTAGTGGCAACTAGAGCCAATACGACATCCTGGATACTGAGGGTCTCAGTAGCCTCTGGTATGGAGTATCTAGTAACCCCCACTGTCCGTCAGGCCAAGTTATTCTAAACGGTCCTTTCAACTACAGACAGGCGAACCCCATAGTACTCGGGTCCATCCGTTTTGAAAACTCAAGCTGTTGAGCTCAATGCACCAGTTGTGTTTCTCTTTTTGGAGGCATTATCTGCATTTCAAAATTCCAAAGTGTAAGTACAATTAATTATGACAATTTGCATCTAGAATATAAGAGTAGTTTATCAAGTCCAAAAGTATGCATGTTAAAACCAAATTAATCAAATAGATCCTAAATCGACAGAGTTTCCTTTAAATTTTCATCGACCAAGCAAAAAATTGCCAACTACTAACTGTAATACACATCCCGCGCTTCATATAATCAGTCAGAACAAATCAAAACACTTATTGGCAGAAAATCAAGATTATTGATTCATCAAGTTAAACCTAAGGCTTGCCAGTTGAAGCCACCAACTATCAATTTCAGTATGAAATTAACAATTTTTAATATTTTTAAAACAATCCTTTTATAGAATTTGATATTAAATTTGTAATACAAGATTGGAGATACAATTTCTGGCTATCCGAAGAAGGAATGACTCCCTCTTTCTCTCCATACTTTTTTTTTACCAAACACTAAACTATTATAATTGATTGGTGCAGATGTTTGATGATTGAAGCTCGCTTTTTTTTTTTTTTTTTTCTCTCTCTCTCTCTGTGAAAATATGTTGTAGTTTCAAAGAGGAAATGAGCTGGTATTTATAGACTTCTGGATGGCATCTTCACCAGTGTTCATACAAAAATCTTCAACAGTATCTTCGCCCATGGATTTTGAACAGTTGTCTTTAGTTATTGGTGTCATATCATGTCTTCTACTTTTTCAGAAAATGGACAGTATTTGAGTGACATTCATTTGGATAGCATTTGGGGTGACATTCTTTTAGTATCCACTATGTCCAAACAAGTCGTCGTCTTCAAGGTTGAATGAATTTTCTGAGCTGGCTAGTGAATGGTTTTTTTAGGACATAATTTTGTCAGAATTTTCTATATCTCTTCAGGGGATTTAGCTGCGGCCAGGAGTTCTGCAAGTTGAGATTTGTGAGCTAAAAACTCAGTTTGTTCTTGGATTGAAACGGAATTTATGATAATCCAGGGTTTTTTGTGACCCAGGCTTCAACACTTTGTGGAAGGACACTTTTTACAATGTTACATTTGTCCCACCATTTAATTTTGTATTTTCTCATAATAACTGGATTTTGGTGTTCTGAAACGTCAAGAAACCATGCCATAATCCATGGCACATAGAACTTTGGATTTGAATATTTAGAAGAATTTTAGAATAATGGGTTTTTAAATTTCTGGTAGAGAACCGAAGGTGTCCCACCAGTAACCCCACCATGAAGGATAATTGGATATATTTGTTTATCTAGTGTCAAAATGAAAATCCATATGTGTTGGTTCTATGGATTTTGAATAAGGAAATAGTTGTACCAGCCTTGCTGGTAATCCCAATAATTAAAAGTGGTAGTATAAAAAGGAAAGGATTTAAACTGTTCAGGAAAAGCCATTGGGTCGGTAAGGTTTTCATACCAATCGGCTGGTGAAATAAAGGTATGGATTTTACAGGTGGAAAAAGTTGGTTCAGTACGACGTTATTGGAGGTATTTGTGAGTAAATATGGCGGATCCAGTTGCTTCAAGGATTGCTTGATAAAAAAAGCGGATTTTTCTGTATCCCGTACCAAAATACTTCTAGATGGCTTGAAAGGGACCATTACATAGAAACCCCTTTTCAAGTGTGACAATATATTGGTAGTTAGATTTTATAAAGTAGTCTGATCTAAATTCAGAAAATTAGGTTAAGGGGGTTTCGGAGTTTGAGGATTCTGGTTTTGAAAAGGATTTGAAAGATGTTGAGGTTGAAGTTATGGATGTGTCTGGCTTTGAAGGCAACAATGTGGTGGTTTAGTAGGTAATAAGGGTTTGGATGTTTTGGAAGTTGATGATTCAGACATATCAAGGGCTTAGGAAAACAATTTTTTAATTTCTGGGGAGGATTTTAAGAGTGCTGATAAGAGATTTTGGGTTGCAAGGTTTATAAAATATGGGATTGGGGGTTCAGTCTGAGTTGTTTCTTCTTTCGTAACAGCTTCATACCAAGAGGTTTTGTATTTGTAGTTTTTGTAATCCGAACAATAGCTTTGCCTTTGTCAATTTTTGGCAGCATCCTTGCACCTATTTTGAAGAAACTCTCTTGTAAGGAAATTTGGGACAGAATTTGCATCTCCCTTGATAAATTCAATATCAAAATAAAAAATACTGAAAATAGTTTGCCATCTGGCAAAATTTGTTTTAATGCAAGATTTTGAACATCTTTTTGTAAAACTTCTTTAGTACTTTTGCAATCTATGCGTAATAAAAACTTTGATTAAGTAATCACTTTGAAATTTTTGTATGTATAAAACAATGCTCAAGATCTCTTTTTTTTATGTGGAATAATTCCTTGAGTATCATTCCAATTAGCAGAAGTAAATTGTATAATCAACTTTTTATGATCTTGTTTTTATTTAAGGATGCTTCCATAACCAATGTCATAGGCGTCTGTTTCAACAATCTTTTGAAGGTGAGGATCAGCAAGATGAAGACAAGGAATCTCTAGAACATGTATCTTTATTTGTTGGATGATAGAAGTACGAATATTGGTCCAGGGAGAAGGGTTGTTCTTAAGCCTCTCATGTAAGGGTTTTGCAAGTCGGTTGATGTTAGGATAAAAATCAAGAATGTAATTTAAACAACCTAGAAATCTTTGAAGTTGTTTCTTATCACAAATTTTATCAGGAAATTTATTGGTAAATTGAAGGGATCGTTCAAGAGGAGTGATAGTTCCTTGGAAAATATAATCACCAAGAAACCTTATTGTTGTTTGAAAGAGACCATTTTTTGTTCAGAAATAACTAGACCATTTTATTCCATAATGTGTAAAAAAGTCTTGTGATATTTGAAATGTTCAACAATAGTTTGGGAAAAATTAAGGACGTCATCAATGTAGACAATGCAGAATTTTGAATCATCATTGAATATGTCATTCATGATCCGTTGAAATTCTGAAGGAGCATTTTTTAATCCAAATGGCATTACGTTCCACGGATACTGTCCAAAAGGAACAGTAAAGGCGGTTTTGTAACGACCATTGGGAGCTATCTGTATTTGCCAAAAACCTGATTTCATATCGAATTTTGAAAATATGAAAGCTTTATGGAGTTTGTTAAGAAGGTCTTTTTTATTAGAAATAGGATATCTAATGCATTAGAGGGCTTTATTGAGGGGTTTGTAATTAATAACAAGCCTTGGTACACCTCCCTTGATTTCAGAAGCTTTATTTTTAGCAACTCCAAGGAGACCTTATTTTAGAAATGAGATTTTTTCGCTCAAGATCTTGGTTTCTTGCCGACAGTATTGCTCAAGTTCATTATTCATTTGGATTGGATGAGTTTTTGTAGGGATGTCCTTTTCATTAAAAGTTTCATAAGGAAGATCAACATTATGTTCTTTTGCGATTCTAAAAAGTGTTAGGAAGATCATAACAGACTTTAGATTTAAATAAATCAGATATTTTTTAGATTTGTTGTTGTGTAGCCGTGTTAATAAGTTGTTTATTGATTCTTTGTAAGAAGACATATTTTTGTAATTCAGAAAGGTAAAAGCTTTTTACTAGTATAGTGTTGTTAACAACATTTTCATAAATAGAGTAGGTTTTTAGAAGATTTAAATTACGGGGTCGGGGTTTTTCGAGGAAAGAAAAATGAAGTTTTTTCTTATTATGCTTAAAAACTATAGATTAAGTACCAACAGTGTAATGAGTAATCAAGTTGATAAAAGGTGTTCCAAGAATAACAGTATGGTGGATTTCTTTGACAACAACAGAAGAAGTTTTTAGAAGTGTTCCATTATTAAGAATGGATGCATCAACTTTAGCAGCGATGGTCAATTTAGAGTTATTAGCTGCAGAAATTTTTTCATGAGTTTTTTCTTGAAACTTATGACGAACAAAAACTATTTTAATACAATTGAGATCGGCATCTATGTCAAAGAGAGTAATGGTATCTAATTTGAAATTGTCAGAAAATAGAAGAGTGATTTTTATAATGTATTTTCATGAAGTAATTTCTTTTAGAACAAAGGAAATCACCAGGGACATTTTGTATAATAGCAATGTTCTTGAGTCCTTGTGCATCTTCATCATTGTCTGTGTCTTCATGGGTTTCTTCACTATTGACTTTGAGTACATTAATAATTTGTTTGATAGTATCCTTAGTATGTTTTGTGGTGAAAGATTCTAAGTATTTTTCAAGATATTATTTTTGTATATCAGGGTTATCAATTTGTTTCAAAACATCAATAATGATTTGTTGTTCTTTGGAAATAACGTTAATGGTGATATTATCAGAAACATCATAATCTGTAGAAGTAATCTGAGTATCATCAATTTGGAGGATGTTATTGTCCTCATCTTGGAAAGAATAATACCCTTCAGAGTTTTCATCTGAAAAGTCGACAAGAAGATTAGAAATCTTATTAAGAATATCTTCCTCAAGATTTAGTTCGTTTATCTTTCTTTTTAGCTTACAAAATCTAGCCGTATGGTCTGTTCTTTGACACCTGTAACATTTAATATCTTTAAAGGATTTTTTATCAACTTTTTTGTAAGGTTTTGTAGGAGTATTATTATTATTATTATTATTATTATTATTATTATTATTATTATTATTATTATTATTATTATTATTATTATTATTATTATTATTATTATTATTATTATTATTATTATTATTATTATTATTATTATTATTATTATTATTATTATTTTTATTATTATTATTATTATTATTATTATTATTATTATTATTATTATTATTATTATTATTATTACGGGAGTTGTAGTAGGGTTCACGGGAAGAGTTATAAGGTTTTCTATAATTATTATGAGTGAAAGATCTTTATTTGTTATGGGTTTTGGTGCAATTTCCACAAGAAGAAGAAGAATGTTTAGTAGGATTGATATGAAACCATTGACAAAAAGAACCAAGTTCAAGATGAGTTTTCTTCATTTCCCATTTGAGATGTTTCTGAAGTTTTAAATCCTAGCAAATCTTTAGGACTTCTTGCTGAATTATACTGACTAATTGACCATAAGTATATAAATCATATGGTATACTTTGTTTTCCAGAAAGTTCATGAATTTTATTTCTAACTTTTTATCCTAATAACGTAGGAAGACCCGTAAGAAATTTTTCTTTCCAAAAAGGTTGGTTTGAGTCATCACAAAGCATAACTCTTGTAAGAAAAGTATTTTATAGACTTGTAAATCACTAAGTTTTTTACAACGAAGATTTGAAAGAAGTTCAGTATTTCTATCTTTAATATGAGAGGGGTCTCCAATAAAATGGAGAGAAATGGTAAGGATAAGAATTGAAACGAAATCCTATTGTGGATTTCCTTCCTTATCCAATAAAACATTATCATTGTCATCCATATGAAAGAATTTAAGATTTCATTTTGTTGATCAGAGGTGAGATAGTAATCCCACCATCCTTTTAGTTGGCCAGAGAATCCTGCAATAAGAAGTTCTGAGATTGTTTTATCATGACTCCATTTTGTGCTTTATAAGCATTAGCAGCCATAGTCATTTGTTGGAGCAGAGAAAGAATTTGGTATTCATTCATGCCATCAAGGTTCCAATTATACACAGATGAGGCATTAAAACGTGTTTGTTTATGGTTTAGCAGGAACAATATCAGGAGGAACAGTTTATATAGGTCTGGGATACCAATAAATTTTATTGATTTTTGGCGTATGAGATGGTTCCTGATAATGATCGGAATCAGAACATTGATCAATGGTATTAACATGCAGGTTTGAGGTTGTTCCAGGAGAATCAAGAGCAAATTGATTTTCGGCCGAGGAACTAGTTGTCATTTTCTAGAGTTGATTTTGAAGTTCTTTGACAAAATCAGTTTTTGCATTTTGGATATTTGTAACAGAAGAAGTAGGGACCTGGTATGGTTTGAAAATAGGGTTTTTCAACATCTTCGAGTGTTTAGAAGATTCTGAAATATCAATAGAAACAAGGGGTTGTTTTTGAATATATTTTTCAAGTTTATCTAATTGTTTGCCAATGGTATTGATATTAGTATTAGTATAGTTATTCTGGAGAATAAGGTTTTTATATTTCTTTTGTCATCCTCTCCTGGAGTTTTAAGGGGAGTAGCTTCAATAGATTGATTATGTATGTGAAGCTTAATTCCTTGAAAAGGAGGATGAGTAGATTGGATTTTTTAAGAATTAATGAGAGCTTCCCATTCAGTATTTTTAGAACGAATTATGGTAGGGTGAAGGTTTTGGAAAAAGGATAACATATATTATTATCTGTAGAGTAGATTCCAAACCAATAAAAAAAGAGAATATGAACTTTGTTAGTAGTAACAAAGTTATAATATTGGTTTTGGATATCACTTCTTTTATCAAGAAAGTTTTCGAAAAACCAATCCCGTTTCTGATAATTATTTTTTGAATAAAAATCTTCATGAAGGAGTATTTTATTAACATAAAATTCTCTTTCAATGACATTTAATTCATTAACCATATTTTCAGTTATAGCAGAAAACGTTGGACTAGAAGGGCTATGTTTTGTCTGTTGGTCTAATGGACTCTCATAGACAGGTTTTGGAATAAGTGAAGAGTAGAGACATTCCTTAGGGGAATATCTGAAGTTGAAAATCGGGGTTCGAAAGAATTAATAATAGAGGGGATTTGTGAAACTCTCCCTAGATCAAAAGTATCTGGGATAGAGAATGAATCACCAGACTTTGAACTAGTACTGACTCTGCGTTCAAAACAGAGTTTAACTCTACCATCAGTATATTGAGTGATATTTTTTAGTTGAGAATTAGGTTTTTGCATTCAATGGGTTGTTGTTGGACAATATTTTCTAAAATCTATTCGTCTGGAAGATTTATATAATTCCATTGAATAGATCTACAGATAACCGCATTGGATCTAGAGAGATCTGTTTGTAAGAGAAGAGTTTCTCCTTTCTTGCTATGAAATCTGACTTTCTTAGAGAAGGCAGAGATCATAGCTTTGTAATGGACATAAAAGACCATAGCATCTGGAATAGATCCTTCCAGCATTTGTAATTATGAGTTTTTATTTGAAGAACAAGGGACTTTAAAATATTAGGATCATTTAAGGATATGGAGAAATTTGGCCAACAATCAAAAGAAATTGGGCATGTACAAAATGATAGAGGTGTTAAGACCCATTTTTGTAAGTGGTTTGATTCCAACTTGAATCAATCCAATATGGATGTATTTGTACGATTTATTTCGATGTTTTTGTAGTGAGCTAGAAGAGAGCAGTTGAATGGTTCCAAAGGGTTTTGAAAGTTGAATATCACGTTACTCGGTTTTTATCCTTATGTACACCAGCAAAATCGCAAGTTTGAAAGAAAGCATCAGCACATTGTTGAAATGAGGCTAATTGTGCTTGCTCATTCCTTTTTAACAATGGTTTTCTGGTGGGATGCATTTAGCACTGCTATTTATGTTATTAATAGGTCGCATACACAATTCTTTCTACTACAAGCCCATTTTAGAAACTTTATAATGTTTCTCCTGATTATAGATTTTTTAAAACCCTTTAGGTGTGCTTGCTTTCCTTATTTGAGACCATTTAACATCAACAAACTATAGGTTAAATCTAGTAAATGCTATTTCCTGGCTATAGTACATGTCACAAGGGATATAGATGCATGCATTGATCTAGAAAAATCTATATTGCTACGGTTGTATCTTTTAAAGAAACATAGTTTCCCTCCAAAGATATGTTTCCAAGTGTCAATATAGCTAGAAGTACAGTACAATTCAGCTTATAATACATGAGTACCATTCAAGAATACAGGTGATGTGTCTTATGATCCAGTGAGAGATGATGATACAGACTCTTCGTCCAATATAAACATTCCGGTTACAGTTTCTAACTCTGACACACATTTTGATAGCTATAATTCTTATGTGCTTCACCAAACAATGCTCCAAATGGCTCTAGATATCCTATGGTAGCTTGGTCTAAACTAAGAATCCATAAACTGGTCTAAACTAAGAATCCATAAACCAAATGTTTATCTTTCCAAAGTTTAGAATAGTATAATTGAACCTATTGTGGTTAAAGAAGCTTTAACTGATAATGTTTGGAGAATAGCCATGGATGATGAGTATCCAGCTCTAATGAGAAATGGTACATGGGATTGAGTTCCTATGCAAAAGATATGAAAGTGATCGATCACACGTGGTTATTTAGGTAAAACAGAAAGCAGATGATTCTGTTGGGAAGTTGAAGGCAAAGCTTGTAGCTAAAGGGTTTCAACAAATGTTTGGTATAGACTATTTTGAAACTTTCAGCCCTATTGTGAAGCCTATCTCTATCAAGATTTTGCTTTTTATGGTTTTTTTCTAGGGGTTGGCTAATACTTCAGATTGATGTAAATAATGTTTTCCTCAATGGGGATCTCAATGAGGAAGTTTTCTTGTCTCAACTAAAAGTTTTTGAAGATCCATGGAGGCCTCATCATGGCAATAAGGTTGTCAAATCTCTTTATGGCTTAAAGCAAGCCCCTAAGTCATGGAATGACAAACTTAAATCCACCCTACTCTCTCAACTTCAAACCTTCTATTTTTTATACTTCTTTATTCTATCAACATAATCCAGGTAAGTTACTAATGGTTCTGGTTTATGTAGATGAAATTTTGATAACAGTGGATAGCCTATAGGAGATACAAAAACCGATAAAATTGTTGAACAATGAGTTCTCATTAAAGCACCTAGGTGAGAAGTATATTACTTTCTTGGATCAGAGGTCAGCAGATCACAACAAGGGATTCTCTTATAACAATCTAAGTACATTGGGGATTTACTAAAGAAAATAAATGTGATAGACAACAGGGCAACGGAATGTCCATAAGGCATCAGTATTAACCTTTCACAAAATTGTTGTGATCTTTTTTACTCTCTTACATCCTATAGAAGAATTGTGGGAGCTATGTTATATCTCACAATTTCAGACCTGACAACAGTTACATTGTCAATATATTAAGTCAGTTCCTAACATTGCCTACCATTAGAGGTTGGCAAGCATGTAAAAAGGGTGTTGAGATACCTCAAAGGAACCGTTAATCAAGGGGTTGTCATTTGTTCCTTCATCTATTGATGCCGTTATTAGTTACTCAGATGCTGACTGTGTTGTGTATGGAGCCTGAATTACGCCTAAAGTGACGCGGTCGCGCCAGGGAAGGGCGCGATCACGTCAAAAGTGTCGTCGTCCGTGATTTTGGTGATGTAGAGTCAGCACAGCCGCACCAGCAGGACGCGGCCGCGGCCTAGAGCGCGGAAGGGAGTTGGGCCTCAAGCTGAGGTCAAATTTTAGGTCCATTAAGCTATTATAAATAGTTGTTTCCTTCATTATATCATGTAATCTAAAAATTAACATATATGAGTGAATCCTAGCTTGGTATCGCCCCTAGACGTAGTTACACATCATAACGAACTCGGTAACCAAATTATTTTGTTTTTCTCGCTTTTGCTTCCTTTAATTTCGTGATCGTGTGTGGGTTAATTCCTAACAACTGGTATCAAGAGCTCCGGGTTCGAAGGGAGTATCACAATGGAAGGAAAGGTGTCGATCGAGAAGTTTGATGGTTCTGACTTCGGATTCTTGAAGATGCAGATGGAAGATTACCTCTACAGTGAAGATCTGCACTTACCTCTAAAAGAGAAGCCCGAGAAGATGGAGACGGCGGAGTGAATGTTATTGGACAGGAAAGCGATGAGCGCGATATATTTATCGCTATCGAAGGAGAATACTTATCACACGACTACAGCAAAGTCCACGAGGGAGATGCTTGCGATTTTAGATGAGATGTATCAGAAACCATCGACGGCGAATAAGGTACATCTGATTAGGAGACTGTTCAACCTAAGAATGTCGGCGGGTATACTGGTGCAGCAGTGCCTGAACGAGTTCAACATGATTACCTCACAGTTGAACTCAGTGGACATTAAATTTAACGATGAAGTAAGAGCCCTGATTATGTTATCATCTCTGCCAGATAGTTGGGCCGATACAATGATAGCAGTTAGAGCCACTGAAGCTAAGCTAAAGTTTGACAAGGTAAGGGATCTGATGATTAGCAAAGAGATTGGCAGGAAAGAATCAGGATCTACTTCGGGGTCAACACTGAACACCGAGAACAGAGGCAAACCGATAGGAAGACAGCAGAATCAGAAAAGGTCCAAATCCAGGGGAATGAGCCAATCTAGGAAGGATACGAGCTCAATCAAGTGCTGGAATTGTGACGAGTTCGGTCACTTTAGAAATCGGTGCAAGGCACCGAAGAAAAACAAGAAGCATTAGGCAGACAAGGGGACAACGAACGCAACCACAGAGGAAGATGATGGTGATGCATTGGTCTTGAGCGTGTCTAGTCCAATGGAGTCTTGGGTGTTCCAGAGCATCGTCTCATTCATATGGTAATGTTGACATTATGCATGATTGTGTTTCTAGAAATTTTGGACAGGGAAGCGTATGAGTTGCCACCTCAAACAGATCCACTTTGGTGCTGAAAGAAATCCGGCACATTCCCGGACTGAAGAGGAATTTACCTGCAGTTGGGCATCTTGATAAGGAAGGTTACGTGGTAACATTCGGCTGCAGCAATTGGAAGATTACCAGAGGAGCTATGGTAGTGGCTCGGGGTAAGAAGGAAGGTATGTTGTACATGACAACGAATTCCAAAGATCACATTGATCTTGCAGATGCAGCAGGTGATGTGAATTTGTGGCACGGTCGGTTGGGCCACATGAGTGAGAAGGGGATAAAACTAATGTGCTCGAAAGGTAGACTGCCTGGCCTGAAATCTATGGAAGTTGGCCAATGTGAAGACTGTGTGTTTGGGAACAGAGGTGCGTGAGTCTCTCAAGAGTCGGCAGAGCCTTGAAAACTAAGAAGTTGGAGCTGGTCCATAGTGATCTATGGGGACTAGCACCTGTTGTGTCCCTCGAAGGAGCACTTTACTACATGACCTTCATCGATGATTCCGTGAGAAAGGTATGGGTTTATTTTCTGAAAAGTAAATCTAATGTGTTCGATACTTTCAGGAGGTGGAAAGCCATGGTTGAAGCCGAAACAGGACTGAAGGTGAAGTATCTGGGGTTTGATAATGGAGGTGAATATGACCTCAAGGAGTTCAAAGACTGTTGTGCTGATAATGGGATTCGCATGGAGAAGACAGTGCGTGGAACTCCCAACAGAATGGAGTAGCAAAACGGATGAACAGAACGTTGAATGAACGGGCTAGATGCATGAGGCTGAAAAGCGGGTTGCCAAAGAAGTTTTGGGGTGATGCTGCTAACATAGCTACGTACTTGATTAACAGAGGCCCATCAGTTCCACTAGAAAAATGGATATCAGAGGAGGTATGAACGGGAAATGAGGTAAACCTGTCCTTTCTACGTATCTTTGGTTGTATAGCTTATGCTCATGTTAGTTCAATTCATAGAAGTAAATTGGATGTTAAATCTGTTAAATGTACGTTCATTGGTTATGGTGGCAATGAGTTTGGATATAGGCTTTGGGATAAGCAGAACCAAAAGGTTATTCGCATTAGATATGTGGTATTTAATGAACAGGTGATATACAAGGATATATTGAAGGCATCGAGCTCTAACAGCTCTAATCACAAGGTAGTCGAGTTAGACATCTCAAACTCGAGTGGGAGTAAGGAGGGTTAGGCTGAAGAGGAGGTTCTCGAGGATGAGCCAAGAACTCCACTGGTACGAGCCGTTGGACCGTACCAAATTAAATTGTATATATAATATATACTTAGCCTTAGTTTACAACTCTAACTAGTAGAGTGGCAAATAAGGGTCAATCTCACAGAGAACGGTAGATTAGTGTTGTTCGGATATTACAAGCAACTAATGATTTATGATGGATAGAGTAATAAACGTAAACAAGCAAATGAGGGGGGGTGGGTTTGGATTGAATTAACAACTAAATACTAACAAGTGATCAACTAAAATTCTAAATAAGCAATAAATATTTATGGTATTTTATATCAATAAAAAAAAGACAAACAACAACTGTTTTTCGGGTTTTAGAATATGATAAAAGGTCTACGCTCGATCTAGTGTCCCCTTGAATCCGACTACCTAATGATTATCGTTGATGTCCCAAATTCAATGCGATTTAAATCCTTATCCCACAATCTACAAGATCCACTTATGTAGATCGTGTTGTCCCTTAATTGTGGATAAATCGAAGGTACGCTTATCGATTTATCCCTACCCAAATCAATTAGTGATCCAAACAAGCTCTTGTCACACTAAATGATATTGGGTGGTCACGAGCTAGAACAACGGGATAAATAAAGCATAAACCTCGATACAATCGGGTTTAGAGGCTAAACTCTATAATGCCACCAATGAAATCAAGCATTGTTCGCTACTAAGGGAGATTGAAGCTTCAACAATCACGGAAAATGAAGTTCAATCTCTAGCAACATACAATAAATGCCTCCCAAAGGGTGATCAATCCTAAAACAAGCATCTAGGCATGAGACAATCCAATCAAGCATTATAGAGTATTTAAATTGCATAAATAAGGTAACATCAAGAGTCAATAATCACATTCTCATCATCAAACAAGGTTCAACATAATCAAGGGTAGAATTTGGGGTGCTAGCCACCCATTACACCTAATACAATAAAGAAATTACAGAAAATACAATAATTCATAAAGATAAAGTGATAAAACCAAGGATGATCAATGGGAAGATGATGGCTCTTCTTCTTGCCCTTCTCTCCTCCTTGGATGATGATGGTTGCTGAATAGTGCTTCCAAAAGTATCCAAAGTTAGGTTAAATTCGAATGGGATGATATATATATAACGGAAGAAAGTGCTAGTCAAATATAGGCAAAATCGCATTCAGGATTTTGAAACAGGGTAAGGAATCCCGGCCGAGACGAAAGTGTGTCTCGGCCGAGACGTGAAAAAGGGTTCTTCACATTGATGGGTCGAAGGCTGATCTCGGCCGAGATTCAACTGCATCTCGTCCGAGACGTGAAAAGGGGAAAATGGGGCTGGCTAGGGCTTAACTCATCTCGGCCGAGATTGGATTTCATCTCGGCTGAGATCTTGGTCCTTTGAAAAGCCTGAAATTCTCTAGAAACACATCTCGGCCGAGATGCATTGCTTGTCTCGGCCGAGATCTTCAATTTTGTAATTCTTCATGATTACCCTGGAGACTCATCTCGGCCGAGATTTTCATCCTGTCTCGGCTGAGATCTTCAGTTAGCCCTTCCTTTTGTTGCCTCAATCGATCCCTCGACTCTGTGGTCGTTTGATGTTCTTTTTCGATCCTTTTTCACCTGTTTTAACACAAAAAATAGCATAAACGCATTATTTTTCCTATGAGAGTATAAAAGCACTAAATACACGTGATTATGCACATTATTGCCACTAAAGTGACACTAAAAGTGCCCTAAAGTGCGTGCACAGAACACGTGTACCAAATCTCCCCTAACTTAAAGCTTGTTCGTCCCGAACAATGAAGAGAAAAACAAAAGGACACGTGTTTAGGGCAGAGTTTAGTGGTATTTGATTTCAGAGAATTTTCATGAAAAAGAATAAGCGATCATGATAAAAGCAAGCATATGTGATAGATTTGATCCACTACTCTCGAGACATAACGCTCTCAACTTAAGATCCTCACTGTGTGAGTGTATCTCTCGACTCTCACGTGTATCAAATGGGTAGTGTATACGCTCACATTGAAATGCATAAAATGCCTGCCATAGGCTTGCCAATCATCTAAACTTCGATGTATACCCGACATGTGTGACAAAGAATCAAAAAGGTCTTTAACGGGTTGTAATGTTGGCTTGGGGTAAGGTGGAAAAATTTCTGGTATAAGTGACTATAAAACGGACTAAATGAGTCGTGCACTACCCATCTACCCCTCAAACAATGGTCACTCAACCTTACTCTTTTAATTCTCAATCAAGTCAAACTTAAGATTCGACTTCTTCACCTTATTCCTACCTACATTTCCCATATTTATCAATCCTTTCAATATTTATGCTTCTTAAGAGTTTCCTAGACAAGGGATTGTAATCACAAAATGATGTGATTTTCATTACCCTCTCCAAAAGAATAGTATATACACTTCCTCTTTCTTTCTGGTTTTTCTGATTTTTTTTTATTTTTTTTTGTGAAAGGTTAATATACTCGATTATAGCCTATTTCGCATTTTTCCTTTCACCCTTCTTCGTTTTCCACTAGTTTACCCAAATTCAATCCCAATTTCCAAACTAACTACCTTCCAACCGCCTCCCTCATACTCAACAGTCCGTTTGGGTATAAAAGGCTAAATGAAAGGTAAATTTTCTTGTAGTGTTGGGTATCAAACAAAAAGGCTTAAGCTGAAGGGGCTCAACTAGAGACAATGTCAAATTTGGTAAAAAGGAAATATTTCAAGCTTGAAAATAAGTTTTAGTCAAGAATTTTCTAAGATCATTTTCAATGTCACACAATGCACCCACTCATGCAAAATAGAGAATCAATGCAAGTTCTAGAGACAACTAAATGCACTCAATGAATTTCACACCGAAAGAAAGATTAAATTACTCCAAAGATAGAAGTATCTTCTAAGGCTCAAAAACTCACTCAGCTGCAATTTTGATCAAAAGTTTTGAGTGTAAGTTCAATTTTGTTTCAAAAAGTCTATCATGCTCTACCATGTGCTTCTTTCAAAAATATTTGTTAACATTTTTCATCATTAATCAATGCCACATTTTCTTTCCTAAACTCATCCAATTATTTTCTCGAGCTGCCAATTTGTACGAATCCCACCCCCTCCCCAAACTTAGTTGCAAACTAAGTTTGTTGAAAAAGAGGAGTACAATTTGGTGCTTGCCGAACTTAACCAATATATGCATCATTATTCGCAGCCATTAACTAATTAACTAATCTATTAAGAGTCCAACTCCTAAAAAAAAATGTGTGTGTGCTATCAACACAATCAAGCAAATTGGCTTAAAGGCCACCAATAAATTATCAATAACCCAAAGCATCCAAATGCAAATTCAATAATATCACCTAAACCAAGACCAATAGAAGATGGCAATTGGCTCACAGGCCGGCAACATTATCAACAAGCAAAACAGAGTCACTTATCAAAAAGGCAATTAAAATAAAAATCAATATTGGCACACAGGCCATCAAATTGAATCCGTCAAACACATCATACCAAGTGGCTCACAGGCCAAACCAACAGTAACAGTGATAAGGGACAGAAATGTAGGCTCACAAACCAATAGTAATGATAGTCAAAGAAAATAACGAGGGGTAGGGGAGGATCGAGCGGCCGAAATTGTCTTACCTCTTTGTTTTCCCCCAAACTTAGTTTTTCAACTAAGTTTGGGACAAAGGCGTCAGGATTTTCGGTACTCTACTCACAGAGAGCGAGAAGGTCGGGGGCTCGAGCCGGTGAAGCATCCCTTTATGGACTTGAAGAGGTCGAGGAGCTTTGTCTAATTTTCTTGTATCGTCTCTTTAATCCCTCTCAATTCAGCCCCAATGGATGTTCTCATGTCCACCAACTCAGCTCTTATGCCCTTGATTTCATCCCCCATAGTAGCCATCAGTCCCTCTTGTCGTCCCTGGAACTCGGATTGAGACAGAACGGCTGTTGATGATCTCTTCCTTGATGGTCGGTCTGGCTGGCTACTGCCTTCTCCCTCAACTCCCGTGCTCCGAACCCGTGCCACCGGACGTGGCTTCTTAGCCCTCTTGAACTTGGTTAATTCTTCACGGGTTGGATCCAAAGAGGCATCGATGTGCGCCTCGGAGCTCAGCTCCAAGTTCAGCTTGCTTCCCAAATCTCTGATGTATGTTAGTCCGGGGTTAGGCAGGCGAAGGTTAGGTCCCTCATTTTGGAGGACATAAGGGACAGACGGTCCCGAGGTTCCCACTTTGTACCCAAGCATAGCTATCCTCATATTCTCCATCTCCTCCCAGTCTAAGTAGTACTCCGTGCTGATGGGTGTGTACTCTGGGAGGGGCACATTGTAATGCTCTAGAATGGGGGTGATCAGAGCCCCGCAGTAAATTGGGTTTGGAACCTTCGCCTCCTTCTTCTTCTCTGTCCTCAAATCCTTTACTATCTTCTCGAAGCTCAGTATCAGGTCTTCTTGGAAGTTCCTCGGCTTTCTGTTCACAATTGCCCACAAAATCTCCATCTCATAAGATCGAGGAGAGCTGATCTCCTTCCTACCACAGATCGTCGAGCTCAGCAACTTCTGTAGATACTTGACAACCAGACTTCGTATTGAAGTCAAACTGGAGCCCCTTGGGTCATAAGCGTGGGGTGCAACTATTCCAGGGGCAGCAGTGATTTACCCCCAAAATCGTTGCACATCAAACTCTCTCAACTCATCTCCATCACCAACGGCTGGACTCTCGAAGCCATATATACGTTTCAGGTTGTCGTGGCTCAGAGTCTTTGTCTCGTTCAGAAGTTGGAACTTGATGTTGTATATCTTTGCGGAGCAGGAAAGAGACTCCTCCTCGATTTCTAGGGTGCTGAAGAACTCTAGCACGAATCTGAGGAAAGTCGACGGGGTGCTAGGCACTTGGCTAGACCAGCGGCGTCTAACAGTTCATGAACATTTCCCGTATTCCCATGGCGTCCAAGATCATGGGGTCACCATAGCGGGTAGCTGACACCCTCCTCCTTATCAACTTGTCAATTCTTTTCCTCTGATCATCCGTGCTCAGCACTATATCGAAGTCAATGGGTTTTGTGGACTTGTTAGTGGTAGTTGATGGAATTTCCAGCGTGGGAGCCTCCGGAGTAGGCTCAACAGCTTTCTCCTTGCCCTAAGCTTGGCTTTTTAGGATTTTTTGTGTGACCCTCCTGCCAGAAGTGCCTTCTTGAGTGGTGCCTTTCGGATTTTTAGGAGGTAGCCATGGGTACTTAGAGCCAGTCAAAACACACAAATCAAAATTCTCAAATTTGACGACCTTAATCCATCATTGTGCATCAGTGTTCAAGTTCATCACCAATTCAACAGTTCAAGTGCAATTGAAAGAGAATCCAATAGAAAGCCAAGTGTGTTTAATCAATTACTAGTATTCAATCAACAAAGACTCACAAGTGACGTATAAATTGGATTATCCAATTGACTTGGTTAAGACTTGCACAAATGTCAAACAGTTCCAATTATTAACTATTGCAACTAAAATCGATCCATACTTCAACAAAAATAGGTCAATTATGTTCAATACAAAGCAAGAGTCTAAAATTAACTAGTACTCCCTACAATGTCAACTAATAGACCTAAAATTCGAGTATGGCAATCGAAGAAAACTACAAAAAGGTAACAATGAGGAATGCATGGCACATGTTCGATGAATTGCTACAATCAATTTCAACTTAAACTCAAAGCTTTGCAACCTAATCATCCTCCCACATCACCCAATCATGTAAATATAAGGGTTATCATAACAAATTGAGTGCTAGAGTGCTCAAAACAAGTCAAACTTGGCAAAAAACCACAACAAAAGAGTCATGTATAACCAAAATCAACATAAAAGCTATTCTAGTACAAAATTCATCCTTAATCTAACAAAAACGTCCATATTAATTAATGCAAGACTAAGGGAGGGGGATAGCCATACTTAACGATCAAATTTAATCGAGAAAATTTGAATTTGGATTGTTCGCGCCCTTTTTGACTCGACCTCAAATCCGCTCCAAATCCGAAATTTTTCGGAGAGAAGTGTGTGTGGTGATGAGGGTGAGGTGTGGTGTGAATTTGACAGGAGAAAATGGAGTGCAAAGGTGATTTTAAGAGTGTGTGTGTGTGTGTGCATGTGTGTGAAAATCACGAATTAGGAGAAGAACTGACCTAATTCTGCTCGCAGGTGTATTTATACCTGTGCGCCGTCTCGGCCGAGATTGGATTCTGGGCTCCGTGTCTCAGCCGAGATCCGTTCTTCGCTTTCAGGCAGTTGGCTCAGCAGTGGATCTCGACCGAGATGCTTTAGTGTCTCGGCCGAGATAACGTCCCAACAGTTTTACCCCCATTCTGGACAAGTGGATCTCGGCCGAGATGAATGTGTGTCTCGGCCGAGATTATCTTCCAGCAAATTAGCCCAAATTCCATACAATTCCATCTCGGCCGAGATGTTGTAGTGTCTCGGCCGAGATAACTCTCCAGCAGTTTTGTCCCCATTCTGGACAAGTGGATCTCGACCGAGATGAATGTGTGTCTCGGCCGAGATTATCTTCCAGCAAATTTAGTCCATTTTGGGCCCTTCTGAATCTCGGCCGAGATATGTTTCCAGGGGGGTTTCCCCATTCACCTGCATGACGTCTCGGTCGAGATTTCTTCTGCGTCTCGGCCGAGATGGCCTCCCCTGCATTTTTCCTTCATTCTGGTCTTCTTCACCCCCATTCCACACCATATCTTGTCTTGATTGTTTAATAACTACACACATCTTAACAAAAACATCAAAAAGCACAAGATAATACTAATTACTTTAAACTAAGAATTTAAATGCAAGAATCTAAAGATTACCATCGGGTTGCCTCCCGACAAGCGCCTTTATTTAACGTCTCGACGGACCTTCCTTAGTGCAGTGGTGGGTCTTCCATGTGCTCCTCTTCTCCGGGTGTGTCTTGAAAATGCTCTAGATAAGGCTTGAGAAGATGTCCGTTGACTTTGAAGATTTTACCGGATCTGCCACTTTCAATCTCGATGGCACCATGATCGAACACCTTAGTGACAACAAAGGGTCCTATCCACCTTGAACGGAGCTTGCCCAGAAATAACTTCAACCGGGAGTGATATAATAGCACTTTCTCCCCAGCCCCAAATGTTTTTCGGGTAATTCTCGAGTCATGAAAAGCCTTCGTTTTCTCCTTATAGATCATGGCGTTTTCAAAAGCTTCATTTCGAATTTCTTCAAGCTCTTGAAATTGGAGCTTTCGGTGTACACCGGCTTCATCAAGGTTCACATTGCATCTCCGAATAGCCCAATAGGCTCTATGTTCAAGTTCAACCGGGAGATGGCATGGCTTTCCATAAATAAGTCGAAAGGGAGACATACCGATTGGAGTTTTATAGGCGGTCCTGTACACCCATAATGCATCATTGAGCCTCAAACTCCAATCCTTGCAATTCGGTTGAACGGTCTTCTCCAATATCGACTTAATTTCCCGATTCGAAGTTTCGGCTTGCCCATTGGTTTGTCGATGATAGGGCGTCGAAACCTTGTGCAATACAGCACATTTCTTCAGTAATGCGTAGATTGTTCGGTTACAAAAGTGTGTGCCTCTATCACTTATAATGGCTATTGGTATCCCAAACCGAGCAAAAATGTTGGATTGGACGAATTCGGCCACAACTTTGAAGTCATTGGTCCGGGTTGCTTTCGCTTCCACTCACTTGGACACATAGTCAATGACAAGAAAAATGTATAAATTCCCATAAGACGAAGGAAACGGTCCCATGAAGTCCATACCCCAAACATAAAAAATTTCACAAACTACAATCGGGTTTTGGGCATTTGATTTCTTTGAGAAACATTGCCCATCTTTTGGCAGTTGTCACATGACTTGCAAAAAGCGAGGACATCTCTAAATATGGTGGGCCAAAACAGTCCACTCTCAAGAACTTTGCATGTCGTCCTCTTTTGCCCGAAATGGCCTCCACAAGCGTATGAGTGGCAAAAAGTCAGCACCGACTGCACTTCGTCTTTGGAGATGCATCTCCTGATTACTTGATCTGACCCATATTTCCAAAGGTATGGATCATCCCAAACAAAATGCTTCGACTCACTCCTCAACCTGTCTCTCTGAGGTTTACTCATCCCAATAGGAAACCTCTTGGACACCAAGTAATACACCATGTTGGCATACCAAGGAACCTTCGCGCCCGTCATTGCTAGTAGTTGCTCGTCCGAAAAGCTTTCTCGGAGAGGCAACTTCGTTTCCTGTTGGATTATTCTGCTGAGGTGATCTGCAACACCATTTTCTGATCCTTTCTTATCCTTGATCTCTAGGTCAAATTCCTGGAGAAGTAATATCCAGCGAATAAGCCTAGGCTTCGCGTCCTTTTTAGCCATGAAGTGCCTCAATGTTGCGTGATCGGTATATACGATGATCCTTGTCCCAAAAAGGTAAGACCGAAACTTCTCTAAGGCAAACACAACAGCCAGCAGCTCCTTTTCTGTGGTAGTATAGTTCATCTGAGCTGGATTCAAAGTACATGAGGCATAGTAGATGACATGAGCCACCTTCCCTCTTCTCTGGCCCAAAACTGCCCCCAAGGCTTGTTCACTAGCATCGCACATTAGCTCAAAAGGCAATTCCCAATCTGGCGGTTGAAGAATCGGAGGGGTAACCAATTTCTTCTTCAACTCATTAAATGCCAACTTGCATTCCTTGCTCATATCAAAATCCAGATCTTTTTGTAGCAACCGGCACACGGAGCAGCAATATTCAAAAAATCTTTGATAAACCTCCTGTAAAATCCTGCATGGCCCAGAAAAGAACGCACTTCCCGCACATTTGCGGGGTAAGGGAGAGAAGAAATAATATCAATTTTCTCCTTATCTACTTCTACTCCCTTACTAGAAACTACATAGCCAAGCACAATTCCTTGCTCCACCATGAAGTGGCACTTCTCCCAATTTAACAAAAGATTTTTCTCAATGCATCGTTGCAAGATTTTCACCAAGTTATCAAGACAATTTTCAAAATATGTACCGTAGACGCTAAAGTCGTCCATGAAAACCTCTATGAAATGAACAATAAACTCGGAAAAGATACTAACCATGCATCTTTGAAATGTCGCAGGGGCGTTGCATAATCCAAAGGGCATGCGCCTCCACACGAATGTTCCGAACGGGCATGTGAAAGTTGTCTTTTCTTGGTCTTCGGGTGCTATTGGCACTTGAAAGTACCCCGAGAATCCATCCAAGAAATAGTAGAAAGGAAGCCCTGCTAGCCTTTCGAGCATCTGATCGATGAAGGGTAGAGGGAAGTGATCTTTCCTTGTTACTGAGTTCAACTTCCGGTAGTCTATGCAGACCCTCCAACCTGTCTGTAGGCGTGTAGGCATCATTTCACCATCCTTCCCTTCTATCACTGTCACTCCAGACTTCTTCGGGACCACCTGGTTCGGGCTCACGAACTTACTGTCGGATATGGGGTAGATGATCCCCACATCCAACAGTTTGATCACTTCTTTCTTGACGACCTCCATCATTGGCGGGTTTAGTCGTCTTTGAGGCTCCCGACTAGGCTTGGCGTCATCCTCAAGCAATATTCGATGCAGGCATTGTAGACATCAGTTTAATATCATCAAGTGATCATGGAATGTAGTAGGGATTTTGAGGAGTCCAGAACCGGGTTTAGAATGTTGAGAACCGGGTGAGAGAACCGGGTTTTAGCCGGATCAGTTAAAGAGGTTAAAATGGAAACCGGAGTCAATTTTGTTATAACTGCCGTTTGCAACGGATTAAAACCGTTGCATGTAAAACCATTGTGAAAAGCTCGTTGAAACAGTTTTGAGCAGTTGAAGACAAAATTGGTTACAACTACTTCTACTCCCTGATTCGAGCTCCGGCCTTTATATACATTGAAAACACTTAAAGTTGCGAGTTGATTCACGTTTCTTTCCCTCTGTAAACATTACTCAATCAAGAGAATTAGATTGCTAGGGTTCTTAAGCTCAATTCGGCCTGTGAATTGGGGTTTCTAGTTTTCTGGATTAGTTCTTGTAATTGATTGATTAGTGGAGTGAATTGAGGTGTATAGAACCTCCGTGGATGTAGATCACATTGATCGAACCACGTAAAATCCCTGAGTTCATCATTTTATCTTCCTGTTCTTTGTTCGGTTTCTTGTGGCCGATATCTTTGTTGTTTTCATTCACTACTGTTTGTGTATTGTTTGTGTGTGAGAGGAACTGATTCATAACATGCATAGGGCCGGACTAATGCCTTTGATATCGGCAATGGTCCACCCTATAGCTTCCTTGTTCATCTTGAGGACCCCAATCAATGCTTGTTCTTGAGTGGGTGTGAGCTTTGATAAGATAATCACCGGTATGGTTTCTTCCTCCCCAAGATATGAGTATTTGAGATGGGGAGGGGGGAAGGGTTTTGAGCTCAAGGTTGGTGCCTTGATGGTAGAGGGTAGCACTTTTGCTTGAGATTCCGGCAATTGTATGAACTTGGGAAAAGACTTGGTCCGGAATGGCTTGGAGAATTGTGATTGTTCCATTGTCCCCACCAACTCTTCCTTGGCGTCCATTGGCTCTATCTTCTCTAGATTAGTCGCCAATTAAATTGTTTCCTGGTCCCTGCAATAATACTCAAGCACTTCCTCTACAAAGGGATCAATAGCATCAATAACATCAATAGAAAACACACTATGCAAATCCTCAAGATACTTCATTGATTCAAAGATGTTGAATTGCACCACTTGGCCATCAAATTCCATGCTAAGAGAACCCTCTCGCACGTCAATCTTTGTTTGGGAGGTATTCAAGAACGGCCTCCCAAGCAAGATTGGAGTGGAATTTGATGAATTTCCATGCATATCCAGTACATAAAAATCCGCTGGGAATATGAGGTTATCCACCTCAACTATCACGTCCTGAAACGAGGTGCTTCGGTCCGCTAGTTGGATGACTACCCTCGTATCCTTCAGTGGACCCAAGTTTAAGCTATCGAAAATGGAACGGGGCATCACATTGATCGATGCCCCTAGATCCAACATGGCTTTCTCTATTCTAGTGTTACCAATTTTGCACGGAATGACGAACATTTCCGGATCCTTGCATTTATGTGGCATCTTTTTCTGGAAAACCGCCGAAACACTTTCTCCCATTAGGACCTTCTCATTCCCCTGTAACCACCTTTTGTTGGTGCACAAGTCTTTCAGAAACTTTGCATATCGAGGAATCTATTTTACGGCCTCCACCAAGGGAATATTGATTTCAACCTTCCTGAACACCTCCATTGTCTCCTTGTCTCTATTTCTGTCTAGAATCCTCTTCATTTGACTCGGAAATGGAAGTGGTGGAATTTCAGGAGTGAATCTGGATTTTTGAAAATCTCAGCCGAGATTGTGTTGTGTCTCGGCCGAGACAAGTGTGCAGGGGATTTCCACTTCTGGGCGAGGTGGGACATCTCGGCCGAGATCTTGATGCATCTCAGCCGAGATTGCATTCTCAGCAGATTCCCTTCCACTTTCGACTCTCCTTTCTCCATCTTTCGACTTCCCCTTTTCAAGGATCTTCCCGCTTCTCAAGACTCCTGCACTGACATTTTTAATTTTGCCTTGTGGAGAGTATTTCTTGGTAGGAAAAGGCAGCAGGTGGTCGGGAAAGCATGCAGCCAATGCCTCCTTCTGTTTTCGCAACTCCTTGGCAATCTTCCATTTAGGTGTCCGAATTTTAACTTCAGCCACTTGGGGAGTTGATGTCTCTTCTTTCCTCGGACTATCATCCTCTTCCTCAGTCTTTCCTTGTGGAGTATACCCGGGCTTTTCAGGCTCTCCAAGTAACTCCTCATTCATAACAACAATGACACTCATATTTTTCGGGTTCCGTTCCGGTTGAGCCGGTAGCCTTCCTCCTTGTGCATTTTCTAATCGAGATACCGCTGATGCTATCTGACTGACTTGATTCTCAATACTCTGAAACCTAGAACTTGATTCCTTCTGCAATTGAAGCGTACTAGTGGCTAGGCTCTTGCTTATGTCAGAAAGGGATGGATCAGAGGGTACATACTCGGGTGGTTGTCATTGTTGGAACATCCCCTTAGGATAAGGAGGTAGGTTGTGTCCACCTTGATCACCCTGTTGATGCATATTTGGACCTTGATTCCCATATTTGAAATTTGGGTGATCTCTCCACCCCGGATTGTATGATTGTGAATAGGGATCATACTTCCGGCCAGCCTGGTTAGGATTGGAATTATGAACTGCATTTGCATGGGCTTCCATCCCTTCTCCAAGAATAGGGCAAGTGTCAGTGGAGTGCTCGGTTACTTGGCATATTCTGCAAGATTTTGTAGTAGGAGTGCCAACCGAGATCACTTTCTTCACCAAGTTGGTAAGCTGATCCAACCTCTCTTCAACACTTGAATCGACAACATCCTTAACCCGCCTCACTGGTTCTCTACAACCGAACTGTTGATTGTTGGCAGCCATCTTGGAGATCAATGCTCGGGCCTCAGTAGGTGTTTTGTCAACAAGAGCCCCTCCACTCGCCGAATAAATCATGTTTCGATCTGTTAGACATAACCCCTCATACCAATATGGATTAACAACTGCGGAGTGATTTGATGTGGCGGGCAACTTCCTACAAGATTCTTAAATCGTTCCCAGTACTCACACAATGTTTCCCCCTGGATTTGCCTCACTCCACTAATTTCTTTCCGGATGGTGGTGTCTCGAGAAGCTGGGAAATACTTTTCAAGAAACTGTGTTTCCATGTGATCCCAAGTGGTGATTGATGTGGATGGCAAGTAGTACAACCAATCCCTAGCAAGATCCTTTAATTAGAACGGAAATGCTCGAAGCTTAATCTGCTCTTCAGTCACCCTCGATGGCTTCATGCTCGAACATACCAAATGGAATTCTTTCAGGTGCTTATGCGGGTCCTCCCCGGATAGCCCATGGAACGATGGTAGGAGGTGTATGAGCCTCGATTTAAGCTCAAAAGCAGTATCATTTCCTATTGTTGGGAATGTAATACACAAGGGTTCTTGAGCAACCCTTGTGTTGGCCAGTTCTTTCATGGTCCTTTCCTGACCCTGATCCTCAGCCATTTCTTCCAATCCGACGGTCTCTTCACTCTCTAAGGTCAAATCTTCAAATCCTCCTCCGACTTGTTCCAAATTCCGGGCTCTTCTTCTCAACTCTCGTTCACGTTCCACAATATCCGGTTCCAATAACAATCCTCTCTCTCCTTGTGAACGCAAGAACATCCACTATAATAAACACGATCAAAAGAACAAAAGTAAGTTTTTAAGACTACTAACTAAACAAACAAATAATCAACTATGTAAATAACCATGATGCTTGATCAATAAAACAACACTATTCTTATCACCGTTCCCCAACAACGGCGCCAAAATTTGGTACGAGTTGTTGGACCGTACCAAATTAAATTGTATATATAATATATACTTAGCCTTAGTTTACAACTCTAACTAGTAGAGTGGCAAGTAAGGGTCGATCCCACAGAGAACGGTAGATTAGTGTTGTTCGGATATTACAAGCAACTAATGATTTATGATGGATAGAGTAATAAATGTAAACAAGCAAACGAGGGGGGTTTTGGATTGAATTAACAACTAAATACTAACAAGTGATCAACTAAAATTCGAAATAAGCAATAAATATTGTTGGTATTTTATATCAATCAAAGAAAGACAAATAACAACTGTTTTTCGGGTTTTAGGATATGATAAAAGGTCTACCCTCGATCTAGTATCCCCCTGAATCCGACTACCTAATGATTATCGTTGATGTCCCAAATTCAATGCGATTTAAATCCTTATCCCACAATCTACAAGGTCCGCTTATGTAGATCGTGTTGTCCCTTAATTGTGGATAAATCGAAGGTACGCTTATCGATTTATCCCTACCCAAATCAAGTAGTGATCCAAACAAGCTCTTTTCACACTAATTGATATTGGATGGTCACGAGCTAGAACAACGGGATAAATAAAGCATAAACCTCGATACGATCGGGTTTAGAGGCTAAACTCGATACGATCGGGTTTTGACATGGACTGGTTTCAAGAATATCGTGATGGAGAAATATTTTCCGAGAATTTATAAACAACAAATGGTACGCGAATTTAATGATTTGACACAAGGAGGATTGACTGTAACAGAATATGAGCGAAAATTCAATAATATGAGTCGTTTTGCACCCCACATGGTCAGCACAGAGGAGATGAAGGCTCAAAAGTTTATCGAAGGACTCTGTCCCCAAATCCGTCACTTGATTGCCGGTCATGGGAGTATGTCTTATTATGAGGCGGTTATGCGAGCTGAGAACATTGCAGCTAGCATAGAAATGGAGAAGTCTAATGCTCGCGTTGTTGAGGATTCAAATAAAAGGAAGTGGAGGGAACCCGAAGATGAAAACACAAGCAAGAAAGCACGAAGTGAAGATACAGCTAGGCCTCAGCTCCAGTGAGACTATCCCACTTGCCCCACTTGTAATAAGAGACACAAAGGTGAATGTATGTGTGGTCTGAATTGTTGTTACAGATGCCACGAGGAAGGACATATGATTTCCCAATGTCAAAAGAGAGATAACTGGGCCAACCGCCAAACCCATGAACAAGGTTACGGAGGTAGAGCACGTGTGTTCGTCATGAATGAAAAACAAGTGGAAAAGGAAGTTGACAAATCAGCAGGTATGCTATGAATTTTCGAGGACGAAAATTTGCCAACGGGGGTAGGATGTAACACCCCACATTTTTCTGCATATTATTTATTTACAATTATATTATATCTTTAATAAGTATTATTTATTTAATTTATTTTCTTGTTACATATCCGTAAAGTGTCGTAGATTACAGTGTTTCTTGATCAGATCCCGATATATACAAGAATTAACATTCCTAATCTTTTAAGATATACACTTAGATATTGATCCCCTAATCCTCGTCCTATCAGAATATAGTCTTATCTAATAAGATATGAAACCCTAATAGGAGACCTATTAATCTCTAACTATAAATACACCATTATATTCACGCCTAACGCACGCCATCTTTATACGCGAAAAAAAGAAAGGAAGAATAGATATAGCGAAAAAAAAAAAAAAAAAAAAAAAAAAAGAAAGACAGCGGCTCCTCCTTTTTTCCTTCTGCCACAACTGGGTTCTCTGATCAAGTACACGGCGATTAGACCGAGATTGTTTTTCTAAGGTGGGGGTTCTTATTTGTTTGTCATTATTAATTATGTTTGTATGATATGTGTACATGTTTAACTTTTATTATATGATTTGTGCCTTGCACCCCTAAGTATGATTGGTTCAATCCCTCAAGTTTTGCATGCTACTTTGCTACATGCCCCTAAGTTATAAGTTATGTGGATACTCGTTACCCACCCTCAAGTTATAAGTCATGTAATACTTACCCTTAAGTTTTATGTCATGATTATAATTGTTATTACATGTTATACTTTCAAGGGTGTAATTAGTTTTGACAAGCACGAGCTGGATGTAGCTCATCCCCCACTACTTTTAATATTTCAGGTCAAGGGGCTGGACGTAGAGGAGATGGCGGTACGGTGAAAGCATATGCTCCAAATATAAATTGATTTTTTCCTATTTTTTTGTATTTGCAAGTTAGTCGGAGACATTATTTTCTTAAGAGTTAGATTTTGCTAATTGTTATGAGTTGGAAACAATATATTTATATTTTATCTTTCTTCGATTGTGGTACTTATAAAATTTAGTTAAAGTTTGTGAAGTTATTTTGGTTGTGAATGTTATTAGAATCTGATTAAGTAGGAATTGATTTGCATTTTATATAGGCTTGTACATTCACACACAAACACCTATACTTAATAGGATAAATTAAAGTACACTCGTATGGGTTTTTTTTTCCATACGATCAGTATTATATTATGTATTGTTAGTTAATTATATTATAAGCATGTCAATGTATGATACTAAATAATCCCTTATTGAAGATAATTGTGTTCGCAAATAGATTTAGATGTATTTTTCATTTGGTTCTTTTAACGGCCTTCTAGTATTGTCTTTTATAGACATATAAAAGAAAAAAAAAACAACAATTACTTATTTCTATTTGAAAATGTTTTAAAATATTTTATGAAAATCGGGTCGTTACAGCACTAAATACACGTGATTATGCACATTATTGACACTAAAAGTGCCCTAAAGTGCGTGCACGGAACACGTGTACCAGCCACCCCCTCAAGAGATTGTTCCGCTGCACAGACAGGCTAGAGAGCGACGTGCACCTGATAGGTATTCGCCCTCTAACTATTATTTATTGCTTACTGACGGTGGTGAACCTGAGAGCTTCACAGAAGCAGAATAGGTTGTTGATAGACGAAAGTGAAGAGCTACTATGAAAGATGAAATGGCATCACTTCGTGTGAGTGACACTTGGGAACTGAGTGAGCTTCCCAAGGGTATGAAGGCTTTGCACAGCAAGTGAGTTTACAGAATCAAGAATGAAGCAGATGGTAGCAAGCGCTACAAAGCTAGGCTGGTTGTGAAAGGGTTTGAGCAGCGATTCGGTATTGACTATACTGATGTATTTACTCCTGTGTCGAAACTGACGACTATTCGCATAGTGTTGAGTATGGTTGCTGCAGAGAACTTGTTGTTACATTAGATGGATGTGGCATTCCTTCACGGTGATCTAGTGGAGGAATTGTATATGGTTCGGTCAGAAGGGTTCGTAGCCAAGGGAAAGGAAGAACTTGTGTGCAAGTTGAGGAAGAGCTTGTATTGGTTGAAGCAAGCTCTGAAGCAATGGTACAAGAAGTTTGACAGTTTCATGGAGGAAATTGGTTATCATAACTGCCACGCCGACCATTGTTGTTACTGTAAGAGGTTTGACAAAAGCTTTATTATCCTTCTATTGTATGTTGATGACATGTTGATCGCAAGAGCTGATCCAAAAGAGTTGGATAAGTTGAAGAAGCAGTTGTCTGAGCGGTTTTCCATGAAAGATCGTGGAGAAGCTAAGCAGATTTTGGGTATGAGAATCGAGAGGAATAGAGCGGTAGGTAGATTGTATGTTTCGCAGGCGGATTACATCCAGATGGTCTTAGAAAGACCTTGCAACTTGTAAAATTCTCGGGAGTGAGAATCCAGCTGACATGTTCATTAAGGTGGTGACTTTAGAGAAATTAAAGTTATACATAACTTCAATTGGCCTTGGTACTTGAAGAAGAGGCTAGGCGATACCGAGTGGATACGGGGAGGAGAACAGAGGAGAAATGGTCGTTTGAAGGTGTTTTAGTCTCCAAGTAGGAGATTGTTGTGTATGGAGCCTGAATTACACATAAAGTGACGCGGCCGCGCGGAGGGAGGGCGTGGTCGTGTCAAAAGTGTCACGGTTCGTGATTTTGGTGCTGTAGAGCGGGCGCGGCTGCGGCGAGCTGAGTGTGGCCGCTGCAGGAGAGCACGGCAGCGGCATGGTGCGCGGATGGGAGTTGCGTGCGC